>CM031678.1:23760276-24360276 GCA_006182925.3 Reinhardtius hippoglossoides | reverse complement strand
AATTCAGACGTTGTTGTGCGACAAGAAGAAAATAATGGTGTCAAATGTGTATTCATATTCACTATTCACCTCAGAGCGACAAAAGCCCAAGGTCGTAAGGTCGTACACGCATGGTGTGTCCTGCAGTGTGCGGTTAAGTAGACACAGAGAGCCGCACCAGCATTAGTGCTGGTATTCATGCAAACAGAATAATATATATTATATCACGCTGACATTTTCACGTCATGTGGCGTCAATTCTCTTGATGCCTTTGTCCTTTTGATTGCTGAACTCGTTGTTACCCTCTGTTAAATTATTCATGTCAAAATGACGGCGTGGCTCCGTGTCACACGCCGTTTCTCGTCCTTTATCACGTCTGAGTACGACTGCAGCTGATTAGTCACACGTGCTAATTCCCACAAACCAAAGCGAACGCTGGAATCGGTTGCTATGCTACATGTCGTGGTATCCAGGAAGCCACATCTCCATCTTTCTTACCGTCTTGTCTTTTACACCACGCAGGACTTGTTCCCTGAGCTATAAAAACGCCCAGGAGGGTGATCTTTAAAGTGATTATTGCCACTCTGGCACTTGCCTGCACCGTGTAGCTGGTAGTTTCACCACGAGTGCCAATAATGACGGAGAAAAACTGCCTCCTGGGGGTTTATGCTTTGAAATGAGCTGCCATTCCCCGTATAAATCACCTGCTCTGTATGTTGAGGACAGTCATACTGGCCTTGTCGACTGTCGTGTCCTGTTCTCATCTGAGGGTGAATGACTACGCATGGGGGACGACAAGGGCGCAGGACATGACAGGAAACAACATCCGTAGTCATCCTGAGGTGGATGAGTGTGCGGAGAACTGTGTGGAAGGCGGAATAAAAAACTTCTGAGGGCACAAAGCTTAAAGCAGAACAGCTCAGGAGAGGCAGCCCACGTCCTGGTGAGGATTTTCAGAAAAAGAATGAAGGACTCGCACGGCTTTGCCTGTGGTGAGCACACAGAGCGCTGGAGTGAGTATTCAGATTCTGTCCTCGGGTAACAGTAGCAATGCCACAAATACGTCAACACACATCCAGTAAATAATAGGATGTGAAATGTAGAAATAATAGAAAACTGGTCCCTATGAGGATTGCATGTTTTATATTATCGCATTGATGCACCGATGTAAAATTCATCTTCATCCATCAGTATCTTTGTGCTGTTGTGGTTTCAAAGCTGTTTTAAAGCAACACTATGTAACTTTTACTGAGCAACAGTGCCCCCTGCAGCCTCAACTGGTAATTCATTATAATGCTTCTCAAAATAATAAAAGGTGGGGTAAGCGATTTTAATCCAATACAGGTTTTGTCAAATTTCTGCTGATTCACGATCGGCTAGCTGTGTTTGAATGAACAGCCCTGGCTCTGTATGTGGGAAAGATAGAAAACTGGATGAGCCAATCAGCAACAAGGGTTTACAGGCTTGTGCACAGGCCAAGAGGGGGGGGCCTTTTGTCTGCAGGCCCCCAAAGTCTAAACCTCCCGACTCCTCCATGGCCGACACGTCATCCCAAAACCAAACATTCTCCTAATAGAACATTGGCCAAATCTCCGTATGGTTAAATAACGGATCACACACGAGAACCTGATCAAACAAAGTCTGTGACTGACAGGGGGGGGGGGGGGGGGGGGGGGTGTGCAGGTTGACAGTTAAATCAGCTGAAGGTGTCAACAGATAAAACTACTGAATTCGTGGATTCTCACTGGGAAACTAAGAAAACCACAAGAGAACACACACAGGAAGTGAACCAGACACAGGTGCGTGTCATCAGCAAAGGAGGGAAACCAGACGAAGACAGGAAGCGAAGATCACAGAAGGTAACAAAATAAAACAGGAAATAAGTGAATGTGCAAGAACAGAAAAAAACCAACCTCAAAGAGCAAATATCAAAGTTGCACAAGGATAAATCATACGTCTTTTTAAAAGTCCATAATCAGAACCATGACAAATGTGCAGGTCATTGAATTGTTCCTGAGTAGAATGTACCAATGTGCTGCTCTCGTGACGTTCATAGGTGATTAAATTAATTTTAAGGGAATGCCTTGTTTGACGCCGTGTGGATCTTGTGAACTTTTCATTTTCCATTGTTAAAGCAAGCTGTGATAATGCTGCTGCACCTTTTTTTAAACTGTGGCAGCAGCTGCAGGAGGCGTCTCAAGTGCAAAATGCTCTCAGTGTTTAAAGGAGACCGTCTGCATTAAGCTATTCTCTTTGAATTAGCAGAAAAACACACACACACACAGCGAGGTTTAATTTGTACAAGCTAAACTTCTCCTGCAGTCATAAGTGAGGAAAACACAACGTTTTCCAAGATAGCTCTTGAAAGAGGGCGTTCATGTGCTGCTGGCTTCGGTTTTGTTTGGAAGCATCTGAAGTGGAACCTTTGAGAAGCAGAGGAGGAAGTGAATATGAGGACGGATGCTTCTCTGGATAAAGAAACGAATCAATAATAATAATAAATAAAAAAAGTTGTTATTTGAAATACAGTGTACACACATCCGAAGCTCACACCCTGGCCTCCGAGGCGGATGATTTATTTAACTCTGCTCTGCTTTATGTCACGTTGGGCTCGCTCAGTGTGTAAAAACATCAAAAGAGAAACTAAACAGAAAAGTTGCGAGCGAGTAAATAGTTGATACGATGACCTGATTTCCTAATGAGCAGCTGCTGCTTAACAACATCAATGTTTAAAATGATCAATATTTCCAAACGGCCCGGCGAGGCTGCGACTCTACTCCGCGGCCCGGGGGTCAAATATCACGAGTCAGCTGAGGAGCTGCTGCTGTAAACCAATTCCTCACCTACAGTGAGGAGCTGCTGGAGACTGATAAACTCCAGGAACACTCACACACACACACGTGCAGGGCCTAGCAGGGTTGTGAAGGAGACCACCAGAGGCAAATCCAGCTCTGCCTGGACCCCACTCGGTCCCCGGCAGATAGCGCGGAGAGAGATGCAGCTCTCCGCCCTGCAGCCATGAGCTGAAGCACCAACATGCAGTGGAGCGAATGCTCAATTTAGGGGGAAGAGGATGAAAGAGGGAGTTCAGTGCTGGAATTGCGGCTGGTGGGGGATTTATTTATTTTTTATTGATGCCCCGGGTGACTTTTTATGCACACAAGCAATAACCACCAAAAAGTATTACAGCTCCTGGAAGACTCCCCAACAAACCCTGACCTCAGCCAGAGCTCTCTAATCAGTTCTGCTCATGGACGGATGGAGAGCTTCCCTTTGTTTGGAGCGTCAGCAGGTGTTTTACTCACTCCGGTGGAAACACATCGTGCATGAGGAAGAATTGATTCATCACCAGAGGACTGTCTACATGCTGAAGTGCTCCTTCTTGCTCCCTTGCTTATTCAGCATATTGATTTAAGACAGTGTAAACATGCAGGCGCAGTGAAAGCTGGAGACTGATACACTCCCTGAGAGCGAGACATGTGTCGTTTGAAAGGCATGGATGTGAGGGGGGGAGGGGTCATGAACACAATTTAAGTGTGTGTGAAAAAAGACAATGATGTTAAGTGGGAGTCGTCTGAGCAGTAAATATAGAGCAACAGTGGGAGGTGAGGGAGGAGGATACATGTAAAATGTGTTAATTCACGATTAAAGCCCCAAAACGATATTGTTATATCCAGGTGAACAAACGAATGCCCAATAAACACATTAAAAATTAAATACTATTGAATAGGAGCTATTAGTAAAGCCAATGAAGCTGCAGAGACACTGGGCCCCAGGACACTCACCTCTGCTACATAGGTGCAAGACATCCAGCGTGAAAACAACAACGCCACATCATTGTGTGTCTGTGGTTTGTCTAGCACCTCACTGAGGTGGTCAAACATGATTGACAGCTGAGACTGACTCAATCGTGAGTCAGTCTCAGCTGTCAATCATGTTTGACCACAATTTTATTGCATCAAATAACTAATTAAAACCAAACTTATCAGCAACATAAAAAATTACTTACGAGGATACTTTGAGTTATTAGTTTGGTCCCATCCGCTAACATGGAGGAGGCGGGGTTTATGACCTACACTGCAGAAGTCATGTCGTCCATCTTAATATAGTCTGATGGCGCTAATTAATAAATGAATAGAACTTATCATCTGAACGAATTGATCTTTTTCTTTGTCTTGGGCGGCACGGTGGCGCTGTGGTTAGCCCTGTTGCCTCACAGTAAAACGGTTCCTGAGTTAATTCCTGGTTCGCCCCGTGTTTGCATTGGTTTTCCTCCGGCTTCCTCCCACAGTGCAAAGACCTGCAGACTGGTGTTAATGGGAGATTCTAAATCAACCATCAGGGTGAATGTGAGAGTGAATGGTTGTTTGTCTCTATATGTGACAGACTGGTGACCTTTACATGGAGCACCCCGCCTCTCGCCCAATGTCAGCTGGGATTGGCTCCAGCTCCCCCTCGGAGGATAAGCACTAAAGATAATGGATGATTAGATGTTGTGGTCTTTCCGTGGACGAGGGTTCCTGCCACCCCTGGTCACCCCTCTGTCCTCACCTGTGAGTCCACATAAATCACTATGGCCTCACTAAGGTTACATACGAGACGCATATAATAACATTTTAAAAAACCCTGTGGATCTCGTGTTAAGTGTCTCAGTGTGTGTGTGTTATTCTGGCCTTAACTAAGAGCCAGACACAGGCTGCAGTAAAGGGAGCAGACAGGCATCACATCCACTATCAGCTCATTTCATGCCTTCGCAGGAGACGGAGCAATCACACCTGACGGCTTCTGGACAACAAGCCTTTTGAGATGAGCCTCGCGTTTTGTGCCGCATTGCAAAACAGTAATTGCCCTCCTTGTCAGCGTGTGTCATTAAGTCAGGCAAAGTGAAACACGCCATCCGGTTAAAGCGATAGGACACACAAGAGGGAGCGGGGGCCGGCAGCTCGGCCCCGGCGGAGCCCTGCGCTGAATGCCAAACAATCCAGCTGTTTACAAAGCGGAGGGATGTTTGAGAGCATCCGTGTGAGTGCAGAGGAGCTGTGAGGTCAGGTTGCCGAGGGGGGGGGGGATCTCCCCCTGCAGAGGAAGTGGACACAGAGCGTTGAGATAAGGAAATTCACAGCAGCTCACATGTCTGTTTACTCTGCAGTGACTCTGAATACTTGAATATATTATTAGTAATTTATTTATAAAAGGTTTATAATGAACATGTCCAGTGATATTGTTGTAGAGATGTTATCTGTGTGTATTGAAGACCCATAACTGACCTGCGCAGAGGAGGTTATGTTATCACCCCCGTCTGCTGGTTGGGTGGTTTTTCAGCATGATTACATATAAAATAAGAAATAAAGATTTCCATGAAACTTGGTGGAATGATGGCACATGGGCCAAGAAAGAGGCCCTCCGAATTTTGGGGACAGGTCCGGGGATTTGTTTATCCCTTTGTGACATCAGGTGTATTTTTACAGGGAATCATTTTAGGATCTTGATGGAAAAGATTTGGCATTTGAAGGGGACTGGTATCTCTAGCTGCTTCCAAATATGCACTGAAGTTCTTACATTTTAATAATATTTTCTGGAGGAGCTGTAGTGTATATGAAAACACAAATGTCAGAGTTGCTCTGGACATCTTTCTGAAATTTTCCTGCCAGCCCCCTTGGAAATATCGAGAAACATCAGATGAAGGTCGTGTGAGAATACAGCAGGACAATGTCCTGAGGATTCACAGTGAGCAAGTGTTGTAGTTTCTAACACACGACAGACGCTTAAACAACAAAAACAAAACAAATATCTCAGTCACGGAGAAGATAGAGAAGATTCCAGATTGATCCAACTGGCTGAATGGATTAAGTGCATCCTTGTACAAGTCCTTTGTGTGTTTTCGGGCACAAATCACAAAAAAATCTGCGCCAGCAAACCATCAAACATTCAAACTCACCACAATGATAAAAGGCAGAAAACATTTTAATAAAATGGAACACAGTACAAATTAACAGTCCACGTGATGCTCCACATGCAAATATGGTTGAAATCATCCAGATTGTTCACATATGGAGAGGACGACGAAATGACATAAAAATATTAACACAGAAATCTTCAAAATACATTTTCTTTTTCTCTAATAAGCACAACAGGGCTCCGCGTCTTAATGACAGTGCAAAAGTTCTAATGTTCTGAAAAGGGTTCGACTCCTGTAACGTCTTCACTTGAGGGATTGATGATATTCAAACCTGAAGCACTTCCTCATCTCGTCGGCGCGTCCAGGCCTGATCGGTGTGTTTTTATGTAAAAAAAACTATACAAATCCCTTCAACGAGGTTTCTTCCAGTCCGTGCTTTGTTACTCATCAGCGGGGCGACAGCTTGAAAGGCTTGAAAACTGTTTGTGTGGGTCAACACGAAGCTGGTCCAAGAAAAATAACTTAATGAGAAACGTTAATGAGGCTGCGGGAAAGAGAAAGGATTTGTGTCGAACAGGATCAAAGCCGCCTTCCTTATGAGCCGCAGCCACCTCCACACACGTGCCACATAGTGACAAATAATGCTGGGAAATCAGCCACTTGTCTATATGACGACTTTTACTGTAGGGAGGTTGGTTTATGTGAGAAAAACTAATCTTATGACATATCCTTGGCCATGAAAGACTGTATGAGTGTGTGTGTGTGTAGATGGGTAGTGTATAGGATGAAGAAGCCTCATGTCAAACTCAACAGAGATGCACCGATGGGGAAAACGGTGGATGAGCGAGCGGGTGGATGAATGAATGAATGAACAGATGGGGGGGGCTGTGTGGGGAGGGGAGGGGGAATGTTTCATGCAGCCGACCGTCGACGGATGACGAACGCTCCCCTCTGCAGCTGTCCCAGGTAGATCCTCATCTTTGTGCTGTCGCTCGTCTTCCTCACCCAAATCTGGAGAACAAAGACAAAGCCCGTTTAGAAACAAGCACATTCCAAAGCAGCTGCTGTTGCTGAGACAATATATCAATATACACCAGCGTCATCTACCAGAGGCCAGGCAGTGAGAAGACATCCAAAACCACGTCAACTACACACAGAAATACATTCACATCAGATTTCTGCAGAATGAGGAACTTTCCTTTTCAAGTCAATCGCTTCTCTTCAGTGTTTGTCTCGTGTTGATCAGAGCAGGAAATCTGCACATTGCTGTTCACACACAACTGAAATCTGGCCCAACATTCCCTTTAAATTCTATCAAGTCTCATAGCAGAGCTAATAAGAGGACAGAGATCATGAGATCATAACCTCCACTGCAGAATAACACTAAAAACAGCATTTTATTCACAACATAAAAAACACACTTATGAGAAACTACACTGAACAATATGTATTTAATTTACTTGAAAATATTTGCACGCTCTAATGATCAGAAAACACTTTCCTCTCACTGTCTGCAGCTCCTCTCTTCAGCCTCTGTCTGAAACTCGAACTTTTAGAGTCTGTCTCTTTAAGGCCCCCCCGCTTGATAACAATAACTTGATATAACTATATTTATAGAGCACTTTTCAAAATCTACGTTACAAAGTGCTACACAAGGGCAGCTAAATAAAAGAGACAGGTCATTAAATCAAGAGCACAGCGAGAATTAAGGAATCACAAATATTATGAAGCCCAGCTCTGATTGGCCAGTGGTCCCACTCTGTTGTGATTGGTCAACCTCTTCCTGCACGTGTAGGAAATGTCGGCCTTAGTCCTTTAACTTTTAATGAACTTTCACATTCACAAAAAACCTAGACATCACACCAGAGGAAAGAAACACTTTCATCACGCGTCTCCTTTATGGAATAAACCTGGTTCATGTGACAGGAGCTGGAACTCACCTCATTGGTCCCGACTGAGCTGATGACACAGCTGATCTTTGTGTTGTCTTTTGATTCCAGGTAGATGGCCTGACTCTTGTGGTACCTATCAACATAAAAAACAAAAAAGGAAGAAGAACAGCTTGAGTTTTCACGCTGAGGAACGATCGATGGACGAGAGCCGACAGGAGAGAGGTGCATTACACTTATTTTACCCAGCTGAATAAACCACAGTCCCCCTGAGATCGCTCTAAACGGATAATTGGACTGGAAATTCAAAACAAAAAGTCTCTTTTTAATGGCTGCAAACTGTCAGAGGACAAAACCAACCCAGGGGAGGAGACTGACAGTCAAAGCATTTGATCATTAAGAAGCCACTGAAGAATAACGACGCACGCGTCTCTCTGTGGTTCTTTGAGGAGTTTTTTCGGCGTCTTCTTCAGCGATGAATAAATGAGACATTGCCTTTAAAGAACAGTGCACGAACCTCACAGCCGGCGTCTCAACTTCTCCTGTCTCAGTGACTAATAACACACTATTCTATTATTTTTACCCCTCTTCAAATTTCTTCACGTCTGATGCGGAGGTCTGCTCTCAAACAGAAAGTCATCGGAGGCTGTGTTTGGTCAAGGATTTTTCATTCTCTTTGCATTCGTCACCCACATCCTCTGCATATTTATTTCTATTGTGGCTTCAAGCACCAGCACTTATTTCGTGGCTGTTAAGTAATATCTCTTTCTGTAGCCCAGACAAAAAGGAGGCAGCCATCAAAGTGCTCCTGTAAAATGTTATTTGAGGACCACCAGAGCTCGAGAGCCGTCAAAACCATGGCAACGTGGCCACCTAGTGGTGACTCGAGCTGTGTATTGTCAGGGGGGAAACACAAACAATGAGACAATGGTTATGAGGGTGAAACTTTAAATGTACCATCTTTTGTCGTAGTAAAGCTTCCCCTCCTCGATGCGAGCCTCGTAACGCTGGGTGGGGCTTTCAATGGGAACCGAGGGGACGTGTTCTGGGGATGAGGGCGATACTGAAGAGGGAGAAACGTCTGGTTAGTTCCACCATGAAAAACTTCTCTAAATGACTTAATTTATATAACTGGAGAATACATTTTGTAAGACGATGCGGGAACTCACCGAGTATGGACATACCTGGCCGCTTCGGCGATTTAAGCTGCAAAAGAGAAGGCGTGAAAGAACTAATCAAAAGAAATACACCCGATCAGGAACATGTTTAATATTAGTTGATCCTGACACACTAACCTTATTAAGTGTTCTTAGATCTTCCATGATCTGTTCGTCTGTTAACAAATAATTTAGCTGAGGTTTGAAGGATTAAGGAGCATCGAAAACTGTGAGTGCACTGAAAACAAAACTCTTCAGGGGGAAATCATAAAGTATCTGGACAAAGAAGAAACATTCTGACTGTAAATATACTAAATATTTTACTCTCTCAGATTTAAGAGGACATGGCATTAGAAAAGAAAAGAGGATGGAGTTTTTGCATTTGCATTTTTAGAATAAAGTGGAGAGGTCGAGAATAGTCTCAAAAACTGAAGGAAAGAATATTTCTGCATTTCATGAATAAGAAAATAAATCAGAGGAAGTCAAAATGTCAAGAATAGAGTGGAAATATTGAGAATGAAGAATGTTCTTGGCCCTGAAGCTCTTCTGTGTGTAAAGTCTGTGAAGGATATCTGGTGCAGGTTTTCTCCGTTTGTCTGGTATTGGGACCGGATCATTAGGTCGTCTCCTCAGCTTCCTGGTCATGATAGGTTTTACCTCCATTGAATCTACGAATGAAAAGAAATGTCAAAATAACGTCTACTGTTTCTCAAAAAGCACATTGAAAAGGACACACGTTAACATCTGCATTTACTGTATCTGAAAAGTCCGTCTTAAATCAGACAATTTAATATTTAAAGTGTCGAGAGAACAACTCACTTCCACCCACCACACACACAGTTTTACCCCATTTCTCTCCCTCTCTCTTCTGCTGAGAGCTCACGATTAATCACCCCGCTCTCTGGCTCTCTTACCGCCTGTCAGCTCCATTGTTAACTTTTCATTCTCAATCATCTTCTTCTTCTCCTCCAGCTCCGCAATTAGGTTCTCTTTCAGTTCCACCTTTTTGTCGTCAAACTCCTTCACCGCCGCCTTCTTCTCCTTGATGTAGTTCCTCTCCACCTGCTCTGTCTGCGGACGGATGACAGGAGGAAATGACAGAGAGAAGAAGCATGTTTTCCTCATAATGACGAGAAAATACCAGAGTGAGTTTTGTTAAAAGCTGCATCAGTCATGCAGACGCCGGCTGAAGATGAATATCACTCACCTCAAGTTGGAGAAACAGATCTGTAAAAAAGGGAAGGAAAAACAGAACTGGTCACGTAGAACAAACATCAGTTGAATGTCATGAACTTCCCCACTGGTACATTATATCTGAGTCGACTTTGATTACCCTTCAAGACCAGAAAAGGAGAACGCTAAGCAAGCTTTAAGCAAACATCTGTGAACTTGAAATCAAAGCAGCAGGTCATTAGGGAAGCATCTTATACTGGGTTTTAGCCTTTTATCTTTTCTAAGTCAAGTTCTCAGTTGATCATTATATAAGTCGATTACCAGGGTCGGAGCTTCTCCCCTTATTAGTTTTTTTGCAGTGCAACTAAATTTAACAACATTTTGATCATCACAAAAATGGGGCACATTGAATTTTGACACAGAAAGTATTCACTGCACTTTTACAGAATACTGCATGTTGTGTGAAGACAGACTATCCAGACTAAAAACTAACAGCACTGTTTCCAAAGCCTCTGTTTGAGGCGATTGAAAAGTCTGGATTACATGTAAACGTAGCAACACTGATGTGTTTTAAAACTAAGATGTAGCCTGTATGCAAACACAAAAACACCCCTCCCTCCTACTCCTAATTTCGGGCTGGTTTCCTCCTAGCTCTCACGTCCAAAGTGTTGTTCTACAGCACCAGCCAATGTTCTGCCCTCGCAAAACAAACCTAACTAAATTAGGAAGCCCTCCAGAATTTTCATATTCTCCTCCAAGCACAGTTGGTGCTGATGCATCAGAATCAACACAGTGTGGTCTATTTCTGAATGTTGCTCAACTCACCTGCATTTCGGAGTCTCTCTTTGTACTGCTGGTCGAGCTTCTTCATCCTCTTCTGATACTCCTGCAGAGTACCTGCAAATAGAACAGATAAAAAAAGATGTAAATCAACTGTTAAAATGAAGTCGACAGAGATCTGTCTAAGATGAACAAGTTCATCAAAATGTGTGTAATCCTGCTGTCAAACAGCAGCGGACAGGAATATCCTCCTTGACAAGAGTAATAACTTCATGATGTTATCAAATTATAACTGAGCTGTGTCGGGTAAAAGCAAGTTAAGTGATTTAAACTTAAACAAATATGTCATTAATGTTTTTTGAAAATCCATTCTGGAAATATTTTGACATGGTTGGCCTCTACTCTCAGGATCCAACCACACACTCGACTTAATTCAACTGACATTGCTCCTACATTTGGATTTTTAAAGAACCTCACAACATGTCTACATTCAACACCAGCGTTGAATAATTGTATCAGTAAACAGTCTGGATGATTTCAAATGAGCCGTCGGTGTCAGAGGACAGGTTGTCAGTTATCGTTTGTTTCTCAGAGAATGTGTCGTGAGTTGAAACTGGAACTGGCTTCACAGCCTGAGGATGTAATCCCTGACCACCACCATAACAAGTATGAGAGGATTTGACTGTGTCCTTCAAACACCTCCAGTCAACGAATCCACGTTCCTCTCACAAATCCCACAAAATAAATTGCACCAGTCCCTCATATATGAAACTCCTCCTCCCACATTCACAAGAATAAATCCGAGTGATTACCTTCTTGCAGCTGCTGCAGCTGTCTTTTCAAGGAGGCCAGTTTGTCTTGGTACATTCTGCAATTAAAGGAAAGCAGAAGGAATATCACAAGCAATAAAAGCAATACAAATCATAACGATCATTCATGCACAGAGCAAAACACCATTAACAGGAATTCAGGAAACATTATACTGTAAATGTCATGAATTCTAAACAAGGAATCAAGTAAAACAGTCTAAGATCTATGAATAAATAGATGGATTAATAAATATGATAAATTACATTAGAGGGCCCAATAAATGTTCATAGTCTTGAGTTTGCATTTAAAAAATATCCACATTCTCTGCAGCACTCAGGTCGTCAGGGAGGCTGCTCCAGAGACGTGGACGGTAATAAAGAGGCCTCACTAATCTGTCCAGCTCTTAGTTATGCTGCTACTGTCGGGGGGGACGACGACACAACATGACACACGGTGCTTCCCTTTCCTCCTCTTCATCACATTGTCTCATCAGTGCTTGTTACTGACTTGACTTCTTCCCCAGAGTCCTTGAGCGTTATCGTTAAATCCACATTGTGGATCTAGCTGAGCTTGGATTATGATTACAACTAGATAGCTTAGATGTACAATATGCCTGCCTACATATACTACTGTTATACCACGAAAATTACAAATTCCTCTCCATACATGTTAGACGCTCTCTTTTCTCATGAATGTTGTACATATCGTTATTTTGTTGACGTGCTCTGTAAGTCAGGACATTGTTGTACTTCTGTCTGTCCTGGGAGATGGATCCCTCACCCATGTCGAGGGTTAAGGACAGTGGATGTCTCACCTTGTACACATTGTTAGACCCTATGAGGCAAATTAAAAGGAAACTACCGGCAGACATAGGCTAACGTTTAAAAACATCACTCTTTAAAATAATGTTTTTTAAAATAAATTGTGTATAACAGCTGAGCAGTGCCGGTGAGAGCCACTTACTGTTCTTTGATTTCCACATAGTCATCCTCGTCGTGCTTGGCCAGGTCTGTTTCACTGGCATCCTCTGTGTCTGGAAGAAGAAGAAGAGGAACAGGACTGGGATCAGATTACAAAAGGAACTTCTCAAACAAAGCCGGTTCTCTCCACGTGAGCATGACAGCCTGCAGCAGCAGCAGCGCCACGAGACAACTGGGCATCTGTTCTATTATTATTATTATCATCATCATTAACATTATCATTCGATTTCCCCAACACTTAGAAGATGATGCAATTGAGTGAAGAGACAGACAGCTGATGAAAGGACGTGCGTGGCACTGGGAGGGTAATGGTGAACACCCAGCCTGGGAATGCCCTCTGTGGTTTTGCTGGACAAGGAGGAAGATCTGTGTTTGAGGCGAAACATCTTGAATCTTCTCGGAGACGAAACTAAAGTTGGGGTTAGACGAAGCTCAGGTGAGGACACCCAGCATCCGGAGATCTGGGCTTTTACACGTTATCCAGTGTCATCAACGTGACGAGCGGAGTGTGAAGGATTTGCCGCATGATGAGATAAATCAGAAGCTAACTTGGTCGCGCTGTCAGTCCACCGGTGAATGCTAACGTGTTTAACCCGAGGACACAGCGGCGAACTCCGGCAGCCAAGTTTAACAAGCACCGGCGAAACCTACTTGTCAGTCGGCGTTACCTTCAGAGAACCAGCCCAGCACACGAGAAGGGTAAGGCCCGGTCGTGTTGAGCTGACACAGCAGCTTTCATTTTCGGTTAGCACGAGCGTGCTAGCTCAAGTTAGCGCAGCCCGCTGTTTTAAAGAGTAACCCGCGTCTCGCCGCTGTAGTTCGGGCAAAAAAAAAACAGAACCGCGGCCGGAGGAGTTAAAACACACACGGAGGCATAACGTCCGCTTCGTGGGGGTGAAACTAGCTAACCTGCTGGTGCTGCCATCGCCTCTGCCCGTGCGTCTCCTTCCCCGGCGATCCTCCGTCCTGTGCGGGTGAGCGGTGCGAAGAGGCCAGCGCGGTGGACACAACACGCAGGGTTCCACCAGCCTGGCGACCTGTCAGTGCTCGGAACTAGCGTCACGTAGCTAGCTGGCTAATTAACGCTATGTGGCTACTACACCCCCCCACCACCACCACACACCCCCCCTTTCTTTTAGCGATCATCCATTATTAAAACCGTGCACACACCCGGGTCAGCTGCAGCAGGGTGCGTCTAATACGAATTACATTAATTGTATTCGTGAACCTTATTGCACAATTACGCGAGTGTGTGTGTGGAGGACAGCTTGTTGACGCCCCTCGCGTTCCGTGCGCGTCGCTGAGTTAGCTAGCGTCAAATCGCGGTATTAAAATCGTTTTGTTAACGGTGAGACGAGTTCGGTACCGGCACTGGAAACACCCACCTAGTGTTAACGGACCATCCGTCGGTAGCTCCCCTCCTCCCGGAGCGTGTGTAGGCAGGGGCTCGTTTGGCGGGTCGCTAACATGTGCAGCTAGCAGGCTAACCGTGTGCAGTTGCCCCTCGCGTTGCACTCGTTCGCTACTTGGGAACTGCTTTGCCAAATCGTGCATGTGCATAGTGCATTTCCCGCTGCGACCCCCCCACCCACCAACTACACAGCGCGATGAATAACTTCGCAAATGCAACAACGGCGCGTTTCCGTTTCTCCTCCAACAAGTAGACAGAGCCCAGCCGCGTTGAACGTTACCTTCCTCTGAGTCCCGTCCCCTGAAACTCCGATCGTCGTCCTCCACGCTGTCGAGTTCCTCCTCGTCGTTGTAGTAGTCCACCATGGGCGACAGTAGCGTCGAAGCCATTTGTTCGCGTGGAAAAAATGTAAACAAACACAAAATAAACAATCGATTTGTGTTTTTTTGCAGCTCGGCTTGAGAACAGCGCCTACAACTGGCAGGACCCCCCGAGCATCAAGCTGTCCGACCTTATGCCTGTACACAATGGTTGACTTATTAAAGTGTGATGTGGGGGAAAAACTATATTTTTCAAATGTTTAAACCAAAGACGTCAAGATAAAGTATACACGTTTAAGATTGGCACGTTTTTATACGCGCCTTAAGTATTATGGCAGAACGTTTTAAACAGGCATATTTACGAACATGCGGATGGGGCTGTGGGGTCTCTTTGTTTTGGAACCCGTGTGGTTCACTACACTTTCACTGAAGCGAGAATAGTCAATAATAATCAAATGATAATAAACTTTATTTCAATATACAGACATAAAGTGATTCAAAAGTTAAATAAATTAAGAAATGAAGGCAAACAATGGGACATAATTAAAATCAGTTGAAGATCACACAAACTTTAGGGCTGAAATATATAAAGTAAAAATGTTACAGATAAAGAATTAAAAAACTATATAAAACAAAACGTTCAAAAATAATCAAAACTGTCACTAAGAACAGAGCCAGGACAAAACTTAAAATCAAAAGTTCTAAAAGTACAAGGTGAATTCAGACCAAGTCCTTAGAACGCACAACTATAAAACTATAACACTTAAAATCAAAAGAAGATAAACTCAAGCATAACCACAACTTTCCTTTTACTTTCTTCCCAGATGAATCTCCTCAAGGATCTCCGCCACCGGAACAGAGAAGGCATGGTCACCCACCATGGTCCTCAGCTGGGACTGGGGTAACAGATGACAGGCAGGGTGTCTGCCCCTTTTGAGTGGATTTAAAGGGGTTGTTCCCTGGCCTATGTCCCATCCTTCCGCCCAGTTTTGTGGAAATCAGTTCAGTAGTTTGTGTGTAAGCCTGCTGACAAACGAGAGCGGAAAGGGGTGAAAACAGTGATAAGGCACTGTCCTCCTAAACAAGGGGATGCTGGTTCGAGTCCCGTCTGGTGTGAGAAGCAGACTTTAACAGTGGTCAAAGATACGGTAAGAACTTCTAGACTAAATGACACATCTATACAACTACTGAAACATTATGGGGGTTTGAACTGTTTTGAACAGATTTGGAAGATACTGTTATCCAAAACAACTTTAAACTCATATTCACACAAAGCATCGGGAGCTGTTCGGGGTTCAGTGTCTTGTTCAAAGACACTTCAACTGGCTTTGGATGAGCAGGGGCTCAAATCAGAATCCTTCAGATAATTAGCTGAACACTTTACCTCCTGAGCCACTACTTGCAGAGGTTTGTCTGGATGTGTTCTCTTAGAGTCTGTCAGGAGACATGCAGCTCTGTTTTGTTGTATTGTGTTAAAAATAATAAAAACAAAAATAAATGAAGAAGTGTCTTCTGAGTGTTTTATTTTGTACTAAGGACACATGTCACCTATTATTCCAGTTTCATCCTCATGGCTTTAATCTTAAGATAATTATGGCTTTACAAGACACCAAAAGGTACAGTTGCAGTTGTCAGTGATTCAATTAATAATTTACGTTAATGCCAAATTACACAGTATTTTACAGCTCAGCCTTAAACCAAATATTTGCCTTTGTCTCCCAAGTTATGCAATAAAATCAGCTACAGGGGAAGAAGTTCCTGCCCTGAGCACAACTCAACTGTTGGACATTTTACATTCTCAAATTTCACTGAGTTTACATAACAATCAAAGTCTGTGCTCCTCAGGAGCTGCATTACACCTGCATGTATTTTGGATTAAAGATAATGATCCTGATCATAGCTGTGCACAAAAGGATCTTTATCTTTTTAATAAATTATACTTCACACAAGGTTCTATACTTCTGTCATTCTTTATGACACAATATGTTCATTAATTTGTTGTCTTTCTTTTTAGAGTTTGTATTATATTATTTTCTGTCTTGATTTTAAATGAATTATATTATTTGACTCCTTGCCTTTGCTGTTTTGTTTTCTCGTTTTGATTATGTCCTGTTTGTAAATCACTTTGTAACTGATGTTTTAAAAGGTGCGATTTAATAATAATCTTTCATACATGTAGTTGTACAGAACCTTAAAATGTAATTCAAAATAAGAAGATAACTGATTTTAAGGAACTTATGAACATGTTAAAAGGACATTAAAAAGAGAAGGAAATAAAATGATTAAAAAATAGTGCAGGAGCAAGTATTAAAGGCTGAAGCAAAGAGAAATGTTTCAAGTTTTCTTTTGAAGGCTCAAATACATAAACATCATACGTTATTATTATTCTTTATTTCCTCTTTATCTCCTGAATAACACAAAGTGACCTCTTCAGTCCCAGTGTCTTGCATGAACACACAGTACAGTACAGTACTTCAAAGCGCAGACAGCAGGTGGAGGCATTGCACCGAGCTACGTTCAGGACATGCGCTGGATCACAGTCCGTGAAGTTGCGACAGAACCGGGTCGACTCGGTCGGTCAGTCCACGCATCTTCAACGGAGGAAACAAGGTGCGGGATTTGTTTGCTCGACAACTTTCAACCTGGGATCTTTGGGATCAAAAGGACAACACTGGATGTAATTGCGTTTGTAACCTTTTTTTTGTGGGGGGGAGTTAAACAGATTCGACTTTGCGGTGCTGGAATGCGGCGGTGAGGCAAAACGAAAAGAAAACGAATGAATAAATAAAACAAAACAAACAGGAGAAGTGCTCGTCCTCCGCCGCACGCGACAACTTTTTATTTTTTTTATTTCCGGCCGTGTGTCAAAGAAGCCGAGGAGGGCTGAGCTCGCGCTGCTCCGTCATTCAGGAAGTCCGCACCAACTGACAGCAGCGCCCCGCAAAGTGTCACCGACATCGTCCACGGACCCCGGGCTGCGTGGAACTGCTCCACGCTGGAAGAGGAGCACTTTTATCCCCACCCACCCACCCACCCCCCCCGCTCCTCTGCCCGGGTTGGACCTGAAAGGTGAGCGGGCTTTTCTCCCCCTCCTCTCCTCTCCCCCCCCCCCCCCCCGGCGCTGTCACTGTTCGTGTCGCTAACGGTTTTTTTTTTTTTTACACCTCCGAACCGACCGCTTCCTCTCGGCTAAGCTAGGTCGCTACGCGGTAAAAGTGGATGTGAAGGAGCGGGGGTGTTGGGGGGGTAGGTGGCACTGGCACCGGCACCGGCACCTGGAGCCGTGT
The DNA here is from genome assembly GCA_006182925.3 of Reinhardtius hippoglossoides. Taxonomy (NCBI): domain Eukaryota; kingdom Metazoa; phylum Chordata; class Actinopteri; order Pleuronectiformes; family Pleuronectidae; genus Reinhardtius; species Reinhardtius hippoglossoides. The sequence goes on along the minus strand of CM031678.1, from coordinate 24,342,591 downwards.
GGAGGAGGAGGAGGAGTAGTAGTAGGGGGGGGAGAGTGGAGTGACCACAGTGGCTTGTTTGTTTGAGTCCCCGGAGAGGCGGTGAGTCCACGGAGCGGCAGCGGCAGGAGCAGGAGCAGCGGCGGCGGCGGCAGCAGCTCCTCCTCGCCGGGGGCTGAAGTGCGTAGTACGGTTTGATTCGCTGGGTCCGTGCACCTGCTGAAAACCTTGTTATTGTGGATGTTGTGGAGCCGCGTCCCCCCCCCCCTGGTTTGGTTCCCCCCCCCCCTCGGCGGGTGAGTACGAGCAGCGGAGGACGGCTGACAGGTGAAGCGCGCACTTGATGGATGTGTGTGTGGGGGGTGTTTTTAATGTATGTGTGCGTGCTTGTGTTGACGCTGTGCAAACTTGTCCCCGCTGTGTTTATTTCGCCGTTGTCATCAAATGTGGGTCAGCGTGCGTGCGTGAGTGTGTGTGTGTCACATGCAAACCCACCGTGGCACCTTCCGTCGCGTCCCTGCATTGTGTTTACTATCAACGCACAGCGTCGGTGGCTCTCAGCCGAGATCCGAACCCTCGTCTCTACCCACGTTTTACTACGCCATTAGCCCGTCTGCACGCGCGACACTTTTATTATTATTTTTTCCCCCGTTGCAAATAACGACTCGCATTCATAACATTCAGCCTCATTATTTATTTACAAAGTCCTTTACCGCTGCAGGAGGTGCATCACCTGCACGCGCTCGTTCACATGCACATGCTCGGTTAAACGAGCAGCAGGTAGAAAGTGGACGTGCGCTCGAAATGGCAGATGTGGAGAGAGGCGAGCACTAAAACCCAAGCTGACCCAACATGATGTCATCTCTTAGAGCGTAGAGCGCATGAGTGAGAGGCAGCAGACCTGGTTCTGTCTGATAAACAACTGTTGTTTGTAAAGATGGTTTTATTCTAAGGAGGCTTCTTCTTCTTCTTCTTCTTCTTCTTCTCCCTGGTCACAGTGTCAGGCACCGATCACCAGGGGATTTAATCTCATTATTATGACATGTCACTCACATGGATTCATGCAGCGGAGTGTGTTTGTTTTCCTTTTCTGCTCAGGGGCTCAGAGGAAGGAGATGCAGTGTGGATGAACTCATTTCACACACACATTTGTTTTGCTGAATTTAGACCCTGGCCTTGGCGTGTCGCTGAATAAGTGGCGTCAAGCTGCTCTCATTTAAAGGGAATCAAATATTTAGAGATTTTAGCCATGGTTTGTGCTTTTCTTTCAATGTTTTTTTTGGGGGGGGGGGAATAATAGCTGCGTTTCCAACAAAGGAATTTCTACAGGAGCCGGGAACCTTTGCAGGAACTCTGATGATTACCCCCTTTTTCAACCGAGGTGTATACCTGGTGCTACAGGGCTGGTTCGGAGTTGGTTCGCTGGTTTGCTTTCACACAGGATAGAGCCACGACATTACGTCACTGTACAAGTCTCTGATTTCCCAGCACCGGCTCTGCTAGTGAAGCTCCCTCTGTCTGGTTTGTTGTGCACTTCAGCTGACGACAACAAACCAACAACAGTTTGTCAGACCTTCGCTTTGGCATCCATGGTTAAACATATTCAATCCTCTTTGCAGACTACACACAACACAAGCTCTGTTTAAAAAAAAAAAAATGGTGGTCACAATGTTTTGGTTGGTCCGAGTGGTCTTGTTGGTCGTGATAATCCCGCCACCATCACCTGACGTAAGCAGTTCTTTCTTTTAGACTATACCTCAGTGTCGGTGCCAGAGTGGAACCCGCTTTTCTGGGCGAGATCCAGGTCTTTGGCTGTCAAAACACAAAGGGTGGTAAAGGGGTATATGTTTTCCACCGCAGGGACCACAGTCTAAATTTAATTTCTATTATTTATTTTCTTTTCATTTCAGCCAGTCTTCAATCTTCGCAATAGGTCGTGAAATATGGTTCTTTACGTTGTGTCTGACATCTCGGGTGTTTTAAATATGCTTTGTTCTTGTCCTCGACTCTTTTCCGATCAAAAGCAGCATGATTGTATCTCCTCCATGTTTACTGGTCGTTTCAATGTTGCGCGATGTGTACTGCCCGTTTACAACATGACCTGGTGGACGAGAGTTGAACAGCTGTTTGAAGCTATCGGTTGTTCACCCATCAGCAGGTTAATTTGTCTACTCTTTCCTTGTGGTCTGTGGTCGGGTCCATTAAGTTCCTCGGAAAAAGTTCCTGGGACTAAAGGTTCCTGGTGATTTTGGTCAAAACGCAGCTTTTGTCTATAATCAAGAGTTTCAGTGTCCTACTTCAGTTTTGGCTGCCCTTTCGTTCAAAGGGCACAGGGCTGTGGTGCAAGTCCTCTTCCTTGTTGACATCATCCATATCTAGGAGGCCGACTGTCAACGCAGTGACCATGCAACTGAGAGAGGGAACAGAGAGCGACACACTTCCTTATTAGTGATGGTATCTTGGGTCGTTCAGCTTTTATGGCTCTACTCTGATTGTGCCATGTTTAGGTAAATGGTTCCCTCATCCAGGTTGTTGAGCTGATACAGAGCATGCGTTTGTGCAGTCGTGGCTGAGTAGGTCACAGGTTATGATGCACTGAATGGTTGTTTCTGTACCATTAGACCCAGCTGAGGTTATTTACATCTGATGGGGTAAATGTCTTTTATTGTGCAGGTTGTGAAACCTGAGACTTTCAAGGCCACAAGTCAAAAGGCCAAGAATTTAAGGAGAGTATTCTAAAATTGAAATACGAGTATTGATGAATATACCGTTTATTTAATTGGCTTTGTTAAGCACAAAGTACTGCTGAGATCAAGCTCTGCACACATGCGTGGTGATGTTGGCACATGTCTGAGCATTGAGTGGTTTCTGTGGAAAAAATAACTAGCTCATCATGTGTTGATGAAGTCTGACTCAATACTAACAAGTGGATATGCCCCATGATCCCCTGCCTCCTGAACCAGAAGAGCTGCCGCTGTAACAAATCCACCAAACTCTGTTAAGAATTCGTCATATTTTACAAGTTTCCTGCTGGATATTGTTGTAAAATGCCGTTTTTTAATGACTTCTAAGTCTTTTACAGTTCAGCTTGACTCTTCAACTTGCTGGAGTTGATTCTGACAGCTGAAGCTGTGACTCTCAGTCAGTTCAGTCAGCTGCTATATTAAGATGAAAAAAGTGTCCTAGTGTTGCTTTAAACACTGTATGACACTGGTCTCTATATGTAACGTGACAGCAAGCTTCCTTTATACAGTCAGAGGCAGTCATAAGCATATTGCTAATAGTTGTGTCTTTTTATAGAGCTGTTTGAGAGATTATTGAGACGTTAGCCGGGGTCCTCATGTATTTGCACAAATCCTTTAGAGTACCAGTGTATTGTGTGTGTGTCTGTGATTATGTGAGTGTGCTGTTGGATGCACTGGGAAAGGACACATCAGCTGCTCTTGACAATTGGCTGATGTGGCTGTCAGAGACGGGGTGGGGGGTGCTTACACTAAAGGAAGGCGCCCATTTGCACAATAGCCTTAAGTCAAATTGTGAAAATAGCTTTGCTGGTTATGTCTCTCCATGATCACTTCTACAATGTGGTAGGCTGCAACTATTGAATTGTTATCAACAACGCAACTGTAGCCAAGTTTATCTGTTCCTCTCTGTTTCATTCACAACAAGACCAGGTACAAACTGGGTATGCAGCCTTTGATTGTTTGTGGTTGAGCAAAATTAAAGACTTAACTGTTTGTTTCTTTTTTCAAATAGACATAAAGTTGGCGTGTTGATCTTATCTCAGATATGAAACCCTACCGCATTGCACAGTGTGTCCTGCCAGACTGCTGACAGAGTTGTCTTGGCAGTGTTGTCTCAGCATAACACCGATAGTTTCCGCTTTGGTTGTGTGCGTTCCTGTGACACTTGTTGACAGCCAGGTAGAGCTCGACAAAAACCTGACATCGGAGTATCAGTGTCCAACTGGAACAAGTCACACTCCATAAGGATGTAACTGTACCTGGTTTGAATAAAGTCAAATACAAAAAACATAAAAAATTTGGCAATATCAGTCGTATTTGGAAGACCTACAACACTATCAAAGGTATTGCTGCCGAAGATCTGTCATCAGAGAAGAACCTTTCTTACAAACATAAGAGTTGAGGGAAAGTTAAATGTTAATGACTTTAGGCCTTTTATTGATAGGACAGAATTTTAAGAGTGAAAGGGAAAGAGTGCGGGGAAGACGTGCAGCAAAGGGTCAGGTCAGAACCAAACCTGTGGCCGCTGCAGAGGACTCAAGCCTCCGTACTTGGGGGTGCCCGTTAAGCCACGCAGATGAGCTACCCTAATAATAGCTTTCTGACTTGATGTGGTCATTATTAATATGAAGGACAGTCATTGAGATATTAGACTAGAGAGTATTATTGATCTGCCTGAGGCAGCTGTGGGAGTGAGAGAATTTCCCTCTCAGCTCCTGCAAAGTTTCTGTGCCAACGTACGCCAATAAATCTTATGCTATAAAAACTCAAACAAATATAATTTGTCGTGTGGTGAAATGAGTGTTGACAAGTTAATGTAAAAAGCTGTTCTTGTGATCGCTCTGTTTTGGAATTCAAAATGACACAAGGAGAACCATGGCTGACAGAAAGTTGGCTTCATGTCATTAATGCTACGCTGCACCTGACTGTCTCCGTAAACGTTGCCTGTCCTTAGCATCACAATACTGTATCAGGGTCATTGTAGGTAATAAGTTGTAGGAAGTAGGTAATATGAGAGAACACTCTGATAACCACTGATCTAATCAAACCAAATATTAAACTGGTTTTGTTGAGTCAACAGACTTCTGTTTTTTAAAATTTGCCTGACCACATGCCATTGGGATATTTATCCGCACAACATTCGTCACCACTGTCCTCTGCTGTTTCAGCTTCTGTTACGCAGCTCTTCTAATGTGCTGTTACGTCAAATGTGATCTCGTTCACGCTCATTCTGAACCCTGACTTGTGTAGTTTAAGATCAACCAGACGGCATGCATGCTGACTTGTGGCCTCACAGAACCTCGGGCGTGTTTTAATTAGCAGTGAAAACCGTGTTGCGGACAGTGCCTCTGTCCCGGCTATTATCCAGCCAGTGATGACTTCCCAGATTGTGTCACTCTCCTGCCCCCCCCCCCCTCCTCCACGTGTGTGGGTTCATTCAGATGTCAAAGTTAACAAGTTTACCTGCTCTGCTGCCGAAGACCCAGGACGGACCCAGTTGCAGGCCCGTGTGCCACAAACGCTGTGATGAGTTTACTGTCTGTGTGCTGGGTCAGCTCAACACATCTGCGAGACTCTGGTAGACAACTATTATGACATTTTCCAAAAGTTGAAACCCCTTGATGCCAGTGGGGGAAAGTCTTGGCAGCTTTTTGCTCTGGATCTAGGGCAACCTGTTTCTCTGTTTCCTCCTCCCTGCTGACTAACCCACCTCAGCATCTCTCACAACTCTCAACTTTTCTCCTCTTCCATGTGACAGAAGGTTGACTTCTGAAAAATATATTAGAGAATTGTCAGTTTAGCCGGTGCCACGGCAGTTTGGTGGTTTATGCCACGGTAGCAGAGCGCATCAAATATTAAAGCGCTGCTGTCAGGCTTAATGTTCTGCAGTGATCTGGTTTAGCATGTCTAATATAGGAATGCTGTCTCCGATGACAAGGAAATTATGCCCTCCCTACCCCCCCACCTCTCCTCTACTGGCAGATGTGTTCATGTGGACCGCTTTTAATGATTCAGAGGACAGCAAAACTCCTCGCTGCTGCACGATCCGAGTCCTGTGAAGCCAACAAGACAGAGAACCGTACAGATATTTGGTAGCAGGATTAATCTGCAGTAGCACTTTATTTAATTACCAAATCTTGAGGACTGCATACACATGCCCATGTTCACAGCGGGTGGTTCCATAATCCTGTTTCTGGTGGATATCAAGGCAGTGTTTGTAGCCAAGTCAGACTCCATCACCTTATCTATTGTCTCCATTTAATTAAGTTTGTGTGTTTTTAAAATCACACAAAAGATCTTCAGCTTTGAAGCAAAATGTCTTTTTTTTCCATAATCTATCTAGTGGGTCATGTCCACAAAGGCGCAAAAGACCAAGTCATAAGTTAGAGCCTGACAGATTCATTGCTTGGCTGATTAAAAATCGACCGACATGAGTCTTTCAAAGATGTATCAGTGTTTATCTTTGCCGATTTGCACCAAAATTAAAAAATACAATAAAATTGGCATTATGAACGATGCAGAAAAGAGTTATGTTTACATTTTACTTTATTTTCTGAATTCAATCGTATTTGTGTTTTATTTGTATCCACAGTTATTTGTAATAAAGTTTAAGGTTAAACATTTTCCTTGTGACGTTTTAGGATTACCAAAGATTTCCCAATTCATTGTTTTTCTTTACTCCCTAGTATCGGTATCAGTATTGCCCCCCCCCCAATCCGTATCAGTAAGCCTCTAGCCATAATCAGAAAACTCTTTTCATCAGCACTTACCAGATTTGTTTGGAAGCTGTTTATTTGCACCACTGATCACGATAGGGATCTCAAAGAAAATATGAAACTGATCTAGTCATGGTCCAACAGCTGGCACAGACCTGAGTCATGGCCTTGGTCGAACTGAGAGCATGTTTCTGACTGGAGGAAGTCATGGCCCAACAGATGTCTCATCAACAAATGCCTCCCATGTGATTGTGCCACTTCTGCTCTTCGCTCGTCCACTTCACACCACTGGAAATTGTCTTTGTCTCCCCGTCTTATTCAGATTTTTTGGCGACTGCTGGAGTCCAGCTGTCGCCCGTTGTACAGCTGAAAATATTGGGCACTTTTGAAGACATTTATTGTGTCTTGTGTCTGGAGGCACATGCCAGACTATTCATCTGGAACATCAGATCTTTTTTACATTTTTCTCATAGTGCAGACATCTGGATTAATTTGCTTACTGCACACAATCTTAATATATTTTTACACCAAAATGAAGAACAGATTGATTGTTGAATACATCGTTGTTTCATGTGAATTATTTGGGCTTTTCGTTTCCTCTTTTGTTTTCTTCCTCTAGCCTCCGAAACCCCTCTCTGTCATAAGAGAGGCATTTTGGCAAGTCAGCCTGACTGGGTGTGGGAGGTTAGCATAAGCGACTTGATTACAGGCCTTCATCAGAAGCATGCTTCCTATCCTTCTGCAGCTGTGGCCATGAGTTTACCCCCTCTACTACCACCACCACCACCACAACCCCCCACTCTGTTCAACCCCCATTATGTCCGGCTACATCTGTCTCCAGCTCTCCTGTGAAATCTGCGAGCCTCCCTCTGCTCTTCCATGACTAGGCCAAGTTGAAGTGCTGGGGAATTATGTGCAGCCATCATCATCACCCAAAGAGACATTACCATCGCTGATGGCTGACTTGTGTTATCTCTGCCCACCACCACCACCCCTCCCGGGTCTGGGGCTTAATTTAGCTCGGCAGAATGAAGGAAAGGGCTTAGGCAGGAGTATTTTTAGAACTACATGGTTCACTGTAATAGGGGTCTTTAAAAAATTCAAAGTGTCATGTCATAGGCCTACAATTTGCGTCCATTCTGCTGACTCTCCCCTGCATGCAACCAGCTGGGGAAACTATGTGCTGTGCTAGCTTAGCAGAGTGGGGCATGTCAGCAAGGCTTAGGATACATAATTGTGATGGGCATGTTTGCTGATGTGAGTGGGGGTGAGGTAATACACTGCATCACATTGGTCTATTTCGGGAATTTCCTTTGCCTGCCCAAAGCGCTTTGGTGTCTCTCAGTTCTACATCGTCAACTTCTTCTTATTTTTTTTTGGATTCAACTGTTTTTCCAATTTGTAATGTGTTGATTAAACACTTCCAGGTCAGCACAACGGTGGACAGTGTGTTCGGTGCTAGCACCTTGGCATCGCTTCATTATCAAATGGTGCAGAGTTTTTAACGGTGATGTCGCCTGGCAAGATCATACTGATCCGTTCTGCTCTTGCTGCCACCAAATCGAACATGAATGCTGGATAACTCCTCATCTGTTGGGCAACCAGAGCATGTGCCAAACCCCCCCCCCCCAGTTCCAAGAGAAACTAGGCCTCTGCCCAAGCTCTGTGCATCCCTAATGCTGCAACTGGACAGCCTCCATTGGGTCAAGTGAGATTTGCCTCTGATGAATCTGCGGGAGATTGTGTCGAGCTCTCGCAAGCCAGCAGTGAATCAGGCTAAATGTGACTTTTATTTTTTATTTTTTAGTTAAGTCTGTGCCTCGGCTTGGCTGAATGCGTTTATCGTGGGATTCCCTCCAACAATAATTTTGAATGCAACATCACGGCAAACCAATACTATTGGACAACACGGCTATTTTAACCTGGACTGGATGTGAGTGATGTGTCATAGATCATGAGGAACATGGGAGTTTCTCATGGGGAAAAATACTGCAATATGAGCCAAAGCCAAGTGCTTCCGCCACCCTTTTCTTGGTTAATAGTCCATATTAGATCGGCTTTGTATGTCTTTCTGAAGCCAGGGAGCCTGAGGTTAAACTGAACAATTGTCCAATTAAGCTGTGACTTGGAGGACACTCTGCCAGTCAACACCCCGCCCCTCTACTTCCATCATTCCTTCTCATTTCCCCTCTCTCTCACTCACACACATACACGCATGTTCTCTGCCATACACACGGATGAACCAGATGTGCAGCGTTAGAAAGCCATGAGGCCACGAACCCTAGGATAATTGCAGGGATGATGTCGTCCCGCCGGGCAAATTAGAAAATGGTGAAATTATCAGTCCATGAAGGTATCAAAGAAGCTCATGTGCGCACACCCTTCCTGGGTTTTCATTCACAGCATCTTGCATTACCCGTGTCCTGCTGTTGTTTCTCGGTGTGATCCAAGGTCCATGTCGGATAGGAAAAAGCCTATTGTACATTCTTAATCAATTCACAGTGATAGAGCAGGAAGCAGGCTAATATTACTGCCTGATTAGATATATCAAATTTCAAATTACTGTTCTCACCAATAATAACAGGCCGGATTTTGTTGTCGGTGCTCTTTGTGAGCACCGCTAATGAAGCAGTCATTCTTAGATTAGCTTTGGAACTGTTGATAGCATCAAATCTAGATGGACATAGTATGATTATCAGGAAATCAACAGCGCTGTAGGGAAATTAACACACGCATGCACGCACACACACACACACTCAGACATGCAAAGTCAAGATAATAACCATGGTTGAAGGCCATAATGGACACCAAGTAGGACTACTGCATCTAACACGGACATCCATCTATTCCCAGAGCTTTCTTCTGTCTATCAATCACGCTCTCACTCTGATTTACTGAGCTGTGAGTTATAAATAAGGGGTTCCTGTTATTAATTTATGGTCCTTTCTTTTTTTCGGACAAATATTTGCAGTGTAAAGATATGTTCGATCAATTATTGATACACAGGGTTTTGTGGATTGTAAAGGTCGTGACGTCTGATCTGTGGTGAGATCAGACTGTGCAGCTAAAGTACAGGATGTAGTGAAAGAGAATTTTTTTACTGGAAGGAACTAGTGACTCCCCAACCCCCCTTTTATTCCCCCTCCCCAAAGAGACAGGGTGGGAGAGGTTGCAGAAATTAATGGATTCCACCAGGAACAGAAAGCCTGGACCAACAGTGAATGTTAGAGATTCACATTCAGCAGAATAAATAAATAACAGGCAGCGAGTGGTGAACTGATTTGAGTGACCATGTCATTGAAACTTAAAACCTGGCTATTACAACTATTTTCCTGTTTGTCCTGAAGCAAGAAAGTGAGTTTACTTGCCATTAAAAGCTTAACTCATTGAAAAGGATACTAGATGATATCGCACATGTCTGCAAACGGCCGCTACCGCAAGTATATGTTGGTGGGAAATCGCAATTTGATATAAGCAGCCCTCTCCTGGGCCGGCCTATTTTGTCTGTGGACGTGTCTGTTTGTTATCGAGTAGTTTCACAAGCAATCGTTTAACAAAACCCATCAATACTTAAGTGCCGGTGGTTATGAAAACTCAACGCTTTTGGCTACAGTGCACCAGTTGATGCCCAATTAATCTGAATCTGTTTCTACACAGATACTGCAAATAGCCATTCTAACAAGGGCATTAAACGTGTCATTTAGCTTGTTAGTGTACTAAGCCACATAACTATTACGTAGGTGGTAACTTAAAGGCATTTGTGTGAGTAAAATCTGTCCTCCGCAGGCCAGATAGTACACGTTTACTCCTCTTTTTTTTTCTTTCTGTGTGTGTAAAAGAGCCATGGATGAAGATCTAACAGAGGAAGGGGGAGGCTAAGATCTGAGCCAGAATTAATTCCCAAACTAATTGCGGACAGACTTTACAGGGGATAAAAAGCTGAAATCCTAAGGCCTAAAACCCATGGGCCCTCTCCCACTCTGTGTAAACCCCAGTGATGATGTACATAATTTATACTGTCAGTGTATATTTGAAAAAGAAGAGGAAGTGGCAAAACACAAGGGAAATGACTCAGTGGCCTAGATGCATGTCTCCTTTTTTGGGGTTTCCTCTGCTTAATTTCCCTCCCCCTGTCTTTATCTTTCACTTTGGCTGTTGGTTCTCTCTCTTTTTTTTCTTCTGGCAGAGCGGGGAAAGAAGCTTGTAGGTTAGCATGCTGAGGCTTCTCCTGCTGCGGCGCATCCATTGAGACATAGATGAGTCAAATTACCCACCAGCTTCACAGACACCTCTCAGTTGATGCGCTGTGATGAACCAAGCCATTTCCGTGTTGGCTTGACGCGCCTCCTCTATCACACCGATGAAGTGAGAACAATGGGGGCACTGTGCCACGTTAGTGTTCAATGAGTAAGCTTGTGATGTTTGTCTGGAACCACTTGCAGATTTTGACACATAAACCCCCCGATGACCCCCAACCCCACTTTCTCTTCACGGTCAACTGAAAGCCACAGACTCCTCCAGAAAATGTAATTTAGTTTGATTCGGTTTTGTTTTTATAGCATCAAATCGTGGCATCTATTTCCTCCTCGGACTTTACAGTAGAGGCCAGAGGAATGTAAAATAGCGATAGTTTGAAGCACGAATCAAAGTAACAAAAAAACCTGGAAGAGAAATGTGAACTCGCTATGATACCCTACTGGTTGCAGGACTTTTTTACTCAGTGTAACATGAAGCTGACAGCTGTGGGAGTCCTGGACATGAATGTACAACTGTGAATCACCTCATCTTCCGCCATCCTGTGGGGCGTTAGCGGATGACTGCATGACATCATCCCTCCAAGAACACGGCCTTCAAGAAAGTCAAAGAGGATGTCTCATTTCACCCAGCACAGACATCTTACATGCAGATTCATTCACTGAGCAGTGTTCTTCGCTCGCAGCCCAGTCAGTATTGCTCTGAATTTGACAAACTTGGTTGGCAGATTAGGGAAATCAGGCCGTTGAAAAGATTAAGATGTTTCTTGAGGCGAATGGGTCTTAATCTTAGTTCTCTAGCTCTTGCACCAGATCACAGAACGAGGGAAGCCCTGATCTGGGAAAGGTGGACACGCATGCGAAGACAGTGGTAGCTGCCATTCATGGTACGACAGCATCACTCATACTCCAGCTAATGCAACTCAACAACCTCTGTTTGAGTCCCTTTAATATTTTATTGTGAGAAAAGAAACCCTGAGCGAGTGGCATCTGCATGTCCTACTCACTGTAACACATTCTCTGTTGCACTGGCTTTGCTGTGGAACATCCAACGGGCCGCTATTAATCTTTCTGCTGCTCTTGATTGGAAAATCCTGTCTGGCTTTAGAGGAGCGCTTCACTCAAAGCCCTGCCCTTTTACACACACTACACATTTGCATGCACACACAGCTCAGCTCCGAGTGTGGTGTGAGGGACACTCTCTCACCGTGAGCCTCCTCTAAAGCTAACACAAATCACATGTTTTTGTTTGCAGCACATCGACACCGACATCTGTTCTTAGCACCAAAGGCTCCAATCTCGTCGTCTTTTCAAGTTGACCCGTTTGTCGGCGTCATCTACGTGTATGGCTCCTCTTTTTCATTCTTACAATTTTTAAAGATTTCAGTTTTACATCCATCGCGTGTTAGAAATGTCATCAACATGCCCGCTTGCTCGCCGGGAATTTTCCGGACATTTTGTTGCTATATTTCTCATGTGGGCTCACTTGGACATTTTACTCGGGGGGGCTGGCCAAACAATTCCACAAAATGTCAGGCCACTAAGTCGGACATTTGCTTTCTCACATACAGCCTCTCTGGAAAATTCAAAAAAAGTTCAGCAGCAAAGACACACATGCCAAGTGCAGTTTCCATGTGTGTGTTTGAAAAGCCAGACTATTTCATATCAGAGCTCAAACCTCAGTGGGTGCATCGTCATATTCAATCTGTACTGGCTGTCATTTGGCCTTGATGTGAAACAGCCTGATCACTTTCACAGCTACACTCTCTGGCACAGCAGCCATTTATGAGCTTTAATATTTGTTGATAGTTGCTTTAGTGTGCACCAACATTGTCTGGATGCGTTGTGTTGTTTTGTGTGTGCTTGTGTGATTCCACCACAGCTGTCATGTGTTGTGCATGCGTGTGCAAACCAAAGAGTATTTTTGCAGCCACAATGAAAATCAATACAGCTGGGAATTGATAGTGTCATAATACTGCTGGGAATTCATAGTGTCATAAACAGGCCCTGGGTTATTGCCTAGTCAATATGGCCCATCAAGTCACCAAGTCCCAGCTGAGCCTGGCTCCATGTGGCCAGCGTGAGTGAGTAGTACACACATTGATGAAAACACCAGCCCTCATCCAGCGGCCTGTGTTTTTGCTTTCACACCAGTTTAGCACCAGCAGTGGTCCGATGTGTAAACCAGGGTCAATAACAACTTTGGACCTCAATGACCGAAACTAATTGGCATTTACTCTTAATTGCTGCGTGTCCTCTCTTCTCCACTTTTTGTGAATCAACATCTGTATTTGCATTCCACTGCAACATGCATTTGAAGCATAAATCCCTCCCCCCTTAAAATGTTCCCCTTTATAACTCCAGCCAGGAGGGTTTGTTTTCGCCCCTGTCCGTTTGTTTGTTGGTTGTATTAACAGTAGGATTAGTAGGACTAGTGTATTTCCATGAAACTCGGTAGAAGGATGAGACACGGGCGATTGAATTTTGGCGTGGATCTGGAGAAAGTGGCTCATCCAGGATTCTTTATTCACTTTCTTTAACCTTAAGAGATAGGGTGTTTTTGTCATATTCACTGATATCTATAAGTGTGAGCAGCTTGATGGAGTTTAATGTGACCGTACGGCTTTGGTGGAGTTAGGCGCTCTACTTCTAGCCACACTTCTTACTCCCTCATGCACATTAATGCCAAACTGAAGCTTAATTCTGTGGAAGATTTTTCTTTTTTGTGTAAATAATGAATAGTGAGGTGACAGCAGACACTGAAACTAAGTGATGAAGCACAGGCAATGGCTGGGAATGAAGACTGTAATGGACACTGGCTAATGTCTATGTTTGTTCAGTTTTTACACGTTTTGTCGCTGCTCCAACATTAGATTGTTTTCTGTTAATTTGTGGAGAAACGTTTTGTCTGTCTTGTTAAAAAATATCGCTTGTAGTCGTAATAGATGCAGCGAAGCTAATCACTCGTTTTTTACTACGTCATGTCACTTGAATGTTGTTTCTCCACCAGCATCTGTATCTAAGCCTATGTAGATATTAGTCATATCCTCCTGCTGGGAGGAATAAAGACCCACCATAATGTCCCCTATGAACTGTGTGTGTTCATATTGGACAACACATACCACTGTTGAACAAAGCATGAAACCAGGGTTGCCATATTTAATGTAAACTGATCAGCCTCAAATTTAAGTCCTTTTTTAAATACCTTTTACTTGGATTGAATAATTCAAATAATACTCCGGATGAGAGAATCATTTCCTCTGCTCTTGTGCCTGTTCTATTTTTGGTGATGCTGTTATGGTGTAAGCATGCACAAGCAGGGGGAATAAATGTCCCAGTGGGAACAGAGTCTGAATAATTATGTGTCGTCTTATTTTACAACGTTTTATTCTTGTCGTAATAAAACGGCAGTGGTTTGAAGTGTAAATGTTGACCTTGTGCGAATGGATTTTTCTGTTACCTATGCACACTGTGCATGTCTTTTAGTTGGGTCATTAGTTAATTCAAAATATTCGCCATGGGGAGGTGTGTCATTATAAAATGGTAGCAGAGACATTGACACTGTGACTCATGCAGATTAAATCATTTGTCACCGCAGTTCATGCTGCAGCTGAAAGTGGGCGGCGTGATACTGAGCTGGTGCCCGAACCCGATGACCTTGGGTCAGCTTTATGAATTAGATGTGGCTTGTGTATGAGCCAATGCTGTACAGATTACAGCCGGTTAAAACCTGTGATTGACTGGACTCCAGTCACTCAACCCTGTCGTACTGCTGATGGGAGCTCATTAGCCTGCAGGGCCACCAAATGAAAAAAAACATAGTCAATATAAATGTGGTACGAAAAGGTTTTGAAGGGGTTTGTGGGTATCACCTCCACCGAGCACGCTGGTTTGTATGTTGGGGATATTACACAAAAACAAACTGAACGGATTTCCACAACTTGGTGTAAGGATGAAGTTTGGATCAGAGTAGAACACATGACATTTCGGTGTGGATCCACTTTCTTTATTGGGCGTAATTCATGGATTGGGATGAAAGGAATCCGGCCTTTTTACAGGACTGACCTTTGGGCCTTGGCAGAGTTATGCGTTCTATAGTTCTATTCAAGTTGAATGTGTTTATACCTCAATTTTTTATCTTGATGATAAGAACTGCATCTGCAATAACTGTAATGGCCCCAAATGTGTTTTCTTTGTCTCTTCAGCTGGAACTGTGCTGCCCCTCAATCACTAAATCTGCAGCTGTTCTAAGTGATTTGAATCGGAAACTGTGAATTTCTGAATTACAGCTCAGCTGAAGCTCTAACCATGTCGGAATGAATTTATGAATGGACCCATAACAATCAGCTGGCTAATGTTACTCCTAATCATTAACCCATGTTGGTGTGAATGACTAAACTCCACGTGTGGCCTCCAGGCTGCGAGCGTACATGACATATCTGTGACACAGGTGAACTATGAGCTGGGCAGTTTCAATCCGCATTCCTCCGTCGGTGTGTGATGGACTTTGGCTCGATGTTCCAACAGATTGCTCATGTTAACGACCTCGCATGACAAGAGCTTGTTGCATTTGTAGCAGCGATTATTGTCAGTATCGACTTCGATTAAGTGTAATCACACATTTGAATGTTTAATTTTGTCTGACGTTGACACTAAGAGCAGGGTGTGTGTGTGTGTGTGTGTGTTGCGTGCGTTTGTACTATTTAATCAGAAATGGAGTTGTGACGTAAACTGTGCCACATAACTTTTATGTCTCAGTAATAAATAGGAATTCTAATTTCTCTTTTTCCCGGCCACGAGAGCGGAGCTGATGACATTGGAGCAGATCAATATTACGCTCTTTAATAATTTAGCCCTGGGGGCCAAGTAAAACCTGCGATCATTTGAACTGCAGTAATTTTTATACATTCTCTGACCTTCCACTGCCACAGAGATGCTGTTCCTTATAAATATCACTGTGCTCTGGGCTTGTGAGATATGAAAGTTGCTGTCAGTTGCTGGGTGCGGTGATGTTTCTCACTCTCCTTGTTTGGTTTCTGTTCAATATTCCGTCACTGTTCCTCTCACACTACGGGATTTCAAGCCATTAAATAAACATTTGATATTAATCATGGAGAAATTCTTTTTGCCTTTCACATCTGAAGAAAACACAGCAGGAGATTGTCCGAGTCAGACTCATTCACGACGTGGGGTAGAGTCCTTAACGTAAAATTCCACTGTGGAAATCACTTGTTTTTGTTTACAGCGCATTGACCCCAGCGTCAGCTCTTATCTCTATTTATCTCATTTACGGAATTTAATTAATTAACTGAATACTTTCGGGACAGAAAATCCAAGATGCGTGCGTGTTTGTTTAGTGAGTCAGCTTAGAGGAGGTGGCGCTGGTGGAGTCGTGCTTTCAAAATAATGAACTGGTTCATCGCTGGGCCCACAAGGGTCTTTAAAAAGAGCGAGTTTGACCAAAATGAAATTATATAAACATTAAACTCCCACATTTAGACGTGTGATTTAGTGAAGTAAAGTCACAGAAAGAACAGAAATGAACCAATAAACAAAGACTTGGTTGAGATTCAGATGTTGTGTATACCAGAACAACTTCCTAAACTATATGTTAAAATCACAGGTTTATTGAGTTTAAAAAACAGCTTTGTTTAGATCTTTAAACTCTGATCTTTCAAGGGGTCTTGCAATTTTTAAACAATCAAAGTTACAGATTTAAACTTACAATAGAGTACTCTTGTTTTTCTTCTAAGATCTTTAATACTCAACACGAACGCACAACACATAAAAACAGACACACACACTGTCTTCGTCCTCTATGACTGTAAAACCAGGCAATAAAAATGAATGTGCACCAAAGGTGTGTTTGCAATCAAGGTTCAGGTATTTGACTCTCGTCTTTATAGCCGTTTGTCCTGGTGGTTGATCGGGTGTATCCCATCCTTCTTTTATGTTCTCACTTTAAAATCTGTTTTGAATAAGGCATCTATGCAACATTCATCAGTGCTTTTATGTGAAGTATTGTAGAACACAGTGTTTTGTTAAAGAGGGTGGTCACACTATTCCTGTTAGTACATATTTCTGTTAGTGGTTTCCGGTAGTGTAGCGTTTAACCAGAGCTGGCTAACATGTGAGCAATTTGGCAATTATTAAAGGAAGTCATTTTAGTGATGAATGTTAAACTAGAAAAGATATGTTATTCCCTGTATGCATTTGTTTTTCAAAGGGTTTAACCTGAGCCAGGCCACACGCCAATGATAGGAATAACTACAGTAGCTTTTTAAAAAAGAAATCTAAAAATAAGAATGTGAGATGTGTATCTGTGGCTATTCTTGGGCAGCACCTCGGCAGGTCCATGGAGCCCCTTGAAGCAACAACAGTGGGAAAGCTAAAACCACCACTGTTCATTGTAAATCTGTGGTTGCAGTGGATTGGAGGCTACGTCGAGTACAAGGTTGTGAAATATTCTCACTTCAAACATGGAACAGGATCCGATTCGCTGGTTTGTTTAAATTGTGGCTTCCATAGTTAGAGGTGCTGCTCTCTCTAGGCCTGTTCTCTCTAGGCCTGTTCTCTATGTGTGTCTGTGTGTGTGTGTGTCTGTTGATCTTTATAACACTCGATCCCGCTGGTGGTGCCTGCTCCTCCTCCCTCACTTTCTCTGATGTGCAAAATTGTGTGTGAGGGACTGTTGAATAATTTAACAGGCCAGTGACGACGCTCTGTGACACTGCACTTAGCGTGTTTGCCTGTCTCATCCTGTGTGTGTGTGTGTGTGTGTGTGTGTGTGTGTGTGTGTGTGTGTGTGTGTGTGTGTGTGTGTGTGTGTGTGTGTGTGTGTGTGTGTGTGTGTGTGTGTGTGGTGTGTGTGTGTGTGTGTGTGTGTGTGTGTGTGTGTGTGTGTATTTGAGGAGGAGGGGTTTGGGAAAAAGACAAGTGAGGAGATTGATTTTGTGTGTGTGTGTGTGAAGGTTTGGCAAAAGCAAGATAGTCGACCACACACACTATTGACCAGGCTGAAAAGGCGCGAACACAGATAGTTGCCAGAGAGGATGAATGGTTTTAATAGAGAACACTCCAGGCTTTGCTCCGGAGGGACACACCACACACACACACACACACACACACACACACACACACACACACACACACACACACACACACACACACACACACCCCTCTGGATTCATGGGATTGCTCCATAAAGGCTTTCACAGTGAATGAGGGCTGTTTTCTATGTTGTGCGTATCTGTGTCTTCTTGCACATGCATGTGTGGAAATCTGTATCTTTTATTACAGCTTCATACCTGTACAGATTTATCCAGAGTGGTAATACTCTAGCTGACGTCTCTTTGAGATATAGCACATGTTTGTCCAGTGCTTGCCCTCAATACAGAGGCAGTGATCCCAGGCTTAGCTTTGTATCTGCGTGGTTTCGGCAGTGTGTTTTTACAAACCTCCATATTGGGAGAAAATACTCTCGTGGCTTTAGGGAGAGAAAGTCTTTCAAGGCATCTGAAAATAATTACAAGGTGTTGTCCGGTGGTCGCAGGTTGTCAATCTTCTCTGAACCCTTGGGTCCTTGACAGAAGTGTTTCAAAAAGATCCATGTTGACGCTCGGAGAGGTTGTGATTATATTTGTCTGCTTTCTCTGAGGAGATCGTTCGGGAACTGAGATAAATGCAGCTTTCCCATCGCGGGCTATGCAAAGGAATGACTTTTGAGTATAGGGTGACATTATCTTGCCCCGTGTGTGCGTGTGCGTGTGTGTGTGTGTGCGTGTGCGTGCGTGTGTGTGTGTTAAAGCCACGTCACTGCAGCCTTGCAGACTCTCAAAGGGAACAGGTTGTAATGTGTTTGGATTTTACTTGGACGTTTCAAGGAATAATCCCCCCCTACTTAGTTGGGTCAAATATAATTGTTTTGCAAAATGTTGCATTCACAGTCAAACCATTATAGTACCAGTAGCTAGAATGTGGTACCAGTAGAAAACAGTACTTTGGACAACACTTGGATTTTCTGTTATTATGTCGTTTTTGTCATCACTACAGAATTGCTTGCATAGTGCACACTGTAAAGTTTTCCAATAAATAGTATGCATTTCTTATACTATTGGTTTCCTTTAAGATCTCAGGTTTACTCAAAAATCTTTGGTAATGATAGGCTATGTGTTATAAACGTGTAAAGCACAGTAATCTTCAACAAATTAATCCCAAAAATGAATGAATCGCCTAAAGATGGTGATAAAGTTGGTTTCACTAATGGAGACGGCAACTTCTTTGGCTCCGTCTGTCGCTCCAAGGTAATGTGATCTAGAGCAAGTTGTCTGCCCAACACTAATATGCATGTATGTTGATATGTGTTTGTATGAGTCATAAAACCATCATGGTGTTAGGAGTTTATATGATGACTCTGCCATACCTTTCCACATTTCAACACTCCATAATTCAGCGTTTTCCTTCCTCCCACATCCCCTGGTTTCCCCCCAGACACCCCTCCAATGCCTTGGGATAACTTAATATTGCATAGCTGCCACGTTATCCACACATCTTGTACATGGACATGTGAAGAGGGGAAACTGGTGTGAAAAAGGTTCTCACGTGTGAAGGCTTTCATGTGCCGTGGTTGTGCGTGTGCTCTTCCCATTTATATTAATACCTTGTACATCTGCATCATCGCAAGTGGCTTTTCTGCATCAATATGGAGATTAAGATTGATGTTGACCTAAAGCTTCGGGGCAAAAAGTGGAGCTGCTGTCGTTTGCTTTGCCAGAAGTGTGAATGATTTGGCCTGGCAGTATTGAGAGCTAGTCTACTCTAATGGACATGTCTGTAGAAGGGAGGGTTGTTGCACGATGCAGTTCTGACAGTAATTGAAACACGGCTCAAAGGTTGAACGTTTTTTTTAACAGTTAAAAATGGTTTTGGTGACGGTCGTGTCGCAGAAATCAATGAACCTTAAAACATTAGGACGCATTAGCTTCCGCTCACAACTGTGGACTGACAAAAACGTTTTCTGTATTACAAAATAGCCGCAGTGATACACCAGCCACCGAGTCGAACTGGCTGCCGTACTACTGGTTGTGCATTATGGCACAGTTACAGTCTGTGGCCAGCTTCCCAACAAGTCTTAAAAAAGAGTTTGTATTTCAAATGTTATCTCATGTCTGTGCATTAAATATTAAGCTAAATCAATGATTGCATTGTATCTTAACATAAACTGGAAGAGACGGCCATTCCTGGTTGTTGATTGTTTTTCCACTTCAGTTTTTGTGAGATTGAATTGAATGGAAGTGAATATGTTACAGCTGCTCAACTTCACTGTGTCTCTGCTGACAAGTTGGATGACTTGTTTACGGGCAGTCGTTTCCGTGAAGGTTCAGATCTACTGCTCCGATGAGTTTGTTGCCTCAGCAGTAAAGTCAGGACTTAAAGGCCCACGAGGTCATTTCTGATCAGAGTGCTCTAGCGAGACAGGAGCGCTTCGTAAAAGGTCATTGGAGCCAAATTCAAGTTTTTAAACATCCTCTGCACAGGTTGAGCAGCGGCTGGGAGGTGTTTGGGTTGTTGTTTGCTTTAAGGCAACAAGAGGAAATGGCTTCAAATCAACTACACATTCAGAGTTGTCTCGAATTTGTCCCTCAATCCACCAAACACCCGCATTTATGTTGGCATTATCCTTAATGCTAATCTGAGAAGGTAACAGTCTGTGGTGTGTGTTTGTGTTTGTGTGTGTTTGTATGCATGCATGTCTCAATAGTTTCACTAAGCTTCTGAGAGGAGAGCTGCCCCGAAGTTTCCAAATCCTGCTTTAGAACAGTGTGTGTGTGTGTGTGTGTGTGTGTGTGTGTGTGTGTGTGTGTGTGTGTGTGTGTGTGTGTGTGTGTGTGTGTGTGTGTGTGTGTGTGTGTGTGTGTGTGTGTGTGTGTGTGTGTGTGTGTGTGTGTGTGTGTGTGTGTGTGTGTTCTTCACTCTGTGAAAATGAGTCACTGCTATAAAAATCCACACCATGCCGCCCTGGCAGGATAATCAGGACATAATGTTGAGTTTCTTTCTATCTCACTGGATTAGTTTATTTTCATCCTGGGATCATTTTTGTACATTGCGGAAATCGCCTCATATTTGTTTTTTCTCAGCTTTATTTAAAGGACATGTGATTTAAAGCACCTCCAGGATGACTCGTCCAAAAACCCACCGCAGTCACCGTCGAGATCTCTCTGGGAATCGTGTTGAATTTGTTCACACTCGAGTCTCTTTATTGTTGAATGAATTCACAGAAACCAGGGCTCAAAGTTATAATACAAACTGCTTGAGTATTATGACTAGTTGTATATTTGGGCCATGGACTGTAAAAAACAAAAAGATGGATGACGCATCCCCACTTCCTACCCCTGTCTACAAACAAAGCCAAAATATCAACGCTACCATCTCCTGCCAATGACGTTGTTTTGAGGCAGAGTCTGCCAGTTACGATCGAGCTGCGGTGTCGAGGTCTTGAACCAATCGCACTCAGTCTCACCTCATCACATTTTTATAGCATCGAATAACTACTTATAACCCAACATAGCAGAAAAACTAACATTTGAACATACATCAGTGTGATAGGAATCACCTCAGATGACAGACACAATATTTCTTTAACGTGTACTTTGTCGTTTTAGTTTGGTTGACGTCCCATCCACTAACCTGGAGGAGACAAGTGTTTATGCATTATGCTGTGAGTAGACCGGATACAAATGCTTGTTATGATCTTCAAGATTCACATGAGATTAGTGATTCTATGATATCGTCAGATTGTGCATAATTTTTGTAAACAAATACAACATTGGAAGGTGTCATCTTGGGTTCAGGAAACTTGGACTCGGTCCTCTTTATTATTTTCAGATATTTCATGAACTCAAAAATGTATCAGTGACGCAAGAAAATGTTTGGCAGATTATTTGAGGATGAAAATAATCCAGTTTCATCCCTGACATTCGTACACACGTTCAGCCTCTTGAAGATGGACTTGAGTGAAAGACACAAGCACAGTGTCTCACTCTGGCACTGTTTTCTCACTCTTCCTCTCCATCTATTTATGTCTTTCTGTTGGTTGGTCACAAATGCCAGGCAGGGTGGAGTGAGCGCGGAGGAGGAGGAGGACGAGGAGGAGGAGGAGGAGGAGGAGGAGAAGTGCAGCCACAACTTTCCCAGAGGCTCCTCGCAAGCGTCAGTTTGTGTTATAAATCATTCAGGGACACTCAGAAGGGGCACAATACATTTTTATCCCTCTTCTCTCATCCCTCCATCCGCTCCTCTTCTTTTATTATTGAAAGTGGTTCCTCTGAGCAACCAATCTGCCGCTTGACGCGATCAAAACGAGAGGAGTAGGTTTAGGGTGGTGAAGCACAGGGTAGACAAAATGAAAAAAGGATAAAATGGGAGATGTAGAGAAGAAGAAGAAGAAGAAGTCGTTGTTTGTTTCCACACTGGAATCAAGCCGTCATGTATGTACTGAATAATAGACCTTGTGCACTTCCTGATTGTCGGGCTGCTTATAGACTACAGTTGGTTTTATTGTGCGCTGGCCTTGTAAATCCCAATGTGTACAGTGAGCGGGCAAGGTTGTGTTCAGTGGCAGCGCTGTGGATGCTGCACCACCTGCTTGTCACAACGAAACACAGTCCAGTAGCTGGCAGCACTCCGCTGTCAGAACCACTCGCTCTGATCCGATGTGTATAGTGTGTGGATGTGTGTTTGTGTGTGTGTGTGGGAGAAAGGAAAATATTGGGTTTGTGCTTGTGGGTGTGTGTGAGAGCTTGTGTTTGTCCAGAGCGTCGTGTGTAGCTTCCTTGAACTCATTAATTTGGAAGCGGGAGAAAGAGGAGGTGTTCAGCCTGAAACCAGAGACACTTTCCTTCTTTAAAATGTCAAGACATTTAGTTTGAGATCCTGTCGGCCTAATGCATTCTGGGAAAGACGCTGCGCTCCCCGTGACCCTGAAGATTACAAGCAGATGTAGAAAATCAGCCAATATGACGATGGCTTATAGAGTCTGATCGATAAATCAGCCTTTCACAGACTTATTGGTATCTGCGATTATGTTTCTCATTATGAAAACTTTTATTTTATAGAATAAACAATGCAGAAAAGATGCGTATTTATGTTTAAAATTATTTTTTATTTTTTTAATTCAAGTCTATATATTTTGTCGCATTTGTCTCTTCTTTTTATTTATAGTTGTTTATAATACATTTTATGGTCAAACTGTAAAATATCAGACTTAATTCGATTTCTTTGTCATAACTGTTTGATAACAACATCTTCGGGAATCACTGACACATATATTGGTAGTTTGAATATTCCAATAACTTTACATAACACAACAATCATTAAAGAAACCATTTGTTTCTCTCTGCAGCCACTTTGCTTAAAAACGGGGGAAAAAATTGTTAATCCATTATCAAAATAGCTGCAGATTAATATTCCATTCATCAACTAATTCCTTTTAACACGTTAGCCCTCATTTTTTAAACCTATTTAACCTCTTAAATGCAGGAATTAAATCTTAATCCAACCATCTAACCCTACGTTTGTTTCTTCCTCTCTCTTATCTCAGGTGCAGTATTATTCCAGTCATGAGGGAAGTCGACAAAAAGTCAACTCTGGATTTAAACTGAGGAGAGAATAAAGGAGAAAGAAGGAGGCCAGCTTGACACGCACCCTTTACACATTTCCTACAGGTAGGTTTCACTCCTTCGTCATGTCAGGACGCCTCGTCATGTGTTCGCATTTGTTTTCTTTTATCATCATGTTGTTAAAAATAAAAACTCTAATCTCTGCCATCATGCAAATAGGCTGTACAGGTGATTTATTGACTTGTTTTATCGAGGTCACCCTGCAGGTCGTTCTGTCTCGCTCTGTGTGTGTGTGTGTGTGTGTGTGTGTGTGTGTGTGTGTGTGTGTGTGTGTGTGTAAATCCCCTTCGTGTAGCAGACAGCCAGCGGAGGCATCAGTCGACTGTAAACTGGGTCTTGTTTGCCTCCTAATGAGAGCTTCCTGCCCTGACGGCTCACTGATGTACATAACAGCTAACCAGCCCTCTGTCACACCAGATTAAAGCGGAGTCTGGTAGGAGGCAAAGTTTCTCTCCGCCTGTACCAAAACTTTTCCCATGTTGTTTGTGTGTTTGCGTGGATTCCTGTGGATGGGTCCTGCTGCAGCGTAATTGTTGATTGATAATTGAAGCTGCTTGTTGGCAGCATGAACAGAAGAAACCTTTAAACAGGAAGTTACTCAGACTAGTTGTATGGTTGACAATAACTACAGTAACTTGTTGGACTAGATTTGAATGCATCACTCCTCAGACTAATCGATGCTGCTTTTACATATGAAAAGAGAAATGTCTTTTTAACACGATGTCACCATGTTGCCCTTCCATGAGTCCTTCACGTTGTTATGGTTGGAGGAGCTTTGTGATAATCTGCCTCTGAAGAAAGAGTCGTCATCAGCATCATTTCTTACTAACTCGCAAAGTCTCACTTGAACTATTGGCTACACTGCCCCCCCCCCCCCCCCCCCCCCCCCGATTTACAGTAGTACTCTTCTGTTTGGTCTTGAAAATTAACAGAGTACGTCCAGAAGGCTCGGTTCGTTTCCATGTACGTCTGAATCAAACTTCATGTCTTTGTTACATTCTTTACATGTTAGTTCTGGTTTCACGTTATAATTTAGCGAGCATCTCATGTGACATACGTACTGTCTTCATTACCTACATCTACTTGTTTTGTAGACAAGTAGATGTTTGTTTTTTCCTGTTGTTAAATGGCGTCTACACTTCCTTCAATTGGTCGCACTGAACCATGGTTCAGCTTGATCCACACGGAGCTCACCTCTTTTGGTCTAGACCTCCGAGGTCCGAGGCAACTTTTAACACCTGATATTTACATTCTGACTAAACTAAAAACTCATAAAGTCCAAATATACCAAATGCGGTTGGTGTGGGGGTGCCCTTACTTTCTTGTAGCTGTATTTCAGTTGAAAGTGGTTGGATGATGATAGCCTTAAGTTTTCTTGAAGCTGTAGTGACTGAGGTTTTGTTTCTGTGGTTTGGAGTCTTGCGTGTCTCGGGCAATAATGTACAATAAATCCATCTGTCAACATGTCATCGTGCCACAGAGAGCCAACACTGATCATTAGATTCAGCAGAAACTCAGGCGGGTGTGTCAGAATGTACATCCTGTGCCACGAGTCCCACCCTGAGTGGGAGACAGACTTGAGGGGATCGGGTGAGGAACATTTAGATTATAGACTCCAGGAAAGACGAGGGCTGATTTCAAATGTCTGAACTTTCCCTTGCTTACAGAAAAGTGAACATCCCGGCAGAGGGCAGAGTGACGTCTAGACTGGTACATTAAATTCAACCCATTCATGTATTTATGGACCCACTATTGAGTCTATTGACTCACCATGCAACATGCACAAGAGGAATCGCCACTCTCATATTTTTCATTGATAAGAAACTCTAGTCATCATCACAATGCAACCCGGCATTGTGCATTTAAATAGGCCTCTATATTATTCATAACAAGGCTGACCCATTTAATGTCGTGCAGGAGGCATGCACACACACACACACACACACACTTGCATGCACACACACGCATGCACACGTCACACATACGCAGCACAATGCTCTCCGGAGACCTCGCAATGTGGTGAGATGTGAGGCTCTATCTGCTCTTTAAGTTTTTATTAGACGCAATTACTGAAGTGCAGGGATCTACTTTTGACTATTTTTTTCTCTGAGTGAGTTTGTGATCCAGGCTGCTCAGTCATACATGCACATGTGCACCTTTCACACAAAAACACACTCAACTCTAAAGCTCTTAGTCCGCTCTGCGTAATGTTCTAATGGTAGTTTAGGGAATGAGATTATTATGTAATTCTTATTCCTTGCGTCTCACATGCACATACACACACTCAATGTCTCAACGCACAATTTAGCAGATTTGCAAGTTCTTTTTTTTTTCCGTTTCTGATTAGACCTGGTGATTTGAATCCCAGTAAGAATTCCCACAGTCTGTCTAAATCCTGCTCCTGCTAAAGCCGGGAGGGGGGCCAGTAAGCCGCTAAACCCACAGGCTATACACGCACGCACGCACACACACACACACATATGGACACTTGTGCGCTCCCACCAGTGTAATACTGCAAATTTATTTTCACACACCCCCCCTGTGCATGTGCAAATACGACGCAAGCACATACTGCACGTTCACAGACATGACGAAGAAACACAGAACGTCAGAAACGTACTTCACTTGCACCCTCGTTAGAGATTATTGATAATAAACCCAGGAGACTGTGTAAACATGAAAGAGAATAATGATGTTTTCTTTGTTTTTAAAGAAATTGACGAAGAGTGGGCAGCCGCAAAGAGAAATTGTGTGAAAGATGAAAGAGAAAACACTGAAGGAATGAATGTGGGATAAGACGGAGGAAGAACTTCTATTAATTTCCGTTACCTCCTGTCTATCATCCCTGATACATTTTTGTGACCTTGCACTAGAAAAGAATAATAGAAATCCAATCATCCCTGTGTTATTTGAAAGCCAACTTTTCTTTCTCTCCACAAGTCTTCACAATATTTTTGACGTGAATTTGGACCGGCTTTTATTTTCAAACCGCCACGAAGCGTTTTTTAAATATTTAACCGTGTATTCAGGTGTTACCATCAGACTCTGGCTCTGTCTGATGGGATCTCCCCTGTAAATTATTCTGGTGTATAATTAGCAAAAGAGCAGAACGTGTGGTGTCCCATTTAAATGTGACTGTAGCGGCACAGTAGAACCAGATCCAGCAGCCGGATGATGGACTCAGTTCTACAACAACATGTTGGTGCATCAATTAGTCATGGCTACGCCGACATGGGGCCTGGAGGCGGGAGCAGGGTTTGTGTTTGTTTGCGTGTTTGTGCTTGTGTGTTTCTTGTGTATCCATGTCAACGTTGGTGATGTGTGTGTCGCTGTACTTATATCTTTGTGAGGACTATTTTAAGCATAGACCCTACAGAGTGAGGACTTTCCAATGGGATGTTTGAAGGTTAAGACTTGGTTATGAGGTTAGAATTAGGTCTAGGTTAGGGTGAGGGTTATTATGGGTATTATGTCAATGACTGTCCTTACTAAGATGTAGTATAACCGTGTGTGTGTACAGGCTAGATTAGCATAAACCTTATAATCTCATATACATATAATTCGTTTTTATGATAAATTATTTATTGTGTATGGCAAATGAGTTTATTGTGCACCCCCACAGTGACAAACACACGCAGCGCACACTCCTACTCAGACACGCATGCGAGGCACACGTACATGTAAGTACTGTGTCCTGCAGCGGTGTGCAGTAGTTACTCATGTCGCAGATAATTCTCGCTCTCAAACACACACACACACACACACACACAAGCGCTTAATCTGTCTAAGCCATTTGCCTAATCAGCTCTCTCAGCACAATACCATTCATAGATCCCCAGTAACCACACACACACACACACACACACACACACACACACACACACACACACACACACACACACACACACACACACACACACACACACACACACACACACACACACACTTACTGTCCAAACACCGAGCCTTTTGCCGGACTAGTAACAGCTTTATCAAGCCCCCCGTGTTACAACCTGTTGTTGCCACATTGCATCACTTCACACATCTTAAGAGAGGAGGAGGAGGAGGAGGAGGAAGAGTGAGTGAGAGGGAGAGGGAGGTGTGAGGGAGCGATCACATGACTTCAGTGTTCATTTGCTCCATTTTTATCTCTCTTTTACCCATCCACCGACTCTTCATCCTCTTGGTTTAGATCTGCTTTCAAAGCTCCGTCACATGGGGTAAAGCTGCTTCTTTACTCTTAGTGGTTCGGTTTCCCTTTTTATCCATCTGTCAGTTTCTCTCTCTCTCTCTCTCTCTCTCTCTCTCTCTCTCTCTCTCTCTCTCTCTCCTCTCTCTCTCTCTCTCTCTCTCTCTCTCTCTCCCCCTCCCTCCAATCTTCTTTCTCCCATATTATTTTTTTTCTCTTAATTGAGTTGTTGAAAGCAGCAAAGTCATGTTGGGGGTTGAGTTGAGGGCTTGTGTCAGGATTTATCTCAGGAGCACGATTAGACACAGAGCTGATGCAACACAAGGACATACTAAGTTCATATTGTGGATAAAGGTACAAAAGACAAGTGTAAACAATAATAAAATCTACATTAAGTAGATTTTGTATATGCTTTCACCAAATCAATGTGTGTGTTTTATATATTTAGAGCCCATTGATCAGATAAGCATCACATGAGGCATCCGGACAAGCATGAAGCCTGATAGATTATGGCAGTTTAATTTATGGGTTTTCCGCCGAACTGTCAGTGACCATTAATAGAATATGAATAGATCTACAGGCTGTTTACATGCAGTCATGTTACTGTACTCTGCAGCTCAGGATAATTCGTCACACCTCTGTCATGCAGGTCTCAGATTATGTTTTTTCGCGCTATAAACGTGTGCGCCCGCAAATGTCATCTCCCACGTTATGTAAGCAGGCAAACTGAATCCTTGCGGATCGGTTAGTGACGAGCTGCGGTTGTTCTTGGGATCATTGTTACGAGCGAAATCAAATCTCAGTGGCATGAAATCGACTTTTGTCAGGCGACTGCACAACCGGCTGCTACGGCAAACGCCGAGATGTTAAACAGCTGTAGATGGTGACAGGTCGGACACACGGCTTCAGGAGACATTTCAATATACAGAGGATAACAAGAGCCGGCGTGTGTGTCTCCTCAGTGAGGTTTTCTCAGCCAACACATACATCATCGAGGAAGATGGCAGCGTTCATATCCGGGACCTTTTTGCTTTATTCCTGGACAGTGGGAGGAAGTGGAGACGCGTCTTACATCTTTATAAACAGTCTATTCTCTCACTTCGTTAACATGAAAAGAAATAAATCAAATGATGTAATTCTACAGTCACAACTTGAATGCTCAATGTTATTTTACAGAATTAAAACCTAAACGATGACTCATCTCCACACAGTGAACACAGGAGTGCTGGCAGAACGGCTCTGAGCTGCTTCCAGCCCTGTTTTTGAGTGATGATGATGATGATGATCCTTGAGGTCACTGTGGGTGTTGTGCGTCGCTAAAGTTTGCTGTATTCGATTGGATTTGACCAAACACAACGCGAGCTGTTAGGATGTCCTCATTTGATGTCGTTGTCAGCGAACCATTGCAGCCTCAGATCCCGTCCTCTACCTAAAGTCATCCCCCCCGAGGCCTTGAGGCTGCTCTCTCTGTACATCTGGTGCCATGGGAGAGAGGGCACAGGACTTTGCTTTAAGACTGATATTTTTGGAGTGGGTGTGATGCCTTGGATCCCTTTAGAGCAGGGGGATTAGGATGATGCTGATGCTTAGTGTCTTGGCCTGGATGCTTGTGTGTCTTGCTGCCTTTGCCTGTATGTCAGCTCGCTCTGTGTGGGGCTGGCCTTTGGAGCCAGATTTGCTTGCTGCATCTGTCTGATGTGCACAAGAGAGAGAAAGACATGGAAATGAGAGCGTGTGTGTGTGTGTGTATGACTGTGTGCGTGTGTGTGCAGCGAAGCTAACTGGAGCAGGTTGTCCGGGATGCCTACACGCTTCACAGCCTGGCTGTAGCCCTGTGATACAAAACCGTCAGCAGTAAATGTGTGTGTCTGCACGCACAAGGGCTACATGCTCCTCTGTGTGCATGCATGTGTAGAGATGGTGCATCAGTGACTCAGCTTCAGCTGTCACGTGTTCTGTGTGTGCACATGTTTACACGAGCAAGTGTGACTGTGACTCGGAGGGGCAGCAGGACGAGTCAGCCAGCGTCATCGTGTGACTCGTCTCCTTCCTCGTCTTATCACCTGTCAGCTGTTCGTGAGACGCACAAATGCAAACACCCACAAAAAGCCATGGACGCACGCACACCAATGTGGATAGAGTCCGAAGACACTTATGTGACCATGTCTGGATGTCCCAGCTGTCGTTGACCAACCAAAGTTATTTGTGCGTCAGTGTAATACCTCCCCATACGTATTATTAGTTTACCTCACAGACTGTAAATATAGATGGACAAGATGACACCTCCTCAAAAGTGCAGCCAAATAATGTTGATCTACCCGCGGTGGCAGTATAGGTCATAAAGCTGGGAGCTGGGACATGGACCAAACTGAAAAGGCAAAGTACACGTTCTTATCACACTGATGTTCATTCAAAGTGTTTATGTTTCTGATAAGTTTGGTTTTAATTAGTTACTTGATGCGTCAGAAGTGACAGCTGAGACTATGATTGGTCGAACACGTGTATGAGCATGACCTCGTTACCGCAGCTCCATCCCCCTGATCGCTGCTGCGCCGACTCTGGTTCAAAATGATGTCATTGGCGCAAGGTGACAGAATTCGTATCAGGGATATTTTACCTTTGTTTCAGGATCGTGGGAGGAAGTTATTTTACAATCTATGGTTTAACTACATAACAATTAATTTAACACTGATTATATTAATTGTTACTTTCACCACAGCCTGTTGTTTCCTTTCTAGGGCCTGATAAAAACTGCCTCGCACACAGGAAGTGATGTTTTCTGCAGACGATCTGCATATTTAACCTGAATGAAATGTGATAATCTTGTCCAGTGCAGTGCACAACAGTAATGTCAGCTCAATGTGTTTGTCTCTGTTCTGTTTCCCAGGTCTAGCTGGCCAATGCCGGGCCCATCGTGGACATCTGGCGGCGGTAGCAGCAGCAGCAGTGTTTATGTGAGCGTGGTCCCCGGCGCTTAGCCCATGTCCAGCCCATAATGCCGTCGTCCACACGGAAAGGTGTGCCGAAGGACCCCGAGCTGGCCGACCTCTTCTTCAAAGATGACCCCGAGGATGTCTTCTGTGACCTGCACGAGATCGGACATGGCAGCTTCGGTGCCGTCTACTTTGTAAGTGCCGTGGTTCTGGAAAAATGTGTGTAACATTCAGGGGATGTCTCCTCTGTAGACTATACAGGAGGCAGGACACAACAATTTTTGCGTCCATTGTGTGTTAGAAACAACATCAACACAACCACTTGCTTGCGAATTCAGCAAATCTTCCTGCTGCATTTTCACACGGGCTCAGTCTGACATGTTCTGCATATTTCCCTCTGGAACAGGCAGGAATATGTCTGGCTCCAGGAATGTCCAGACTTCAGTGCACGTGTGTTTGAAAAGTTTTAGCATTTTGCATTTTTGCTCTGTGGGAGTGATCAATAAGAATTTATCGTCTTTTATTTGAATTGATTCAGTTTGAGTTTTGTAGGTCAGAAACACAGCTTGTGAAAGAGAAGCTGGATCATTGAAGGACGGACCTCCACTCACCATAGCGCTCCAATCCCTTTACCACATGATGATGAGCTTTGATTTATTTATTAACTAGATACATATTCTTTTATTGATCCGCTGATTTGCACACATGTTAGTGCAGCCCACGATATTATCGCTCTTTGAATACAAGTGGAGACAGATTCCCTCTCAGCACTTTCTCTGTAGCCTTTCTTATTAATCTCATCATCACTAATTACTCATCAAGCCTTTGATTCTAAAGCTGCGTGGAGGAGGGTTGAAAGGCGACGCTGCCTCTCTCTGCTCTCTCTTCATTTCTTCTCCTCTCCTCTCTTCTGCCTCCCCCCCACCCCCCCTCCAGATGCTGGACCGGGGGCGATAAGTCTCCTCCCTCCCTCCTCAGACAGATGTTCTCTTGGTATAGAAAAACAGAGAAGCCGTTGATAGTGGGGCAGGATTTGCTCGGCTGCCAGGGCTTTACTATCCCCTTCTATCCCATGTCATTCCCACACACACACACATGCACATATGCACACACACAGACACACACCCTGGTGCCCATGTCCGTCTGGCTAACAGGCTCCAGTGTGTGTCTAAATCCTGCCCTGATGCCAGTGCTGTGCTCACTGACATACTTCTGCATTTGCGTTACAACTGGCACACTGTTAGCTTAAGCTATTAGCCCGAGCAGCTTTAGTGAAACTGTTTCACAGGGCTTTTTGAAAATTCCAGATAAAGACGACAAATTTCCGAAAAAGTTTAAATACCAAAATGGCTGCACTGCCAACAAATAACCCCAAAATCATAATTTTTTCTGTCTGCAGTCTTAATATCTCACAGCAGGCTTGTAGCCCAAAAAGCAAATCTCAGGGTCTTTAAATTCCTCTCTGCTGCTCATTAAACTCATTGCTTTGAGCACACTGTAATAATTGATGATGACATGAGAAGTCCACTTCTCTTTTATCTGTTTATTTTAGCAGCAGGGGGAGTCGGGAGGACGCAGACATTCTAGGAACCAAATCAAAGTGAATTTTCTTTAAACCTCCGAGCACCTGAAGAAATGGAGTCAGTACAGAGTCACTGGAAGAAAAATTCAAACTTCTTCAAACCCTGTTGCACTGAGACGATATTACGAACCACTGATCTACTGGGGTGCCTCGTGAGGGGGGGGGGGGGGGGGGGCACAACCCAGCTGACATCGGGCGAGAGGCAGGGTACACGTTGCCAATCCATCACAGGGCCATGAAGACTTTTATTTTACAGAATACACAAAGCAGCAAACATTTGCATTTTGCATTTCGAAAATATTTCTCTTATATTTTCTTAATTCAAGCTCTATATATATATATTTGGTTGTATTTGTGTTTTTTCTTTATTTAGTTATTTGTAATAAGGTTTATGGTTGAACTGTAAAATATCAACCCTCAATTACATTTCTTTTTTTACATATACATTTGTCGACATAACTATAAGACAATTTTTTACTCCCTAATATCGGTATAAGATCAATTTTGCTCAAGCTCCAGTCTTTTAAGAAGTAAATGACTGCAGCACTGATATTCTGTAGGATGGATACAGTTTAAATGCACAACATTATTACGTAAAGAACCTTGAGATAATGTATGTTGTGATTCAATTGAAGGACAGAATGGTGCAGTGACTTCCGCTGTAAATTCATGAATATTCTCCAGATTATTCCTGTACTTGCATGCATATTCAGATAAGTGCAATTGTACGTTCATTCATAGTTAATGCGTGGGAGGACTAAGGAGGAACTCCATTATGGAAGTGAACAAGGGGAATTCCCTGTGTTGAGGATGCAGGCCCATCACCCAGAGCTTTGAACACGCGCTGCTCTATGTAGAACGAATTCACCCCCTTTCTTCTGCATTGACAATTACCCTGAATGTATTTCAATATTTCAGCATTGCATGATTTTTCTTTCTTTTCTCTCTTGCCACCTATCTTTACTCTACACCAGAGGGAATGGCTATTATGCATGAACTGACAGGCAATAATATGGATCAAATGAATCTGAAAAAAAACTCAGATGGGAATAGAGTTGCCTGCTGTTAATCTAATTCCATTTGAATCTCGACATGAAATTCCCATTTATTTGTAAGTGAGATAAGGCAGAGATGAGCGCTGAGGCTGAGCCGCAGCGTAGTCGTCCCTGAGGTCAAACGCCTCGAAGGTTCACGCCACGGGTTTAACGCCACGGGTTTAACGCCACGGGTTAACAGGGGCACATGTGAACACTTGCAGCGGCGAGCAGCTGCAGGCGTCCGCCTAATGGCGTTGTTGAGCGCTTTGATCAGGTGGAAATGTGTTTAAATTCAAATGACTGTTACCATCGTATCACTCACATGGAAATGTATTGCTTTGTGCATTATGATGTCTTGCAAGTTAACCTCTGAATAACCTTTGAAGTACTTACTCATTGAAGTACCATGAGTAAGTGCCTGGTGAAAAGTCATTTATTTCCAATTCACAGAATTCTGTTTCCCTCTGTACTCTCTCATGATAATGTGTAGATACATTACATCTTCATTTCTCTAGCTCTTTGTGAGGCTATAGCGTCGGCGTGTCCGTCTGTCTGTTACATTCTTGTGAACACGATATCTCAAGAAGGGAATTTGTACTAATTTTAGACAGAAAACTGCACTGGATTCATAACGCAAAGTTTAAACAAAAATCACTAGCTGCTCGATCAGTCATCAGGGTCTTTGTGTACAACAGTGAAATTACTTTAATGCAGTGTGTTACCTCTTTTATAATGAGTTGTTTGATATTGATTAATTGATATTGATATAGAGCTTTATAGCCAGGGGAAGTCCTATGGTGCATTGTGGGAGGATTAATGTACAAGTGGCTGCTTTTGTGTCAGAATTTAGACTTTTAAGACTTTACCAGAATCTGACCTCTTTCGTTTTCAACCTTTCAGGCTCGTAACTCTTACTCCAACGAGGTGGTGGCCATCAAAAAGATGTCCTATAATGGCAAGCAGACTACCGAAGTAAGAAAAACACACATACACACCACACACATACACACCACACACACAATGACAATAAACATCAACAACAAATTAAAATAATTCATCACCCCCAGAAGAAAACGTTGGAACGAACGTCTGCCATCGAAAAGTTTCAGGAGCAGTACACTAGTTTAAATTGAATGTATTTTATTCCTCTGTTTAGTCTCAGTGTTGTTGCAGTGTTATTTAAATATTTCCTTCCAAGTCTCTATACAAAGGTAAGAGATGAATAAAAACCAATTGATGCTGTGCCGTTGCTCTCACAGCGTTGTGCACTTGTGCTGTTGTGTGGTTGTACCTGTTGTGTTTATCCACCTGTGCGTCTGCTTTTTGCTTTTGGCAGAAGTGGCAGGACATCATTAAGGAGGTCAAGTTTTTGGGACAGTTGCGACACCCAAACACCATCGAGTACAAAGGCTGCTACTTGAAAGACAACACTGCCTGGGTTAGTGGATCTGTCTTCTAGTTCACGTCTTATTCATCCTCTTCTTATATTTGTCTGATTCTTTTCATATTTCTATATCATTTCTTCTCGTGTCCCACTGACTGTGTTTCGTTTATAATAACTTGTGATCAGTTTGCAGAACCACCGCATAACTTTTCACAAACATGACGTAAAGCTCTTTTATGATTGAGTGTGAACGATCGGTTATTGAGCTGTAGCTGTGTTGGGTTTCAGCTGGTGATGGAGTACTGCCTGGGCTCCGCATCAGATTTACTCGAGGGTAAGTGTATTTATTCATTTAGAATTTAACGTGGGCCCACACCTTCAAATAAAACTGCTCTTTATTCTCTTTGTCAGGTCGTTTATCTTTTTCCAGAAAGGCACCGCTAAACATTGGATTATTGAACTATAAACAATTTTCCATATATCCTTGAGTTTATGTTGCATGTTTACTCATTTATTACTTTTCTATTTCCCCATAATGGGGCTTTTAAAGTGATTATCGTATCTTATTTTAGATAGATAACAGATTACAACATGTTGACTGGCTGAACTTTAGATGTAACTTTAGACAGAGCCGACCTGTTTCCACCTGTTTCCACCTGTTTTCAATCTTCTCCCATTCTTCTACCAGGAGTTTTTGTATAAACTTGCTGTAGATTTTGTTGACAGCTCTCGACTCAACTTTATTCCTCACTTTCAACTCGGTAACTGAATATAAACACCAGTCCAGATCCTTTTTGACCTGAGTTCATGAGGTTTTGCTTCATTCTTCTCCTGAAACTCGTAAAACCTGATGATCTCTGATTATTTCCTGTGGTTATTGTGATCATCATTACCAGGTATATGACACTTTGGAAAAAACAAACCCAAACACAACAAAGTGTTTTGTACAATCAGGACAGATTGGTACAGTTTAATTTTTCTAGAAGTATAATGCTTGACCTTGATCGGCCATGAAATCTGCAGCTTGTAACTGTTTTCAGAAACTTTACTTTAAATCCGGACCGATTTTTAAATAATATATGATATAATAATAATAAAGGCGATATGAGCCTTTCACAGATATAGATGTTTCTTTGCAGAAATAAAAAACTTTTACTTCACTGAATAATCAATGTCAATTATCTGTTATGTCGGCATTTGTGTGCAACTGTCATATATAGATTAGATTCAACTTTATTGCAGATAGTACAAGTACATCGAAATGCAGTTTTACATCCAACAAGAAAGTACAAATAGTAGATTAAGGTGCTGATAGCTCATTATTGTGTCATTCAAGTCTCCTAATCCTTACCCCTTATTCCTCCCTAGTTCACAAGAAACCACTCCAAGAGGTGGAAATTGCTGCCATTACCCACGGTGCCTTGCTTGGACTGGCTTACTTACATTCCCACAATATGATTCACAGGTGAGTCAGTTTGTTTCTCCGACTGGAAAACGTTTCCCCACAGGAACAAACTGTGATTTCGACAAAAACAAGATAAAACGAGATAGATAAGAGACACTTGTCTTCTCTCTTTATTGCAGCGTTTAGTAATTAATCTGTAAAACCTTGTGTTTTACTTTTGTTTTGTCGTTGCTGAACATCCCCGTGAGGAGGTAACAGCCCTTCTGTCGCACTGCTTCTGCACAATATGAGCTTTAATGACGGAAATTGTTTGAGTAGAAACATGACAGCTGCCGAAAAGTGAAGCCAAATTGTCTCAGTCATCCCTGGTGGCTGGCTGCAGTATAGGTCAGAACCCTGTCTCCTCCATGTTAGTGAAACCAAAAAGTCCAAACCAAAAAGCCAAATATATTTTTTCTTAAAGATGTTCTTATCACACTAATGTATGGTCAAGTCATTTTTTTGTCTGGTTTTGATACTTAAATGGTTTTAATTAGTTTTTTGATGCTATAAAACCGGGGTGACACATCATGATTGACAGCTGAGACTGACTCTCGATTGGTCGAGCATGTGTACCGATGGGAACTCGCTCCATACTCTGATCACTACTACTGCTAAGGTCATGTTAGGCTTTACTGAAGACAAGGAGAATAACTGGTGTCATATTTAGTCTTTTTGACATATAGTAAACGAGTACATCTGTAAAATCATAAGATACTTGGGCCTGATATACGTGCTCTTGGTTGTGATGCTATCATCTATCTTGTCTTCATAATGCTCCTTCTCTTCATCCTTCTCTTCATCCCTCTCTTCATCCCTTCTTCATCCTTCTCTTCATCCCTCTCTTCATCCCCCTCTTCATCCCTCTCTCCTCTCGCAGAGATGTGAAAGCTGGTAACATCCTGCTGACTGAGCTCGGTCAGGTCAAACTGGCCGACTTTGGCTCTGCCTCCATTGCCTCACCTGCCAACTCCTTTGTGGGAACCCCTTACTGGTTAGTACACACATGACAACATGGAAGAAAACACAGGACTTTGTTTTTGCATAGAAATTACAAATTGTGCTGCACAGGTCGGCTTCTTTTGTAGCCTTGTGTTGCTGCCGGGTGAGTTTCAGGTTTTCACCTTCACGCTGTCAGTGATTTCTGAATTCCGATGCCTGAGGCCAGTCTCATAAATTATAGGAATTTGCTTGGTTCACATTTGTGTTTCACTCTCCAGCCCTTTTCAGACATGCAGTTCTAAATGCTGTTCATGTGTCTGAATGAGCGTCAGGAGTGCTTTTACATTAAAGTCAGAGCAGACATTTTAGATTCGACCTAGTTAAACTAATAAATCATTAAAATTAATGAGGGTGTGAGAGGGCTGAGCATATCTCACGCTCAAGTTGGTCGTCATCGATGCAGCGTGTGAGTAAACGTACAAAAATTTGATGTCCTGTGATGCCAAATATTAAGCTAGCGTTGTTCTTTTTCTCTTTAATAACCCTGTCGCATTAAAACCAATGTTACGACCCAGCTCATGAGGTGTAAGGGTAGCAACTTAAAACCAGATGTTGGTGGTTGAAGTTAGGTATTTACAGATGGAGGTGAAAATGAGTGATTTAACTAAAAGAAGGGGAAAAGAGCAGGAGTTACAGATTCACCCAGAAACAACCAAAAGTAAACAAAAACAAGTCAAAACGAAACCTAACTGACTACTCGACTGGAACAGAAACACAGTGAAACAGCATCCCTGTTCCTAGTGTGTATGTGTGAGTGTTGTATCAGTTCCTAAAAAACCTTTCCCAGTCCAACGGTAGATTCTCAGAAGTCTTTACAATGTCAAAGTTCACTCAACCAAACAAACACGAAATCAATCAACAATAGCTTCTCTAATGAAACATGCTGGCAAACTGGAAAGATCAGACGTGTTGATCCGCTCTTAATGAAGCTCAGTCTTGATTAAAGAACCCGATTGGACAGGCTGCTGCTCCAATCAGGTCAAAGAGGAAGTAGGAAGGTCGGGAACCGCACCTCCGGGCGGTGTCCGATCGGGCGTGAGGTTCCACTCATCCTGCTTCAACTACAAGAATAACTACTAGTTCAATACAGGATGGAGGAGGCCGCGCCGACAGTCGTAACACACAGGCATTTCGTCCCAAACAGCCGGACGAGTGATGGATGTTCCTGCAGCAGCCAACAGCACAACTTTGTCTCACGCGTCATGTTCACAGAAACACACATGTTCCCAAAAAAACTGAGCTGCAGTCACAGCACAACTGAGTCTTTGAAAGCTCTGAGAGGCTTAGCAGATTATCACATTTTCATGGATTTCACCTCATGCTTGCTAAACTGTGTGCGTTTGTGTGCACACACCTCAGGATGGCGCCCGAAGTGATCCTAGCCATGGACGAGGGTCAATACGAGGGGAAGGTGGACATCTGGTCCCTGGGTATCACCTGTATTGAGCTGGGTGAGTCTAAATCTACCCCCTGGTTAAAAATGTATATATAGATCCATTCAGTCAACAGATAAACAGACTTGAGCTTATTAAAAGTGATGCATGAAACAAGTTGACACAGCAAACGTTTAATTTCAAATCTGCCTGATTCAAGCAGATTGTGGTGATGTGACATCTCTCTTCTTCTTCCTCGTCTGTCTCTGTCTCTTATTTCAGCGGAGCGCAAACCGCCCTTGTTCAACATGAACGCCATGAGTGCCTTATATCACATCGCCCAGAACGACTCTCCCACGCTGCAGTCCAATGAGTGGTGAGTTGAACACGCTTCCCAAATATTACAGTTCTAATTTACCCCCCCAAGTCTGAAGAGTTCAGATAAGACAGAGTATTAGGGCCATGGTGAGGGAAAAAAAAGAAATTAAAGATATCGAGAACATATTTTATATATTACGAGAAGTCGTAATTGAGAAGAAAATCACAATATTACAAGAAGAAAGTTATAATTTAATGATTTTACATTCTTTTACCTGAAAGGTGGAACAGGAAAATATTACGACATAACTAGAACTAGGAAGTCTGTGAGGTTCTTTCTTCAGAAAATACTTTCTTACAAAACCGTATCTCAGTCCTGATACTTGAGGATCTGATGAGCCCAAAGAAGTTTGTTATTTGTGAAACCTACACTTAAGTATAACTTAAGAAGATGCTCCACATTCCATATTCTAACGCAGGCAACAGGTTTCCGCCTCTGAAATGACAAGTAGCCTAAAATTACAACTGTATTATGGTAACATTAAGACTTTTCTCGTAAATTCACAACTCTTTCTCATAAAATCTTGACCTTATTTTTTTACTTTAAGTGGCCCTAAAACAAATGTCCTTTTTAAATGCATCGCTCAGTTAGTGTGATACTTCAAATGTTGCTTCAGAGCACAAGTGCTGATTCATTGAATACAAAAAACATCAAATAATCAAACTCGTTCATCTTCAATCTAAATCAAATCCAGTGAAACCGCTGGTACAATATCTCCAGTCTACTGTAAATACTAAAGCTCCGTCCGATCCGGGCTCAATCAGAGTAAAACACATCCCTTTGTTAATCTGCTCGACTTGTGATCCGAGCCTCAGGCCTCGTGCAAGGTCGCGCTCTTAAGTCTCTGATGTAATTACCTGAGAAGCCTCCGCCACAGAGACACTGTGGAAATACTCTCGTCATTCCCGCTGCGCTCACACGCACGTTGTCATGTTTATCAGCATCACAACAAAGCAGTGTGATTATTCTAATATTATTCTATTATTCTTTTTGTTTGCTCTGCTAACTAGGCCGTCTCCCTCTGCTTACACTCTGTGTTCCGGCTGTAATGTGGGAACACAGCCTGCTTTATGCATTACGTTAGGCTGCTATCAGCCTCGCAGCTCATGACTGTGGATGCTAATAGATTCTCCAGAGACGATCCTTCCAGACATAAAAAAGAAAAAAACTTAAAGCAGTTTAATTTGGGCCAGCAGGTTTTAAACAGCGCTTTGCTGTCTCCTCTCAGCGTCAGCCCGTCACACGGTGTCGGAAGAAGCACTTCACTTCAGTCGCTCTGCCTTAATGACATTTGACATTTTCAAGTTAAGTGTAGCTAAAATGAATAAACTGATCATTGATTTCTGCTGATATAGAATATATCTACGGTAAAAAATGAATTTTTCTTCTGTGTCGTAAATAGTAATAACACAATGGGTGTTCATCGTTGAACGGAGGACTTATTTTAGGAAGATTAATCAGCCCTAAACAAAAGAGTAACTGGAGCATGAAACGATTTAAACACTCAAACAACAAAGTCACCGCACCTGAGCCATTTGATGATTTATGTTCTCAAATAACAGATAAATACCTTAAGAACACATTTTGCATAATTGCATTGACTGTGACAATGTTTACATGGACACCAATGTTTCCATAATTTGAGAATCGCTTATTCTAAGAATGACCTTATTCAGGTTAAGATAATCATCATTTGCATGTCAGTGTCTTGTTCAGACTATTGTCTTAATCAGTTTGATATTAGAATATTTATGTCAATTGTCTATTGCATAGTTTACACACGTTAATATACATGATATAACCAATAGTTATCCTTTATTATTTTACATTGCTGAGCAGAGAAGAAGATATTTGTATGAATGTGTAAAGAAGTAGATGAACTAGATTAAAACCCTACTATCAGTGAAACAGCAAGGCAGCCAGTAATCCAGCGTTCCTCCGAGTTGCTTCGACGCTGCTCACACACTGCACATGAGGTGTTATTGTCATGGGAGGAAAACAGCACTCGTGAATCACTAACCCTATGTTTGCTGTTCTCACTTTAAATGTACTTCTTCCATGATGTCATTACTATGCCATCAAAGTGAATGAAAGTCGTGCAAGCGAAATAAAATATCGCAAAAGAGTGTGCATCTTGTGCCGGGAAGAAGCCGAGTGTTGCTCTCTCCCTGCCTCAGAACAGCCCGGAGGCATCACTGGCCTTTCTGTGTCTTCCACCTAAGCTCTCAATTAAATCAGGTCGCACTTTCACACTTTACCGGAGAGCACGTATTGTGGGCTCGGAGAAACGAGGCTGGGGGAAACGTTTCGAGTCAGAATTCGCCGCCTGTGACTGCAGTCGTCTTTTTATTGTAAAATTAGCATTGGTTTCTACCATCGTGCTGAGGCGAGCGACTGTGTGGGGTGGCGCGGGGTTGTGGTATTTTTGGAGGAGCTCCAGCGGCCCGAGGCGTTAGCAACATACCGCCAGATGAGACTAGTAGAGACATCGGCTCTGGAGTGTTACCTCACTGCACAGAAAAACACAAGGCTGCACTGTGAAGACCCTGACTTCACGTACCTTCACTAAAAACACGAGCTGGAGGTTTTGTTGCAGTCACTGACCCCGGAATGGCCCGAGAACACTCATTTTCACGGACAAAATCCTAAATAGCATCATGGGCTGTGTGTGAATGACCCAAAGCAACAACCTGAAACGGTGTGTTACATACACTGTGTTATCGTGATCATATTTTTAGATCTGAGTCAGTGGCACAGTGCTCCACAGCTCCAGTGGCCTATATTTTTTATAGCTCCAC
This sequence comes from Reinhardtius hippoglossoides, assembly GCA_006182925.3. NCBI lineage: Eukaryota > Metazoa > Chordata > Actinopteri > Pleuronectiformes > Pleuronectidae > Reinhardtius > Reinhardtius hippoglossoides. Next base: position 24,301,101 of record CM031678.1, on the reverse strand, counting down.
ATATTTACATAATCCGTATATGGTTCGTGTATGGGGCTACGCGGAGGGATTACATGGGATTGGTCCGGTTTAATTAATTGATATGGTAAACACAGCACAACAGAAGATTAATCACCATCACGTTAAAACCAGTCCTTGACAGTGGGTACAGTCTGTGCGGCTGAACGCAGCCCGTCATTAGACCGTCACCGCTGTAATCTCTTTAACCCGTTCTGATCTATAACCTCCATCTCACTCCTCTTTACACAGGTCTGACCCCTTCCGGAGCTTTGTCGACTACTGCCTACTGAAAATTCCTCAGGACAGACCCTCGTCGGGGGAGCTGCTAAGAGTGAGTGGGCTTGCTTTGTAATCCCCGCAGCCGTGACCTCACTTCCTGCCTCAGTTAGTCCCAGAGCCAATGCGGATGAGTCACTCCCACCCACCCACGGCTCACTAATATGCAAACAGATACACAGAGTATTCTTCCAAGCACAGGAACCCCTGCTGAGAACTGCCTTTTCCGATTCTATTCCTTTTTTGTCCCCCATTTGTCGTAACTCGGCTTCTTGTGTCGCTTCAATCCTTCAGGGCTCCGGAGAGCTTGTGTGCTCGCTGCTTTCACATCAGCACTTTGATCCGTGCACAACTGATATGAGCTTGTTAAATGGTTTATCTATCCATCATTTAGCGAGTTACTCACTCAGTTGCTTGACAGGATGAATGAAAAAACAAGAACTACGGAGGTGGCGTCAAATGAACGTTAAACATAATGAAAACAAACCTAAATTGTATTTCTAAAGCCTAGAATTTGGACAATGAACATTCCCCTGTACCTGACCACTTGATCTTTTAGTTTGTGACCATCAGATAAACCTCTATAGACCCTTTAAGAGTTGTATGTGCTTGGCGATCACGCTGAACAGCCCAGCAGCGTTCACACCTGCCTCACCCCTCGGAAGGTGTGAGGTTTTTCTAGCAGTTAAACCAGAGCGTCTGGACTGTCGTCGGGATGCGATCGACATTTAGACCCCCGACCCAAATCCAGTCTGAAAAACCATTCAAGAAGGATAAGTAGTGACCAGAACCAGACCAGTGACGAAGGGGCTGCTTTATGTTGAAGGGGCTTTTTGAGGGGGCTGTGGTGTAGCCGTGATTAATTCCCAGTTTTCACTTCTCAGACACACACACACACACACACACACACACACACACACACACACACACACACACACACACACACACACACACACACACACACACACACACACACACACACACACACACACACACACGCCCCTCCAGCTCTTAACAAGGGAAATCAGGTCACCAATCTGTGGCCTTGAGATATCACTGCTCTGGCTTCAGGTTGAACACACTCCCTGTGTACCTCGCTCAGAGTAATACTCATTATATGAATAATGAAATAATAACCGCTCAGTGGCCTCCTCCCATAAGAACTCATCGTTTATGCGAAATTACTCTCTTCAACAGCTAAAAATAGCTCTTGGGTGATGATTCTATAAATTAAACAAAGCACATATAGTGCCAGTGTATAAACCACAGAGGTTACATGAAAGAAGAAAGTCTACAATTTCATAATCTGGATTTTAGGCCTTAAAAAGTCTTAAATGTGTTTTGAAATATAACGTCACAGGTCTTAAATACATTATTAATTATGTCCGTGTTCATTCATGATCACGTTTCATTGTGGTCGCGTTTTAATTGTCGTGTTTTTCAATGGCGTCATATCTGCTATCTGAATTATGCGTAGTTCTTATCACACTGATGTGTGTTCAATTGCATGGAAGTGTCATGATTGACAGCTGAAACTGACTCGTGATTGGTCAGGTGCCAGAATCAGCGGTTCCACGATCTCTACTGTGCAGACTTGACATGTGCAGGAGTAGTTAGGATAGTGGGAGAAGGTGGAGACTCGTTGTCTTTATATAAAGTCAATGATATTAAGTCTTAAATTTAACTTGTTTAAACCTGTAGGAACTCTGAGTTAATACTAAACGATAACAAGTATTTAGGATCCTAATTTGCCGATCCCCTACAAAGTAAATCTGGTCGAAGAGGCCGGCGATGCTGCAACACAGAACATCGTGTCATGTCCCTTGTTCTTAGCACCACCCCCATAATGAGGAAGAATCCTGGAGATAGCTTACGCTGGCTGATGGGTCGGGGGTGGCCGAGCGCGCGCCCACACTCCATCCGTCAGAAAACGGGACAAATCACTCTCATCTCTATTTTCAGAGCAGTGATGTCATCCCCCCCCCCCCCCCCCGTGTCCTGACTAACCCATTACACCAGCATCTGTCACATGGAAGAGGAAGGTGTGCAGAGGGAGAGGGAGATGGACCTAAAATGTGCTTTTATTTTTTCACATCTCGTCATATATTTATATTTTAACGTTGACGTTGCAAACATTTTTAGCCATTTGAGCCGAGCGCACAATAATTTATGAATGAGAGTGACTAAGAGGAGGTGTGAGTGTGTGGTGGAGTGGGTAGAGGAGCCGGGCAGAGGACATGTTGTGTTTTTGGTTTATTTTCACCAGCCCTGTCCCCCCCCCCCCCAACTCTGACCTGATTATGTAACAGGTTGAATAATTTATAAATACACAAAGACACCGTCATCAAACTACAGAAACCTGTCATAGCTTGAAAATCTAAATGAGTCACCGCTACTTTAGTGGAAATGATGATTCTATAATAACCCTTAAATTCATTTTCTTAATTGTAGACCTAAAAGCCTCCATTATCATCATATTCTTAAACAGTTGTTTCTGTGTCTTGCTCTAATTTAATTAAAGCTGTCATTAATGCAGAGGCAAATACAGAGAAGACATTAGTCACTGGAAAGAAGAGGATCAGGAGTGTTTGAGAAAATCGATTTTATGAACAGTCTTTCACAGGAAGATGTGAATCCCGGATCAGCTGAGCAACCTGCAGGCGCCCTCTAGTGACAGGCACAGTTGTGGTGTTTATTGAAACGAATGGATGAAATAAGTCAAAAGCAGCGCTGTGCAAGGATGTCAAATATGATCTCCTTCAAACACAATTCATATCTAGTTAGATCTTAAAGCTTCGGTTCATATCACAGTTTTCGTAGTCTGTAGTAAATCATTTTAGGTGAAAACCCCTGAAATGCAATTGCAGTAGAACACAGATGAATTTCCATATTGCTCGTCAGCATAAAAAAAAAAAAAGGGTAACAAATTTAAAACAAGAAAACATCATCATATGTAGACTGACCTTACTACGTAACTTTAATCAAATTAAAATACAGTATAAGAAAGACAAAAACAATTGTTTCCTCCTTCTATCCTCTTCTAATTAACTCAAGACCCAACTTACTAATTGACGCTCTCCCTCTCTTTCTCTGTCCAGCATGATTTCGTGCGTCGGGAGCGGTCGCCACGGATTCTCCTCGACCTCATCCAGAGGACCAAGGACGCAGTGCGTGAGCTGGACAACCTGCAGTACCGCAAGATGAAGAAGATCCTCTACCAGGAGAAGCACAACGGGCTGATGGGAGAGAGCCAGGAGGAGGAGGAGGTGGGAGGAAGAGGGACACGGGGGGGTGTTGATTGGACAGTGTTTCAGTGGAAAATAAATATATATATATATATATTCTTCTGTAATATAACACAACAAACAACTAGACGGATTTCCCTGAAATTTGGTGCTAGGGTTCCAGGATCACTATCTTTAACATTGACAGGATGTTTTTCAACATTTTGATGATGATTCAATTTGAACAAAGCAGCGACCAGTGCTCTGTAGCAGCTGAGACTCATCAACGCAAGTGACCTTGTCAATCACAACAACAGCACATTCACAACAACAACAACAACAACAACTGATTCTCCAGTTCAGGTTCTGTGCACCGAGTCGATCTTCACTCTGAATAGGTGAACAGCTCTTTGTGCAGCAGCTGGTTTTTATATTTGCCACTGCTGAATTTCTGCAGGTCACTTTTACAGTTTCCGAAAAATATATTGCAACAGCACGAACACGGGTCGGAGAAGCTGCACATTTATTCTTAGAAATGGACTGAAGCATTTAACAGAATTGTTGGATCACTCGTTTTTTCTCAGTGGATTGATCGTCTAATCCTTTTCCACTGCAGCGCATCAGTTTCTAATTCTAATTTAAGAACAGAATTGCTCTGCAGTGAGAGACTGATTTCACTTGATCTGAGTCAACAGTGCAGGATTATCTGCATCCAACAGAGGAGCTGGGACTCGCAGTACAGAGGGAGAGGACAGGTGTCTTTGTCCGAGCGGATGTTATAGAAGCCTTTCTTCTGCAGCTGCCGCAGCCTGACGTCGGGTCTAAATGCCCGTTGGTTGACCTGGTCTGAGGCAGCATGAACAGGCACGGGCAGCCAGCAGCCGCAAGTCCTGTCATCCTACACCACGTGATGCAATCCAGAGCAGCCACCAGACCTCAGTGCAACGAGACACCCCTGAACGCTGCACTGTATAAAACCCTGCAGTCCCAAAGCGTTCTGGTTTTAGGAGAGGGTGCAGTGGAAAGATTGATTATAGCCTCCTGATCTACAAGTCTCTTACTGGAGACTTGAAGACTGCGCTGCTCTTTAAAGCTGTGCAGTTAGATTCCGCTTCATGCATCATGATCACACGCTGACACCACGGAATGATACAAGCATCCGAAGAGTTAGGGTAGAACACAAATAAGCATAGTTCTGCGTATATTACCATGAAAGACACACGTGGATATTTTCATCTGTGCACCAATGCGTGACTCTCGAGTGCCCGTTTGTGGAACCACGTCTTCACGCATGTGTGTGGACGTTCCCTTGCAGGACAGCGAGGCGGCCAGCTGTAAGATGAACAGCCTGGGCAGCAACCACTCCATCCCCAGCACCTCGGTCAGCACGGGCAGCCAGAGCAGCAGCGTGAACAGCATGCAGGAGGTGCTGGACGACAGCTGCTCCGACATGACCATGATGCACCCCCAGGACTACGGCAGCACCCTGGACTCCTCGCCGCACACCAAAAAGGTAAAGGTCATGGGTGAGATGAGGGATTAAAAGTCATAACCAAAACCAAACTGGAGTCACAAACTGAAAACCAGTGTGAGAAGTTCTCAGTCGATCCCAAACATCTTCTGTCTGAGCAGATGAGCTCAGGAACCCCTTCAATGAAACCACGTCATGGCCAATATATGTTCATCCCCTTTGCCGATATCACCTGATGCTGGTAACAAGTCTTATTTCCCCATAGTGGATCTACATTATCGTATAGTAACCACCTCATTCCACTGATTTCCATTCTGTTTTCTCCTCTCGTTCTGTGTGGAGTTTGCATGTTCTCCTCATATGTGGGATCTCGAGCTTCCTCCCACAGTCCAGAGACATGTTGTCAGATTAATTGTTGACTCTAAATTGCCAGTAAGTGCGTTTGTCTCTGTCCATCGCCCCTGGCCACCTCTCCATGGTGTAACCTTAACTGGGACTGACTCCAGCCAACCAGTGTAGATAATGGATGGATGGAAGTATTCTTGTAGTACCCTTCCATGTACTTCTATTTGTAAGAATCGTATTCCTCAGTACATAAAACCCCACGCCACTTTCCTTATGTGGTAATGACAACACTCCAGAAATGGAAACGACACACTGCTCCGTTGAAAACATCCTCTGGGTTTTTCACGAGTGTGTGTGTAATCCCCTCCCCCCCCCGGAACCATGGAAACCATGGAAACCATCGACATAGTCCTCACTGTTTGGCAGATTGCTTCAAGTTCATCACAGACACTGTTCACACTCCAAGAACAAAGGCTGTGTACACATGTCGACAAGCAACACACACACACACACACACACGCTCTCTTACAACTCACACACACACAGTCACACGTTACACAGAGGTCAACACAATGCCTAACGTTCTCACTGAATACCTCATATGACTGAAAGATGTGTGGAGAGAGGGCTGTCACTGCTCCGTCATTCTCTTTCTTCATCTGCTCTTTTGTGATTTGACAGTGTGTGAATCGAACAGACAGTCAGTTGTGTTGTTTCAAGTTCAGGGGGCTGAACTGAGAACAAATGAAAGTGACACATATTCTTGTGAGACGCTGATGAAGGGGGGGGGGGGGGGGGGAGTCGAGTGTTGACTCTTCATCGTGTTTTGAAAGGTTACGATTGACACAGTTTCAGCAGCGGCTGATGATTCCTTTTGATAATTAGATGTCGTGTGATTAAACATTAATGGGAGATGTTGTTATTTAAAGAGTTTTACTAGTGCGTCTCCTTACAAAGGAGACGTTTGATGATTTTTCATTTGTTTTGAATGTCAGAGTTTTGAAAGTCTCTGAGTCACATGAAACACCTCGTCATTCAAACCACTGTGATGTCACACGTCATCGCACTACCCCACATTTGCATTATGCACAGCTGACAGCTAGTCTGATTCACCTCCTAACAAAAGCCCGGTAGAGCAGGAGCTGAGGCCGACATTTCAGATACGCACTCGAGGCGGTTGACCAATCAGAGCAGACTGGGCTTTATCGGGAGGGGGGGCCTTAAAGAGCCTAGTGTTTCAGACAGAGGCTGAAAAGAGGAGCTGCAGCAGTATGAGTACAGTGATGTGTTTTCTGAACATTAGAGCGTGTTAACATTTTCAAGTGATAACACAAATTATGAATATGTCTCATTTAAACGTATAATGTGTAACAATTCTAGACTAGACCTATGTTGTGTATTTTGTCGACTATTATTCCCAACGATGTTCAAACTCAGAAATCCACAAGTTTAAGTTTTGGTCATCTTTTAATTTTGACATATCAGCTTTTACATTTTCATCTTAGTCCGTCTCTGCTGTAACTTCCCAACATATGACTTGTTCACCTCAGTCTCATTAAAAGAAGAAAACTCTGTGACTTCTCCTCATTGTGTTTCTAGCAGGACCATCAGTACAACTGGGACGACGGGCTCCACAGGGACCACCGACCAGAGCTGAGGCCGGCCTCCTCCGACAAGAGCAGTCAGGTTCAGAACTACAAGAACCAGAGCCGCTTCGCCACCATCAAATCGGCCTCTCTGGTGAGTTTAACCAAACGTGTTTGATGTGCCTGTGAGGTCATTTTCTTCACCTTGTTGTGTTTACACTGCAGCAGCACACGAGATCACAGATGAGGAATTGTTTTGTTTCTGTCACTGATTGTGAAGGACGTGTGAAGTAATGTCTCCGAGCTGGAAAAATATGTTCTTGTCACGTTGTTTAGCAGATCTGTATTTTCCTGGTTCCTTCCTCTCTGCTTCCTTCACCAACTCTTTGATATTTACTCTTTGTTTTCTGCACTTTTGATCATTATTTTTCTTTCGTCTCCATCTATATTTTGGTCTTCTTCTCTCTCCGGCTCCACAATTAACCATTTCTCCTCCTCATCCCTATTATTTACCTCACTCCTTTTGTTTTTCCTCCTCTTGTACTATGCTTCACATTACCTCTCCTCCCCGTCCTCCCTCTCCTGCTCTTGATAAACCAGCGTTCTCAGATATTCTCAGTTGAAGGGGGTGGGATTTTCTCTCTCTCCTTCTTTCTATGTCTCCCCCTCTCGCTCTCTCGCTCTCCCTCCCTGTCTGTTGTCATGGAAACCAGCTCTAGTAACTAGTAAGTAGTCGCGGTGTTGTGTGTAAGTGTATGAGAGTGTGTGTGTTTGTGTGCGCGTGTGTGTGTGTGTGTGTGTGTGTGTGTGTGTGTGTGTGTGTGTGTGTTTGTGTTTACCCATCCATGACCTAGTGGTTTTAATTCTGAGTCCTGTCTGTTGTCAGGTCTTAAACCAGACCACACGAGCAAGGCAGTGTGTATGTGTGGTTGTGTGTGTGTGTGTCCTTGACCAGCACGTGAACCACTGATAGATCAGGGGCTGTGTGTATTATTCACACACCACTGGAGATTTCTTGTGTTTATATTTATCTTACAGTTGCGGCGTCTCATATTTGATAGGATCTGTATCTTTCCTTCTGGCCGTTCTACATTTCCAGTGAACACCGACGCCGGAGCCACTAAAGTATGAGGGTTGAAAATAGAAACATATCATCAAATTCCAGAGTCAGAATCCACCCCGAAACATTTCTTAGTGATATACGGTTCCTTTCTTTGCTGTTTTACTTTTCCTTCTGTGGGGACCTCGCCAAAAAAAGTATAAAATAAGGTCATTACTCTGTCAAGCATTTGTTTCAGTGGCCCCTGGGGAGGAAACACTGTCTCAGTTTTATCTCCAGAAGCCTCCACACTGTGGTTTCCCAACCTTCTTTGACTCGTGACCCTTTCGAATGAAGCAGTGTCTTGACTCCATGTAAGCCAACCAGTTAAAGTGATTAACCTTCTTGTGTAATATAAATGTGTTTCTCCCGGTGAAAGGAGAAATTCAGGAGCTCCCTCACTTCACGTGCACGATGCGAAGGAAGAATCGCTGTCCCAACATGCTAAAAACAAAAAGTACACAAAATGTTCATGGCTATTTAAGCACCAACGCCTGGAAGTTCAATTTGCACCATAACGTCACACAGGAGAAGGTGCAGTCACCTGGGTGCCATGTTTCCATCGCTGCCAATCAGAGCTGGAGCCTCGTCTGTCGGAGTCATTTGACCGGGGAGTGAATGTCGATCGTATCCTATAATAGGCAAAAGCCAGATGTCAGTGGAAAAGCAGCTATAGGTTCTAGATTGATGACCTTTTCCACACTTCCTCTTGAAAACCAACACCGCCATCTTGCGCCAAAGTCGTGATTTACAGCTAAGACTGACACTCAATGACGTTGAAAGTGCAAGATGGCGACGTCTGTATCCGGGATATTTTGGCTTCATTTATGTTCCACAGGAGGAAGTAGTGACACGTTATACATCTTTATATACAGACTATGGGTGAGACACGTCACCCATGTTATAAGAGAACAGGGGTTACAGGAGAAGTTTAAAGCACATAAGACAAGCGATTACATCCATCTACTCACATTTAACTTAAAAAGGAAAAATACAATTCCTCTCTCTCCTGAGCTCTTACATTTTCCATCATTCATCTGTTGTCAGAATGCTGCAGAGCTCTAACTCGCACAGTCCTGTTTTAAAACTGTTTTGGTTCATTGTAATTTGCTGTGGATTGAATTCAAACTAGAACCTGAGCAGCCGAGGTGGCACGCGCTGTGTCGGCAGCTCTGTGTAACTGAAGTCTTGAGGAGAGACGGCATCATGTAAACCACAGGCGTGTGATTGTGCTGGTCCTGCCCGCCGGCGCTGAAAAGGATGACATCATGTTTTTTCTCCTGAGCGCAGACGTCCTCAGATTGGCCTCAACTCGCTGAGACTGGAATCAGCAGGTAGACAAAGAGAAAGGGAGAGAGAGGAGCGGGGGGTCCAGATGGTGAGGGGTGATGGAGAGATGAAGATGGAGAACGGGAAGAGAGAGAGAGAGAGATCATGAATGAGAAGAATGGAATTTTTATGGAAAATAATGAAAAAACTGCACGTAATAAGATGCATCCCACAAACGCAAGTGATTCCAGAGCGAGAAGTGTTCAAGACAAAGGAGTAAATCAAGGTGATGGAGGGAGATTCAAAGACATTAGAGCGGGAATGAAATGAAAGAGCGTCACAGCAGGAGGAGGAAAAGACGAGGAAGAGGAAGAGGAGGAGGAGGAGGATACAGACGAGATATCAGAGATGAGACGGACGGATAGATAAACAAACGTGAAAAAATAAGAGCAGCACAGATTAAAAGATGGACAAGACAAAAAGAGGGTGAAAGGATTTGATACCCAGAGGTGACATGATGCAGAGAGTCTGATATGATGTGAAGAAAAGAAAAGAGATAAAAGACGAGGGTGAGAAAGTGCAAACTAAGGAGAAATGATCGAGGCAGATGTGAGCGAAGGACGAGAAGGGAGAGAAACGGTGGAAATACAAAAAGGAGAATGATGTGAGGCGCGAGCGGAGTGAGAGGGAGGGCAGGGGTTATTATAGGTCAGATGAAGTAACTGACTGAAGCTTGAGGTGGCACGAGAGACAACGGCGTTATTAAATACTTCACCTCGTCTACCGCTCGTCTTCAGCTCTTTGAGACGCAGCAAAACACTCTTCCTCCCCATCGGCTTTAAACCCATAACAATATATTTTAATGGTATTTATTAGTTATTAAGAAGGAAATGGATTCAAAGACTTCCTGCAGGTAGATGTCAGAGCTTGTGGTTAAAACCAGATGCACAGTTTTTGCGTTTGCATCCCTCCTGAGCTGATACATGAGAACAAATTTGTCCATGTACAGGAAAACTGGGGCAATAAATGAGGGTCTGTGGAGGTTTTTAACTTCCCTCACGACTTCACCACATGTTACCATACATCTGTACGAACAGTCAACGTGCAGACATTTCTTCTTTTTCTGTCTCGCACCTGACAAACAGCCAGAAACACAGGACTTAACTTCATGTAACGAGGAATTAGTGAAATCATGTTTTCGTCTTTGTTTGTTTGTTGGTTGGTTAGTTTGCAGGATTACGCTCACTATGGGATGGATTCCCACAAACCTTGGTGGAAGGAAGTGCTATAGGTGAGGAGAGAACCAATTAAATGTTGGTGTGGATCTGGATCAGGGGCAGATCCTGGAATATTTCAACTTTTTCTTTCATATTGCAAGATTGGGTATTTTTCCAAGAGAATAATTCATGGATCCTGATGAAAAGAAAGACGTGTTGTGGCGAGTGATATTTATGAGTAAGTGAAATTGGTGCACATCCAAACACAAATCCGGATCTAGTGAATTTACATGTGGTTTCATGAGGAGACCGTTGGGCCTCGGTGGAGGTTTGAGCTCAACTTGGTGTCCTTCCAGTTCAACTCGTGTTTTTATCTTCTGGTTTAGAACGATTCCAGTGTCCTGCAGAGCTTCGTCCACTTCTCCTCCAAATGCTGTCAGGGTTGAAAACCTTTTAACTCAAATCATGGGCAAAAGTAGGAAAAGAAATGCATCCTGTTCATTTACAAAAAAAAGTCCTTTAGCAGCACAAATATTGTTACGCATGTGTTGCCACCATCAGCACATTTCTTCTACTCAGCAAATAGCGTCCTCCCAGTGCAACACAAAGGTAATTTAAGACAGAACTCCTCCAACTGCTAATTCAGCCACATAACCTGGTTGAGCTGTGAAATTCCCACTGATCTCACTGGAACTTTCACCTTTCGCCTCCATGCTGCCCCTCCGCTCCCTCTGAATATGATCTCCTTTGCGGGGCCTGAGCCTTGTGTGAAAGAGGCCATCACATGACGTGACTTGGCCCTTTGTGGCAGCATGCAGGGTGGCAGCGGAGCAAGTGACTGGGATTGGGAGCAGCAGTATTACAGTAGGGGTATTGATTCAGCACAGATTAAGGAGCGGAGCTCAAACCTCCGTCTATTACCACCTCTTCCCTCTAGATGCTCTTACTTTACTTCTCATTATTTCAGTTTTCTTACCTTCTAACTCCTCTGGTCATTCTCCATCTGCTGCTTCTCCTTTGCAATCTCCCCCCCCCCTCCCCTTTATCTCTCTGCCTTCTCCCCTCCAACCTCCCCCCTTCAACTTCTCTCACTCCTTCTCAATGAGGTATTCATGTGACCCACCTGCTGTACGCCGCTTAGCGTTTGCCCGACTAAAGAGCCGCTCTGTGCTCTTGTTGGCCTGCAGAGTTGGCCTGCCTCATTCGTAGTTCATACGCCTGCCTCTGCCGCTGCGTGCCCAGGGCTCGAACCAAGGAGAGAAGTGAGGGGGGGTCCTCTTCCAGTAAAGGGGTGGGGGGTGGGGGGTGGGGTGGGGGGGTCTCAGGGTGGCATCGGAACGCAGACGAGGTTCTGTCAGACGTAGGATGCTGCACAAGGTTCCTGGATGCTGGTGCACTTGGCTAAAGTAGCCATCATGTTTGGCCGGAGGAGTTCAGGTGGAAGTTATGAGAAGATGCGGAGCGAGTATTACTTGGACGTGGAGAATCCTTTCTGTGCTCAGGTTGGTGTGTCGGATGTAGGTCTTTCTAAAAAAAAAAGAGAAAAAGATGATGTTTCTGTTCAGACATATAATTTGATGCTTATATTGGATGAAATGTGATGATGGAGATGTTCAGGTGGTTTGATTTTCTCGTTCCATCTGGTTTGATCACATTTCAGATGTTTTTTGGTTTCCTGATCTGTGCGGTGACTCTGTGTGCGATGGTCAAATGAAAGAGCTTTTGTTTGGCTCACAGCTAAAGGGATTTCACAGTATTTATTTTTTAAAGTCTTAATTTATTTAAAAGCACTTGTGTAAACTTTTTAAGTTCCTCACTGGTAACAGCAGCTGATCTGAAATTAAAAAAAAAGTCAACTCTAATCAACCAAAAGACGACCTGGATAAATTGTTGCAGAACATTTACAAAGAGCAGGTGACAGATTGAACATTGGAGCTTTGATTCACCCTGTATTTTAAAACCCTTTCATTTCTTGTGTATGCACAACAACATTGTTTTAAGTCTGATCTCGAATCAGTTGTCGGAGCGCTCACATCTCCCAACTTCTCTTCCTCCACAGGTGACCAAGCAGATCCACGAGCATGAGCAGGAGAGCGAGCTGCGGGAGCAGATGTCGGGCTACAAGCGCATGCGGCGGCAGCACCAGAAGCAGCTGATAGCCCTGGAGAACAAGCTGAAGGCCGAGATGGACGAGCACCGGCTCAAGCTGCAGAAGGAGGTGGAGACGCAGGCCAACAACGCCTACATCGAGCTGGAGAAGCTGGCCAAGCGCCACGCCGTGCAGAGCGAGAAGGAGGTGGGCTTTGTCGCAGGGTGGTCGGGGTTATTGCACACGAGCGGACGCACAAGTGCAGTAAACTCTTAAGTTCTTACACAGATGATCACAACGTGCAACAGTTGGCGCGAGGGGTAGAGTTTGCTTTGGAAAAAACAAGGGAGGAAATGATGCTGTAGTTATTAAGGTTCTGTTTCTGGAGTTAGTTTGATTCTGCTCAGAGTTGTTATTGTTCGCTCGGTGAAAGAAGAGTTAAGTTAAGACCTCACGCGCTGCTGCCGCCCAATGATACATATGATGAAACACGAGGGCAGAAGTAGGTCAGGAGATGTCACGCTCTGCAAAACAAGCTGTGCATCTCGGTGATTAGCGTGCGGCGTGCCGACCCGGCCACAGAGATAATATATCTGCTCATAAAGACCAGCAAGATAAACACACAAGGTCACGTGTCATAAGTGTGTGTGACACAGCGCTCTGTTAGACCAACGGTTTATTACATACTGGTTAAATCATCTTTTTATTGAATTTCTATAAAAACAAGTGAGATCGAACCCAAACCAACCAATCAGCTCAAAGCCAGAAGTCTTTAACTGATCGTGGTGTAAATAAACAAGACATGAGAAGTTAAAGGGGCTGCAGCTATTTATGAATATTATTATTATATAGTTATTAGCTCCTCCTTGGTGGAGTTTGTTTTTTATAGTTAGCAGGATTACGCAAAAACTACTGGACGGATTCTTTAACATTGCGATTCCAATGGCTTCTCAGAGAATTATGTGTGAATCTTGATGGGGAAAAATTGGACATTTTAAAGGTTGGAATCGACGAGTTTATGCAATTTTATGTGGAATTTCATGTGGATTTATATAAACATCTGGATCTAGTGGATTTAAATGTGGTTTCATAAGGGGTGTCGGGTTTTGTCAGCAGCTCTATGGTAAGAAAATTGGGCACAAAACCTTTTAAATATTAAAATCATTTCAAAATAGTGAAATATTTTGGAGAATGTTTAGAATTTCCTTGGGACGTCTTCAGCAGTTTTGTTTTCTGTGACCGGGAGTAAAACAAACCTCAAAGATATTCTCTTCATAATTATATAAAACCAGAAATCCTCCGCTAAGATATCCTGGAAATATCATATATACATAGTTTATTTCACCGAAATTTTAAACATTTATAAATAATAATTACATTTAAAAAAACAATTTATCAAGAAAATAAACAGGAAATTAATTCAGAATTAAAAGAATATTGTTTATATGTATCTTGATACAGATGAAGACGGCGTTTGCGGATGAGAAGAAGTTCCAGCAGCAGATCGTGGCGCAGCAGAAGAAGGAGCTGACCACTTTCCTGGATAATCAGAAGAAGCAGTACAAACTCTGCAAGGAGAAGATAAAGGAGGTGCCCCACGTTCCGCTGTTTTCCTTTTTTTCCAATCCTTTTGTGCGTTTCTCCCTCGTGTGTGTGACACACGGTCCAGTCGGCTGTGCACAGTTGAATCAGCCCTCCTCCACACACACATGCACATTCACTACCTCCAAAGTGGTCTTTTGGAAAGTTGTGTTGAGTCACACCGCCCACTCACCGTGTACCTACACATGTATATACACACAAATGAGGGAAAACCCACAAATCCATACGCACAGAGCGGCGTTTATGTGCCTCCGCAACCTTGAAACCGAGTCCAGATGATACTCCTGTGGGCCGCGAGTGTGATGCACTGTGTTTTCAGTTAGGAGATAAGTGACCAAAATTAGGTCAGCGCCGTTAAAAGAAAGCGTCTCTGGCAGGGAGAGATATTTCCCACCAACTGAGGGCTATAGCGGAATTAGACACCGCAGAGAGCGAGGATCAGGCTCATGTGTTAAGTGTATTAGCGCGAGTTGTAGATTACCTTAAAGCCCATGAAAGAGAAAGAGAACTCATACAGAGGAGGGAGAGCTTCGGCTGAAATCATGGAGCTTTTCAACCATATGAAAGTCAGCTGTGGTTCAGGACAGAAGGTCAGCCGGAGTTGGGCACAAGCTCCACAAACACACGATAATGTTGACGTGCACGGAGGCTTTTTATTCCACATGCAGAACATGTAGAATATGTAATATAATAGTAAAGAAACTCTGCTTTTCACACATTCACTGGTTTGGCCTAATCCTCAAATTAGTTCCTCATACAGTGCCCATGATGGATAATCCCCCAAATTTAAATTTCTGATAAATTACCCACCCAACACGTCAAATAAATCTCGTACAGATTCCCGTCATTCATTGTCCTTTGGTTCCTAATTTGTGTGTGAACTTCCACCTCTTCTCAGGAGATGAACGAGGACCACAGCACACCGAAGAAGGAGAAGCACGACCGCCTGTCCAAGCACAAGGAGAACATGCAGCACTCCCAGGCCGAGGAGGAGGCCCACCTCCTGGCCCAGCAGAGGGTTTTCTACGACAGGAACTGCCGCGCCTTCAAACGCAAAGTCATGATCAAGAGGCACGACTTGGAGCAGGAGCAGATCCGAGAGGTGTGACGAACAAATATATATGAATTTATTAATTTAATCGTTAAATTCATGATGTAAGTTCCGCAAAACACTTCCACAAAATAAAATCCCTGTTCATTCGTTTTTTATTGTTTGTGACAAGGAGCCAGAGTAATTCTCAGAAAACGGCAGCGTGTCCTTGATAACTGCAGCCATTGTTCTGATCTGATCAATGAGGCGTTTCCTATTAACTGTAAGAAGATTATTGCAGTAAAGCGTCGCAGCAATGTCATAATCTGAAAAGCTGTTGTGTAAAGAGTCTTTATGTGGGAAAATACACATTTTACACAATAGTTTTAAATCCCAAATTAATGGAGATTTAACATGTGATATTTATGGATTTTGTTGATAATGGCACTAAATGTTCTGAGACTGAAACGAAGAAAGAAGAAAATGTATTTCTTCATTTAAAATAATAATAATCAGTAGCACCTACATCAAGTCATCCAATCCCCTTCCTCCTCCATGTTTCCTGCCTCCTTCAGGAGCTGAACAAGAAGAAGACCCAGAAGGAGATGGAGCACGCCATGCTGATCCGCCACGACGAGTCCACGCAGGAGCTGGAGCAGAGGCAGCTGAAGACCCTGCAGAAGCTGCGCATGGACCTGATTCGCCTGCAGCACCAGACGGAGCTGGAGAACCAGATCGAGTACAACAACCGGCGAGAGCGTGAACTCCACCGTAAGCACGTGCTGGAGCTCCGGCAGCAGCCCAAGAACCTCAAAGTGAGTCGACGCAGAGAAGGTCTTCACTGCAGGATCTGTAACGTGTGGTTGGTTATCGTCTTAAAGACAAAGGGGCTTGAAATTCAAAACCAAAACCTTTTGATTTCAGATCCATTTTAACAAAGATGTTCTTGTCTTTGAGAATATAAATTGGAGTCACGTCTTAAGGTGATGCAAACCCACGAGTCGTGTTTGACCGTGATGAAACGTGGATGTAACAAATTCATTTGAAAAATAGAATGGCACTCAGTTGTACCTCCGCCAAGGCCAAACAGTCAAATTCAGTCCAGCTGCACCAGATTTCACACACTCACAAATATCCCTCCACTAAATATGTCTTGATTGTTTTCATCAAGATCTCTGAGATTCACAATAATATGGAAAAATCTCAAGCTGTTAAAGAAGGTGAGAATTAAATCGTGGATCTGCCTCTTTAATCGAATCTGCTCCAAAGTGAATGGGTTCTTTCTTGGCTGATACTCCGTCCTTTCACCAAGATTCAATAATACCGGTTCAGTTGTTTTTGTGTAAACCTGCTGACAAAGACAAACCGCAATGAAACCATAACTTCCCTGGTGGTCATTTTGATAAAACAAAGACTTGAACTGGGGTTTAACCTTTAGCAGCAGAATTCTGAAGGTTTAACTTCAACAAACAATCAAAACCATCGACTCCAAACCTGATCGACACCTTCTCACCTGCCCTCTCTCCTTCAGGCTCTGGAGCTGCAGATCAAGAAGCAGTTCCAGGACACGTGTAAGGTGCAGACCAAGCAGTACAAGGCCCTGCGCCACCACCAGATGGAGGTCACGCCAAAGGCCGACCACAAGACGGTGCTCAAGGCCCTGAAGGAGGAGCAGACACGCAAGCTGGCCATCCTGGCCGAGCAGTACGAGCAGAGCATCAACGAGATGATGGCCTCGCAGGCGGTGAGTCGAGAGAAGTTAACGTGGTCATTGTTCAATCATCAATAATGAGCTTTTCTAATAAAAGCACAACGGAATATTTCAAAGTTTAGATCTTTGAAGGAGATTCTCTCTCCACCTGTTGCTTATGCTTGTCCTGAAATCGTAACTTATATCGTTCTCTTCTCTCTCACCCCTTGTCCCACCCTAATTTACAATCTCACTTCATCCCGTCCTCCTCATCTCCTTCTCCATGTCCCCTCTGTCCCTGTTGCCCTTTCATCTTCTTCCATCCATTATTTCTGTCTCTATTCCTCTCTCTCTCTCTCTCCTCCTATGTGTCTTATCCATGAACCCCTCCACCCTCCCTCTCCCCTGTCGTGGTCCGTGGTCGGCCGTGTCAGCTGCGTCTGGACGAGGCCCAGGAAGCCGAGTGCCAGGCCCTGAGGCAGCAGCTGCAGCAGGAGATGGAGCTGCTCAATGCCTACCAGAGCAAGATCAAGATGCAGACCGAAGCGCAGCACGAGCGCGAGCAGCAGAAGCTGGAGCAGAAGGTGTCGCTGCGCCGGGCTCACCTGGAACAAAAGGTGCCAAACTAAAGCACACACGTTTGACACACTCGTAACATTTCTCCGAGCTTTTCAGATGAGTACATTGGTCCTTCATGGTGGCCCAGGACATGTTGGCATGCACACTAACACAATGTGACCAAGGTCTGAATGGGTCTTGGGTACGTTCATACGTGTACATCCAATTGAAAGGACAAAAAGGAAAGTAACCTCATCCTCAACCTCGAGAAGACATGAAAGAACACAAACACAAATTTTAGGAAAGTACATCACGAACAGGATGTAAACAAACCCTTTAAAGTCCGAAGCATCTGAGTCTGTAGACAAATGAAAAGAACAAGTCCAAATACAAACATCTGTTTTTTCAGAGGTTGCCTTGATGGGTTGAGTAAACGGCTCCTGATTCACGTTTGCTTCCACCTCAGCAGCCACGAGTTCACACAGATTTCCGTCTCCACAGGTGGCGATGACAGTGGCGTGGCGTCCTGCAGGGAGCAGGCGCCTCTCCCACACACTCTCTACCCCATCGTATTGTTCTATTATTACAACACCTCTGTCGGCTCCTGTTTGTAAAAACACACACTGAGGTTGTTTGTCTGAAATCACTCAACAGCAGATGTTTCTGTTGCTTTACATTCTCTCAAGTCATATAAGCTGCGACACCTGCGGCCGTGTTACAAGCCGACAACTAACTTTCATGCTTTGTGCTGATTTCCCTCGTCCTCACACACGTTGGACACAGCTCCATCGATGTTCGTCCCCCAAGTCGTTCACGAGACGCTCCAGACAGAGACACGTCTTCGGTGTGAGCGTTCAGACAACCTGCCGTGTACTCGGCTGACATGTGATCGGGTCAGAGCGGCCGAGTGCGCCTCCCTCCACAGTGACCGACGTCATCGACACAGTCTAGTAGACAGCGCTCCGACAACAAAGACACATTTGAAATGCCGCCTTGATCCAGTTCTGCTGGGTCCAGTGTGGTCTGCGCCAGTGGCGGTGCTGTGTCGCCCTCTCCTGGCTGCGTTACAGCCCTGCGCTGTGGGGACCGGTATGATGTCATGGTTTTAGAAGCACTATTGTCCTCTGGTTCGGTTCATGGTCAGAGTCTGGAGTTTTCTGTGCATGCTCAGTAAGTCGCTCAGATTGCCGTACTGCGCCATGCGGGGCTTTGTCTGCACCTGAGTCTGTGTGTGTGTGTGTGTGTGTGTGTGTGTCTGTGTGTGTGTGTGTGTGTGTGTGTGTGTGTGTCTGTGTGTGTCGAGCTGACGTGTGAGTCTGAAAGATGAAGCAGACACAAAACAACTTGTGCCACCGAAACCATGATTAATAGAACCCAATCACACGTTTACAGTATTAGAGAGTGCTCATCAAAGTTTGCAGCCGCGACGTCACTGAGTGAAGAAGACGAACGACTGAATCATGAAAATGCAAAAACACAAAGATCCTGTGGTAAATAGAGATTTGCAGTGAAGAGCTGCTGGTTCGACGCCGCTGTTCATCAGTGGCGTATTGAACTGTGTTTTTCCTGGAGAGAGATTCTCTTTGTTTGGTTTCCCTCCAGTAGTAAACTCTGTGTCGATGTTATTACTGAAGTATCTCTCCTCTCCTCTGTGGGGGTAAAAGATGAACAGCAGCGTCTTTTCATTTGTTTTCTGATTCTTATTATTCATGTTCTTATGAACAGGAATAAAGATAAAAAGGCTCAAGGCTTTATAAATGTTGAATCTGTCATTTCTCACCACAAGAAAACCAAGCTCCTCTAAAACCCACGTTACAGTTCACACCAAACACTCGAAGGGTGTGTTGATATTATTGAGAATAGCTGCATTCTGCATTCTGGGACATGAAGGGAGCCGAGTCAACAAGAATGTTTTTCTGACTCGTCAAATTGTCCTCTGAATATTTGAATAGCAATTTTTCTTCTCTGCTCTGAGCCTAAATCTTGTAAATGCCGTTCCCTGCAGATTGAAGAGGAGCTGGTTTCCCTTCAGAAGGAGCGAACCGACCGGATCAAGCACCTGCTGGAGCGCCAGGAGCGGGAGATCGACAGCTTCGACATGGAGAGCATGCGACTGGGCTTCTGCAACCTGGGCACCCTGGACTTTCCCAAGGACGACTACAGATGAGGTGCTGCTGCCGCTACCGCTGCTGCTGCCGCTGCGCGCTGCTGTCGTCTCTCCTCGCCATCCCCCAGGGCGTCCGTCTGCCTCTCCTCTCCTCCGACCTGACCTGACTGTGCAAGTGTTCACTGCTGCTGACGTCCTCACACAAACACACACACACACACACACACAACAACAACAACAACAACAAAACAAGGATCCTGTGTGTGTGTCCAGTGGCCGGTCGACGGCCACCACCTTAACCCCCCCCCCCCCCCACCTCGTCTCTCGTCGTGTCACAAGATGACAAAAAAAAAAAAAAAAAAAAATGCTGGATAACGTCCTGTAGTTGTCATGATTTTGTACGAACAACGATAACGTAGTCACGGTGTTTTCTTGTTTCTTGTGCAATGTGGAAGACGAGAGGAGGAGGGAGAGAGAAACGAGGACGAATGAAGCGGCTCCACAAACACCCGGTTTTTTAGAGGTAATCGATTTCTGTCGTGCGTTTTGTCGTTTTTTTGGTCTCGAGCGGTGCAAAAAAACAAAAAACCTGTTCAAAGCGATAAATCAAACTTCCACAGTCGTTCTCCTGCACTGCTTCTTTCAACACTTTTTTCTATCCTCGACTCATCAGGACATTTTTATGACAAATTTGAATAATTTGATATGGATATCACAAAGTTGATAAGTACGCTTATAAGGATAATGATAATAATTCATGTGACTCCTGCGGTCGATTTGATTACTGAGGGTGAATCATGGTACTCTGTGTTTGTATCGTACTGATTTCTCTGCACTGGCAGCCAATGTGAATAATAATAATGATATTAATAATAAACGTGTCACATGAGCTCCAGCTCCCAGATAGCACAAAGGGCTTCATTGTGGGGGGGGGGGGGGGGGGGGGTCGGACTTGTACTTTGTGTATAGAAGGATTTATGGAGAGCTTTTACTTATTTTCGTATTGTATTTTAACTGTCACTCATATCGAAAAAAAAGAATTTTTAAAGACGCTTTTTCCTCCCCCCCTCCTCAGATAGTATTTGAAATTCATTCTATCAATGGGATTATCTTTTATTTTAATTTTTTTCTGGCTTCTCGCGACTCTCGAGCCGTGGTTTTTAGTTTTTTTTTCTTATCAACCAGACCAGTATGACGCTTTATTGTTGCATGCACTTTAATTTTTTTTTTTTTTCCAGGTTAAAAAGAAAGCATGAATCTGTCAGAGCTTTTAATTATATTTGTAAATAAAGTGCTCATCACACAAACTGACGACGTGGTGCAAGTTGTTTATTCTGTAAAATAGAAGTTTTCGTGTTGGTGTTATTTTTTATTTGCCCCCCCCCCCCCCGAGATCCAGGATGAAACCAACGTTGTGATTGGCTGCAGCTCCGCCTGCTAAGGATCAACGGTATAACGTATTGATTGATATTTCATTTTAAAGTTCTCAACTTTTCCAACAGTTAATCAGGTTAAAGTAGCAAAAATCTTTATATTTTACCTCCTAATTATAAAGTTTGAGATACTGTATCGTAGCCTGGTTCTACAAGTTACACACTCCAAAATAAAATGCTCTCAATAGAACAAACACTTCCAATTATTCCTCATATTTATGAGAATATATCATCACTGCTTCATATTAGATTAATAAAATGTTATTGAGGATCTAAATTAGTCGACTGAGCAACTGAGCAGCTGCCAAGCGATCAGAAAACACTGGAACACAGAATCCAGTCAGTGTTGAACAGGTTTATTAAAGACGATCAGGTGACATCACGGGAAGGCAACAGTGGGAAAAGAAAATATTATTCAGTGGCACTAACAAAAAAGAAAAATACTTTTAATGGTTGTTTTGCCACTTGTGAGAACGGGAACTTCCTGCAGACCCCCCCCCCCCCCCTCCCTCCGCAGGAACCCCTAGTGCAGGTTGAGTCTTTTTTGAATTCTCCTATTTTCCAGCCAGCTGCTCGTACAGCTTGGGGACGTACTCGTCCCACTCCGCCTGGTAACAGGTTCCGGCCACCGGGGCTCCCAGCTCGTACTTCTGCCTGAAGCTCTGGAGCTTGAACTTTCCGCGGCCGTCTCCGCAGCAGTTGGTGAGAACGGCCTCGGAGCAGGAGATGCTGCCGGGCTGCTCGTACACCAGCCACACGTACCTGTGGAGACCTGGGACACACAAGAGGGTTCGTGGTTTGAATCCGAAAGGTCAGAACCAAGCTTAACAAATCACAACAGATTGAAGTGGAGCTCCACGGTCTCACCTGTGCCTTTGGGAGGTCCAGAGCCCACGTAGTCGGACATGACGCAGCCGGAGGACACGTCGTTCCCTTCATGTTGACCACCAGGAAGTGATGCCACTCCCTTCAGGGAAAGACACACACAAATATTGAAGCTCTGTCGTGAAGGAGCCCGGAGTCACAACGTAAGATCGATGGGTTTTGAGCCAACATGGTGAATATGGAAGTAAAATATAACTAAGCTGCTCTGTGTACTTTACAGTGAGATGACGGGTCTTTGAAAGCATCAGTATAAATACACAATATATAAAAGCTGAGTGGGACTTGTTTAGGGGGGGGGGGGGGGACGACGACAACCAGGGACCTATGAGCTCAAGACTGGAGCCATGTCGGTTCCCTTCAACTGCATCATCAATATCTATTTGTACAGCGATGATGAAATTATGATTATGAATTTTACTTCCGCCAAGCAGGTTATGTTTTCGTCTTTGTTTGTTAGTTAGCCATATTTTGTGTCGCTAAACGTTCCATTGATTACTCTTCACGTAGTGCTTTGATCGTATACATTTATCTAATAATTATATTTTCATCGATAGTAAAAATCTGTATATCATTTATCTATTTTCCATATTGTTGTCTTGTCCTCATTCTGACGATCTGCTGCTGTGAATTTCCCCAACGTGAGATCAATAAAGTTTATTGTATCTTATCTTAACTTATAGATACATCTTACTTTATAGATACATCTTGTTTTATAGATACATCTTACTTTATAGAAACATCTTGTTTTATAGAAACATCTTGTTTTATAGATTTATCTCTCGTCACCTGAACTTGGGCTCCTTCCTGCTGGGGGCATCCGGGTCGGTCAGGGCCAGAGTGAACATCTTACCCGGGTCACATCCTTCCCACTCGATGCAGGTGGGTCGGTTCTGCACCTGCGGGTCAACATGAGCAGAGTTCACTTCACCTGCAGCCACGTGGGGGCGCTGTCCCCCCGCGTTTCACATCTACCTCACGTGCTGCAGACATTATATAACCTGGTTCATTGTTTAAACCTGTTTTAAAAAAACAAGCTTAAAGAAGTTGCAGGTATATAAATTCACTTTAGCACCGTGCTAGCAGTGTAGCATTGAGCTAACCCCCAGAGACGAGGCTGTGCTAGCATCGTTGTTAGCTCTGCTAGCACAACAACAGCAGCTAGCTACCGGACCTGTGTCGGTGTGAGCACTTTGCCGAGCTCGTCCACCTCCACGGATCCGTATTTCACCGTCAGGGGCCGGGAGGGCTTCTCCTCCACCTCCTGCAAAGCAAGAGGACCGCTCCACTGGCTCAAGTCCACCGGCATGTCTCACTGGTAGTCCGCTGACAGACGCTGCTGAGTCCGGGGGTGGAAGAACCGGAGTGATGCGTTCAGGGACCGACACAAGATACAGCCACTGGAGGAGAGGGGGGGTGCACTCAAGTTCAACCACGAGTCCAGAATATTTTATGGGCCCAGATTTGGCCCATATCCCGGGTAGAATAAAGGCCCGCTCCTGTTTGCCAAATCTGGGCCACAAGTGAGCCACATTCCAGCCAAACGTGCCAAAGGGGGCCCAGATCAGTTTTGCACTATTTGGGGTTCCACAGTCAGCATTTAGCACTTGGGCCACTTCCGGTTCACATCTGGATGACACCTTGCAGAGAGCTCCACATGTTTGACAAAAGAAAGACCCACATTTGTTTTTATATGGAGGCCGAGAAAGGTCATCGCACTGCAAATCAAGAAAACACATAGACATAACACGAGCAAATTAAGAAAACAACTTCTACAAAATGCCCCAACACGTGCAAATACAGAAACACGCTGCAAATTAAGAAAACAACAATGTTTATGTTTCCAGGGAACCTAAAAGAGGGATGCACCTGCTGTAGTTCAAAGCTGTGTGAGGTTCCATCACCACTGACGAGGAGCAGACCTCAATAACCAAGCATCGTGAGGATTATGAGAGAGTTGTTGAGCTGAATTCATAAATGTAGGAATATTCTTTCGTCCCGTTTAAAGCGTTGAGCATGTTTTGTTTGTGTGTGTCCTCCCAGCTATGTGTGTGGGTTTGGAGTGGGTGTGAGATATTCAGCAGTGTAGTGTGTTGTACATCAGGCAGTTGTTGTACATGAATGATTCCTTTTATCTCCTTTATGGCAGAGGT
Source organism: Reinhardtius hippoglossoides (assembly GCA_006182925.3). Classification (NCBI taxonomy): domain Eukaryota; kingdom Metazoa; phylum Chordata; class Actinopteri; order Pleuronectiformes; family Pleuronectidae; genus Reinhardtius; species Reinhardtius hippoglossoides. The sequence goes on along the minus strand of CM031678.1, from coordinate 24,277,070 downwards.
TCATTTTGCATTTCACATTCAGTCGTAAAACAAATCCAGACTGAACAATTCAAGTAGGTTAAAAAAACGAATGGATTATTGTTTATATTTGCCTGGTATGATCTACACTACACTGTTCCAACATGTCGTCCATCTTTATATACAGTCTATTGGTTATAACAATGTAATATCTGCTTAGAAATCTAATTTGAGCTTGTATATTGTCAGAATACTACTACTAAATATGATACTAATAATAATAAGTGTTGAAGGAGCCGAACTGAGGTTGCTAACCCTGGAGTAACCAGGTTGACGCGCTGCACTTTCACTTGTATGATGTGTGTTTCCATCGGTAACGAAACACCGTTCTTGGTTTGCAGAATAAAAGTCCATTTAATTCTCTGTCTCATCAAACACTTGTTTACAAAATCCACCTCATCGCTCCAAAGACTCAGGTTGCAGCTCGAGAAACAATTCAGTCATCACCGCTGACGAGTAGCAGACTTTAATAACTTCTTCAAGCATTGAACTGCAGCAGGTTCATCACTGTTTTGTTTTCTTAATTTTCACATTGTTTATTTGCATGTGTTGAGCTCTCTCGGCCACCGTACTGAACTCCACATCTGGCTCTAACACGAAGAAGAAGAAGAAGAAGAAGAAAGAAGAAGAAGAAGAAGAAGAAGAAGAAGAAGAAGAAGAAGAAGAAGAAGATGAGGATTTCTTGTACAAGTGGTGTTACTGTACCTTTAAGAAGGTGAGGTGTGGGTGTGGCTTCTCCCGTGCAGGAGTTTCCGGATTAGCGTGTTGAGGTAAACAAAGTGACGCCATCAGATGGTGGTTAGAGACCGAGGGGACGGTGTGTCAGGGACAGACAGACAGGTGGAGGTGGAGCAGACAGACAGGTGGAGGAACAGACACGTGGAGGTGGAGGAGACGGACAGGTGGAGGAGACAGGTGAAGCAGACAGACAGGTGGAGGTGGAGCAGACAGGTGAAGCAGTCAGACAGGTGGAGTTGGAGGTGCAGGAGACATTCAGACAGGTGAAGGTGGAGCAGACAGTCAGACAAGTGGACAGTCAGACAGGTGGAGTTGGAGGAGACAGGTGAAGCAGTCAGACAGGTGGAGGTGGACAGTCAGATAGGTGGAGGTGGAGGAGACAGTCAGACAAGTGGACAGTCAGACAGGTGGAGTTGGAGGAGACAGGTGAAGCAGTCAGACAGGTGCAGGAGACAGTCAGACAGGTGGAGGAGACATTCAGACAAGTGGACAGTCAGACAGGTGCAGGAGACAGTCAGACAGGTGAAGGTGGACAGTCAGACAGGTGGAGGTGGAGGTGCAGGAGACATCATGGAGACCGTGGTGACCTTAGTGCTTCTCCTCCTGTGTTTATCTGCCACAGGTGAGTTTGACATCACGACCCGGTGAGAGTGAAAATCCAAAGTGTCTCTGCTCAGCTTCTTCTTCGTCCTCTTCTCTTTGTGAAGCAGCGGTTTCAGGGACCGGCTCCAACGCCACGGTCCTGACCGCCGCACCGGGCTCGGACATCACCATACCTTCGTGTCACCCCGCCGGTAACATGACAATGGTGACAACCATGTGGAGGAAGGTCAACAGGGATGGCGGGACTTCACCGGTCCCTTCTCCCGGCGAGGACCGCATCAGGGTCCTGCACGGCCACGGACTGCTGATCCAGGGGGTGACACCCGGGGATGAGGGCATCTACCTGTGCAACTGCTCCTCGCACCCCGTTCCTGAGCCGAGCAACAGCTTCTACTCACGGTACCGGCTTCTGGTCGCCAGTGAGTCAACCGCCATGTGTCCACTTGTGATGCAACCTCCTTTCTCTCCCGTCTGGAAGATACAAACCGGTTCTCCGACGTATCCGGCAGGTCGTACAGGCACATGGAGACAGGCAGGGTTGGGTCGGGTTACTTTGAAATGTTGGCGGTTCATTTGCAGTAAATGGCAGTAAATAGCAATCCATTGAATTATAGAAGACCCACTTTTGGATATAGATTCAATATGAGGTATTGAATTAGGCTAAAAAAAAACGGACGCAGTCACGAGTTTCACAAATTTTAAATTTCTCTTCAAACTTATCAAAACCCTTTTTTCAAGTATTTCACATATTCAGCACTTGTTTGTCAATGAGCTAAATCATCGCTAGTATTCATTCTGTATATATAAGTACTGAGCCTTTCGTTGTTATTACATATTTATAGGCCTATGTTTTTACGTGCTAGTTGTGAGTATTTCATGTATATTTATTTGACCTTTATTTCAATGGGCCTGAAGCAGTAAAATACACCAACGCGTATCAGGAAAATCAAACTCAATCCAAGGTTTTGTTATCACATGTCCAAATTTACAATCCTGCATAAATTAGCCAAATTAGTTTGTGCTCATTGCTGTGTATTATATTGTAATACTGCCAGCAGCTATACATCTCTTCCAGTTGGTTATAGATATCGATGATGATCAGTATTAAAGTCATAGCAGTAGTAATGCACTGCACATTTCTTTAAGGCGGTCCAGAGAACGTGTCCATGTCCATCGGGCCGGCCACCGCTCTGTCCAACGGGACGCTCATCGTCTACCGGGACTCCGGCGTCTCCTTCAACTGCTCCGGCTCCTCCTCCCCGTCGCAGCACCTGAGCCTGGCCTTCACCGGAGCCTCGTCCAGCAACGAGTCGCTGGCCTCCGGCTCTGGACCGTGGCTGAGCTACAGGATAGAAAGCATTCAGCCCAGCAATCAGGGGCTTTACAGCTGCAGGGCCCACAACAGCGTGTCGGATCAGACGGTTCAGAAGAGCCACCAGCTGCTGGTTTACTGTGAGTACCAGCAACGCACTGGTCAGACTGGAGGTCTGATCAGGACACAGGTTACTTACATGCATTTATTTTATTATGCAGCAATGTTGTGTTTCAAATGTGTAAATACAACACAAACACAAATATAAGACCTCAGTTAAAGAATTGTATTTAATTTGACAGAACACTCTTTAGTTTATCACTATTTAATGTCTTAACACAACTGGGTGTAAACAAATTTATGATTTTAACTGGCCACAAATTATTCATTGCCAGGGTTAATTAGTGTTTAATTGATACAAATAAATAACTGTTATTTATCTAATGAAATAATTAGAAGTTAAATGATAAACAATGAAATATTGGTAGAAAAGTAAACAAGTCAGCAGACCAATCACAGCGAAACAGTTATTTTTCATATAAAAAGAACAAAAAAAACAGAAACAGAAGCTTTCCTTAATCTTACAGGTTTGAATAAAACCTAAATTAGTACTAATGCTGATATTGCGCCTAAATAAAAACAAAGATAACGTCACAGAGAAGAAAGCAAACATGTTAAAATCCAAGAACAACGACCACGACCTTTAAAATGTAGATATTTTAAACCCAATCTTAACCCATAACAAAAAATAAACTGGTCTAACTTTCAACCTAATAACAAATGAGTGCACAGTGAAAAAGTGGAACTGTGATACTAACTTGTAACTTCTGGAGGGAAAAAATACACATCTGGAAATATTCCCAGTGGCAAGAACAGAGTCAGGAGCGTGAAGCTTGAAACACTGAATGTGAGGCGTCGCACTCGTCCACAGATTCAGAACCTCGACTGAAATATTACACTGAGGACACGAAGAGAAATCAATATCAGTTCACTCTGAAGTTTCAACAAATGAATCTGTGCGGCAGCGGATGTGAAAATAACTCTTTTATCTGCAGGGTTTTTTTTGCAGTCATTGAAGCGACTTCCTGAATTTCTAGCTCGCGCTGCATTTTCTGTGTTTTTTCCGATTTCCTGTAATTACTCAGAAAGAAATCCCCCCAAATGTATCGTTTGGAATTAAAAGGTTATTTCCAGAGAAGTTACCAGCACATAATAAACACTCAAACTAAAGGATTATTACTTATTGATGGATTTATCAGCTTGTTCCTGGTCTTGTCAATTAAAGCACAGAAATTAGGATTTATAATAATGGACAGAATGAAGCTTTTGTTGTGTTGAGATCTTCATATGCAACAATTCGTTAACTCAAGCGTCTACGGGGTCGGTGGGGACACGTGTAGGAAGTAAAGCATATTGTGAGAATCAAAAGAGGAAGAGAGGTTTGTTATAAAAATCAATAAAAGCCTTTTATTTGGTTCAAGTGGGAAGTGCCAGAGACGCTTGACTCAACTAGTGACATTTCCTCTTTTTGTATTTTAGTGACTTTCCTAAAGTTAAAAGCGAATCTAACTCGGAAACTCTAAACTCTAACTTCCTAAACGCTTCAAAGTGTAAACTATTAACTTCTCTCTCCGGACCCTCAGACTGGGAAACAGACAAAGGGGAAAATAAAGGAAGGAAAAGAATTTACCACTTTCAGGAAACCCAATTTAACAGTAGTCTTCCTGCTTTTATGTTTTAGTACAAAAAGTAAAGTAATGACTTTATCCTGGTCTTCCTGTTTTGTTCTTTATCTTGTGTTCACTGCTAAATGTTAAAAAAATAAAATGGTTAAAGCATTTCTCGTCAGGAAAGTTGTTTTAGGAGCCAGCAGCAAAATGTCGAATCCTCAAATACAGATAGTTGAGTCCTTTCTGAACGAGTTCTGTTCGGCTCATTCTCGACAGTGGCCCTAAATAAACTGGAAGTGTAAATGTCTGTACTTTTGGCCCAGTTCTGACTCTTTATCCCCGACCAGATGCCCCGGACAGACACCCTGAGTGCATGTGGGCGCCAGCGGCGGACGCCTCCCACGCCCTTTTCAACTGCACCTGGTTTGGAGCGTATCCCACCCCGACGCTGCGCTGGGTAGAAGACCAGGGCGACCAGGGCGACCAGGGCGACCACTGGAAAGGACGCGTCTTCGTGACGGATCTGAGCGACAGTCTGTCACTGAGTTTGAACCGCTCGCTGCTGTCGGAGGGGCAGACTCTGAGGTGCATGGCCAAGCACCTGGCGCTCGCTTCGGGGAAGGAGAAGTCGTGTTCGCTCACCCTCAGTAAGTTTGTTGTGGTGAAAGGATCCTGAGATGTGCAGCTGCTGAATCTTTCATGGTCTTTCCACCTTAGAGGTCACTGAGCCACACTGACTCTCGGTATCCTTCAATTCAAAGGGGAACAAGGAAGCTTTTCGTGTGTTATCGAGCCAAGCAGGTCAATTTGAACATTGGGGCTAACATAAGTTCATCTGCTGAGGCTCTGACATTTTCGTCTCCAGCATTCACAGCATTAAAAAACCACTAAAGATCTAGTGTAGTACTCTGGATAATTCCTGTGGACTATGTGTTTGGCAGGAACTAGTGAAAACAGCTCCGTTGTGTTGTTGCCATTGCTGCTGATCCCATAAACAAAACCATCTGAACTATAATTGCACCAATTAACAGATGTTATAAATGGTTTGGCCACTACCCGGTGATAAGTCCACCCAGTTTGTTCTGTGGTTAAATGAATGGAAGGAAACTAGATCCCAGTAGAGGATTGGGAAAGTGTTTTTATTGTGTGTGATGCGTCCTTTAGTCACTGATCAGAGGCTGCTCCTCCCCTGCAGGTGGAAATCCCCCCCGCCTGTCGTAAACTCTCACCAGTGTCTTGTCTGAGTCTTGCAGCCATGTCACCGCTCTGATTACTCTGTAAACTTTGAAGTTTATAAGCTTCTTGTTTAGTTCTCATAATTAAGTTTGTGTAGTTGAGTAGTTTGAGTTATGCATTCCCACAAACCCGTGGCCACATGGACGGTGTCAGTGAGTCAGTGAGTCACTGAGTCACTCAGTAGTGGGGGGGTCATCACAGGACAGGTTTGCACAACACACTGAGATGGCGTCAGAGTGTGTGATAGTTTGAACTCTGGGTTTGCTTTAGCTTATCAGCTTTATTTGATGTTTGCAAAGCTTCGGGATCCGGAATCGACCCGCCCTGCAAAAGGTTTCCTTTTCAAAACAATGTGCTGTTCATGAACGCTTTTATATCTCTGAGTTTATGAATTTATTTATTATCTTTACTTTAATTTAAAGGTTTGATATTTTGAGAAATACTTTATTATTGCTCCCTTGCCAAGAATTCAAAGAACGAGCTTGAGGTGGTTTCCTAGTTGCAACATTTCCTGCACACTAACTTTTTTCTAGCGTCTCCTTTCCTTTACTGGTTCCTAGCTTTAGCTTCACATTTACAATAGACACCAGAGTGGTATCAATTCTTTTAAAAGAAAAATGTAAAATCCTGTGCCATATGATCGGGGGTTTGATTTCCACCGGGGCGCTGAGATTGTTAGTCCTTCTCCCCCAGAGCCTCCGTACCCTAAAGGCGACCCGCTGGTCACGGCCCTGGAGGGGACGAGCGTCACTTTAACCTGCACTGAGGACGCCTCCATCCCCCCGGCGAACACCACGTGGAGGAAGGGGCTCCAGCAGGACGCCATCGCGCCCGGATCGAAGTACGTCCTGACTGAGGAGGGCCCCGTCTTCAAGCTGACCATACACAACCTCACCAAGGACGACGAGGGCGTGTTCTTCTGCCGCAGCGAGAACCCGCTCAACGTCAGGGAGCTGGAGGTCGGCCTCACCGTGAGACGTGAGTGTGGGATCAGAGGAACCGGGCCGGTCACGTGTGCAATAATCACCATCACTGCATTGTTTTGTGAGACTCTTGTGTAACTGAATGAAAAGGTTTTACGTCAGAAGAGATGATGACACAATCGAACTGAACATTCAGTTCTTTCCACATGTGATCATGGGCCCAGAGGTGGAAAACAAAAAGCCAGTCAGTGCAGGTGTCGACTCCTCCTCCGGAATGCTGACAAACCGGCCGCGCCTCCCTCCTCGCTGCTTCCTAATCCTCTGCCGCTCTTCTGCTTTGTCTCGACAGCCCCCTCCGCTTTCACAGGAGCCATCATCGGCGTCTTCATCGCCGCACTGGTCGGGGACTGGCCGTCATCGTGGCTAAATCGCTGTACTCCTGCCGACACCGCATCTGCTTGGGTAACTCACTGTGGCCTCTGGTGCCAATGCACGAAAAGTCACAAATGCATGCAACGTACTTACTGCCCCACTTAACCTAGAGTGTGATCCTTCAGTGTAAGAACACACTGCAGCTGTAATGTTGCACCTGAGAACTGACACGTGCAAAAGTGTGAATCAGAACAAATCCACTAACACAACTTCTCTTCACGTTTCTGTTTCAGGAGGTGATTTTGGGTGAGTTTGTCACTTTACTTGTTTTCATATGATCTGCGTGTGTAATTTAATTCAATCCATCAAATCAAAGGGATGAAAAGCAGCTCTTCCATTCTGCAGTATTCTGCTTGTTCGGTAGAAACCAGAGCTTCTCTCATCTCGTGTTAATCTCACTCTCAGAGTGAAGCAGAGATAGAAACGACCGTCTGTCACTCATAGAGCATAATGCAATGTTTTTGATGAGATGAGAAGATTGATACCAGTCTTATGTTTGTATAGTAAATACGAAAGTTACACCAGATGCTATCTGAGCATAAAGACTGGAAACAGGGAGAAACTGCTCATCTGACTCCGTCTTCACGTCTTAACTCTGCAAGAAAGTGTCAAACTGTCCCTTTAACACACAAGGGACACAGTCCACGTGTTATTGGCTCCTTCACTCCTTCAATTGATTTATGGTTTATGTCCATATAACATTTTTAATATGAGTTAGCATGAAAGAAGTCAGTTTTGGGAAATGACAGATCCCAAACCTCACAAATACAAATGTTGTTTAACAAGATTTATTATATTTACAGTCAGTTATTATACATACTGACACCTTTGAATAAACCTAAAGGAACCTATGTGCAGTTTGTTTTTGTAAATAAACTGATTTTGGATGTTTACATCGATATTTGGCAGTTAGCAGTATTCTTCTTCGCGGCTTTTGTTTGCTACGCTGCTGCTGCTGCGTGTAAACGAGTCTCAGGTATTTATTAGTTCCTCACCTCCAGGTGCGTAATACAGTTTCTGCTCTCCAGGCAAACGGAGGACGACCGAAGAGAAGTGCTGAGTCTGGTGGACTCGGACGACGACGAGCAGATCTTTCAGGACGCCGTTCCCCGGCTGCCTCCGTTAACCAACGGCAGCCACATGACGCTCGCCCAGATTCACCAGATCCCATCGAGTAGGGCCTCATCTCGCCGGTGTATTCGATCTTGTAAAAGATGTGCAAACATGTTTGGTGATGTGTTGTTGTGTCGTTGTTTCGCAGGCGGTCACGAGGACGTGGACCCTGGTGACACCAGCTCTCAGCAGCAGGAGGACACTGAACAGACAGAACAGCTGGGGGACCGGGTCACTTATATATTTTAGGTGTTTTTAGATCAATGTTTCTTTTTTTTTAAAGGTAAAATCAATGTACTGAGAATGTGAATGTAAACAACTCTGGTGGAAGACATTTGTAAAAAAAAAAATATTCTTTTAATTTGTTATATTGTAAATAGTGTAACGTGCAGCGAGGTCAGGGTCAAAGGCCAAAGGGTCAAAGGGTCAAAGGGCCCGTCTCGCTCTCCCAGGTGCTGATGAGGACGAGGAGGAGGATGATGATGATGATGATGATGGCTGCCACCTGTGTAGATTGAGCTTCTGCATTGGTTCAGCTCATTGGTCCCCCCCCATTCCCCATCAGCCTATCACAGCCCAGGGATAAAGGGGGCCCGTCCCTCAGAGTCTCGTTTTGACTCGGCCTCAGATCCGCTGCCACTCGAGCTGTTTTGCTTTTTGCTGTTTTCTATTGCAACTATCTGTGAGGTTTGTGTGTGTGTGTGTGGTGTGGTGGGGGGGGGGGGGGTTGGACATTAGTATAGCCAGGGTACCTTTTACACTTTTGCACACACAGACCCACATGTATAGACATACAAGGATTGTTGGTTGGTGTCACCCCGTGGACTTTGCAGAGCTGCTTCTTCAGATCAGTTCATTTCCGTTCCTTTGACACCAGCCACCTTGTCCCTCACCTCCCCCACATTTGTAAAAACCCGTTGTTTGACCACACACACTTGTAAATACACACCTTTTGTCACTTACACCTTTTTTGACTGTGTCAATAATTCCGGTCGTCCCGTGAGCGTCAACAACAGGGTTTTTAATATCTGTACGTTTTATTTCTGTGGTTGTGTGTTTGTACAGCGTTCTGAACGTGTTGCTCTGATACTGAGATCAATGTAGTAAATTAAGTTGTTTAATCAAACGTATGATTGTTGACGTGTGTTGTGTGATTGAACAAATGTCTTGTGTTGTTTTTACCCACATGTACGAGCAGTTTAAGACTTAAAACCTTTATTTGTCTAAAGGTTAAGGTCGATTTTCAAATCAACCACAATCACATAACTTCCTTGTTATTCATAGATCCACGTACGTCTCCTCCCTGTATCGCACACGTAATATTTAACTGACTATCAATGTCTGGAATGCGTCTCTCGACTGGGCTCGTCTCCAGGAATGTGGCCGAGGCAGTTTGCCCCTTATCTTGTGCAACACGAGAAATCAAGAGAATCTCAGTTTATTTCAGCTTCTTTAAATTACGTAATTCCACACGTTAAAATAAAAGATTTCCAAGGAGACATGAATCATCTTTTTTATTTTACTTTACTTCCGTCATTTACTTCCTCAAGTAAATTTCTAATTTATTTAAAAGTGGTTTCATAAGGCGACTGTTTTTGGCCTCTTGTAGGTTTTGCAGTTTTTAATATGCACTGCCTTTTTGTTCCTGGTTCGACAGAGTTATTAAGATATAATATCATAAATGATTAATTTCACACATTTTAAACCTTTTTTCTATTGGTTGTCACAGTCAGAAAGTTGAAATATAATAGAAACATATATATTTAATACATTTTCCCTCTGATTCACATGTTTTTACACTTAATATTGGGTTTTTTATAGCCAGCAAGTTGAGATATATTGTGATAAATAATTAAAAAATATAGATTTAGGACACTTTCCCTCTGTGATTCACATGTTGACACTTTATCAGATGTTTTTTTTTATCTCAGGATCTCTGCCAGAATAAAAGGTAATTAACAATAAAAGTGATTTTGCTGATGAATGACGACACGTGTTGTTTATCAGAGGAACCAGATGGATTCCTATAATAAAATAAAGCGGGGTGGGGGGGTGGGGGGGGAGTGGTCTGAGATCAGTGAAGTTACGTAATGACACAACACGGGATCACGTTGTGAAACAGTCCAATGGTGGAAAGTGACGGAGGCGTCCGGGAACCCAGCGGAGCGTCGAGCGCTCAGACCCCGCGGACATCACAGCAGCTCAGCGGCACTCGGCACCGAGCTCCAGCCGGGACACACGCACCGTGCCCGGGCTTCGTTTGCATGGACGCCGGGGCTCCAACTTACCCGGAGGACGGATTCAAGAAGCGGGCGACACCGCGGAGAATGTGAGGAAAGGAGAACCGAACAAAAAAGCGATGTGCTCCACGGAAAACAACGCGGAGCCGCTCGGGACACGTAAGTGGATTAATGAATTATGGTGTTGTCATCGCGACCCTCGGTAACCAGGCAGCGGGGCCCGGGGGGAGCGTTCCCCCGCCGGAGCGGCGCTGCTGGCCCGCGGGGGGATGGACCTGTCAGCCCGGGTCACCTCACTCTGCTTCTCCGTCCCTCCTGCAGCCTCGGACCCGGCTCTGCTCCTGGAGCTCAAGACCCGGCGGCCCCCGTCCCTGCTGGGCCGGGCCGGCTGCGAGACCTGGAGCGTGGACTTCTCCCCGGACGGAGCCTGGTTCGCCTGGTCCATGGGTCACGGCATCGTGTGGGTGGTCGCCTGGCCCCTCGACTCCGAGTAGGTTTAACCGGCGGTACTTAAATCCACACGGTGCGTTCAGGTGCCCGTGATCCTGAGACTCTGGAGGAGCCACAGAGGAAAGAATCCATGAATCTGCCTTTTATCATCATGTGTATGAAATGATACAAGAGGAATTAATAATAGTAATTTTATTGATGAGAGTTCAACAGAAAACAAATACAGAATAAAGTACATGAATAAATACGACTATTAATCGAGATAAAATAAAGTAAATATTGTTTTTAGCTGAGATTATAAACAATCTACCTTTCTGATAACTTATCAACCAACCAACACCACAACAAACATTTATTAATGATTTACTTGATTAGCCAAATACTTATTAAGTCGTCCTCTTGTTCCTGTGACGCAAACATCGCATGTATTATGACATTAAAAGAGATTAAGAAATTGTTTTATGAAAACTGGAGCAAAATGTCATTGCTCAATAGAAGCTGACTTTTGGAAAGATGGAAAAACTACAAGAATTCATATTAAAGTGTAAAGAAGTAGAAAAAATAGTTTTCTTCCAATTTCTTGACTGAATTCTGATTTTATTTCAGTGTCTCATTTATCCTTGTGTATCATTTCTCACATTGTGTATTTAAAGTCTGGTTTTTATGGCTCCTGAACATTTCTCAATACTTCATATGAAATCATTTGTCAGTGTGATCCCTCCCTTCGTGTTTACATACCAGTGCATGATATAATGAAGGAGGCACATTCAGTGACTCATATCAAACAGGTTTTATTCACACTTTCCTAGTTGTCACATCTACGACACACAAAGGCCGGATCATTCAATTATTTACTGTATCTGCATGTTTAATGTTCTTTTCGCTCACAGAGACGATCAGAGCGGAGAAACCGACCGAGGAGACAAGAGCTTCAGCTGCGATCACCCGGTGTGGGGCCTCGCCTTCGGACCCAGGCCCCCGAGGGCCGGCGCCGCTGCACGGCCGGGGAACGCCTCGTCTAAAGGGAACAACAGCCTGCTCCTGGCCACGGGCCTGGAGAACGGGGTCATCAAGATCTGGAATGTCTTAACAGGTGGGGACTTTAGTTCTGCTGGCGGGGATGTGGTCTGTGCTGTGCTCGGTTGTAAATGACTTCCTCTGATACGTGCTCCTTTCAGGCGATGTTGTGTTTGACCTCCACGGCCATGAAGGAGTTGTAAGGGACCTGGTGTTCCCTCAGAACGGGACGCTCACGCTGGTGTCGTCCTCCCGAGACAAAACCTTGAGGATCTGGGACCTGGCTCAGAAAGGTACGTGCAGTTTGTGCTGAGTAACAAGTGATGACAAGTCCAGACACATCGCTTCGTCAGAGACAAAGTCCCAGAGAGACTCGTGTCTTTTTCCAGAGGAAATCTGTGATAACATCAAATTCAAGTGGTGATACGACTTCACTGTTTCACAATGCAAACACAACTCTTTCTTATGTAGTTGAAGGGAATAGCTGTTGTTTACATTTGAAGGCGAATTCTGTTTTATTTATTTTACATCCTGAGATATCGTCTGTTTCTACGGTGCATATTTTGTTTAATTTTCATTCTAAGAGACTAAAACTGCTAATTCTTTCCATTCCTCGTGTCGACCCTTTCCCTAAACTTATCATGTGTTATATTGATTTCCACTGTTTCTTTAAGATACAATAAACAGCTCCAAAGCTTCTTAACGTCCCACTTTTTAAACATTTTTTGTCAAAGTATCGTCGTTAAGCTGTTGTGAACAAATGCTTATTGTTCGAGGGTTGTTGGTATTGTTCACAAACAATTAAAAACTCCACTGTTTCTCATGTCGTTAAAGGGAATAGCTGTTGTTTACATTCCAGGCGGATTCTGTTTATCTGTTATACATCTGGAAAGATATCGTCTGTTTTTATACCGCGTGTTGTTTTCATTGGACTTTGCACATTTGCACGTTGAGCTCATTGACTTCGTTCTTTCCATTCCCGAGTCGAAACATTTCCTCAAACTTATCATGTGTCTGTATTTATTTCCAGTCTCTGCTGCGGCCCAGCGTTTCGTTAAAGTCCAATAATCTGCTCAAAAGCTTTGAAACTTCACATTTTAGACATTCAATTTTTTTTGTTTTTGTTGTGAAAAACACTCCTTGGTGGTGAGTTCAAAGACATGTGTAAAAAATCGGCCATTCGAAAGACTTGAGATTCAACTTCTCCAAATAAATCTGAAGAGTTAAGATTAGGTCGATCTTCGTCACTATGTAGAATTAAATTAGCGGCACGTTGTGCACGTGTGGTTTCATAGCGACGATTAACAAGAGTGTGAGATTCCGCAGCGGCCCTTAAAGAGGCTCTGGTCACCATGGTGATCGTCCTCGGGCCAGTGGCGCAATGGATAACGCGTCTGACTACGGATCAGAAGATTCTAGGTTCGACTCCTGGCTGGCTCGAACTTTTTTTTTTGTTTTGCTTCAGACTTTACTTTTCTTTATTTGTTACTTAGACATTGATTAGAAAATAATTATGATATTACTTTTCACGTCAGCTTCTGCTTTTGATCTTTTTTTATTTTCTCTTTTGATCTTCACCCGGAATCTTCACCTATTTAAAACAAAAACAACGAGGTCATTCTGTGCTATCCCATTTAAGACGCAGTTAAACAAAATAAACAATATCTGAAATTTTGGGGGTAAATTATCATCATTTTACAAGAATTAAGAGAATTTTATTTCTTAAACAAGCAGTTTTTCAGTCCTTCAGGATCTAAAACCTACAACACACTTCACCAACGTTTCCTCCAGTTCTACCAGAGATGTTTGATTAACCTCGTTATCTAAACACATATTACAACAAAGTAAAGATTTAAAATATGACTAACACCGACATGTATGATAACAAGACCCGAAATGTATGTTCAACACATGAATAAAACCTCAGGAAATAAACGTGTCTGTTCATCCAGATCAGATCATGTCCCTTAGTTTGAAGTAGCTCTGAATTAATAATTAGTAAATGTATATAATAATGTTTATTTGTATATCCCTCCCACACTCCACAATAAAACAGTAAACGTAAATAAAATACAAACTGTATTGATATTGACTGAAAGCTGTGGATATATCTGGTCTGTTTATGATAAACTGTCGACTACGAGCAAACAGGAGAGTTTGTAAACCGTGTTTCTCTCTGTGTGTTCATCGCCTCGTCTGTTTAATCACCGCTCAGTGCAGCCGAGGTAAAACCCTCTGTTTGAAGAAAGAGGTGAAAGCAAACAAATGTTCACGTTGAAGTGTTTAAACTCCGGATGTGCTGTGTGTTGCAGGTAAGACGGTGCAGGTGCTGTCGGGCCACAAGGACTGGATCAGCTGCTGCTGCGTGTCTCCGGACTGCAGCATGATCGCGTCCGTCGGGAGGTTCGACCGAGTGAGTGACATTCAGGAGAAGTTCTAAAAACCTGCAGAGTAAAGAGACACACGTGCATCAGAAGCAGCGATAAGAGACGTGATTTTAATATACAGTTGTATTTCATACTATATTCATTCTTCAATCCTCCTTTCACGGTTTTTAATCTTTATTCTGTGTCGATTTCAGATTTCAGAAATAATTTAACCTGCAGTTTTGTGTCTAATCTTTGAATTTAATCACATTTTCCATTTTAAAAAGTTTGTGTAAAAGGATAAAACATAATCAAAATCACAATCCTGCATCAAGTGCCTGTGTAGTTAGATCCTTTGGTTTGAGGTGTTGTCTTTGAGTAATAGATTACATTGTTAGTCGGCTTGTGCAGGCAGCTCAGCACTTTGGGATTCTTCAGACAAAAATATTTTTAGTTAATTATCTTGTTAAAAACTTGAAAAACAGATTCTGTGCCGTACGCTCATGTAAATATGTGAACTAAAGGCAGAGTGCGTTGTTCTTGAACTCGTCCTCTCTCTTCCTTTCTCATCTTTTACTTGTGTGAATCCTCACGGTGAATTTCAGCTTCTGATCACGAGCCTGTTTTATGTGATCGTGAGGGAAACGTTTCCTTTTTATCAAGCACTGATGTAACTGAACGTCCGAGTTACATGAAGCTTTTCAGACATTTGATCTGTGATATAAATCTGTCGCTCGATGATGCAGCGATCTGCTTCTCTTCATCCTCGACCTGTGTTGAGTTTCTGTGAGACAGGAACACGAGCCGTTTCCTTTTCACTTCGGAGACATTCAAAGCAGCAGGAAGCTTTTCCAGACCTCGACTCTGACAAGTTGTCACGAGAAAGAGAAAACAGACGACGTTTCACTGAGCGGAACCAGACTTTAAGATCACAGCCACTTTAAACTGTGTTGTTTGTAAATCTGTAAATCAAATCAATAGATTGTTTATCAGTGCAGCTGTTTCATTTTGTAGGCCAGGAAACTTTGAGTCTTGATGAAATCCCTTTTAAATGAGAAAATAATGATCCTCACAGCAAAGTAACCGCTGCTCCTTGCCCCCCCCCCCATCAGATGGTTTGTCTGTGGAGTTTACGCTCGTACACGTTCATCAGAAACCTGACCGGCGGCACCAGGAAGACCTTGTACCTCATGTCTTCCTGTGACTTCTCTCCTGACGGGGCGCTGCTCGCCACCGCGGCCTTCAGCGGCTCCAGCTGGTGGATCGACCTCTGGGACCCGTACACCGCAGAGAAACTGGCCACTCTGGTGTGAGTTTACACTCGAGTCTCCTCTTTCCCCAACAGTTTACATTCAACACATGAACATGAAGGTTCTCTGAGCACAAGGTGTTTATTGTCATCGTCCCTAAAAAAAAAAAAAAACTTTCTTTCCTCCACAGTGACTTCTTTGACGATTACGGGCAAAACCAGATCTCAGCAATACAATTCTCTCCCAACGGTTTGCACTGTCCATCGTGACCGACTGCAGGTGAGCAGGTTTATCACGTCGTCGTGTGAACGTCTCTCGCACTTTGCAGAAACTGATTTCAGACACGGTGTGTGTGTGTGTGTGTGTGTGTGTTTGCAGAGCTCTTCTGATCTGGGAGCCGGGAAACAAAGGGATGGTGATGCAGACCAAACTAGACCGAGACTCCAACGGACTCTGCTGCGACTACCATCCACAAGGGGGCGTGGTCGCCACAGGGTAAATAAATCAACCTCACAAACTTAATAATCACAATTACTCCTGCGGCAGATTCCACTCCTGTTTCATCCTCCAAATGAAAAACAAACTTCTTTTCTCAGCCTTCAACTTCATCACATTCCTTCTTTTAGAAGTGTGTGGTGGTGGGAACACATTTTTCACACAAAGTAATTTCATCTGCGGCATCAGAACATGTTTCAGCAGGAACTTCAGAAACTGCTGCTGCTTAAAGTGAGCAAACCAAACACTTTAAAACCCGATTATTCCTGAAAGACTCATTACAGACAAACTTAAAAACAGTTGCTTGCCTGATAACATTAATAGCACATGTGTAACCCACAATGCAACACTACAAAAGGCTGCAGCTACTCTCTCAATTCAAAAAGAATGAACGACAGAGCAACTGTTTATAAGAACAATCCTTTAAACCTAAATCCTTTAAACCGAATGGTACCTGCTCTCTCTGCAGGTACTGTGTGGTGGTTACTAGGCCTCAAATTCTCTAGATCCAGATTTTTTTTACTTGGATCTGAACACATTCATAAATAACAATCCCCTAAACATGTCTGAGTTCTTCATCAAGATATAGAATTAATAGAAATCCTAGCTTCTGCCCCCTGATCCCACATCCTTCCACCCAGTTAACACATTCAGTTGTTTCTGTGTAATCTTGCTTATGAACAAACAAACTCCTTCAAATGTTGCTTTCAGGGCTTTTACTAAAACAACTTCTGTTCAACATCTCACGTGCAATCAATGACATTTTCAAAGTAAACTAAATCAACATCGTTCTGGAGCTGGTTCTCATGTTTTCTCACGTTTGCTCACATTAACTGCATACGTCCCCCCCCCCCCCCCCCCCTCCGCCAGAACCAGAGACGGCCACGTGAGGTTCTGGAAGGCGCCCAGGACGGTGCCCAGCCTGTGCCACCTGTGCCGATCCATCCTGCGCCATTCGGTGTCCACGCACCAGCTGGAGCCGCTGCCCCTCCCCAAGCGGATCCTGCAGTACCTCACGTACAGGAACATCCCCGAGCGCCTCAGGACCCGGAGCTCCTCAGAGGAAGACGAGTGGACGGGCTGAACACGGACATTTAAAAATAACCCAACAATGCAACTGAGTGATTATTATACACTGACCACTAATAACATGCCTTTGTTTGCTGATTGATTAAAAGATGCTTCCACAGCTCGGCGCAGGAAGCAGCTCTTCACGTCATCGACTTTAGATGCAACATTTACTGCACCAAGGATTTAATTTATTGCACTACTACTGTAAAACGATGTATTAACTCAATGGTCACATGCTTATATATATATATGACTTGAATATCACACTTTTATACTGTTAATTTATTGTGTACATATCTAATTCCTGTGTTTATCATAAGGGAACAACACACGACCTGCGACTGTACCTGCACATGTTTGTTAATGTAAAAAAATAGAAACTCGAATATATAGGAAATAATTTTATTAAACAGACTTAAACATTTACACGTCTCAGAGCTTTTATTTTTTACAGGCAGACGGTGAATTTATCAGACACTGATAATGAAGAGTCCATGTTTTAACTAGGTGCCCACAGCAGGGATCAGGGTTGGTGCCTCGGGGACGAGATGAACTGTTTCCCATTGGAACTCAGTTCACTTGCAGATGGGAGTGACTCAGATATCGTAGCTGCTGACGTCTGGGTCTTCTGACGTCGGCCGTACGCTCAGTCTGGAGAAGTGCTGAGCAGTGGACACGTGGAGACATCTGGTTCCTCCCAGAAACAAACAAAATGGTGATTTCACACCGTTTTGACCGGAGGTGGCAGATTGAAGAGCTTCTTTCCAACCAATTGAGAAGACGCTGTTCATCCTTCCAGAAAGAACCTTGCAGGAATTTGTTCAAACTGTCTAAAAGGTTTTAGTAACATTTAAAAAGACAACAGGATAGTAAAGAAAGAAACGAAAGACCAACATCTCTCTGAAAGTTTCTCTATTGCCGAGTTCTGGATGTAGCAGTGTGGTCCAGTGGCTTTTCACTGTGGTACAAAGAGGAGTAACTGTGGCCACTCATGAATCATTGACTAGTTCTTCCCTCCTCACGTGACTCTGGTTTACGTTCGGGAGACAGTTACTGGATCTACGAGGCTTCGCTGACCACCAGGTCTCTCACTGCCTGGAACGCTGCCACCATGGAGCTCAGCTGGATCTTCTCATCGGTCCCGGAGGCGAGTCGGTGTCTGAGGAGACGACGACAACAGGATCAGAAACAAGGAGAAGCTGACGTGGGGGCAAGACTTTCACTCCAGTTTGTTCATATCTCACTTACTCTATGTCGGCCAACTTGATGAGCAGACCGATCCGGATATCGGGAGGAAAGTCCACTTAAAATGGGGAAGAAAGAAATAATGAATGAATTTGTACAACATGTTTTAGGGTTTCTTTAAATAAAAGAAAAAACACAAAACACATAAAAATCTTCATTTCCATTTGAGTAGTGATTGAATATTTGTGTGAAGACGTGTCCGTTGGCCTCACCTCTGTGTACGAGCAGGTGAACCTCAGTGAGGATGTCCTGCAGAGCCAAACCCTTCAAAGTCTTCAGCTGCAGGATTTCTGAGAGGACGACGTTAAAGACTGAACTGTTTAAACCGTCTTTTTAATTCAGTTTGAGAAGTTACTGCGTTTGAATCTATTTCTTTCTTCACTTTTCTTCCATTTGAGTGTCAAAACTGATTTAGTAGCTTCAACTCTATGACGCTGTCAGTCAGTTTAATCAGTTGCAAGAAAGAAATCCACTGAATAAACAGCTTCTGTAGGATGTTTAGTCTTTTCTGAATTGTACAGAATAAGTCTAAAACACCCTGGGTTGCATGTCACAGATTGATTATTGTTCCGCTGAGTGCATGAGCCTGGAAGACAAGGATACGTTTGTACGATGCGGTGAAGTCCTTGTTGAGGGACCAGTCGAGGATGTTGGCGATGTCTGAGCGGAGGGGGTGACCTGTGCAGGTGTACACTGTGTCCTCTGTGACCTTCCCATACGCCATGCTGGTGCTCTGGAACCACGAGTCACGCTGGTTAACCCCCCCCAAAACACTGATGTCTTCAGCTAACATGGAATGTTTGGTTAGCAGATGTTTTAAAAAGCAGAATGATCATGATGTCGTACCTGCAGGATGTTGAGAGATCTCCTCATGTCACCGGAGGATAAAGTCACGATGGCTTTCATTCCATCTGGAGTGATGTCAATACTAACACAGAGAAGAAGCAATCTTTGAATTAGCATTGAATGAGTACTGTAATGTTTATATTTGAAGATATTTCAAACATAATTGTTTTATATTTGCCGATATTTAAATATATATATGCACTGTAATGTATCCGTAATTGTGAAATCTTTGTATAATGCCATAAACAAATACACACATAATTTCACTCTGCTATTACTGATCTACATAATCTAAATTCAGGCCACTTTGTGTGACTCACTGGTTTGCTGACAGTAAAAAGGAAAACACGTTTCTACTACACAACACACACACACACACACACACACACACACACACACACACACACCACACACACACACACACACACACGACCTCTCCTGCTGGACCACATAGTCCAGTCGGGGAATCATCTGGTCTGGGGACAGCGGGCCGAAGCGAAACCTGGTGCAGCGAGACTGCAGAGCCGGGATGATCTTGGACAGGTAGTTGCAGATGAGACAGAAGCGAGTGTTTTCTGTGAACTTCTCAATCACTGAGACACAGAGAGAGAGAGTGAGAGTGAGAGAGAGAGAAGGGAAGAGAAAGAACAAGTCAGCGAGAACCTAAAGCTGCAAACTGGCCATGAACAGAGTCTTAGTTCACAAGTTAAAGTTCCAGTTTAAACTAAATCCGCAGATCTTCCCACAGGGATTTTGATAAATGAATATCAGGGTGGATCGAGCCTGTGATTCACCAGCAGCCAAATTGTCCGGCTGCTCATTGAGCCGTGTGGCTCACAGTGGGCGCCGCTCGGCCGAACAGATGGCTCACCTCGTCGCAATGCATTCTGGGCATCCTGGGTCATGGCATCGGCCTCGTCCAGTATCACCAACTTGAAGCCCTTCCTGGGGGACAAGGGGGGACAAGGGGGGACAAGGGGGGACGGACACAAACGGCAGTTTGAATACCTCCTCTTGTGGTTATGGGTTGCAGATAGAGAGAAACTCCAGTCTTACTTGAAGATGGTGCGTGTGCTGGCGAAGCTCAGGACGGGTCCTCGTACAACATCGATGCCTCTGTCGTCCGATGCATTTAACTACAAAACAAAAATCAGAGGTAAATATCAAAATCAGGGAGCCTCTAGAAGCCGTCGCACCAGAGTGAATCAGAAACACTGACGTACCTCCAACACCATGGAGTTGAACTCCTTGTCCTTGTACAGCTGCCGGGCACAGGCCAGGATGGTGGAGGTCTTGCCGGTTCCAGGGGGACCGTAGAACAGGAGGTGGGGGAGCTTCTCCTCGCTGATGAACCTCTGGACTGTGGAGAGGAAACAGGGGTTTGAAAAGAGTAACTGTACGTAGAAGACATGGTTCTTTTAAATCATACTGCTGGTTTAAAACATGAGGACAAGTAGGAAATCTGTGGCCTTTGTAATTATTTCATAATGTCAAATTAAAAAGACACGACAGACAGAGGTTATCCATATTAAAGTTTATAAGTTTAGTCAAACAAACATCTAATAACTTCTTAATTTATATTTAAGTACAATTTGGGTTCTTTACACATTAAATGTGACAAAACTAAAACAAACATAAGTTAGATGTTGACTCATAAACCATGTTATTCTTCACTTAATGAGGTTAACATATATTAATTCAGGGGGTCCACACACTTACTGGTGGTCAGAATATCTTTGTGTGAGATCAGATCATCAAGTTTCTGAGGTCTGTACTTTTCGACCCTGGAAGCAGAAACACATGGTTAATACACATATATTACAAATACTTGCTCTTGCTAAATTACTCTTGTAGTATTTACTACGAGCTCAGTACTTTATACAGGTTTAAATATAACGGATTAGCAACGTTAAGCTCTGACAAGTATCACGTCAGAACGGACCTCATTTAAATTTCTCCACTTTATAACATCGTATTGATGTGTTTGGATAAATATGAGATAAACCTAAGAAACTCTCACGACTTCACGTTGTTTTGGTGTCACTCTACAATTCGGCACACGCGTGTTTGCACCACACACAAATACAATCAACTAAAATGTGCAAGTTTAAAACTCTCGGCAGCTGCAGCAGCACAGCAGCGATGCTAGCTGCACGTATTAGCCACCACAATGCTACAGACTGGCCGCGGATCAGTTTTATTCATCCACACAAACACGAGGAGAATCTGACGTTTCCCAGTTGAAAGCTTGAAAACTGTTTTGTTTACTTCTCGGACACAGATGGACACGCTGCTTCCTGCTAACTCACCCCCCCCCCACACACAGGCTACAGGTTGTTAGCTAGCTAATGCTAACTGCTAACAGCTCTGCACTCACCAGGGAAGGTTCGTGGTCCGTCTCGGGTCTCTGCTGGTTTCCGCCATGAGTCCAGTTCTCTGTAGAACTCAGATCCACGTTAGTTTGATTTGTGCTTTTACTCTTTCAGCCTCTGTTTCCGCTGCTGTGTTTCGCGCGCTGCACAACAAACCGTGCGTCACGCGTCACGCCGTACAGCCAATGGGATCGCTCCGTCTGCTGCGGTGGGCGGGGACTGTGTGAGAACGCGTTAAAGAAAACGTCAAAATGTCCAAACATGAAAACTTTAAATATTTTTTATAGTTTTGTGTCACTGTGTAAAATCATTTCTGAATCAATCCTCATCTATATAATATTAATAAAGTTAATAATAATAACTGCAACAATAATAATGATGCACTTTTAATTTGTTTAGCACCTTTTATACAATAAATGCAGCTGAAAGGGCTTTACAAACAATATATATTAAAAATAAAAACATGTTAAATTAAAAAAAGGTTTATAAATATATAAACGATTCAACTGAGGATCAGTCAGAGAAAAACACTGATGTGAACAGATCAGATCACATTTAACAACTTAGACTCGTGCAGTACTTTATGTTTGCGTTATCGTGTTTTATAAGATAATGTCATCACTGTCACGATCACTTAGAGCCGGTGGGCTTCTTAAAATCCTACACACACACTTACATACACATCCAAATCCCCTCCTATATAAAAAGGGATTTAAATAATGGACTATTTTCTTTGACCTGTTGTGTAACCATTCATTATATTATACACACTTATGTGAACCATCATGTCCGTACATGTTGTGTCAAAGGTGCAGTGTAGCCTACTTGCATATATTTTGTAATTGGAGCCCAACCAATACTTTACAAGTGTAGTTCCCATCCTCTTCAACGTGTGACCCCTTCAAAGTAAAGCAGCATCCTGATGGCTCAGCTCAGGTAAGAGATGTGAGTAATGAACAGTTCAACCAAAGACTTTGAATTTCTGCTGCGCCTTTAATTGGAGCGAAATATCAGTATTACAAAAGAAAAAGCACAATTCGAATAAAAATAAGAAACATAATTTTGTGTAACAGAAATATACAGTTTTATTTCTTACCTCTTTAATCATTTGTGATTATTCAGATTTATCCCCGGGCACCTTCAAAGCATCCTGACCTCCTCAATCCAGCAAATCTATATCACACAGCAATCACATATTTGATTAATTTAATGTTCACTGTTTTTAATCATGCCATTCTCTCTTTTTTATATTTTATTTTGAATAAGTAACCTTTATTTTAATCGAGTCGTCTGATTGAGGCCAAGATTTTGCAGAGAGAACTCAAGACAAGCTAAAAATATTATGAGACTTTAAAATTCAAATAATTTGTCAAGATAGTTAAAAAGATGAAATCAGTGAGCTGTTGAGCTGCAGGTGCTGCGTGTGTGTGTGTGTGTGTGTGTGTGTGTGTGTGTGTGTGTGTGTGTGTGTGTGGTGTGTTGTGTGTGTCAGTGTGCACATTCAGCTGCATGTGAATTCTAACCATCATCCACACGTCTACCACCATCTCTCCTGAGCCAGTGAGCGAGATGAGCGTGGACCTGGTGCAGGCCTGCAGACCGGAGGATCCCACCGCCCTAATCTCGCGAGATCTCCTCCTCTCGCCTGCCTGCGATGCTGTTGCTGTGGGTTTGATTGACAGGAAACATGTCGGTGTGGTGGGAGCGAACCGGGATGCTGCTGCTGCCACGGGAGACAGGGACCTGCATCCAGTCCTCTCATCAGCACCAGTGAAACCCACCGGGCTCTTCACGTCCGCTTATGATGCGCTGATCAGCTTTTTTATTTTTATTTTTTAATTATTATTATTATTATTATTATCACCGCCATCCTTATTTCTAACGTCCATTCGCAAGGGGGGGAACCCGATGGATGCTCTGGCGAACCCGCTCCGCGTCTTCCCCACCTTGTGCTCGGTGTGAGAGGCAGAGGCACCTGGATGAAACAGCAGGAGCTACGAGGACTGTTGTTGCAATGGAGTCGACTCTCTCACGGCGCAAAGCTCGTCTGTAAACCCACAACATCTCGTTTCATGGCGTTCTGCAGGTCGCTCTGCTCCGTGGGCTCCTCCACGTCTCTCTCCTGAATTCTGTTCTGTTCCTCTTATTTCTTCTTTATTTTTTTAAATTTTTGTTTCTGATCCGTTATTATTTGAAGTGCAAAGGAGGAGAGGAGAGGAGAGGAGAAAAAAAAAAAAAAAAGTGTGGGGGGGAAATAACGACCACTGCTCGACCCAAACTATGAACGAGGAGATGACAAAAAGCGAGGAGCAGCATCTGAGTTTGCAGAAAGCCTTGCAGCAGTGCGAGTTGGTGCAGAACATGATAGACATAAGCATTTCCAGTTTGGAGGGTTTACGGACCAAATGTGCCACATCCAACGACTTGACACAGAAGGAGATACGCACGCTGGAGGTAAGCACGGGTGGTGATGGCTGAATCTGTGCATCTTCATGTGAATCAATACAGGGGCTGTCACCGTCTCTTATTTATTTCTAGGCCACTGTGCATGTTTTTTCCTTTCCCCCTCCTGTGCCTCGCTCGCCTTGTTTCTGCGTAAATACGCACAGATGGACGCCAGAGCCCCGGTGCAGTCCGTGTGCTCGGTGCAGTGCCATAAATCAGGAGGCTGCATCCACGGGGCTGCAGTGGGGCTGCTGTGGACTTGCGCATTCTGCAGGTGGCGGCGAGAGAAGGTGGCTCTTCTCCATCAGAATAATATGTGAGGCCTGTAGGCTGCTGCTGCCGCTGCTGCCGCTGCCGCTCCTGCCGCTCCTGCCGCTGCCGCTGCTGCTGCCCGTGTTTACAATCCACCAGCAGCCTGCGCCACCGTCCGAGCTGCGCCTCCAGGCCGCGCCGCCGTCACGCGAGGCGAGCAGATTAGTGAGATTGTTACCAAATGTCATAATCCGCGTAATTGGCCGGCGGGGTGTCTTCCCAAAAAAAAAAAAAAAAGTGACGTTACGTAATGTCCATCGCATCCAAGTATGGATGTTGTGTTTGACTGTGGCCCCTCCAACCTGCAGCAGCCCCCCCCCCCTCTCTCTGTGGCTGTGACGGGGCTAATACACTGAATAAAACGCCATAAAGTGCGATAAGGTTTCTGGGAACTCCAGAGCCACCGAGCACCGGAGGCTCCAGAGCCACCGAGCACCGGGGGGACCCAGAGGAGCGTGAAGGGCCCGTCCCAGTGGTTCGGTGATGACCCCCAGGAGATAGAAACAAACAGCATTAAGTGCGATAAGGTCGCAATAAACTCACCGCTGAGTGTCTGTGTGCACACTGTAAAGCCCCAGCGGGAATATCACTGAGATATTACATAAAAAAACACAGCACAGAAGAGAAGTCACACTGATCCCAAACCCCCCCCGACAGGAATATGAGGATACAGTATTATATAAGATATAAACATATAGTAATACACCCGGTGATGTGTCTGAGCTGCTCAGAGGAGGTGTTACACAGGCAGGGGACAGGACGAGGAGACAACCAATAAACCAATCTGCTGAAATCATGTTAATTTAATGCATTTTAATGAGATCTGGATCATATGTTAGGTGAGTTACAGGGATATTCTTCAGAGGGAATGAATCCCTCAGCTTTTCTTGAAATAAAAATACATTATTTGATTAATAATCCACATGTGCAGATCTGCACCAAGGCTCCTGTGCTCCGTGGCAAAGGGGCCGAGGTTACAGGAGGTCAGGGAGAAGGAGGCTGCTGTAACGTGTATTCTGGCTGCATGAAGGCTGACACCCTGACTTTCCTTCTGGAGAACACAGGAGCGTAAAAACTGTTCAAAAGGAAAAGATCATTTCACTTGTGCCGCGGTTCCAAAGGGCAGAGTTGTATTGATGTTCCACATTCGAAGTTCCAGGAAGTTATCATCCTTTTAAAAGTGATGTGAATATGACAAGTATATGAACATGTGCATCCCGGGTGTTCTCCTACTTGTTCAAGTAGCTTTGCATTGTTTTAAACTGTCGTCACTATTACTGAGTGATGTTCTGAGCATGAGACGTGATGTGACACACATTCCTCCCGACTGCAGAGGGCAGTGGTGCAAGAGAGAAAATGTTTCCCATCAAAGAGAAGAAGATATGTGTTTATACCTGTTGAATTGAATGCAGGGAATATGATGCTTAAGGGATATTGTAGTTGTTGTTGTACATGAAGTGAAGTAGTGTGTATAAATACTGCAGTACTTTACAAAATGCAAATACTTGAGTTCCCATTGATTTACACAAGCTTTTTGTTTAGTGAACCCATATGTATGAAACTTGAAGTTTGTTAAACAACATTTATGACACAGCAAAGCATATCGACCATATCTGGTTAAAACAAATGTTATTTCAAGTTCGCATTAGGTTCATTTGATATATTTTTAACCACATCTCCTCAAAAAAGTGACAGCAAATCAGACACTAGTCGACACTGGGCTGTTGGTGAATATACTGTAGGTCAGATACTGAGTTTATTTAAGTTCTGCTTTTCATTTCAACAGCTTGTTCGTCTGAAAAAACAGACGCATGTTGCAAATACAGTTTATTTTATATATCAGTCATGATAAATATTAGAATATTGATTGCTATGATTTAAAATCAGGGTCAAAGTTCAGATCTCTAGTGCCCCCTATGGTCCAGATTTACAGAGGCTGGGAGAGCTCAACATGCAAGCAGAAAAATCACGTGCAAATAGCGGAAACGACAATGGAAATGTTTCCAGGGGACCCGAAAGAGGGATGCACCTGACTGTAGTTCAATGCTTTATGAAGTTATTGAGGTCTGCTACTCGTGTTTCTGTATTTGCTTGTGTTGTAACTTATATACAGCGCATGTGTCGTCAAATTGATAAAGATGTTTTCTGAATTCGCAGTGTGTTGAGCTCTCTGGGCCACCGTACAGATTTGCCACTCTTCCAAATAGTGAGGTTCCAGGACAACTTAATGGGACTTAAGTTGTCCTGGAACCTCACTATTTCATGTTCCTTCGGTAGTTGGTCACTCTTACTCTTTGTCTTTATAAATACATAGAAATCTGATGACTTAGATTTGTTGTGGACGACCTGAAGCTCTTAATGAAGCAGTAACGGTGTTTACAAAACAAGGTGTTGACTATGTTTGACAGCAGCCTTCAAAATTAACCTGTGAAAACAAAATAAAAGCAAATAGTTCTTCTGTATAGGCAACGGTTTACAGTGCTTAAAATAAGCTAATATTATAATAGATGATTGATAATTGGCAAAGTTATTTTAAAGTTTTTTTCCCACCAGACAAAATGATTCCAACATGAATTCAGGTCAGAGTGAGATATTTTGAAAGTCATGTTCTGTTGTGGGCTGCACTTCCTCTCTTAGGCTCCAATCTCTGAAACACATTTTTATCAATATCTGGGACCAATAGGAATACGTCTCGTGCTTCTGCAGAAGTTTAGGATACATCAGTTTATCTGTTTGTGTTTATAAACTAACGCGTGAAAGAAATGGTGATCAGAAAAGAAACGTGTTTTACAAACGAGAACAAAGAGAAACGCTCTCGACAGTTAATTCACATGTGCACAAAAAAAAAAGAAACGTCTAATCTTGTTAAAACCCTCCGAGCCTTCCAGGGCGACCGTCTTCTTATTGCCTCGGCGACAAATGAGTCGTCCACCAGGGGTTTTGATCAGGATCACAATGACGTCAGTCGTACGCAAAGCCTTCCTCGTTAACCTGTCCTGATCTGTGCTGAGTGCGGCGTCTACGGGAGATTCCTCCACGACACGGACCTTTTTTTCCATCTCTATTATTAACCTAAAGGACCCAGATTGTGCCTCAGACAGAACCTGTCGGACGTGCGGAGCACTGACCCTGTTTTAGCCAACAGCTTCACCCAGAATAGCAGCCCATATCATTACCTGGATGTCGTGTTAATGCTGGTTTCCATTAATATGATTATGCATCGTTGCTGGTATCCCTGGGAGACGCTGGAATGATCAACGCACATGGTGAATGATCTGTTGTTTTCAGGCCTGCACACACACACACACACACACACACACACACACACACACACACACACACACACACACACACACACACACACACACACACACACACACACACACACACACACACACACACACACACAGAAAGCTGACGTGCAAACCCTGTTATGTATTTCATGTGAAAGAAATAATGGCAAGTGTTGTTTTTCCTTTATATTCAAGTATATAAAACGGGCGAAGGCTTCACAGTGTTTATTCAGACATCAGCTTTGTTGCTTTAGATGTGGAACTAATGTATTTTTCGACTCATAGTCAGGAAATCAAAGGCTGTGAAGAGTAGTTTGTTCTGTTTGATAAGAATTAGGCCGTAGATGATAATGTGGCTTTTAGGTAGACATCACTCAACCGTAGCTAACGAGACAAATTCAAACCTTACCCTACTTTCATGAAGACGCGTACAACGGGAATAATAGTTGCGTTTGTATCCACCTGACGCATAAAACTCCAATAGCCTACGTAAGCACCCGAATGACATCTGCTGTTAGAAAGATATCGATTATTAGATATTGATCTGTGTGTGTTGTGTGTTGAGTTTATGTGATTAACCCTGCTGATGTCATCGGGGTCTGACAGACAACACAACAGGGAGGTGTAGGTTAGAGAGTCAAGATGTTTTAATGTCTGCTGCTTTGATTTTGAAGATTCTTCTTTTTAAAAGTATCCTCAGCTTTTGGGAAATTGAGTACTAAATCGTGGAAGTACCATTTTAATACGTCTACTATAATATTATTGTAGTATCGAGTACTTTCAGTGTAGATCCAGCTCCTATCAGTACACAAATGTCTTTTTACCTGCTAGTTCTTACATATAAACCATTTTCTCGCATGTTTCATGAATTATGAATTACTTGAGTATGTTACAGCTCAGTAGAGTTAATCCTAATACCAAACGTGCACACTAGCAGCCGATGATTTGATGTTTTAAAGTACAGAGTTAAACTCAGAAGCTGCACTGCCCCTTTGTTTATAGACCATCATGCTCTTGGTTAAAGCTGGTTTGATAGTGCTGGACATTATTAATGCAGGAAAGTGCAGGGCTCCAGTTTGACTGATTAGAAAAAGCTGGTGTAGAACTCATAGTCCGTTACACTGAGTGTTCATCAGTTTCTCTGGATTATCCGTGAGCGTAGCACTTGTGAAGGGGTCAGTTGTGGCTCACGTCTCAAATGGGACTAGCACCATATGCTCCACTTCAGCAATCTGCTTAAAGGACCGCTCCATCATTTTAGGAACTATGCCTGGTTCTGTCGTGTCAACCGGGGTTTGGCTGAGTCTATAAGAGGAACATTTGATGGTTTTCCTCATCAGAAAAAGATGCTTTAAAGATCCTACAAGCCTGTTCGCTAGTTTAATGTAGAGGTGGTATCAGACAACTGGTGTTAGAAGGAGACAGGACTCACAAAACAGAAAACCAAGGGTAAACAGAGAGTAAAGAAAACCACGTGATCTCTGCAGCGGAGTTAAAACATCACTTAGCCTGAATAATGGCGCCTGAATAATGCAGAGGATTTGTTGCTGTTGTGAACGCGTCTGTGCAGAAACCCCCCCGCTGTGTTGTGCATGTGTGAAAAGCAAACTACTCTGCAGCCAATTCCCCCGATTTCACCCGCAGGTCATGTCTGAAAAGAGCTTCAGTTGTCTGCACGAGCTTCTATAAAAACATATCAACCCCTCATGTAGAAGTCACCTCCGTTAGTAATATGTATGTTTTCATTTTTCTTACCTTCTGTCGCTGCTGCAGTCCCAGACGTGGTAGAGACAGGGATCATCTCCAGCTTGTGTCACGCTCTTGTTAGCTTGTTAGCTCCGGCAGCTTCCGCTTGCACACCTGGTCCCCCCCCCCGGTGTGGTTCGGTCCCTTCTGGTTTCCACCACAGCTTAACGAGGAATTAACCATTCACACTCCAAAGTTGTTTCCAAGACGAGTTTCCGTTCTTCTTTGTCTCTGTCGTACGTATAAACCGTTCTACGAGTCGATAAAGGACTCAAACCACGTGAGGTTGAATCGAGCAACTCTTTCTCAACCCGCTCTAATACTACCATACTCTACCATATGATGTGTGTGTGGTATGAAGTAAGAGTGTAACAAAGACACGCATGCGCCCGCATAGCGTCAGCAGTGAAAGTTATTCTTTTTATGCAAAAGAAATATACCAGTATGATAACCAGTTTACCAGGATGTTAAAACCGTGAGCGCACAGTTGTTCTGACACTCTTGATTTCATTTATGATATTTGTGATACAACATTTTCTTCCTGAAACATTATTATCATATTATCATTATTATTTTGATACAGATTTGAATGCACCTCTTTTCATTTCACTTCTGGACGTGTGTGTGTGTTATGAATCGTGGCTGCGTGGGAGCTGTCCGGTGCTGAAAGATGTTTTTGTCATTTCCTTGTGGTCACCAATACTTTTGGAATATTCTTTGGCCCAATTCAGTTTGAAACGATCAATATCGAACGTGCGATATGTGTTTTAATAGGGAAAACGAGAACGTCCTTTTAAAGCAACTCTGAAAATGATGATTTTCTTAGCCCCTCCGCGTCATGAGCAAGTTCCCCTGCACACACTCTGTTAGAACACTAGTTATTAATATGTGGATATAAGTGTTTCCAGTTGCATCATCTGCAGTTTGTTTTTATTAATATGAGAGACTATTCTAAGTAATAATCAGAATATACAGTAGTTAATGGTGTAGTTGACTGTTTCCTAAGTGAATAATCTACACTTGGGAAGTACTTTGAACTTTAAGTATGTTTAGCTTCTTTTACTCAAGTTAAAAAGTGATTTTGTTTGTTGTTACTTCCTGAAGAACGTTAGGGCTCTAGTTTCATCGAGGGTTTTTCAGTGTTGTGTTTTTCTTTATTTCAAAATATTGTGTTTTGCTGTGAATTTGTCTTGAGTTCTATGGTTTTGTTAATCCCAGATGTCTTTTTGTCTTTTCCCTGAATTAGATACACACATTATCCTCCAGTAACTGTGTTTTATGTGGATAGAACTCAAATATATATATAATTTTCAGTTGTGAAGTAATGCAGTTACTGAAAATAAGACACGTACAGGTTGAAGAGTTTATTACCGTGAATATGTATTAGTGTCTGAACAGCAGGAAGTCACATGAATTCCAAAATGACACAAACAAAGACACACGTTGCTGTTGTAAAAAGTACATGATGATAAATAATAACTAATAATGACATAATGATGATTGAGCACAGGTTCAGTGACGGGTCGCAGCTCCTCCTCCTCTGAGGGGAACTGCAATTAGCGACACATCTTTAATAACAAGTACATAAAGATGTATTTAATAGAGTGTCTTCATGAAATGGATTTTACTGTTTGTCACATAATGAAAAGCAAGAAGATAAAAGCAAGATAAACTGCAGACATACTAGAATTATAGTTAACATGTATGTGAATGTATTTAACAGACAGTAGAGACTGGGGCGTCTTGTCACGTTGTTCATATCTTCACCTCCAGAGGGCGATACTTAAAAGTTGAATAATAGATTTGTGCATCTGCTTGATCTGATGTCATTTCCTGTTTGGGAAAAGAAAAGGTGAGGCCTCAGCACCAACTCTGCCTTTCTAGGCTCCAACACTAACCCAGCCCCTCCAGGTCAGAATACAGACCCAGGCCAGAGCACTAACCCAGGCCAGAGCACTAACCCAGGCCAGAGCACTAACCCAGCCCTTCCTGGCCTGAGTACAGACCCAGGCCCTCTAGGTCTAAGTACAGACACAGGACCAAGAACTAACCAGGCCCGAGTTCAGAACCAGCCATTCCTTGTCTGAGCACTACCCACCCCTTCCAGGTCTAAGTACAGACCCAGGCCCGAGCACAAAACCCAGCCCTCCTGGTCCCAGCACCATCCCAGCCCTTCGAGACCTGCACTGCACTGGGTGACCACTTGGCAACGTGTCACATGTGCACAGGCACCATTTAAACGACTATAGCTGAATTTAATGAAAACGAAATTAATACAAAATATTTGCTTGAGACAATTTGGTGTCATGACCCCCCCCCCCCCCCGGTCTCCTGCCGTCGTCTTTTTCACTTCATGTCTTTGGTTCAGCCTGAAATATCTTTTGTTTTCCTTCCTGTCGCCGCCCAGCACGTTATCTGAGGACACGTCTGTGACCTTCGTGGTTCAAACACGCTTTGAACATGTGAAGATGTAAACATGTCTGAATATATGATGATTGTGGAGTTTGTCAAGATGTTTCTATGTTTAAACACAAGGAACGTTTTGTTTACTGTTTATTTCACATATAAACCTATTGCCCCCCCGCAACCTAAAACAAGACTGGGTAGATTCATTTCAGTGAGATTCACTAAACCTTCACTAAAATATTTTCTTCTGAAATCAAATTTACACAAAAACAACAACAAAAAAATATTTTAAAAATGTATTTATATAGCACTTTTCTTGACAATGTTACAAACTGCTTCCACATGAGAATATAAACGGATAAAATATCAATAAATATAACAAATAAAGTAGAAATAGCACAATAATAACAGTTGTTGGTGTCAAATTAGAGCCAATTTCACCCAGTTGTAAAAGGTTTTACACAAAGACATTTTTAAAAGGGATTTAAATTCAAGCTTTAATGAGGTGTCTCTAATATCAGATGCTCGATCACCCTTTGTTTACATGAATCCTGCTTATTGATGCAGCAATAGATTTGTTTTAAGAAGCTCAGCTTTGTTCAGTGTGTTGCATCACATCAGGTACAAAGTTAAGACAGTGAGTTCAGAGCTATGGTCAGTTACTGGTTTGTTTTCTCCACATGTGTTTGTCTTAACAGAATACGAGGAAATAAAAAAGCTGATGCACGAGAAATAAAAAAGCTGATGCATGTGTCCGACTCCTCTCCGCGAACACACCCTGTTCCAGTTTCCCAGTGTAACCACAGCTTTCAGCCACTAAACCACTGAGCCGCCCCCAGTGGAGCAAACAGGCGTTAAGTGATCTCAGTGGTGGAGGTTGAGGTAGAGGAGAAGTTCCCTGCATCGATTATTCAGCTCGTCCTGGGATTTCAGTGACTTTGCAATAACCAGTGAACAAACTGCTGCTGCTGCTTGATTCTGGACGTCAGGGTTCTTTAAGACGTTTGGACAAACAGCGGAACATGATGGTGGAATAGAGATTAAAGCTGAACTGATGGGAAACTTCAGACGTTCCTGCAAAACTGAGAATGAGGCTTCTCTGCTTTATTCTTTCCCTGATATGATTAAATTATTATATTAGTAGAACATCTTTTTATTTTGGGGGTTTGCATGATCAGAAATACAGAGCAGGTTGATTCTTTAGGTCCAATACACAGTTAAAAAATAATAAATAAAATAAAAGTGAGGTAAATGAAAAAGAGATACAAAAAGAATCTAAAATAAGTCCAATAAAGTAGTAAAATTGTAGAAATATAATAGATAGAAATATGTAAAACAACTAAATGATGGTATGACGATATGATTTTGTAAAATAGCTAATCTGAATAAATCTGGATTTAAAAGCGGACGAGGCATTTGGAGGAGTTTGATGTTCAGAGTCGGGATAAATGCTCAAAACATTTTATGATATAATGTACAAAAACCAAGCAGTTATTAGAAGACAATTTTTTGTTAGATCTGAA
This sequence comes from Reinhardtius hippoglossoides, assembly GCA_006182925.3. Classification (NCBI taxonomy): domain Eukaryota; kingdom Metazoa; phylum Chordata; class Actinopteri; order Pleuronectiformes; family Pleuronectidae; genus Reinhardtius; species Reinhardtius hippoglossoides. The sequence continues at coordinate 24,243,948 of CM031678.1, read as the reverse complement.
TTCATTTTCAGCAAACAGGCTTTGATTCTGAAACTAAATCCAACAATTAACGAGTGAAATATATAACATGTTTAAACGCTGTGGTCGTTGTGGTGTTGCCTCTCTCTCCTCTCAGGGGAAGTTGGTGAAGTACTTCAGCCGCCAGTTGTCCTGTAAGTGCAAAGTGGCCTTAGAGGAGCGCAGTGCGGAGCTGGAGGACTTCCCTCGCCTCTGCCACTGGTTCCGCATCGTCAACCTGAGGAAGGAGGTCACGCAGGTGAGATTTCAAACTACCACCTTTTTTTTTATGTATACGTCAGATATCTTTTACGAAAAGTTATGCAATAGAATTCGTGTGAAATCCACGTAATCGTGAGGCTGGGGACACGTGACCTATGTGCCATATGTTTTATTCGTGATGGGAAATTGAATGTTGTCATCGTTTAAATGTGTTTTTGATCAAATTTTCATAATCTTCTTTCAGATAGTGTGTTTTCATTTAAATCTAAAAACAGCAATGTGATCACTCAAATTATTATAACAAAGTGACACAAAAACATTACAAATTTAAATTAAAAAGCGGATGAAAATGATGAAGTAGAATAAACTGGACATTCCATGATCTTATCCTTATTATGGTCTGTTTTTCTTTCTCACACCTTTAGTGTTATTTGGTAAAAACTGAGTCAGTGACAGAATGAAATTGTGATGAATTTAAACAGAACCTTACAGACCCAGGACTTATACATTCTTATTGTTCTTGTGTTATGTGTGTGTGTGTGTGTGTGTGTGTGTGTGTGTGTGTGTGTGTGTGTGTGTGTGTGTGTGTGTGTGTGTGTGTGTGTGTGTGTGTGTGTGTTGTGTGTGTGCTGCAGGAGATGAGCCCGGGCGAGTGACCCTGGAGGGTCTGCTGGACATGAGCGAGGAGCAGGTGTGTGAGCTGCTGCAGAAGTTTGGTGCCAACGAAGAAGAGTGTGCCCGACTCAACGCCTCCCTCTCCTGCCTGGGGAAGGCCCACCAGCTCGGTGAGGGACACACACACGCACGCACACACACACACACACACACACACACACACACACACACACACACACACACACACACACACACACACACACACACCACACACACACACACGCACGCACACACACACACACACACACACACACACACACACGTGAGGTTGTGTTTAACGATTACACAGTTTGAAGTAGACAAAAATTCTCTGTGGTGCATTCAAAGACTTTCTGCTGTTTCCGACTTGAGAACTCCCTGCTGGACAGAAACTTATTATTCTCATCGTTTGACTTTTCTTTTTGAATTTGATATTATTCAGTAGATTGCTGAGAGAAAAAGAGGAAACTGAAAAGATGAATGCATCTTAAACCTTTACACCAGTATGTTTATGTTACTTTGAGGAATAACAAAGTGAGTTTCATCACTGACCACAAATAAGTTTGTTAGTGTTTGAACTGAACTGCATCAAATCCTACGGCTGCGTTGAAAGTAGGAAAATCAGACACGGTTAACAAAGATGTAAACTTTTACATTTTTACTTCAACAGCCAGAGACGGATACTTATAATAATGTGGTGTTGAAGTGACAGAAGATAACATATTTAGTTGTTTGTGAAAATTATGCTAAAGAATCATTTAAAATAAGCTTCACATTCCTCAGAGGAATTAAACCGAGTTTATCAACAATCAACAACAGAATGTCAGATTGTTTATGTTCAGTCTGATGTGTTTGTGGCAGTGATACTGAAAACGAATATCATCCATAATCCAGACTTTATTTAAAGACAATAAAAACATGACACGACAATTCACAGCTAAAAACATCAAAACTTAAGAAGCGTTGTGAATTAGTTTTGTTTCAATCTGGTGTGATATTAACTTGACCCTGTGTTTTTAATTCTCCTCCATGAAATCACCTATCAAAGATTGTGCACGTTTCTATCCAGCAGGTGGAGCTGTTCAGCCACAGTCGTTCAGTCTCTGTGTAACTTTAAATCAAAGTTCATCACTTCAACACCACAACTCTTCTCAGGAATAAAACTTTATTAACATCGCCTGTTTAGAGCAACAGATTTTTTAAATAATAGGATCTAAGTTTATTCATATTTCCTCTTTTTTTGTTGCTTGAGATGTAGAACGTTTCCTTTCCTTTCCTTTGTACCACGGTTTCCCACCAGGTGGCGGTAGAGACCGTAAATATGTTCTCAGTCTCTCAGCTTGCTGCTTTTGCAATGATACACATGAACCAGAAGGGGGCAGTAGAGCCCAACTAAAACTGCGTCGGGAGGTTTAGTAACAACCTTTTGTAAAAAAAACCTGTTTGATAACACACACGCACACACACGCGCGCACACACACACACGCGCACACACACACACACACACACACACACACACACACACACACACACACACACACACACACAGTAACAGATGTTCTTTGAAACAGACGGTTCTTCTGAATTATTGAGCAAATTAACTTGATGAATAGTTTTTCTCCCGTGAGCCTTCAGTAAAACAGAGATTTACTTAACGGTGTTTTTATTAGAGGAGCTCTAACTCAAGAGTTTTGTATTTTATAACATTTTCTCTGAATGTAGTGAAAAAGGAACTCAGACGACACTCGGACAAACACATTATACAAACAGCCAGAACACAACCAGTGAGTCTGCAAGTGCTCAGCTCCTCTGCTGGTCCCTGCTCTCTTCTGTCTGACGGTGTGTGGGACACGCTTCACTCTTATCTTTCTGTGCCAGTGGTCGGACTGGAGATGGAGGTGGATATTGTCCAGAAAGAGAGACAGACATGCGTCCCCCCCGGCAGAGTCTGTCAGCTGGTCCCAGTCGTCCAGCTGGGTTCAGACCAGTCAGGCTTCAGACGTCTCTGTCCAGGACTTTAACTGTGTCCTGCTGTTTTTAAAAATTGGTCAAGAGTTAAAACCCCTCTGGTGTGAGGCAGCCCTTTGATACCGTTCACATAACCTCTGAATGCAGACTGGAGGAGCCGGAGATCGAACCACCCACGTTCTCCCCCCCCCTCTACCTCCTGAGCCACAGCTGCTCTGACAATGACAACATTTCACATGATTATTATTCTGAGAGAACTGGGAGTTCAGTGAAAGCAAACAGTGATAAAGGGACAGTTACCTTGAGTTTGTATTGTTGTGAGTGTAACAGTTGATTCCAGCCTTCCTGTCCGGTCTTCTATGATAAGAGGTCGTCCTCCTGAAGACCCTGAACCCGCCGCCCCCCCCCCCCCTCTCTCTGCATCGAGCCCTTTCACTGAGCTGCACTTTCTTAGAAATCCACGTTTGATTTCCAACAGTTTAATCATGGCTGAGAATGACAGCTCGTTCTTGACCCCTCTGAAGAATGAAACCCCTTCAGTGTCCACACCTCGCCTTGCTGCTCTCGCTCAGTTGTCATGGAGACATCTCCATTGTCATCGCTGTGTAGAACTTTGATAATTGGAATCGAGCTGTAGCCAGTGTCCCTGTAGGTGGACGTCCTTCCTCCTTGATCTTTCATAGGGTTGTTGTTCAAAAATCAATTTAAAGTATTTACCGTCATGGTCGTTTTTTATGGATAAATACTTGAACCTAGAACTTTGAAAAGCTTTTTTTTTTCTGAGAGGGAAACCTGACGTGCAACTAATGCAAAGGTTTGTGTTTGTGCTGTATAATAATTAAAACTGATTATTGTAGATCTAGAACTCTAAATTAATAGAATAATTGAGAACACATTTTAGTTAGTTCAGTGACAAGTATTATAGCATTTTCATATAGTTTTTTTATATATTACCTAAAGAAAAACACATTAGAAAACAACATTTATAGAAATCGAGAATCAAAAATAATTACCATGTACACTAGTTGTTTTACGGCATCAATTCTCGGCCTCCACGCCGACTCTGACCCACAGTGCCACAGTCCCTCCATCCCATATTAATTCTGGTCATGGGACCCAGTTACCTTTCTTAGTTAGGTAACCAAACCAAGAAATCAAACCAAAACCACTTTAATTTACATGTATTTCCCTCTTTAACAGGTAATTAATCACATTTGAATCACTTTCTATCGCTGTATGAACTGACGACAGAAACAAACATTTATATAAAGCTAGTTACAATAGATAAGCCGGTATTTAAACATATAGAAGTTAGGATCCTATAACCAAACTTCCAGCATCTGTCTCTGAAGGTTCGTGTTTGCCTCACTGTCAACCTCTTTCCCTCGTCCTCCTTCCTCCTTCCTCCTTGTTCATCATCCCCTCCTCTGCCTCCCTTCTTCTTCGCACGTCGCCTCCACCGACTCTCCCATCATCTCCCTCCCTCCCTCCCCTCGCTCGCTCCCGCTCTCCAAACGCAGGCTCTGGCCACACAGACGCCACTAATGGGCTCTCCAACCGGGGGGGGTGGGGGACTGGAGATGTGTGAATGCGCGACAGCAACATCGCCGCCACTACACCACCGCACGGAGCGTGGAGAGGTGCACTCAGCCCAGAGAGAAACACGGGGTTCTTCATGTTCTCACGGAGCTGGGAGAGGGAGACGAGTTGTGCAGCTCAGAAACTCGGCCACATTTACACATCTGTGTGCTGGAGGGTTGGTTTGTCAGCATATATGCAAGAGAAGAAGAAGTGCACGAGCATTTAAACACCTATTTTTCCTCCTAGAAATCTGGAGGTTGTTGCAGAATGAAGGATTTTCATATTTGTGCATCTTTGAAAGAGAATCTGTTGCTCCAGTTTATGAGTCATCGGGAATTAATGCTTAAAATTGGCAGACAAGGACGTTTGCCTACTTCCCCGTCCCCTACATCGCACACCCGGAGAAACACAGCGAGTGAATGTATGCTGCTCGGTGCTGCTCTGTAATGGTGGAGGAAGGAAACTAATGCAAGTTAATAGAATTTTTTTTCACCACAGGCTCTTGGGATTGCAGTCCGCCAGTTGCAATGAGGATGAGTCATACAATTCGGAGGCAGCCGGTCGGTTCTTTGTGCCGCAATATATACACACATTACCCAGCCCGCCCCTCTAGACAACTCCACACACAGAGAGACACTACACAACAACACACCACACACACAAAATTTTCATACAGACAATATCTTTAATACAAGTTATTTTGTTGATCAGGCTAATAGCGGTGAGCTTCGCGCAGCACGACAGGTTGCCACGCTACCTCTCCGCTGTAATCTTTGACAGCCGAAGTCCCCGTGCTTCGCTCTGAGACAGCTCCACATGCATGTACAAACACCTAATTGGCTTCAAATGCCATCAGCGAGAAAAGGAAAACGCAGAAACGCCGGAGGGGGAAAAGGGAAAGAATATGCGAGCGAGGGAAATTGGAGGAGGAGAGGAAAGGCGGGAGAGGGGGGAGGGGGGGGGGGGAGGAAGGAACGCTGAATAACATGAGAAAGAGGCAGCGGCGACAGGAGGCGAAGCAGAAACATGGTCACGGCGAGAAGAAAGGAGCAGATGCAACAGGGAAGGAAAGACACCAGAAGAAGCATTGACCGAACCCCCGACCCCCCCCCCCCGTCTTCCTGAGCACCTCTGGGTGGTCCTCATCGGCTGTTAACCAATCAGCAGCATCTAACTTTGTGTCCCACTGATTACACTGCGAGTACGTCCACAGGCCCAGTCCTCAGAAGGTGGAGATTAAACGCTGCGTCTAGTGAACGCAGCGTTGCCCTTCTCCGCCAAATCCTGTTTACAGTGGCAGGGAGATACTGTCCCAGTGGCATTTCACTGCCATTTAGCCCGAAGAAGCGACACATCCATCCAGAGGTAATTACTCCAATTATGAGGCTGATTATCTGCCTTTCTCAAAGCCCCGTTAATAGCGTGCGTGTCATGTCCCAAGTGCGTTGGTTGGTTCATCGGCTGATGTGGAGATGTAGAGTTTCTTCAGGAGAGGGGGAACAGTGTTTCTGAAGTTATGCACATGTTAAATGTATGGAAATCTTGGTCTATGAGGATTTGTTAAAGGAAAAGTTTGATATTTGGGGGAAAACTTTAGGAGGTACAAACGGCTCAGTCCCCTTTTCAGAGTTTAGAACTGCTTTGGTCATTTGTGCTTTTCTCACTGGTTTAAAGAAAGCTGGGTAATTTATAGAAAAAGGTGATGTCACATCATTCAAATACCTTCACGATGCAGCATCATTTCACAATTGATTGACTGTTTATTGTCAATCAAATCAGATGGAACCGCACCCACAGCTTGACGTTTGTTTAACTATTTAGAGACATAATCTGTACAAGTCTTCATGAAAAGGTCTAAGAACGACTGGACCTATGTTGGAATATATATGAACGTTTAATAAAAGTTGCTCACTGTGATCACCTCAGTCTACTTTTATCTCAGTTTTGTTCTCCACCAGCTCCTAAAGGAAACTCCTGGCTCTGCAGCAGCTAAATGCTTCGGCAGCTACCGTGTCTTTCTGCCGTTAGTTGCTGTGCGGGAATCCTACAGCTGTTTTTCGAGCCTCTTCACAGAAAGCAGCTGCCTGTTCTGTCGGGAAACAACACGTTGAAGAGCGCCGTGAGATTGAAGCGAAAACAAAGCGAGGCTGCAGAGTTGCAGAAGAAGAAAAGCGGTTAGCTGAGAAAAGCCTGTCAGCCCCAAGAAGTCGTGATAGATTACCAGACTCAAAGTATTTTACTTTGTTTTGTATCAAAGCTCTCCAACGAAAAACGCAACTTTTAAAAGCTCACTCTCCTACAAGAGGAAGTCACAGTTCTCAAAGGGCTAATGTTCAGTCTGGGTTCTTCATCCAGTCTCTTCCCTGACTCCTCTGCTTATTGAGAGGATGTAAAATGAGAAATTCATAAGTCAAGTCCTGCTTCTTGTTGCTGAAGCAGTTGCTAAGATACTGGTGCGCTTGATGAATGGATTCATTACTTGAAGCAACAGTTTCATAAGTGTGACTCGAGTTCATTGCTTCTCTCGCCGAGAAAGTTCATTTCGGTATCAGCTTGACAAACACTGTCAGAAACAAGTGAGGCTCCTTCTTGTCAGAATATAAATACAAATAAGAGAGAAAACCATCATTTGAATCAAAGGTGATTGGTTGACATTTTCAAACATTATCCAGTGAGAGGTGATTTAATTTTGAAAAAGACGGTTCAAACTGGCACTGAACACACACTGGGAATCTGCTCAGAACCAGATCTGCTTTCTGTTGCCTCCGATCTGTGACCTCAGCCTCACTGATATGAATTCAGGGGCTTTCACACCTACATTGTTTGGTCTGCACCTTCAGACTTGTAGTCAGAATCAAAATACCACGGTCCAGTTCACTGGATCGAAATGTAATCCGACTCGGACCAAAAGAGGGGATTTGGGTCCGGATCGAACTGAACCACGGTTTTGGTTTGTTGGCTGTGATAAACTTTTTGGATAGTTTGGACTTTTCGGACCAATTGCAGGAAGTTAGCACGGCATTAAACAGAAGGAAGATAAGAAGCTGGCAGGATCGCTGCAGCATATTTCGTGCATTCAAACTAGTGTTGAGTACCGCAGCTGAACCAGGTCACTCATTTTCTCCACTCAAAGAAAGACTACCTTTTCAAACTATTTAATATGATGGCCAATGGATAACAAGCTGACATCAGAGGGAGAAGCTCTCACCTCACTGCCCAATTAGTGCGTTTACCCAGATTTCTCGTTTCCAATCTCTGCCGATTAAAACCTGTGTCGTTGGACTCTGCAGCAGGAAGTGAGTTCTGAGTTCTGACTTCCAGGTTTTGAATGGGTTTTTCAACCAGAGGAAGACATGAACCTTGGTCGAGCTGAAGTTGAATCTTGCTGAGTGGCCTGTGGTTTTATTCCTGCTAATAAAGGAGGCTCGATCCGGCGTCCTCCTCGTCCTCTCCCTCATCTGGGGATGAGCACTCTCCAGAGCCCACTCGTCCATTCGGCATCTTGAAACTGCTTCTGAAGGGCTTGTTAGGGTTGAGATGTCAGCCTCTTACCGCGGGTTCAGGGACAAGTGTGTGTGGTTGTCACGCAGCGACACCGAGGGCAGAGCGGCAGTGGCAGCGTGACTGGAAACACCCCACTGTCTAATATCCACGGGTGTGAAAAGGCAGCTGTCGGCAGGCTATTGATATTCATGTGACTTCAGGAACATCAATCACTGTTAAAAATGACAGGTGTTGTCATCAATGGCAGCTCTTCAACTCTAAGCTCCGAAGTTTCACATTTCACAGAAACACGCTGAAGGAGGAAGGAGCCGTGCGTCACACCGAGCTGAAAACAGCTGGTTTCCATGACAAATAATAACCAGCTTCACTTATTAGAACGCTTCAGCTCGAGAGCACAACACGAGTAGTGAGGACATTTGATACCATGCAATGTTTCGTTTGTTAAAAGTACGAAGTTTCAAAATACGAGTAACTTCTATTTTTACGACTGTTGAAAGACTGATCCACTGATTTAGCACTTAAACATTGTTGGATTCATGAAATCAAAATCGATTGCTATAGAACCGGACATCGTTTATTTTGATTCCATGTTTTTTTTATTACCACTGTCGCCTAGCAACAGAGCTGCAATGGCCCCTAAAGGCCACCTAGGTTTTTAAACATGTATGTTATTTTCTGTTTGGTTGAGTTGAAGCCTGATACATTTAAAAAGTGTAAGCATCAGAAGTTTTAGTCTTTTGTCGCTTGTCCTCGCTTTTAACGTCTTGGAAAAACAGTGAAGCACCAACAAGTGCAACGGCACTGGTCGGCCTGAGAAGGATTTTTCAGGTTTTTCAGAATTTGAAAATGTCCGAAAAATTGACCGACACAAATCTGGAAATACAAATATCTTAGGATGAATGAATGTGAAAGGCAAACTCCGGATAACGTCCTGACCACATTTCCCCGGACATTTTCCGGAGTTCATGTCTGACAACAGCTCATTTAATGTGTTTATAGTCCAGAGCACAATCCTACACAAGCTTTAGTGGAAGAAAACCTGCAGTCCTGATGCCAGATACCTTTTAAAAAAAAGAAATGTAAGAACCCTGAGTCAGGACGAAGGAAAAATATTTAAAAACAGAAAACGAGACTCTTGAAAACTCCTGTATGTTTCGGTCCCTGGTGTCTCCGCAGCCGTCTCCTCCCACAAGCCGTCGTTCCTCGTGGCCTCTTCATAACATTACCGAATAGGAAAGGCTGCGGGCTTTTTTTGTTTCCCATCAAGTTTTCCCACTTCCTCCGGGACCTTTTTTTTAAAGAGATATTTTCTCCTGGTTCATTTGATCTCGCTGGCGTTGATATTATGTTTGAAGTTTGTGTTTTCAGATGCTCGTGGCTCCTTAGAGACAACGTCACTCACGGGGAAGAAAAGTAATGACACACCAAAAAAACAGGGTGCAGGGTTGTTGACATGAGATTTACATTCACATTTTGTCGGAGGCCGTGGGGTCGACTCAGTCATGCATGAGGTATTTCACCCTGGATCGATTCCACCGACATGTTTTGTAACTGCAGGTGGAAAAGAGAAGATAGAACACTGTGGGCTATTTCAGCTTGTGTCTCCACCAGGTCAATAAACACATTGTTTTTGTTTCTTTCCTCAAGAACAACTTGAGGAGGATAAATTGCACAGTAACGGAGGTAAAGTATTGTCATCTGACCTCGAGAGAGAAACCACTCATCCTGGCTGCTCACCCTCAAGTCTCTCGCCTCCTGTCGCTCTTTCTTTCTCATTCAGCAGAAAGTTGAGTTTTCGGTGGATGTCGGCTGCTCGTGTTATGACTCATGCAGCTTTGCCCTGTTCTGTCGCAGGCGCACGCTTCCATCTCTCCGCCTCTGTTTTTTTTTTTTGCTCCATCAATTCATGCTTCTCCGGCATATTTGAACACCGCCGCACCGCTAATATGTTCCCATCAGATAGCAGCAGAGTTAATTATTAATTATTCATTACCCCAATTGAGCGCATTTGCTGGTCCTAGTCTGTCTCCGCCTGCTGCCAGGATTGCTCTTACTGCTCCCATCAAGAAGTGAGCCAGTTAATGGATGTTTTAGTATTAAGAGCATGTGAAGAAGCAATTTAATTTAACTCCAAACGCGATACTACACACAGACGTTCATGCACATTATCAAAAAACATGTTTTCTCACTCAGCACAAGTGCTATCTACACATTCAGACAGTTCTGCGTTTTTAATTGCCCAGGTTTCTCCTGAGTGCTCTCACAGTCGCCGCTGATATATTATATTAAATTCAACAGCAGCCTCTTTTTGACACTTTCCATAGAGAGTCACTCTTCAGGAGAAAGTGGTTCCGATGAGTAGCTCTCAGGATTTGAGTGTCCGGGAGATTGTTACTTTTTTCAAATGTCATGTTTGAAAAGCTGACAAGGAACATTGGGACTAGTCCCAATTTGAAGGCTCCTTCAAATGTGTCCTCCCCCCCCCCGAGCAACGGAGGCTCCACTGGCCCAACATATCCCAGGATTCATTGCTCTTCAGGGATTAACTGTTTTTAAAAATAAAATCCATTTTTAAGAGTTTTGAATCAACCAAAGAACCTTCTCGTTGGTAGGTCTGTTGCTAGGCGATGGCTGCGAGGGTAGGACGAGCTGGTGATCACATAGGACCAGACCGTCCCATTTCGTTTTAGAGGATGTGGCCCCTGAGTCGAGACACGACTTTGAAAAACAGTTTGTCACTGAAGTGCAATGATCAGTCGTAACAAGGCTGAACCCACTCCTCAGTAGAAAGTAGTTCCGATGGATAGGTTTTGGGATTTAAGTGACCGGGACATTGTTTCTGGAAATGTTAAAAAGTAATTTTCAAAAAAGCAGCAAGGAACATAAACAAATCTTAGAGAGAGACGTTTCAAAACCTGGGCAAACGAAACCAAAAATCATTCGCATGGTTCAATACTATCTACAGATTAGTGAGAAAATGTGTTCTTTCATAGTGTGAACCTCTTGATATGCATTTTAAAACCCTGGCCGTGGTTATGTTGACTTTAACACAGCGCCTGTCTCTTGACTCCTCCCACAGGGAGCCAGGCGAAGCTGGACTGGTCCATCCAGTGGCCCACCTCTGAATCGGGCAAGGAAAACACTCCGGTGTGCCAGCCCGAGGTCAGTCAGTGGATCCGCTTCCAGCTCTCCCAAAGCCCCAAAGTCCAGTCCAAGTACAACCAGCACATGTGCCACAGCCCCCAGGCCCTGGCCCCCCCTTTGTACGTCGACCGACTCACCGTCGACAGCTCCGCCACGGGCTCTTCCCTTCCCTGGACTTCGGTCAACGCTCCCTGCCCCCGTCTCCCCGCCAGAGGCATTTTGGCCACACGCCTCCTCGGACTCCCCTGGTCATCAACACCATGACCCCGCCGGGCACTCCTCCCATGCGGCGGAGGAACAAAGTGAAAGCCCCGGGAACGCCGCCTCCGCCCAGCCGCAAGCTCATCCACCTGCTGCCGGGCTTCACCGCACTGCACGCAGCAAATCCCATGAGTTCCAGCTGGGGAACCGTGTGGAGGACACGCAGACACCAAAGTAAGTGGCGGCCATTTTGGAGCTTTGTGTGTTCACGTCATGACCAGAACCACGTTGAGATGTAAATACAACATGTCGCCCCTGGCGGCAAAATTCAAAACCCAGGATTAGAAAGTGCTTCGCTCTCAAATTGATTGACAGGAAGAAAAACTAGACAACAACAGAATCTCAGTAATGAATGTTTTTCTGAGGTTTGTTTACATGTGTGAGCTTTGTAAACAAAATCATTCATTTAATCTATCCTTAACACAAATTCATTATGTAGGTTAATTAAGCTCTGGTTTATATTTATAATTTCAATGAATCACATAATTGATTGCAAATGAGGCCTTTAATGTTTGGGTATCTAATTGAGTTTGGAGTTAAAGATCAGGCTCCTCCAGTCACTAAAGCAATTCGCTCCGTTCTCCGGTTTACGTAACAAAACAATGTGCATGTTTACCTCTTTCAAATAACTACTCTGAGAAATACATCAGAGTATATAGGGATGTAGAAGTACTCTGACACTAAATAAATGTAATACTGCAAAAATAGACAAACAAGTCCTGCATTAAAAATGTAAAAGTATAAATGTGTAGTTACATTTCAGAAAAATAGCTAATTTCCTTTATTGTATTATTAGATTGTTGTTATTATTGATATGTAAGTACAAGAGCCTTTATTTATTTATTCAGGATTGTTTAAACTTTAATGCTTTATATATTTGTATGTGTTTTGCATTTCATAAAATCTAAAATCCTTTAAAGTGACCAATAATCTCAGCTGTAAATAAATATAGTGAAGGAATAAGGTATAATATTCACCTCTGGATTGTAGTGGAGTAGAAATGTAAAGTAGCATTAAATGGAAATACACAATCATTACAATACATTCATCAGTAGGTGCACAAATACAAAGTGGGAGATATACAACTGGATAGAAAGTTAGTTTTTCTAATCATGTCCTGTGTTGTTCTTCAGGGCTACATGCTTCTTATTGCACAAATTTGTTTCACTGTCAATACTGTCGTGTTTATAAAGTTTCTTAGAGACAATATTCCGAGTTAGCGCTGGTCACTCAATTTCAGCAAATGACCTGCCTGCAGCGAACGCTCTCTCCTCCTCCCGCACTTTACTTCCATCTGATTCAAGCCGCACAGACACACAGAAAGTTTGGGCTCCACCTTTTCCTTTCTGCAGTTTTACCTCCACACAATCTCCCACCGGTGCCCCATCAGATTCATTCCCAGGAGCACATCATTGCCCATAAAGAACCAACAGGCTGTCGGTGGAGATAAGGGGCCGTGGGCTGAGTTCCTGCCCGGCCGGGCCTGTGTCTGGTGCTATGCTGATCGGATTTGGCCACAAACAGGGTCCAGCCCTGGTTGGTAATCAGGAACCAGAGTCTGCCTCAGGAGAGTTGCTCTCATTTTGATAATGCCATTAGATGACAGTGTCCTATCACTGCTACACTTGGTAAGTTAATATTTGGGAGTTGGCCTCTGCCGCTGCGACGGCCATCTGGGTTGTATTCGGCGTGTGCTCGGCTGCGGACAGGGCTGCATCCTCATGTCGGTGCATGTGTGTGTGTGTGTGTGTGTGTGTGTGTGTGTGAGGAGTGGATCGTGGCTGCGGTGAATAGGCCTAAAACGGCATTAGGGCATTGATTACCGGTCCCTGAGCACTGATAGACTGCAGGCTGCGAGTCGAGCCCCTCTAATCAATGGCCTGTGTGTGTGTGTGTGCCTGGAAATGTTGCGAGTCATCGAGACGGGGCAGAGCTGCCGGCTTCTCTGGTCGCCAAGTGCCTCTCATGATGCATCATAATTGGTTGGAGCACGGTGCTGGCAAGCGTCAAGTCGGTGGTTCAGTTCTGGCACGAGGCGCTCGGACGGTTTGTGTCTGCACGAGGGAATCGGCCTCGTTTGAAAGTTGGCATCTGGTTTTATTCCTTTACCAGACTAAATACCTGAAGTTAAAAGCTTTTACTTTTCTGCCGTATTACATTTTCTTACACACGGAAAGATTCAGGGTTATTTTATAAACCTGAATAGGGGGTTGAGGCTGTTTTTCTGGGAGTTGTGTTGTTTTTTTGTGTAACCCAGCTGCTGGTTTAGTGGTTGGATCAGTGCTAGTGACGTTAGACCCGACATAAAGAGGTCTCAGGTGATAGAGCGGGTTGTCCACCAACCAGAGCATCAGTGGTTCGATTCCCCAACTCCTTCAGTCCACATGAGAAAGGGGAAAAAGACACTAAACTCCAAATTCTTCTCTCGGATGATATGCGACAGAGAACAGGCTGCACGAGGAGCGGACGGAATATTAAACACATTTTATTGGATCAAATTAACTCAGCGTGGGTTTGGTCCAATAGTTTCCCAGCAACGTGTTTGAAAACGTCCCTGATTGGTTCATTAATGGGTAATTTTCAGATTGTTATTCCTCAGCTTATTTTTTTGATGAAAAACAACTTACAACCATTTCACCCCGCAGCAAACCGACCCGGATTTCTTTTAACATTTCATACTTTCACCTACTTTTCTGTGACGCCCTGCTCCTTCCTCACGATGCATAATTCCCCCTGTCACCAACCGCAGGATTTTAATAAGCTCGCCGTGCTCCTTCAGGTCCTCATTTTCTCTTGGTTAATTGCCTGGCTCTGCGGCGCGGACACAATAACCAGAGATTACCCTCTGACCCCGAGAGACATTTATCTTAATGAGATATGCCTGGATGTCTCATTATCACTGCGTACAGTAACACAAAGAGCTGAACGCGCAGGAATGCAAAATAAAATACTGACAGCTCTGATAGAAAGAATTAATTATATTTTTTATTTGTTTTTAATCTCAGAAACATTCAACTAGTTTCGAAAAACTTCAGGAATAATATGTATTTTAAAGAAATATGAATTCAAAGTAAAGTAATATATACTGCACATGAGGTAGTAATATTGCACTTCTAAAAGTTATTTATTAAAGATGGCTTGATTATCTTTTGTCCCCTAAATGGGAAACAAGAAACAGCCTTTCAAAATTATAATAACCTCCATTTGAATATTAATTCATCCTCAGCTGTGTGAGATTTGGTTTTTCAGAAACTGTACAAGAGTGTTTCTGTAATCACGCTCGGAAAATTGTCTCCAGTTTTCTTCTTTCTTAAAAAAACAAACAGAAAAACCACGACAAACACGTTTGTGTGTCTGTGCCCTCGTCGCCTGCTTCACAGATCTGTGCTGCCTGGTTTCACGTGTTTGTCTGTGGGTTTATTTCCTTCTGCCCGTTTCCCTCCCTCCCCAGAAATAATGAGCAAATTGCCTCTTTACACCGATGCGCTCAGTAATATCTACATATCCAAGAAAAAAATCTCACCCCCGAGATGAAACAGCTGCCAATTTTGTAAGTCGCGTTGAATGAATAGAGGAAACAAAAAATATACAAATCTTTCAGCTGTGTGGGGGAATTTCTCACCACCTGTCATGTGCGAGTGCTAATGTTATAATTTCCATTTCAAATTCATTTGTGCTTTAGAAGCGATTTGTTTGTTTTTCTGTCTACAGAGAACGGGGGGGGGGCTGTTCAGGTCGGTTTGTAAGACGCTCAAATCTCTTTCAGCCACTTTGGCCCCGAGTCATCGTGAGGTCATTGTTATTGGCTTCTGTATTTTATAAGTGACAGGGGAAGAGCAGAAGGGAATTAACTAAGAGATAAACAACAACAACAACAAATAATAATGTTACTCATTAAGCACCTTTCAAAAGAGCTGTTAAAAAGATGGACAAAAATGTCCGTCCAACGTTGCAGTCCAGTAAAATCCTGTATCTTCCCCCAAATCTATTTGTCATTAAAATCCATTTGTAATAGTGAGAGATGATTCACGACGGTCCCCCTCGGTCTCCAGCTTCGGTGAAGACAACAAGTATCACATCCAAATCACAGGAAGTCATTTACTTTAATAAGTATTGCTCGATGAAAGAGAAACAGGAAAAGGAATAAAGGTTTCCTTGATATGAAACGTCCATCTCTCCTCTCTGCTCTCCTCTCTCCCCCCCCACGGCTCGCAAACCTGAAACCACATCAAAACTGCATTACTGTGAAACTCATCAATAACCTCTTGAGTCTGGTTTTTTGATCCATTAGATATAGAAGCACAATTTCAGCCAATCACGTCTATTTAAACTCCTCCAGTGGTTTTGCAGATGTTGTGACTCTGGTCTGTTGGGAGCGATAGAGGAAGGAGCAAGCATCAGATACAGGAGACGGCTGTTGTCTCTGTTTCCTACGCGCGGCAAACATCGGTGTCTTATAACGACGACGGCGGCCGCTGCATAACCTCGACCGTGTAGTTATTATTGTCGCCATGACGACGAAGGTCCCCGAACCCGAGCAAAGTGGAAATGACACGAGGACGCCGCTGCTTGTTTCCTGCTTTCAACAGATAGTCAATGTTTGTGTCTTTTATCCATCGTGACGGCGACAATGGTCCTGTTATCAGAACAGAACTGCTCCCTGGGCTTTTTCCCCTTGCAGAGCCTCGGACACATATCTAAAAGATAAAGAGACAAAACCAGAGATATATATATTCGTTGGCATTATACTGACACATATTGTGCATTATACTTTAGATTTTAAAGCTACAGATCCAGCCCATAGATAGTAGATGAATGGGTTTTAAACCTGTGACCCACATCGAAGTTAACATTCTGCACAGTGGCACATGAAGTTTGGATTAACAGTCCCTGAATGGAGACCGAAGACACCACTGACATTGATAACATTCTCTGTGTGTCGAGTAATTTCAAAAGGATGAAATTGAATTCATGTTTCCAGACGATCTTTGGAGATTCTCACCGAGCAGATTCCTCTTGTTCCTATGGTAATAACTCAGGTTGATGGATGTAAGGTAAAATTAGAAGTTCGGTCTTTAACAAGTGGCATAATCTCGCCAATTAGTGGCACGGAGCGTGACGTGATTTGCAGGTGACACGTCGTCCTTTCTTTAACGTGGGAGCCCAGAAAGACTTCTTCTCTTTGACAGGGTTCGACCCCACGAACAATCTCAGATCTCAGATTATTTAATTTGAGTCTCTGCTGGTGCTCTGGGAAAATGTCATCAAATCCCAGTTAACTTTACATTGACACGATTGATTGTGTCCAGTTCAAAATCAACTCTGTTGCACGTATTCCCATCGGAGATCGAAATGATTATTATTTTTTTTTTATTAATACCAGCGTATTAAATCTAATTATTAACGTGAGAATCACTTAATGATGTCATCCTTTCACCACATTGACTAATTTGACTTTGAAATGTGGCATCCAATTTCTGCAGTCAATCAAACGGCTTCCCACCCGGCTGAGCACCTGCACACACACACACACACACACAGACACACACACACACACACACACACACACACACACACACACACACTAACACACACACACACACACACACACGCACACACACACTGGCTGCGTAAATCAATCAAACCAGCGGTGCACAGTCGAGAGATTCGCTAATCACACTCTATTCAGTCTTTGAAGGATTTTCCTGTTGTCACTGATGCGCTGAAAAATAACTGATCATCTTAATTAAAAAATCCACTCCAGTGTTGTTGTAAACACTTGAATTGAATATGTGATACGGCGACGTGGATCGTCACTGACTGACCAACACGCTGACAACACGACGAGCAGCAGAAACAAGAGACGTTAAACATCTAAGAGCCTTTGAGTTGATTACTGATTTCCATGTGCATTAGCCAATTCAACATGTTTGACTAAGAGGTCACATATTTGCACAATAAATACTTTAACCATAAAGTCACTGTGACACTGCTCCGCCCATCTTCACCTGCCACCTGCACGCGGACTCAGAAACCAAACCTGTTTTCAGACATGATCTTTGGAGGATTTCTTCAGATTTGGCTCCGGACTTTCTCTGGTTTTCACGCCTCTTATGGCCAAAAGCTCACTTGACATCCTCGTCAGTTTCCTACTTGTCTGGCACTTTTTCATCCCGAGATGTGTGTTTTCTTTTTGCGTCTGTTGCGTGTTAGAAACGTCATGAACATGCTCACTCGCTCGCAGTAAATCCTGCGGAGGATCTCCTACTTTGTTCTCACCTCTGCTCCTTCAGATATATTCTGCAGGGAGACTCCCTCAGACATTTGCGTTCACACATCGAGCTTCTCCGGAGAAAGTCTGGAGGATCTCTGGAGTTCAGTGCAGGTCTGATATCCAGCTCTTCTGGATCAAATGTAAACAATTTAACAAAGATATGAACCTTCACTTTCAGGCTGATAGTTTTACTTTTAACATGAGTTCGTGCACCGGATACTTGGCACCTCTTAAACTTTATTTTCCAGGCAATTTCATTTTGCTTATGTTGCAGCCTTTTCTGTCCCCCCCCCCCCCCCCCCAGTGCCCTTTTCAAAGCAGAGAGGCTCTTTAGGCTCAAGCGTCAATTAATGAACCTCGTTGTCCATGTTAATGATTTGTAACATGTGTGCGCGGGAAAAGGCCAAGTGAGCTTTTCAGTCTGTGACACACTCCCACTCACACACACACACACACACACACACACACACACACACACACACACACACACACACACACACACACACACACACACACACACACACACACACACTCACACTCACACTCACACTCACACACACACACATCACAGCACAACACGGCTCTGGAAAGTGGGCGTGTTTGTTTTTCCACGCTCTCTTGTCTTGCCTTCCCCCCCCCGCCACTGGAAATGGTAATATCATATAGTTATTGCCACCTTATGAGACTTTCAAAGCTTTTTGAATGTTAAGCACTTTCTTATTGAATTGGATGTTTGCTAATAAATCACATGGCGCCGAGCGTTGGCATGATTCACCCCCCCCGCTCCTCTCGGGGTAATTCTACCATGCAACACTCAGGGGAAGCAAATTTGCATCCATTCCATGACTAATTTAGCTGTTTGCTTTCACTGAGCAAGTGTACACATCATATATTTCCCTCCCCTCGTTCCTTTCCCCTTTCTCTCCCTGTTTCCTCTCCTGTCTCTCCTCCCCCCCTGTCAGTATGCGTCTCCTTTGAGAACCCGTCAATGTGTTATTTTTTTCTGTAACGTCTACGAGTTCAGTCAGAAACACGTTTTTTTAATTTTCTCAGTGGTGCAAAGGAAACTGTGATGAGGTTACGGCTTCGTTGACTAAGATCAAGAGTTGAGTCTCTGAGGTGTTAGATTCTTAAAGGAGACACATTCTGCTCATAGTCCCGATTATAATTTTTAGTCTGTGTAGGTATTTGAAAAGGTTCACACGCTCTAATGTTCATAAAACACAACACTTTCCTAAAACTGTCCATTGCTGCAGCTCCTCTTTTCAGCCTCTGTCTGAAACACTTGGTTTCAGCTCCTGTCTCTTTAAGACCCCCCCCCCCCCTCCTGATTAAGCCCAGTCTGCTGTGATTGGCCAGCTCGCCCACTCTGAGGTGATTGTCGGCCTACGCTCTAGACGAGGAACTCCTTCTTATTAGCACATGATGTTTATACCGCAAATAGCACATAGCTAAAATTAGCTCGTGTTTTCTTGGATTTAAAAGTTTGGGTCAAAAGTTTGTTTCAGTGTAATAAAAGAGTCAAGATCCTGAGGTTTATTATCTTGTTTATTCCACCGACTGTGGAAGCAGCTGCTGTGCAGAGAGCCCATATGTCGCGACGCCACTGTCACTGTGTTTCTTTTCTACTCATAATAAATAACCACTTTAAATGTGTATTTTCCTAAAGTAACTTTGATTTTTAGCTCTTTGAGTCGCTGACATTTATTTTTGGAGACATTTTCCGCGGCTGTTATTTCTATTAATCCACTTACAACAACTTTAACAGATGTGATCCGTGCTTATCTTCTAATTAGCATGAACGTAGCTCGGTAGCTGGTTAGCTATGAGGGAATTTGACGCCGCCATTCCTAATCCCTGCCTGCTGTCGTCTGATTGGCTGAAGTGTTTCTCCAAACGGCGCCACATCACGGCGCCCGTGTGAGTTGCTGAACAAATCTGAGGCGTGAGCTGGCGGCTCAGAGGCCTGAAGCCAGCCCGATCAGGCAGCACGGACTGATGCATGAAGTACTGTTGCTATGGTTACCTGCAGTTTAATATACCTTGTGCACTGATTTAGAACGAGTTTGAAAATGTTGACGAGAAGTGAGATGTCGGACAGAGATCTGTAATTACATTACATCATCCGTGTCAAGTTTTTTTTTTTTTGTTATAGTCGTCCGTAGAAAAACGTCAGACGGGTCCAGAGATCCAGAACAGCAGCAGCGGCAGAATTTAAAATGTTAGAAATAAATAAAAATCCCATTTGCATTTAGTCCACTGCTCTATTCGGTGGACTAAACGGACTCTGACTGTGCTGCTGAGCTTGTTCATGTTCAGATCTGTGCTCTGAAGGGAAACGACTCCAACGCAAATTCAGCCGGCGTCCAGCCGATGCCGCCGCTCCCCAGACGATCCACCGAGATGCAAATCCATCCCTCCCCGGGACACACACATCGTCGCATTAGCCGACGACCTCTGACCTGCGAGGATTATTGGTCCCACATGCTCTTGCTGTGTGGGACGTTCGCTGCGTATTAAAGAGGGAGAGGGTTCGTGTGAGGGAGAGGAAAGAAGCGATGGCGTCTGTGGGCGAAGGGGAAAGGACGCGAGTGCGTTTCTTCTTCTCTCTGCGGACAACAGCTCATCCATGTTAATCAGAGCTTTGGCCCCCGCTGCCATTAATGACAAGTCAGGTGAGAGGGCATGTCAACAGCAGGCCCTTAACAGCCAGAGGATACGACCCCTCTCCTCCATCCGGCCGTCTGTCAGCGCTCATCCCCCGACTCCAGATATTGGAGTCATGATTATGAATTTATATGAGTGTTTATGGGTGGCGCTTTGCCCAAAAGCCTCTGTTGCCGGTGGAGAGTGCGTCGGTTCTTCTGTGGTAATTGGTGAATGAGTGGGAGCAGGTCGGGGGGGGGGGGGAAGAGGATTGAAGTGGGTGATTAGAAGTTTTCCTTAATTCTTGTTTTTAAGGGAGATGGGGAAAAGGAGACGTTACCAAGCTAAACACAGGAAGCACAAAGCGTTTATGCATTTTGTTTTAATTTTGATTTATCCAGTGTCCATTTTAAACCTGCTCCGGAGCTACTTCAGAATTATTTCTGGTCATCAAACACTTTTTTTAACAGCCTATGGTGCGGAGGGAAGTTAGAAAACGTTGTGTTCATCCCACCTGGTTTATCTGCAGTGAATATTTCATACTCAACGTTTTAATAAAAGTAAACAGAATTTGCTTTATGGTATTTCAGACCAAATTTCACAACTTTAAAAAATAAAAGCTCTAATTCAGCCTCATAAAGAGCATTACAATAACTCGTGTGAATGTCTGTGTCAGTCCAATATAAAAAAGAAATGAAAATATCATTATATATTAATATAGGACTGAAAGGCGCTGTTTGCCTATTCAACATTGCACTTCCTCAACGTACATAAGCCAAGTGCGAAGCCGATAAGATAAACGGTTCTCCAGATACGAGAGCCCACATCCTAAGTTTCATTTCAATATTTGTAGCAGGAAGATCAAACACTAAATTTGAAAGTGAGAAAATGATGTTAAACGTTATTGTGAGGGAGACCAAGCTCTGAAACGGGCCATATTGACAGGCGCCGTCTGATTTATTAAACATTACAATACGACGGCTTCACTCCCCAACAACCTGAAAGTTATTACCATCGTTCATCACTCACTCAGGCCGTCGAGTGGAGGATTTCATCTGGTGTTCCGCTCTGATGTTGGAGATAACATCAGCTCCACGTCGTCTCCGACCACCTCCTTCTTCTTTTTAAGGCTCACTGTTATTTACTGCTCTGCCTGTGCCTCAAAACTACCACTTCACCCTCGCGGCTGCAGGCCAGAGAGCCGCGCTCACGCCCTGCGCCGCTCCGCTCGCACGCGGATAAGAGAGTTAAGGGTTTGAGTTATGGTTTCATTTTGACTAAATTGAGAAAATAAATTCTGATTCAATTCGATACTGAGGAAACACACACACACACACACACAAACATACACACACACACACACACACACACACACACACACACACACACACACACACACACAAGACAGGTGACCTCCTGTAAAAAAGGAGATTCATTTCAGCACATGTTGACAAAACTTCGTAGACACGTACTTAATTTATTCATTCGTTCCTCTTTAGATTGTCCGTCCATCCCACTCTTGCAAATGCGATATCTCAACAACGCTTCGAGGGAACGTCCTCAAATTTAGTCGAACTTCTGCTCAAAGGACTAATACGAGTTTGCCGATTGAAGGTCAAAAGGTCAAGGTCACGTAACCTCACTGTTTTGACCTTGTGAATGCGAAATCTCAGGAAGACTCCAGGGGAATTCTTTCACATCTGGCACACGTGTTCCCTTGGACTCATGGATAAACTGATTGGATTTGAACACGAATCTGGAAAAAACAATGTATGTAGACATAGGCAAACAAGTGCAGTTATTTCTAGTTTATATCGAATATGTTAAAACAATAGAATACATGAGAAAACAAGAATTAACAAACAATCAAACAAACAAACCATCAGCAGTCAAATCAAATCCCTTCAAATCTTGTTTTATTTAACTTTCTCCTCGAGCAATTGTATTCGTGTCCGTGTGGTTTTAACAAAGTGACACATACTTTATTTGCCAGGTCTGGACGAACTGTTTTGGAACAGACTTGTTGTTCTGCTGCGACAAAGCTCCACAAACTAAAAGAGCAAACGTAGTGGCAGCTGCCATTAGCATCCAAGCAACCACACACTGGACAGTTAGTGTTTCCTCGAAGGGACGCCGGAAAACCTAAAGCTCCGGAGATGAATGGTTCTTCGTTCCTATTCATCCCCGAACAATTCGGCAGCAGACGAGGTGGCAGAGAATACGGACGTTCAAATAGACACGAGGACAGTTTGGATTGCAAAGAATATTTCCCCCGTCATCGATCGACACATCTTCTCCCCGTCGTGGGCTTTCAGAGCATTTCAGAATCCTGTTGTCCCCCCGAGCCGAGCGATCAGTTCAATACAGGCTCTTTTGTGGATTCACATAATGTCTCTTGATTCGACAAATTATCACAGGATGGAGGAGACGCCTGATCCACAGGACAGGAAACCACGGTGCCCGGAGGAGGGTTTCAGGAATCTCTTTCAAATATATGTCGGACAGAAGAATGTTTCTAAAACGTCAATCTAACACCGATCGTCAATCCGTCTCATCCAACTGCCGAGCAGAGATGCTTTCCTCCGTCTCCATGACAACAACAACTCTCTCCCTCGTCTCCACCTCTGCCCGCTGATACATTCTCGCCGGGGGGGGGGTTCTTCCATTATACAGTTGGAAACCGTGGAGCTTAGTGCAATCCTGCGAAGAGCGAAATGAGGGTTGCAGTCAGAGTAAGTGATTCTTTGGGAAATAAAGGACACATCAGAGACTCCGAGCCCGAAGAACTCCAGCTGGTTCAGGTTCTTACATCCAGAAATAAGTGTTAGATTACATGACACCAGATTGTCCTCTGAAATTCAGCAATCCATCCAATAGAAACCAAATCATTTGGAACGACGAGTCAAATCGACTGACGGAAATTAGCCACTATTTTCCCCCTGAATGGACTAGTTATGTCAAAAAATATTCTTTTAGTTTTTCCATCTCTTAAAATTTTAGTTAATTTTACTCTTATTAAGTAAATGTTCTTGTGGGAAATAAAATATTGATCATGCAGTAACAAACCAATATGGAACCAATAACCCTGATTACAAACTAGTTTGTTCAGTTGAATCTTAATGTTTAATGTGAATAGATTTATTTATATTTTAAGTAATTCTGGGACTTGTTTTTGTCTTAAACTTAACTCATTGAAACTCTGTTCACTGTCATCAACAGTCAAACGGAACTAATTGATTAATTGATTAATCATTGGTGCATTTAGAGGAAGTGGAACTAGTGAAGTTTATACTTGCTAACAAAAAGTTGTTGTTTTAACACCAACTGTTTACAAAGATGGACAAATTGACAGGCTCCTCAAAGGTGAAGCCAAATCATCTTGATCGCCCCCTAGTGGCTGGCTGCACTCTTTGTCCTAATCCCCACCTCCTCCGTGTTAATGAACGGGACATTAACCAAACTACAAAGTCAAAGTACAAGTCTAATACATCTTTCTCATAGATGTCATCTGTCATTTTCATAATTTCTATGGCGATGATGTTTATTCAAAGTTTCCTTCCTTTAAGTTTGATTAGTTTGATGAACAGGGAGACATGTCACGATTGACAGCTGAGACTGACTCGTGATCGGTCGAGGGTGTGTGTCTCTGTGGGACCTCAGCTACATTCCTGCCTACAACAACACCGCTATAATAATTCTCGGTGGCTTCATATGCAAACAGCATGTGAGAATATAATTACCACACAGCCTGCGGAGTGTCAGCTTGCACCCGCACACCTCCCTGGAAAGCGATTGTAAAGACCACGTGTCACAGTCCGCCTTCCTGTCAACTCGTCACTCCTCTGTCTCTGCTCCCTCGTTCCAAACCACTGGCTGCTTCTCGCGTGGTCATCGCCTCCCTCTCGCCTCCCGTCTCTCTCACACACGTCTCTCTCTCTTTTTCACCCTCGTTTGTTTTTGTTTTTCCACCTCGAGCGCTCTCTCGCAGTCTCCTCTGCGTCATGTTCAGCTTTCAATCCATCATCCAGGTGCAGGATTTCCATCCCCACGGAGAGAGCGCTGTGCCTCCCCTGCCCTCTCGCAGCGCACTGACGCCCCCACCCACATCACAGTGGGAGACGCTGACAGCTAGAGAGGAGATAACAACAGAGGGAAGGAGGGAAAGCAAGTTTTCTCCCGAGTTGTTATCATCCGAACCGTTTCGACAGGTGATCTGCAGGTGTCGTCATGATGAGACATCGAGCCACGACCAGAACGACGCACACACACACACCTACACACAGTGGGCTGCCTGACACACCCTCCCCTGTTCCACGACACACGTGTGTTAGCTAACATGTTGTGTTTATTGGTGACGTCTGCAGAGGCAGCGCAGCGGCCGCTTGGATGATCTGTAAAGTTCAGTGGTTGAGACGTGAGACTCTTCAGGATCTGCCCTAAACAAACTACACCTGTATTAAACAATAAGGGAGTTGAGTTGAAATGTGAAATGTCTGTAACAGTTGAGGGTTGAGCTGTTACCTGTTGTTTTAAAAAATACAGCTTCAGCATTTAACTATACGCAGAAGAAAGAGGAACCATGTTTCTAATGCAAAAACCATATTTACAAATAACGCAAAACAAGATTTATTTCTTTTTTCAGTCCCTGAGGACGGAGTGTGTGAGGGTTGTGCGTGTGTGTCAGTCACAGTCCTCGGTGTGTGTGGTGTGTGCACCCTGCAGTGTCTGAAGGTGTGTGTGTGTGTGACGGTCCTGCGTATGACCGGAGTCTTCAGACGTCACAGCTGAAGCAGAGTTAGCGAGCGGGTCACAGACAATCAGGCGTCTCGGGGGTTGTCAGGGCACGCTCCTGCGTTTTGGGGGTGTGGCTTTGACGATAGGGCTGATGGGAGGGCGTGGGATTACACCTTTTCCAGGATTACCAACCCTAGCTTTAAAATAAACATATATATTTTTCTACTTAACATATAAACAAGTATATTAAACACCTTTTCTGCATCGTTAAACCTGTAAAATTAAAGTTTTCCTACCTGCTAACTGTGAAAGGCTCATACCGTGCCAGCTGATAAATCGCTCCGGCTCAGGCAACAGTAACAAAGTTTTGAAAATGCATGAGTTTGATAACGGGGGTTTTTGTATTTACAGCACAATAACAATAAATTCCCTTCAGATTAAGTTTGAAGAAGAATAAAACTCGGCAGACTGCCGGCGATTTATTCAGCTGATGATTGACTTCTGAGAGCAAGACAACTCTGTTTGGATGAAAGCGCTCAAAGGGCCTGGCAGTAATTCTCTGTTGTAATCATTATTCCAGTCGCCTAAATTTCATTTCCCACCAACTTTTATTAAAGCAGCGACGAGCAGAGGCTGCCACAGATATTACTCCACACGTCCATTTGCATAAAAAGCAACAGGGTGCTTTTTCTCGCCATGTGGGACTCGGCAGAGCTCCCCTGCATATCTCTGAGGTAGAAAGTGGAGGTAGACGCAGATGGAATCCTGCAAAAGTAATTTACTCTCTGCGATGGACACAAGTGTTAATTAGACCAGAGCAGGAATGTTTTGCCGGTATCGCAGCTTCACCGGTGAGACGTGCCACTTGAATAGTGAGCGACCGGGAGCTAGTTAGTCAGGACGCTGTGCGATATTCATGCCTTTTTATGAATCCTCTTGATGTGTCGTGACGTAAAGGAAATATGTGATTTGAAGGGGTTCGCTGGTTTCAGGTGGAACTTTTACTTGAAGGTGTCGCTGTAATCAGCGTGTGGGGGGGGGGAGTGGGTGGATGAACGCATGTGTGTGTGTGTGTGCGTGAATGTCACAGTTTTACCTTGCTTGAATGTTTTGAAATGAGAATCAAATATTGAAAAAAATGTCAACCTCTAGAAAGCTTAGGAGGAAGATTTGATATCTCGTTATGCATTTTTTATGCTTCTGTCAATCTAATATCTACACAGCTTATGGTGGGCGGGGCTGGAGTCAAACCTAGCTGACATCGGGCGAGAGGCGTTCACTTTTTCACACGTCGCCAGAATATTGCAAAGCCAACAACCATTCACTCTCACTCTCACACAATTAGTTGACTCTCCAATCAACTGAACCTCAGTTTGGAGATCATGGAAAGTCACTAAAGAAAAGCGAGAGCGAACCCCGGATTTGAACCGGGGGAGTTCTTACTGTGTGTTACCCACTGTAATCCACTGTGTTCCATCTCGTTTGCTCTCCTCAGGGACTGTTGAACCTGAAACGCGATTGGACAAACTAGAAATGGAAACTTCCGGCCCCCCCGAAGTCGTCTCCCTTTACCGACCGATTCTACACATTAACGTGAAGGACAAGAATCGGTTGTAATGAGATTAGGTTAAGAGAATGTAAATCGACCGTAGAAGGGTTGTTTGTCTCTGTTTAGCCGGGTAAATTCTGGAGAATTTATCCACAGTTTGATTTTCAATCCTGAACAAATCCTCCGCAGTATTCAGGCGAGAGGTGGAGCAGCCGGATGCAGCAGACAGAGACAGGAAGTGACGTATTAACTGGCTCCAGCGCCCTTGAATGGATAAGCGTTACATATAATAGATGGATGATGGATGATGGATGATGGATGAGTCAGCGAGAGAAAACAAGCTATTATCTACTCACGTCATGACTTCTTATGAACACGGATAAATGTTCTTCAAACTTCAGATTGCACTTTCAAAATAAACATAACAGACGTTTAAGTGGTTTTCAGAGAAATCTGGGACATTGTCGGAAAATATCAAACAGGAAGGAAGCAGGTTAATGAACATGACACAACGGGTAATTAAATCAATTAGAAATGTCTGAATGATGCAGAGGAGTTCCTGTTTGCTCAGTGTGGGAGACCCGGGGATGAAAGACGTGACACAGACATCGTGATGCGCAGTTCTACACTTCGTCAAAGGGAAACTTAACTATTCACACCTTCGCTGATTTCTCTTGACAAGTCTCGCGCCTCTTCCCTTCTCCGCTCTCTATCTTTGCTTTTCTCAACTTTCTTCTTCCTTGAACTTTTCATATGCTGAGCAGAGACATCTGAATAGACGCTTTAACAAACTTCGGAGTCACTGACGCACATTTTCAAAACCAAAAATATTCTGGGAATCCTCTGCCTTTCTCTTCACATCCATTTTCACATCTACAAATCATTAGAGGGGAGGATGAGGGCGCGCATGCAGGGAGATGAATGGTTTCATTGGGATTCAAATGGCACAAAGTGGGCTAATCGGAATAGCTGACAAAAGCTCTGTGACGGAGAAGTGATAACCTGCAGCCTGCTTCCTTATTGCAGGAGGCGGGAGAGGAGTGCAGGGCTGCAGGTCTAATTGCGTGAGTCAGTGTTCGGGAGTGAGAGAGACTGACATGAGGATCAGATCCTGTGGGATTTTACAGTTAACGAGCATGACTCTGCAAGATAAGTCTCAGAGTGTTGAGATTTAACTCAATATGTCAGATTTTAATGCATAAACTTGTGCGTCTCTTGATTTCTGTCAGTGTCTTTGTGTGTTTGGTTTAAACCTCCGTATTTGTCTCTGCATCAATATGACATCAACAAGTGCAATTCAAAAAATTTGCCATTTAATTATGCCGTTTAACTTCCCAACCTTTATTAGCCAGAACAAAGTTTGGAAGTTAAACTAATCAGAAATAAATAGCAATGTGATTCAGAAAAACTCCAAAAAACTTCCTCCAACGCTTTCACTCTATCTCACAATGTAAAAGAAAGTTTAAACAAACATCCTGGATCCGTCCCCTTAATTGAATCCACTCCAAAATGCAATGGGCTTCTTCCTTGGCCCATAAAGCACCCTTCCACAAAGCTTAAATAAAAGTAGTTTCTGCTTATGTTCTGCAGACGAACAGCAATCAAACCCCAACTTCCTGGGTAGATGGAACGAAAAGGAAACTATCCAGAAGAGCACTTAGTAGAACGCAAACTTTCACTGAGACTCAGCAGTCCGCTTAAATTAAAACCAGCCTATAAAGCCTATAACGCTAAAGCCACATTAAGTTTCTTACATTTCAGTGGTAGTTAAAGGTTTCTAGCTGTTTCCTATACAGCGGCTGAAAAAACAGCCTCCGCCTGAATGGAGCCAAATTTACATCCACGTGAAATTGACTCATCGATACCCCCCCCCCGAAATACGACTGAAAAGTAGCAGCCAGAACCTTGTGTCTCGAAATAAACTAATTTGCATCATAAATATGTGATCAATCAAACAAAAAAACGAAAAACAATAATTCACCATATTTCAACTTGTATAATAGCAGCAGTCAGACCGTTGTGTTTCACCTCGAGGTGAAAACAAAGTGAAAACATTAACGTGACGTTCAGTAATGTTAACGACTGTGGCTGGGAAATAATTGAATCTTTACTCTCTCTACCCTCTGTCGTCTTTTATTTATTTTCCCTGTCTCGCTTGCTCCCGATACAAAACACATACTGGTGCTCGGGTCGGTCACTGGTCAGATGTTGATAGGCAATCATCGAGCGTCCCCCTTTCCCCCCTTTGAACTTACTTGGTGCCCGACGCGTGAACCTGATTCGAGCCGCTTCACGTTCACACACATTAAATTCCCAGTGGGGGCCGAGGTGTGGAAGTGAGGCCCTGGGAGGGGGGGCCCTGAGTGTGAGCTAAACTTCTGTCAATATGACTCACCTAAAAAGTTTGAGGTTGAAAAATTAAGACTGAGAGGAGGAGGAGGAAATTGGGGAAAGAAACAAGTTAGAGCCCTGATCAGATCCGTCTGACTGAATCTCACTTCTGCATAAATCATTTACTGGGAGTTAATTAACAGCGAGTGGATTATTCCTCTAACGTGAGACAACAGAGGGTCTATTATTTTCCAGCGATCATCACAAAGTCACCTCGTGTTCTGCTGGAAGTGCAGCGAGCGTAAAAAGCATCGACCCCGTCGGGAATCCTGCAGGGAATTAAAAAATGTACAGCTTCAGACGTCATTCCTTCTGTATTTCATGTGGTGTCCTCGGTTTGCTCCAGGCCCTGTAAACTCAGAGCCTCTGTCCGAGTACAGATCCTGTAATTGTGATACTAGAAAACCTGTCAGGATTTCCAAACGGCAGAGAAACTCAATGTGCAGAAACTCAAAGTTCAAGCACACAACAGATTCATTGCTGCGTCGACTGTGACGGCCGAAACCAAACGGAGACTGGTCTGCATCTCCAGTTAACCTATCCCAGGATGCATCTTGTTCTGCTTTAAACGCTGCTGCATAGCAACAGAGCCGCAGTCGGTCATGACAAGAGAGTTTTATTGCCCCTTTGTTTCTTAACACGTACCGTTAGCTGTCCGGTTGAATTGAAGCCTGATAAATACGTTTAAAAGTGTAAACAAATGAATGCTGGGATAGGTTAACTGGAGAAGGATCCACCTGTTGGAGGCTTCATAGCTGGGGGATAGAAGGACGCATTTGTCGGGGGTATTTGTCGGAGCTTTCAAACAGCCTCCGAAGGATGTGGCCCCCGATTCTGGGGACACGGCTCGGACACAATCCAAACTACAACCAGGAAGTGAACCAAGATAGACAAGAACTCCCCAACAACCTGACTTTGATAACCTACTAATCTGCGGCTTCTTAATACCTGACTGCTGTTTTGAGCCCATTAGAGGAAAAGTAAATCATTTTTGAAACATTCTTTAAGATACAACTGAGATATTTACAATCAAATTACACATTTCTACTCCCAATGAGCCCGAGCGGACAGGTTTTCCTCTCTCAGTTCACTTGGATCATAGTTTCCTCTCGACCACATGGGGCTCTGTGTACTTTCAGGCGGATAATACACAAAAGTTTGACTTCAACAAGTTGCACGAGGAGCTGACGGAGACAAATTGCGCTTTCGGGCTTAATTATCCAAACCTGCGATCAGAAATGACAGGTCTCCCGAAAGGAAGCAGAAAACAGAAGCCGGGGATTATGGGAAATAACTGGTGACTTGAGATCTGACGTGAAAAAAAGTAATTTACAAGCTCCTGCCAAAAATCCGGGACAGAACCGACACAGGTGCTGGGTGTTATACTGTAATACCCCGGCTTTGTCCAAATTCATTAAATGACCAGTCTGTATGATTAGAGAGGGACTATTGGCAGACATGTAATACTTTAATCATAATTATAGTGTTTTGCATAATCCTCTGAAATGAGTCTTATTGATTAAAGATATATAATTTGTAAAATTCTTCATTAATATACCCCCAAAAAAATGTCTATTTAATCCTGGCAGGTATTAATACAATTAATGGAATGCGACTTAAGGTGTCTTTATATTTTTAACTGCTGCAATTATACAGATTAATTGGGCAGGTTTTGTGAATATGAGAAATGATTACTTAACTACTGTTGAATCAGTTCCTTGCGAATTATCCCGCCAGTGTCACAGCTATTACTCCGTCACTGCACTGATCGGTCTGTCAGTATAATTCATGTGTTCTTAAGATGCTCATTTTACACTTCCAAGAATAACATCCAACAATTTGTAATGTAAACTGACAGTAATAGTTGTAAATTAGCATCAACGATACATGAGAAACATTCAATCCATCATTAAATGAAAGTGGAAATGCTTAATAACACATGTATCAAATGACTTGGTTGTTATCTTGTGATGATCTGTCCGCCCATCATCCCGTCAGCGCTTTGTTTCCTTCTTCCTGGCGGTCGGCCATGAACGCCACATCCAAACCTCGCCCTGTAACCCGATCTGAGCTAAGATCCCGTTCCGATGTTATTACAGGACGCAGCAGTGGTTCACGTGGGTGCCGTCATATCCGCAGGGTGCGTTTGTGGTTGTGCAGAAAAATGTTACAGTGGTGTCCATGACAAACAAAACAATAAAACCATGAAATTAAACTCCTGCTGTCCCAATGAGGTGAAGCCTGATACTTACAATTAAAGGTGTCAAGAATTCTTACTGTGTGAAGTTTGCAAGTTGTGGCAGGACACGCAGATGAGGTTAATGCCTTATAAACAGATTCTGAATAATCCGTAGGCGAGGGACATGATAAACATTTAAACTTCTTCTATTTTTTAAATGCTTCTACAATTGAATTCTATTTGATCTTTTGACAATTGGCTTTGTGATTGGAGGCTTCGGTTGCCCACAGGCGAACGGCCTTGTGGAGAGAAAGAGAAGTGGAAGACGTTAATTGAAATACATCGGCCACCGTCTTTTTAATTTATCTGCCTTCACATAGCTGTTAATAGAAATTAACCAAAATGTCACCTGGACCTAAAACACCTACAAAAAGTGTCTCTGTGTTTTGTGTGGTGAATCCCCACAATATTGGCAGATGCCCCCGGATTCCCCTTATTCCTGATTAGTCTCTGATGTGTTATTAAACCTTTATGACGTCATCGATGATTAATATTTCACAGTTTAATCACTGTATTTAAAAAGAAACACACACGAATACAACCAAATAAATTCTATCATAGCAAAAAAAGTTGGTCTGACTCTAGTTACAATAACAAATCAAGACGATGCTGTGGAAGACTTTTTCTCGGAGCACCTCTCTCTCACCCCGCTTTGTCCCCCGGGCGACTTTCACATCCCTCGAGAGCCTGTGTGAACTCACCGCGTTCGGCTGAGGGGGATCCAGTGTGTGTGTGTGGGCGGACAGAATAATAATAATAATAATAATGATAGCTAATGGTGGAGCAGAGAAGGTTTTCTACAAAAAAAAAAGAGTCACTTACTCGGAATGCAACATGTATTGTGGCAGGATGGTCGATGTATATGGATTAATGTGGGTGGAGAAATTGGTGCCTCTCCTGTGTGATTGCGACTGAAGCCTCTGCACCTTCACCGCTGAAGCCAAATGGTTGACACTGAATTTTTGGGACGAGTTTTGGGTAATTTCATACTTTAAAAAAACAAACAAAGGGAGTAGGCGGCATTTTTGTCGATGCTGCAGGAATTCAGAGCCACGTTCCTGTAATTCTCACCGTTGTCCCAGAATGTGTCAATAGCTGTTCATCCGAAGTTGAACTTCGCCTGAAAGCATCTGGAAATCAAACAAATGAAGGCGACGCGTCCGTGTGAAGTTGTGTCCTTGTAAAACAGCTCATATTTATAAGGACAAAAGCAAACATGCTCACACTTAGAATTTACAAAAAGCTTTTTTTCCCCCTCCGTCTCTAATTTGATGAGCTCCAACCCACCGTTTGTTAATCAATGCTTTCCTTGTCTCGTTTCCCCTCAGAGCCAAGAAGAAGACCAAGCCCTTGAACCTTAAGATCCACAGCAGCGTGGGCAGCTGCGAGAATCTGCCCACGCAGCGCTCCCCGCTCCTCACCGAGCGATCCCTGCGATCCTTCTTCTTCCCCTCCTTCATCCCCTCCACGCCTCCCGTCCACGCCGAAACACCCTCTGCAAGTAAGTGACCTCTCCTCTTTTTAATGAGCTCGCACTCAAGCATTTATGAAATGAGATTTTTTAAATATATATCTCTTTCATATTTGAATCCCTCCTGACGTGTGCTTATTTAGTTCTCAGGCAATGTTTCATTTCTGCTATGTCACTGCCTCAAAAAACGCCTACCCAGTAACGTCCTGGGTTGAAATCCCTGATCCTGGGATTTGGAAACTCCAAATCTGTTTGTTTTATCTTTTACCAAGACAAGACGTCCGTCCGTGTGGGGAAAACATCGAAGTATTTAACTCATCCCCTTCTCAGAATGAATCTAATCCAACCCAGTCTGTGTCTTCCCTGACATCGTGGGCACAGAACCTGACCAACCTCCCTACGTTGACGAAAAAAACCCTTTTCTTACCACCATAATTCTTCCTGTAAAAAATATACTTAAGTGCGTCTGTGTTGGGAAAAACGCAACAGATAAACAATCAGCCCGGGAGCCGTAATGACCGGAGGTGGTGTGTGTTGCTGCACACCGGCAGCCTGATTGGCCGATGCATTACGAGCGTACTGCGGAAGCCATTAGACGAGGAGGAGATGGGGGAAGGCAGACAAAATAGAAAGTAATGGAGGTCGTGTCAAGGAAAGGGGTGATGTATGGCCGTCACTTAGTGGTGTGAATAGCTGTAGACCTTGACTAACTGGTATGTGGGACGCAGCGCTGCATATTTATTGGCGGAGGCATGACATGGAATAACCGCGCAGCATATGCATGAGAGGACACAGAAATAAGGAGGGACGTTATTGAAAAAGACACGTTGAGAAGAAAACAAAACACCCGGTTCATTGTGGTCAAGTCTAAATCATCACTGTGTATTTAGAGAAGCCGTAAGGCGTCAGTCCTACTTTCTAATAAGTTTGTCTTTATAGAGAGTTTCAGTGATGAATAGCTTCATCAATGGTTAACGGAGACATTCTGCTCCTATTCATAATCATCATTTTTTAATTTGTGTTATCACTTAAAAAGGTTTTCACGCTCTAATGTTCAGGAAATACATCACTGTCCTCAAACTGTGCGTCGCTGCAGCTCCTCTCTGCAGCCTCTGTCTGAAACGCAGTCTGCTCTGATTGGCCGACCTCTTCCTGTGCGTGTGGGAATAAAACATGTTTTTTTGGAAACAATGAGTTGACCTCTGAAAATACTGTGAAACTATACAAAATTGAAATATTTTGAATACATTGACATTTACAATTTAGGAGTGAACAGATTGTTGTAACCTTCAGGACAAATGTGCAGAAGGGACATTTCAACATTTTGATAAAGTCCTGTTATATCACAATAACCTGGAGAAATGTTTTTTTTGCTGACTGATGTCACATGGTAGTGATGATGATGGGTCTGCAGCTGCTATTCCACAGAGTCAGTTTTGAAAATGTCTGCTCACAGCAGGAGATTGGACCAAAGACTTGTGTCCATGTCCCTTCAGGATGGGAAAATCCTCGGGAGCGTTTCACAGATCGATGTTCTTCCCGCGGCTTTGTCGCTTTGTTCGTCAGGCACATGATTCTCGGTCCTTTGTGACATATTCTATTCTCTCTGCTGTAGATTTCAGATTTGAATACATGTTTATACAGCTTCATGTTCCAGGTACGAGGAAGTGCTGGTTGTCAGACTCCAGCGTCGGTCGATCAAACCCGATTGCACCACTTGGTTTCGGTCATATTCTGAAAACCAGACTCCCGAGCGTGTCACAGGTTTCTGTTGTGTTCATCTATGTGTTAGTATCAGTGTTTCCACCCGTCTAAACAAGCCAACCCTTTGTCACTCAAGCACCGGTGCAGATGTCACCATTGTTATTGAGACGGAAACACCTCCGACATTTTTATGAAAGTCGTGTATCACCTGGTTTTTCCTTAATTAAATTCACCCTCTTTTGGCCGTGAACAAAATGTCAAAGTAGAGACAAGCTGTGGACGATTCCACTCGTCGACCTTTGTTTGACTTTTTGGAAATTTGGGAGAATATGTTGACATGTGGTAACCTAACTTGATAACTAAATTAATAGCTTTGAAAAATGTTTTTTTTATTGTTTTGCAAGTTATGTGATCACCTCTTGATGTTGCATTTCGGAAAGCAACACCTAAAAGCTAAAACTCAGGTATAGCAAAACAGGCAAAGGGACCAGAATACACACACACACACACACACACACACACACACACACACACACACACACACACACACACACACACACACACACACACACGGGGGAAAGAAAATAATACCCTGCTTCCAGCTTAGACGGAGCTCGAGGTAATAATGACGACAATTCTGTATTCACTCACAATGCAGCTTCTCCTGTGTCTCCACCTGTGTGTGTGTGTGTGTGTGTGTGTGTGTGTGTGTGTGTGTGTGTGTGTGTGTGTGTGTGTGTGTGTGTGTGTGTGTGTGTGTGTGTGTGTGTGTGTTTAGGGGGGGTGCGCACTGATAACCCACTGAGCTGGAGTCTCCTCCGCTCCGGGCTCTGCAGCAGAGATACAGAACGTCTTGCGTACACAGAGATTTCAGGAACAAGTACATGTTGCTTTATTTCAAATCCTCCTGCAAACACACAGAGTTAGACATGGGGGGGTATCACAGCTTTGTTTGAACAACAACACTTAGAAATCCCAGATAAGACGGCCGTGGACACTGTTTCCACGTTTCTCCGGGTTTAGCAGCTGTTGGTCGGCACGCTCGCTCATCAGCATCACCTCTTCTTCTCTTCTTCTTCTTCTTCTTCCTCTTCTTCTTTGTCTTCTTCTTCTCACCCTGACACGAGCGGCTCCCCTCGGGCGTTAACTTTTCCGAAATACAGATTTGACACTTTTTTGTCGCTTGTGTTGGTTTTGGATTACAGTTGTAAACGCCGAGGGCGACAAGTGTTTGTGCGTCTGGCTTAAATGAAAGCGATCCTGCAGTGTAACCGATCCGTCTGGTTTGGCCAGACTCTGTTGTGCAACACTGACTTTACGAGAAATTTACACGGCAAGGCAAAATAAGGTTTATCTCTGTATTTGATCAGTTAATTCACTTTTTTTACAAGGTGATGTTATAACTGTCTTTACTGTCATAGCTTCAACTTTTAACAAACTGTAGAGCTTACGCTTTTTATTCATGTTTTATTTATATTTGCTCATCAGTACTATTTCAAATGTCTTTATCCAGATTATTTGCATTTGTTGGTAAAAGAAAAAAGGAAATATAAGGTTGGTGTGAAGTGAGTGATCCGACGAGACGGGATCTTTCAGTGCTCATTGTGCTTAAATTAAACCTGAAATGTTTTCTTTTTCGGCTTCAGACCCTCAGTTGTTATTTCAGGAGCGGCGTACGTGTGTTGATGTGTGAAGAGCTGCATGAGAATGTGGACAGGCGCGTGTGCTGTGTGTTGTGTGTGTGTGTGTGTGTGTGTGTGTGTGTGCCCGGTCAGCCAGGCTAAATATCCTTCCCCGGGTCTATGTTTGGGATTATGGTATCGCTGCCATCTCATACGTCAGGATCTCTTTAGTCATCTGAGTCGAAAGACGCGGAGGACCCACAGGACCGGCTGAGGTTAGCGAACCTGTCTGCTCAGGATGAGTCAGTGCCGAGTCAAAGCCTCAGTGTCTTCCTGCGGATTCACACCAGAGTATTTCTGCTCGTGTGGTTGGAGAAAAGATGTAAATAGTTTTATAATAAATGGCACACATCAGTGGGACATAAACAAAATAATACAATAAAATAATTATTCTATCTTCCTTATTTTAAAGAAACTAGACCAACACTTTATCTTAAAGACTTTATGTGAAGATCGACAACATGACATGCTCCCTAAAAGTGAAGACAAATCATTTCGATTGCCCCCTGGTGGCTGGTAGCAGTATAGATCATAAACCCTGCCTCCTCCATGTTAGTTGATGGTACACGGGCAAAACCAACTTTTCGAAGTGCTTTACAAAGTTAAAACAAGATCAAATATGACACACAAACAAAATCAAATTACACCCCCAACAATATTTATGATTTATAGTAATATAAAACAGATAGACAGACATATTAAAAAAGAAAAAACGGTGAATTATTAAAAAGCTTTCTAAGAAGATGTGTGTAAGTGATTTAAAAGACGTCACCGATCAAATAAATCTTTCTCCACGATGGTGTCATTTCATTTCACACCGATGTTAAATTTTCTCTGATAAGTTTGCTTTTAATGAACATTTAATTATGTAACATTGGTCGATCGCGTGAATCTCTGCACAAACTTAACAACAACGGCTGCGTCTAATCCACTCTCTCACCACTCTTTAAACTGACTCTATACAAATGAAGTGGGACTATTTTCTCATTGTTATCATTTAATTTAATCTCTGCTCAACATTACTGTATTAATAAAACATTAAAACATCAGAGAATTGATAGGCTGGTATATAAATACAACAGAGGATAAACTATTTTTAATCTCCAACCTGGTGCATCGTTAAAACAGAAATATTTGCTGTTTCCTTAGTCCAAGTGGGTTCGTTGAGTGTGTGTGTGTTCATATTTCAACCAGTATACAACACTAAATATTAAAAATTGAGCTGTCGGTATCAGGTGTAAAGAAGGCAACTGCACCAACAGGAAATATCACTCAGGAAACACAGTGTGTACAGGAACAACCGAACATGTGTGAAGCTGTTTGTCACATGTGCTCTGCTCCTCCACTGAAATGTAGCGTTGCTTTTTTTCAACTCATGTTTTGCAGATTACATTTCAGATGTTCCTACAAATACTCAAGGAAACGTGTAGATTCAAGCCGGACGGTGCCTCAGTGGAGGAGCCCCTGCCATTAGACGTGACTCTAACGGGTTAAAGCTTCGTGCATCCAGGGCTGGAGACTGTAAAAAGGTGGCTCAGAAATGTTAAATTCTAATCCCAGTCATAACAATACATTGGCGTTATCAGTGATAAGTCCACTGTGAAAAGTTACGGTGGCCACAGAGGACATTTTCCACAGACAGGCCTCCTCTGTTGCCTTTGGCTGTTTGAGCTCACACAGGTGGAACAGACACCTCAGCCTGTGATGATGCATCGTGTCCACTTGGAGGTCCAGCACCAGCGCCGCGACTCAAACACACATACACACACACACACACCTGCTGCAGAACTTATATGTGTGTGTGTGTGTGTGTGTGTTATGGAGAGGGAGAGGAAGGTAGAGGGAGTGTGGGAGTGTGTGAGTGTGTGCTTGTGGCTATAAATGGCCCAAAAGTTCTTCACACGCTCGGTGCACGACTTGCAGTGTTTATCTCACGTGTTCCGATGACGTCATCCCCTCTCGTGTATCTTGCCCTCGTGTCACAGATCTCCTAGCAACCAAATGTAACACCACAGCGAAGCTCCCTTTGAGAATTGTAAAAAAACGAATAATGGCAACAAAAAAAATTACTAAATTTTGATCTGGGTGAGGTAAAAAAAAAAAAAGGAGCTACATCTACCTAGGACTGTAATAACAACCTCAAATGACAGTCAGTGTCCCATCTGCTAACATGGAGGAGGCATGGTTATATACATCTTTACATATAAGCATAGTCAGATCCCAATTATACGTGATACTTAAAATGGGTTAGGGTTTTAAAGATTTATTAACATGGGTAATATAATGTGAGCATCTTTCATGATCACTGACAGTGATTAATGATGTGACACTGCTTTTAATTACCTGCTGGACTTTACTCATTACAAGTCAAAACTCATTTGGACCAATAATATAACTGTAATAAATTCATGTTCTTTATAAATCTTTATTTCCATAATGTGATGGATTTTGTGTTTTGTTGTGTATTTGAACAAAGCCAGTTTTATTTGATCTGACAACCTGGACTGTTCT
This sequence comes from Reinhardtius hippoglossoides, assembly GCA_006182925.3. Classification (NCBI taxonomy): domain Eukaryota; kingdom Metazoa; phylum Chordata; class Actinopteri; order Pleuronectiformes; family Pleuronectidae; genus Reinhardtius; species Reinhardtius hippoglossoides. Next base: position 24,205,416 of record CM031678.1, on the reverse strand, counting down.
TCATGTGTGAGGATCAGAGCAGGAGATGGTCCGAGTCCGACTCGTTCACAACAACAGGAACATCGGCGTCGGCTCGTTTCACCAAAATCCCTCGAATCTCGTGGACTTTTTCCGAGTTGACGTCTTCTTCGGTATCTCACACGTGTGTTGAGCTCCTCTTCTTCATCCTTTTTTTTTTGGGTCTAGAAACATCAACACGCCCACTTGTTTGCTGTGAAATTCCTGGACATTTCCCTGCTGTATTCACACGGGCTTATTCTGACGTTTTCCAGATGTCAGGAGGGGCTGGCAGGAAAAGTTGTGTAGAATGTTCGGAGCAACCGACTCAGACTTGTCGCGTTCTCTCTCAATATTTCAGGAACAGCAGCTTTAATTCGATTTTAGTCCCTGTGGAAACTTTGCACTTTTACTCGCAGCCTATTCAAACAAACTGCTTTTAAACTTCCCATCTGTCAGCATCACTGAATCATCTTCATCAAGTTGTTTGTTCGATTTGAGAAGAGACAAGAACAACTTGTGGATGACACGAGCCCACGTTGGAGAAACACTCTCGTGAGTTTCCACTTCTTTATTTTACTCAAACGATTATTTCTCCCAACGATGGATCTTCGCCCTCGCTGCCAGAGGATGGGTAACGTCACCTGAAACCCCCGTGTGGTGTCAGGCCGACCTCCGTCGTGTCTCAAACTGAGGAAGCGTCTACGGAAGCCCCGAGGCCTCCAGGCGTCGTCTGTTCTCGTCCCTTTGTCTCACTGGCACACTTAAGAACTTGTTAGTTCTTAAAAGGCCAACTATCTATGAGGCCTCGCAGAGATACTTGTTTCACCCAAGGTAATTGGTGCTGTGATAGTGATTGTAAATTCATCACAAGGGGTTCTGAGAGTTATTTGTAAAATGTGTGTGTGTGTGTGTGTGTGTGTGTGTGTGTGTTCCTGCTCGTCAAAAAGATGACAGCACAATATTCTGCAAAAAAGGCTGATCGGCGTGTAACTGTTGTCATAGCAACTGTGAAACCTGGCTTTGTCTCCTGTTCATCGCAGGAGTATTTTTTTTTTCTCCTCCTCACACAGAGACAAAAAAAACAAAAAAAACCTTGTCGTGTACTTCCATCCTTTTCTTACTTCTTGCTTTTTTTTTGCAGCCGTTGCAAACAAATACTTGTTCAGATGTGCGACTCTCACCTCGTGGAGAGTCTCGTTAAACCACTTCAGGATCCGGAGCGACGAGGGCTCGGCCCCTGTTGCACGTCTGTCATGTAACACTCGTTGTGCTATAGTGCAGCACATTGTGCAGCAGACGCCCACACACATCTTTCTACAGTCCCCTTTTTTCACTTTACTGCTGCTCAGCCCAGTCCACACTATGTCAGACTTTCATTTTGTGAAACAGGCTTCGGTTTCATATTCAAACCAAGTTCTTATGTCGTCTATTGATTTGTTTTCCCTAGTCTCAAGCTATTGATTACGTCTCCATAACACATTGGGAGTTGATTGCATAAAAAGCAATCTTTGGTTAAAGGCTTCATCCAAACTGCAACAAACTGCTGCAGGACCTCGATGATTCGGAGAATAATGAGCGTGTATGAGGGGGAGATGACATAATATCCTGGGAGGCACGATTCTGGATCAAATTTGATGTTTTTTAAATGAAATAGGCAGGTTTGATATTCGATTTTTCTTCTTCCTGCTCTTGTTTTTGTTCATGGAATGTGTATAGGTTTATATATACGTGCTTATACGTTTCCTTCGCCTCCACAGCTTTGTGTGGTTTCACTTTGTGGTGACGTTTCTGTTTGTGTTAATGGTAAATAAACGGTATTTTACAAGGTTTTGATGTTGATCCTCAAACCTTTCAGCTGAGATTGTTGTTGTTTTTTAAAGGGAGTTCCACTACTGTGTGTTAACACCGTCATAATTAAAATTCTGCAGAATTGTTGTCAGTCAGAAATGACATTGCATATAACTGTGGATTGAGATCACGATTAATTGTGCAGCCCTGATAGTGACTGTGCTTATGTTGTTTGCATCTTGTGTTGACTCCAAATTCCTCGTCCATGGGGAATAGCAGTGTTTAGTTCCCTGTCACTCACTGTGCAGAGGCATCTCAGTCTAACTTCAAGTAAACTGCATTCAGCTCTAAATAGGCTCCGAGACTTGAGTTGTCTATCTTATCGTTTCACACATGCCCCCCCCCCCCCTACGTTTAACCTGCGCACAGACAGCGGATGCATTTCTCCTTTAAACCAACACAAAAACACACACGCGTGCACAACAACATGCACACGCTTAACCTCCTGGTCTGCTGAGTGTCATGTGACCGGCCGGGGGAGGACGGTGAAGGAAGGCCCAGGCTTAATTAAGCTGAAGCCAATCAGAGAAGATGGAGTAGGACACTGTTGTCTGGCGCCTTGGGGTTTCTCAGCTCCCGCGGGCTCATCTGTCTCACACACACACACACACACAGACACACACACACAGACACACACACACACACACACACACACACACACACACACACACACACACACACACACACACACACACACACACACACACACACACACACTCCAGTCGCATAGACACTTGATGCAAAAACAACAAACCAACACATAATACTTTGCACATGAAGTGTGTGTGTGTGTGTGTGTGTGTGTGTGTGTGTGTGTGTGTGTGTGAGCATACACACTCAGTTTGGTTTCTGTTCGTCGGTTAATGAAATGGTGGTAGAACCTCTGGAACGCAGTTTTTTTGTATAACTTTTTATATATTTTATATAACTTTTAATTTCTGCTTGGTCATGGAAAGTTAGTTGTGCGTGTGTATTAAAACTCCCCAACTCCCCCATGCCATGGCATCATCAGAATAAAATGATTACCTTTTGTTTTGTTATCTCATCACACCTGGGAAAACAACATGTGCTTCGGCATCACAAGGCCAAAGCTGAACATGACCCTGTTTCCAACGAGGGACATTTGCAAAGCAGGGAATCGTGATGTTTGTCTTGACCTTCATGTTGGGGTAGATGTAGATTTGTTTTCACCTGCTTAGGAGAGGACTATTATTTAAAACTCCATTCCAACATGATCCAAACACTTTAAAGTTAGAATAGTTACGATTTTAGTCTTAACTGTAGACACCATAGTAACAGAAGTGCAGTTAGAATCAAAATCGTAGACATTATTCGACTGAACAAACTCCTGACCTGACCCCGAAAGGCTCCTCTTTACAGCAAAGGCACAAATTCAAGACCCTGTCACGAAAAACATGCTCACAAATACTAAATCTGCCGCACGTCTGAGGTTTGTTCTGATTAATACGCACCGTTCTCTGAGCAATTATTGTCATGTAAGAGAAGACGTCAGAATCATCTGTTGTCATTGAAGACAGACAGCGACGTCAACAGCGCACACACACACACACACACACACACACGATGATGAACAGTCCTGACCACGCCGCTGACAACTCCAATCATCTGCCAGTCGCCAACAAGGCCGACAAGAAGCAGATGATGTCAGTTCCCCCTCTTTATTGAGTTATCAGGTTGATTGAGTGTAATTGAGCAATGCATCGGAGTGCAGGGAGAAGACACCGAGCCTCTGGAGAGACCGGAGGAGGAGGAAGGGGGTTTCAGGAACCAGGAAACGCCGTGCCGCACCAGGGCCATGAGATTAGAGCTGACAATGACTGACGATTACTAGCTGCCTCGAAATCATCCAATAAGAGCGAGCGAGGCCTTCAACCAGAGGAAGAACTCGAGTCATGCAAAGCTGTCTCTATCTTTATCTGCTGTTAGAACTGAGAGCGTCTACGTCAGTCCAACATGAATCATCGTTTAAAAGATGGAGTCATGAAAGCCTATGAGGGATTGAATTTCCTCCTCCATGGCTGATTGGCCACTTATTGCATCTGTTTATTTGGATCCGTTTAATTTAAAGCTGCCAAAGCTGCTGTAGATCCGTTCAGAACAGCATCACACCTGCGGGGGGGTGAAGATGCCCCTTCATATTTGGTCGCATTGGCGTTTAGTGAAAGGATGAGAGCTTGTGTGGGCCGGTGAGAATTATCGGCAGAATGTGGCAGTGAGGAAGAATCATCGTTGCCATTTCCTGTTGACCCCCACCCAGGTTAAAATCAACCAATCAGGGAATCTTTCTACCACCAGACTCCTAAAAACATTTTCATCTTTCATCTTCTGTCCGACGAGGACCACATCGGCATCGAAAAACAATGAATCTTAAAGTCTTTTTCATTTTCTTTTGAAATAGAGAATTCATAAAGCGTCTCTAAATATGAAAATTGACGAAGTTATTCTTTTGGCAATATTGTTTTTCTCTGCGACTGAAACCAGCCTGGATATCTTTTCTTCTCTCAGCCTAATTGAAGCGAAGCCTCCGGAGTCCGATGCATTTAGGAGAGAATTTCTGGCGATGATTTGGTTGTTTACTTTATCCTCACAATTCCCTCATTTATTTTTCACCCCCCCCCCCCCCTTCACTCACAGGCTCACTCACTCCCCCAGCTCTTATAGTGCAGGAATTCATATTCAGCTTAAAAGTAACATAAAACTCATGAATAACTGCATAGAATTATAACACATGATTCAAGACTTTTCAGCTCCAACTTCTCTCGTATTTGTATCATTTCCTTTTCTCTTCATTTATTATTTTAATCAATTCAAAGCTGCTTATTTGTTGACTGGGCAGTTTCCTGAAAACAAACTCTCCATTCAAAGCAGGAGCTGGCGAGAAAGTTTGTTTCTAGTTTATCCTTTAACTATAGACGCACATGCATTTCACTCATTTGTCCAAAATAGATTATTTGCTATGGGTGCTAGTTTGAAAAAAGAAAAGGTGTAAATTAAACCAACTGTGGTCAAATTGCCTTGTGGGTAATGTAGGTTTTTGCACATGGAACAATAAAAGCATGGAATTAAAAAGACAATACTTTCGATAATACTGCTCTTCAAACTTAAAACCTCATAGCAGTGCAACCCTGAATCTGTGGAGTATTAAACATTTCACAACGTGTCGGTGTGCTGACGTTAGGCTGAAAATGATGTTGATACCTGATATGTTTTGTTTTGCTCGAGTGTTTTCGCCTTCATTTCTAATCTGTGCAACAGAACAGAACCGAAATGGGGCGATGTGGGTTTCGGGCAGCAACTGGGCACGAAACACTAAAAGCAAAAATATGTTTGCATGAAGCACTTTCCAGAACGACGCATAATTTTGTCAGCATTTTTCCACCGTTATTGTCAAACAGCGTATCATAACAATTCACTATCTTCTCAATGCTAGTTCATCACATCCGGCGATGCTGCGTAGGAAGCCATGCTCACCGAGTTCGCTGAGGTGGCAGACGTGAGCACTAATGGAGTGAGCGAAATGCTTTTGTTGTGAAAACATTTTAAAGCTAGTGTTGCTCACAATGGAAAACAGGTAGCGCAAAAGTAGCCTCGTCATTCAACGGGGGGGGGGGGGGGGGGGGGGGGGGGGGATTTTTCCTATCAAGGGCTCATATAAATTGTCATGACATCCTTTGGGGGCCATATTCATTGACTGAATACTTACAGTAGAGTCACTCGTACCCGTAACGCGATAGCTGAAACTGCTTCTCCTTTTCCGTCTGATGTCAGATGGTAGTGATGATGATGCTCCTATCAGGTGGTCTTTTTTTTAAGAGTTTTGAATCACAGCACACAGATGTTCTAGACGTTTAGCAGAGGGAGATCGTTGTTGTCTCATAGCTCAATGATTTCGTCAGCTGGCTCCACGTTAAGCCACTTAACAGGTTCCTTTTGTTTTACTTCCAAACCTTTCACTCAATACCTGAAGGAGTTTTGCAAACTCACCAGCTTATTTAGGTGTATTAGCTTCTTGCAGAGTCGTCAAACTAAAAAATTCCCCCTTCTGATAAATGTTTTAGCCTCTTTTTAGCTCCCTCACCACAAACCTCCGCTGCACATCTCCTGTCAGACTGTTCGCCCGGTGAAAGCTGCTCGTTGGGCACACAGACACCGAAGAGCATTCACTTTGTCCAAGCACATTTATCCTTGCAACTCACCCACCGGTGTCTCCAGCTGACTTGCTTGAGATTTGCCTTTTTCACCGCTGACTGTATCCTCATGAATTAGGTTCACTGGGTTTTGTCTTTTACACGATGCCTGTCAGCGATGCCATGCAGCAGCTACATGCGTTTCCTTCCCTGTGACCTGCAGGCAAACAGACAGAAGGAACCACCCTGAAGGAAATGTTACTGCTTTGTGTTATTTTTTATTATATTTGCCTATAGTTGCCTTTTATTTTTTATTGTCTTGTGGGACAGGTCAAATTGCCAGAGGCTAAAGGTCCTCCACCCCTGGTCACACATAACATATATGTGTGTTTACATGCAAACAATTCATGGATTTTAACATTGTGTTGCCTTTTTTTTAACGCCTGGGAGAGAGCACTGGACAGATCTGCCTTTCATTTCATGTTTGCTGTATAGTCTTTGTCGTTGCCTGATGTAGATGCGCTGGAGGCTGACTTGTCATTATACTGCACTTCCTTTAAATACATGTCAGTCATTGTTTATACACATATGAATATGTGTGTCGTGTGTCAGACAGGAAGCGTTATTTTCATTTAACCTGAAGCATGATTTGTTTTCCTAACCCTAAGCAACCTATTTATCTTGAACAACAACATCTCGTGTACAGTGAGTGCGAGTCATGACTGACCGACGGAGTCTGACAGGAAGATGCCAGTTTTAATGCTGCAACTTCAGTTCACTCTCTGAAATGCCATATGTGCTAAATGACTGTTTAATGCAGTTCAGTTCTGGAAGACGAAAATATATAAATGAAAAACAGCACATCCTTGACTCTGTCCTGTTTCCTCCTCTCCAGACACTCTCTCAGTGCCTCGCTGGTCCCCGCAGATTCCCCGAAGAGATCTGGGAAACTCAATAAAACACAGGTAGGCCTCAAGCAAAGTGTGTGGGTGTGTGTTGATGTGTGTGCACTCATACATATGTGATAGAGTTCCCGTGCAATTAAAAAAAAAGAGCCCCTTGCATAACTCATCTCCCTTTCTGTCTTTGTCTGTCTCTCTCGTCCCTCTCTCACCCTGCTCGACTCTAAGTGCTACTGATCTAAAAAGTAAAACAATAGCCCGGTAGTTGTGGGATCTCCACGGCCTCCAGAACGTGGGTGTTGTGCGGCTGAGAGTCACAGAGGTGCAGGGAGAAGCTCTGAGCCTCATCGCACGCAGCCACACTGAGCACAAATGTAATTTATAGAGCTTTTATTTGAAGATTAGTGCTGATTGTAAGAGAAACGCCGTTATTCTATCTAGCCGTCTCCAATTTGCATATTTCAAACGTGTGTGCCCTTGATCGAATTTGTTTGCCTCTTTCGGAGAAGTGCATTTGCGTAGCTGGCACACGTTGCACCTCTGTGGCTGTCGGACCGTTTCCCTGCGTTTCCTGCTGCCGAATCTGCCCTTGATGTCACGTCACTGTTCGTGTTTGACGGCGAAATCCACAAAGAACTCCATCAGGGGTCGGGTGGAGCTGCGCCCGTCAATTGAGCTGAAGGAGGAGCCTAATAAAGAGATTTGAAATCTGTCAAACTGCATTAGTCATCTGCCATTAGCAGCCAGCCGCACTGCTGGCACGCAGCCGCAGCATCAGTAAATACAGCCAATGGTCGCATCTGCACTTTAACCGCTCGGCGTGCATGTGCAGGGAATTGCTGTTGCTGCAAAGCCCGTTGTGGGTTTGTTAGATTGACAAGTGACTGTGTGGGACTGTTTGAGATTGGTGGAGGCCTCTGAGCTCCTCTAACTACGACTGATTGTTGCAGTGATGTAAACCCCGTGGCCTCAGTGCTGCGCTGCTAAGCGACCGCCAGAGATGTTCATTTGCACAGGGCTGCTGGAGAAATGAAAATGAAGTGGGTCCAAATCAAATCAGCAGGTGTGGGGAGATTGGGCCGGGTGAATACTTTCTCCGAGGCAGCGTCTTCAGGCGTCTGTTATCCTCCCAGAAAGGTTACGCTGGGAATGCGAGGCCTTCTCAGAAGCAAGTGTTCCTTTAATCCACAGCTCTGTGTCCCACAGATGTGCAACAAGCTGAAAGGGATGTTCTGACTTTTAAGAAAACGTCCTTATCTCACTCGCTCTTCTTCTGCCTGCAGGTTTTCCACAAAGTATTGGATGTCCCAGACATGCATAGTGTGTGGAAAGGGAATGTTGTTTGGACTGAAATGTAAAAACTGCAAGTAAGTTATTAAGCCTTTTTTTTTTCGTCTTTAGTTATTCGTGTCTTCTTACAAGTATTTAAGGAGATCTGTATCTGTTATTAGTTTTTCAAGGCGAAACATTTATGAACCATTTAGTACCAATTGGCATCTTTTGTCTGTTTTTCTACAAGTTGATGATGATATGTTTGATTGAATGGGTTCCTACCTGGTCTCTGCCTCATCGTCCATCAGACATTTGGTGCAAACTGGTGCAGTAATTCCTGCGTAGATCTGCAACTAGACAAACACTGAATCCATGTCCTGGGTTTTTCTTTGCAATCAGGCTGAAGTGCCACAACAAATGCACCAAAGAAGCCCCACCTTGCCATTTACTGATCATACAGCGAGGCGGACGAGAACCTCTCAAAGGTATTTTTTTCTTCATGTAACCTTCCCCTCAAAGCTTTCCCATATTCCTTAAATGGTAAAATGTTAAGATTCTTCTGAAAACCATGTAGTTTTTTCAATTTTCTTGAGAAAGAAAAAAAATTGTATACATTGCAGTAATACCACATACAGTACTTCAACACTTCAATGTTTAGTACCTTCGTGGATGGAATGGTTTAAAACGCGAAAGTAAATTCTGTTTCCATTGATTCGAATGCATGCTGATCTCCCAGTTATTCCAAAGTTGATGCTGTTGACCACTGAAGAAGTGTAGTAGTGACTTTTTAACTGAATATTATGAGCAGCCTAACTGATTACAGTTTAAATAACTTGTTCTGGTTATTTGTTTGTGGATGTTTTAATCAGGAACACAACTAGATTTCCTGATTTTGAACCCCCGGCGGCTTTCTGTCCCATGATTATTCATATATTTTAATACATTTGAGTCCCGAGAGCTGCTGAAGATACTTTTTTTCCTGTTATTTCCCAATTTTAAAAGAGTGAAAGCTTCTGCTGGTTTTTAGCAGATAAAAAGTTATCTGCTGATTAATGAAGCCACAAATGTGATTACGTCATGCGCTGAAGAAAAAAGAAAAATCCCATTATCTGCTATCAGAATTGAGATTCTTTTGTCCTTTCTCTGCCCCCAAGGAGATCACCAAGGAACGGCTCAAGGTAAAGAACACTGATTAGACTTCTTCTGTCCTACGTTAGTAAGCAAGAGCGACTATTTCTAAAAGACAGTTTGCTTTAAGGAATTAATTTAGCAGTGTCTGTATGCGATAACAAATTGAAGGTGTTCAAGAAAGGGCATTTTGTTCATTTTTCACTTTAGAAGCAGACCCTGATAATAAGTTTTGTTCCATTTTACTAAAGCCTATTGGGCGAGTATTTTTCTTGTGTGTTTTAATTGTTCCCCTGTGGTTCTGTTCTGAAGTAGCTCGTCTGGTACGGACAGAATCGGTGCCATGTGACATCAACAACCCGCTCAGGTACACAGACCTGCACATCAGTCAGACGCTCCCGAAAACCAACAGAATCAACAAGGTAAGTGTGAGGAAACGAAGTGTGTGTAACAACCTGTCCTACATATCACGTTCCTTTCCGTTTTGGGAGCCCCGGAAAAAATGGTTGTGAGTCATCCAGTTCCCTCCCAGGGGATCGTGAAACCTATACGGAAATATCTTCAGCAATGTTGATGTTTGCACGGATTGGATTTATTTTCTCACACAATGTTTTCGTCTAACAACTGCTGCTCCTGTTGAGAGGAAATAAACAAGTTTGCTGTCAATACGATGACGATGGATAATCCTGCGTGTCGGAAAGAAAGTGAACCTGTAACGTGAGACCGATACAAACACACCGCTCGCCTTTGAGTTAAGATGTCAGTCGCGGAAATCTTCTGGTAAGCGGATCCTTTGTTTACAGTTTCAGGCTCGTTAACTCGGTTCAAAGCCATCGAGGTGGAAATGCGAGTTTGCGTTTTCAGAAATGTGGGTTTGTATTTTGTCAACACGTCTAATACAACTCAAAGGCCGATCACAATAACCTTCTACTCAGATCCCCTCAAAGACTCCACGACCCTCAGAGTTTAATACCTGGAAGTTAGAAGTGAAGAAGCCTCTTGGATGAGAGGTGAAACGTCTTCAAGAAGCTCATCCAAGTCCAGTTGACCTGTTTTCAGCACGTGAACATACAGCTTGACGCCCACTGTTCTTTCCCATCTCCCTGTTTAGAGAATTAGAATTGGAAGGACTAGATCTCCTGTAAGTCCCATGAACTGTTGGTATTAGAGCCTTTTGCTAAATAGGTGTCTTGTCTCCACCCTTGGATCTGACCCATTCCCTGCGAGTCGCAGTGGCTGGTGTCACGGTTACCATAATAAAACCATTTGAGGTCTTGGAAGGGTCATGGTTTGGTTTTACTCGGTTTAGACACTCAGTTGGATTTAGCTGAAGATTTGGTTTTGGTTTTTTTTTTTAAAAAAAGCAATCAGAGGTTCGAGGGTCTTCGTTGTCATGGTAACAAACACGTGGTTGAGCTTCTGGAAAGGTCATCGATGTCAGAAACAAAACGAATTGTGGTTTTTTTGGAAATGGGAAATTAGCCATTTAAAAGTCCGTCTAACCCGTCGTCCAACCTCCTCGTACAGATACCTTATGGGGTCGTTCTTTACAGGAGGACATTCTCCCACTAGATCATTGAAAATATATAAAAATCTTCAGCTGTGATGTGATGTTTACACAGATGGATTTCTTTATTGTGTTGCTGCCAGCACATCTGACAACTGCTGTTAATACTGTGATGGAAAGAAAGTGAACCTGTAATGTGAGACCACGTCAAATACACAAATATTCACATCCTTTGTCTTCCTTGTTTATAGTTTTCAGTCTATATGATTATAGAAGGTGGAAATGCTGAGTTTGATAGTTCAGATACGGGTTTGTATTTGTTCCCGTGGGAAGGTCGGAATAATAAATAACTTCGCACGACACTGAAGGTTTTCTTCGGGCATTTGTGCAAATCTTTAGAGGGCGTCGAAATCTCGGAAGTGCCAGTGACACTAAAACTTTCCCTTGTGTGCGACGTATGTCCATTAACCACTGTTATTGTTGAATGGAGACATATTTTAGTAAAAGACAATTCTGTCCCTTGTTAATACACGGAATTGACATCGAATTGTCTTTGACTGGTTTCATCGGAGTCACACATTGACCAGTAAAAGATAGTAATACTATTGCTATCAGCTGTTATTATAACGTTAAATTGTAGAGTTGGTTGTACACAGATTTTACTTCGTTCATTATAAATTGTATATACTTTTCAGATCGTTTTTTCAAAGCGTAGCCTGAATCTTTAGATTGATTTCCCTCCTTCCAGGAAGCCGCTGAGTTCCCGTCACAACCAGCGCGGACGTAGAAACTTGCTGGAGGAACGTAAATCCATCACAGTGAAAAGTTTCTTCCGTCTTTTTATGTTCTGTCAGTTACATTATCATCACGTTGCGGTTAAATCTGTTGTTGCATTCAAGAACGCTCTGTCATCGGAGGTTTCACAGTACAAGTTGTTTCTTTTTCCCCACCAGGTTGCTGCTTACTTCAGTCTGTCGGATTATATTTTCAGACTGTAATTAATATAATGCTTTTCAGCAGAGTCGGTTCAATCGGGAGAGACGTACTGAAAAAAAAGTGATAATTTAGGAGTTGTTACAGAAAAAAGTGGCACTCAAGCAGACTTCGGTTGAGTAGAACCTGTTATGAAACCATTAAATTAAGCCATTATTAGAAATGAAATGAAATGTCAGAGTCTAGACAGTGGATGATGTTTGATGTTTGAACGAGTTTGCTAACAGAGACGTTACGTCTTCAGTTTGAAACCTGAACAGATCCTGGAGCAGGATTATTGAGAAACTGGATCGGACCCTGGTGGAGCTGGAGGTGACATTAACAGCGGAAAAGGGGACTATTTAATATTCTTCCAGCAGAACCTTGATAGATTAGCCTTCTTGATGAGATGCGATCGCTTTAATTGAACAGTTGGAATATGCACAAATGTGAGGAGGATATGAATTTAAAGTAGTTTGTCCTAATTCAATTAGCCAAACGTATTTCCCCACATGTTGGAGCTTCTTTGAATGCACCACTCAGGATAGTTTGGAGACACTTGCCCTAAACAGTGATAACACATCTTTGTCAGGAAAGTAAAGGCAGCATATTGCACATTGTGATGAATTACCTCTGTCAGGAGAGTTTCCATTTGAAATTAATGTAACCAAGTGCTGCCTGGAAGGTAGAACATCAATTTAGATATGTGGTATAATTCACTGAGATGCAAAGAACAATGAAGAAGAGTTTCAGCTTAAAACTTTCAATATCCAGATATTGAGGGTTTTTTCGTTGACCCTCTGTTTCCTGTGTCTTGTCAGGATCACATCCCAGTCCCGTACCAGCCAGACTCCAGCAGCAATCCCTCATCCACCACCTCCTCCACCCCGTCCTCTCCAGCTCCGCCCCTGCCCAGCAGTGCCACGCCCCCCTCGCCCCTACACCCCTCCCCGCAGTCGGCGCGGCAACAGAAACAGTTCAACTTGACAGGTATGAGAGAGTTCTGATCAATGACTGTAGATAAAGACGGACAGCGTACTCCTCCACTTCCTCCCACTGTACAAAAATGAAGCCCAAACATCTTGGATGTGGGCGCTGCCATCTTGTGCTACTGACCTCGTTTGTATTGAGAGTCTGTATCGACGTCCCACCCACACACGGTGCGACCAATCACGAGTCAGTCTCAGTTGTCAATCATGATCTTTTACCTAATTTTTATAACATCAAATAACTAATTAAAACTTAACACAAACATGAACACTTGGACAAACATCAGAACAAAACCATCTTTGACTTCTGTGACGTATTTTGACTTTTTCGTTTGGTTCGTCTTTATCGACGTGTTTATCGCCGAGGATGTAATTAACCCTTCATGACTCACATTTTACCAGAGCATTAATATAAACAAATTTGACCTTTGATTGTGCACGTTTTCTTCGGTTTTAGAAGTGACTCGCTGATAATTGTTTGTTTCCAGTGTTGCAGTGTAAAGATGAACTAATTATAACTAATTCATTGTGACTTATTACAAATAAACAAAACAACACAACATAGATAAAATAGATAACGTCCTAAATCCAGAGCAATGTTAATATTTCTGGCTTGTATTTTTATACAACAGTCGACCCAATGGTGGCACGAGAGGAAATAAATTGAGTTTGGGCCAATTTAATATAATGATGATCCAGATGTTTTGCACTGGCTTTGCTGTTCTTTGAGCCATACAGCTAGCAAGGCTAAAAAACCTTTAGCAACTTTATGTAGAACTGTATATGTGCGACCTACATGTAAACAAACAGGATTTCTGAGATTTCTAATTTGTGCTGTGCAGTAGAACTGGTCTTAGGGTCTGATTTGTCTCTTTTTTCCACAGCCTCCAGTTACTTCAAATACAAACAACAGTTCATCTTCCCAGGTACGTCCCTCGTAACTGATCATTACCCTTACCCATGATGCACTGCTGCTAGCCCAGGATGAGTGAGGAGGAGGAGGAGGAGGAGGAGGAGGAGGGAGGAAGGGTTCTTTTGATGTGGAGGTGATTTTCATCTCCTCATCTCGTCTCATCTTTAAGACTCTTGGCCCCTACACCCACTCATCGCTCTCCTCATCCGGGCTCCTAATGACTTGTCAAAGCCTTTGCCTTTGTCCACACCGGTGCCGCCCAGCCTCCGCTCGTCTGGCAGGTTATTACGGCTCAGACGACCTGGGGTGGTGCGAGGTGAAGTGTAGTTGAGATGTGCGCAGACGGGTTTTTTGGGAATCCGTGCACACGGTGGTTCCCTGGTTCTGACTAACGCAGCCACCGGTGCTGTTATACTTTCTTCCACTTAAATGTAATCATCTGCCTTTTATAAGCCGCATAACAACGCAGTCAATCATTACCACTTACTGTTGCTCCCATCAATATAAAGCCATTACGCTCTTAAGTGGAACTAATGTCACTTTCTCGTCAAATTAAATTAGTTTTTTGAAAAAGTAAATCAAAATAATCCATACAGCTCCAGGGGCGATTCCAGTGTGATTTGACCAAGTGTTTGCTTTCTGTGGCACAAGGGACTCCAGCATATCCAAGCTTTTTGTTAGAAAGCCAGAATAAGCTGTACCGGTTGTCACAGGGATCACAGACATAGTTACACAGTCCACGACCGGCTCAGATTCACACCACCGCATCATTCAGAGCCTGAAATCCTCCTGGCTCGCTGGCCTTTGGAGTAAATCCATGCACACATCCAATCAGGCCCCATAAAGAAAAAACAGAAACAGGTCCTCCTGGCTGGAGGGCGACGGTGCCAGCGACTAATGCACCGTGCCACAAAGGGAACGATTTCTGTGGCTCCCACTTTGTGGTAGAAATTGTCAGAATGTGCCAACGCAGGCGGCAAGCGTGGCGAGGAATCCTCCGATGTCTTTCAGAGGTGAATACGGAACAACGGCCGAACGTGCTCCATTTTACATGTTGAACAGAGGAGCGTCCTGAGAGTATAAGGAAAATCCAACTTTCTCTTTTTTCCATTATATGAAGTGCAGTAGGTCCTTTGATGGAAACAAAAATGACCGGTTATTACATTATACCTGTATTTTGTCAAAAGTACACAAGGTTCACAGTTTGTCAATTGAGTTCTTGTCAAACATTAAATGCAGAATAAATTCATTGGATGTGATGCCCGACAATCGCCCGTAACTATTGTTTGTTTCACTTTCTAAAAACCTTACTGACAGTGATCGGGAAGGTGCGACTTCCCGTTGCTGCTGACAAGCCAACAAAAATAATAAGTTGTTGATTTGATCGCACCGAGAGGTATTTTAATATCAAGTAAATCAGAGAGGTTGAAGCTTCATGATCGACTTTCAACTGTTGAACTGTTGTTGATTAGGTATTAGACTTCTTCATCAGCATCTCCAAAATCAAGGTTTTAGACAACACAATCCTGGAAGTTTGTAGAAGTTGTTAAAGCTGGTTCAAGAGAATCCCGACTCAACAGCTTGGGTTTTATTTATTGTTCAGTGTTTATCCTGCTGCCGTCTGTATCTTGCTTTAATTACCTTTTCCATAGGTGGTTTACCTTCACAGTACCTGAGGTTTACCTTCCCATTATTAAACAGAGAGTTAGTTCTGTGCAGTCACCAGACTTAAGTCATTTCTTCCATAATGTCAGAGCCTGATGAAAGCGGTGAACCGAGAGTTCACAGTACAGAGGTCTCACTGTTTACTGAAAAGAAGAAGACGACACTTTCTATCTCAAAGCTTCTTCTGTCATGAAGGGACCAGACATTGTTATTATACTGTAATACCTAAACGATTGTAGTATTCTCCTATTATACTACTATATTATATACTTTTGTATTATTTTTACTATCTGTAATATTTTACTATTGCTATTAAATTGATACATAATATCAATAGCAAAAAATGTAACCAGTGTTTACCATTTAGAAAATTGCTATATTGTGCCTTATTTTTCCTTTTGAATGTTGAGGACCCAAACCTGACAGGTCTCCATGGAATTACTCACAGATGAAATGTATTTATATGGTATTATGATATACGCGCACATTTAGCTGTATACTTTATAAAGGAACTGAATGAGAACTCCCCCCCTGGTATCAGAAGCTTATGGGTGAAAACAAAAGCAGCTCAAGCTGACCACTCTGCCTCTGTATCTCTGCAGCAGCCGTAGGGAGTTACTATTCTTTAACCACACCATCAACCTTTAATGCCGAAACTATAAATCCAGCCTGAGATAAATCTGTCCCACTCATAGAGGATACCTACCACTGACAGCCATACAAACAATGTTGAGGATTTAAATCTTAATTCATCGATATTTTGTGACTGTTTGCAGATGTTGCTCCGGAGGCTCCTCCCAGCAGAGCACCGCAGGTCATCCTGCACCCCGTCCTGACTGAACCCGGGTGAGCACAATCTCATTACCCGAGGAATTCAATGAAACCGCATGGCTGCGTTTTGAAAGAAAACAGTCCTTCTGATCTTCATCAGGCCCATCTCTTCTTTCAGTCGTCTTCCTCTCATCTGCATGCTGCCTCTTCTCTCCTCTTCTCTCCTCCTCCTCCTCTTCTCTCCTCCTCCTCCTCCTCTCTCTTCTCTCTGTGGCCGCTGGTCAGAGGCCAAGTCAGATTTATTGGAGCAGATATTTGGGTGACAATATCAGTGCGAGGGCCGACATGACGAATACTCAGAGACTAATGTCAGCATTGGCCTTTCGTTCATGCTACACTTGGGATGCCAACTGGATTTCCAGCGGCTCTTTGAGGAAGCCAGTGGTCACGTTAAAGCAACCGGAAGAGGAGGGGGAATGATGAGATGCCTTTCGACCCAGATGTTAATTAGATCAGGATCTCAATCTATCACAAGAAACAGGGCGAGAGAACCTGATTCTACAAGCGCACGGGCAATTGTGATGCAATATGGACCCTACCCATGGATTCTAATGGTTTAATCAATAGCAAATATGGCCACAGTTAATTTTATTTTCGAAAATATCAACACAGTCAACCGAAGGTCTTACGTCGAGGTACAGGACATGGGGCTGCACATGTTCGTGGATTAAATAAAAAAAAAAATAGAAGAAGCTGTATTTGATGTCTTCACACTTCTGTGGCAGCTGCCGGCTTTGAGATAAAGAATGGGAAGCAATGTCTGGAAATAATAAGAATCAGAAGAAAGTATGATAACAAATAATGGTACACGCACATCACAGTGGGCTCCATTTGTGTGAGACTAGAAAAGGGTTGTCAGATGTTTACGGTCGCATTCATTAACACAATGGTTGCGCTGTTTGTTAAGCTCATCTGCCAGTTTTGCACACAAACGCGTGTAGGATGTGTTTTTTCCTTTAAAGGAGAAAAGATTTCGTCCCTGTCGTTCCCACTGTGCCAGATTGTGAATGAGCTGCATGGGCAAACAACACAACAACCTTGTGTTATCTATACATTCATCTATAAAGAGAACATCTATGTAATTGGGCTGGTGGAGAAAACAACCAGTCATTTCACACAAAGGCTGAAATCTGCCAGCCCCTCGTAGCCCAATGGGTTTGTAAGATCTGCACAGTTCACCGCGAAACAATCATTTTCTCGTCAAGCGCGTTTGCTCGTCTCTTTAGAAAAATGTTTTCTTTATGTCCGACGTCGTTACAGTAAGTTCTGCAGAGTCGTGGAGTTGTTGCAGTTGTTCTGGCCTTTACAGTAGATCATTCTGCGATCCAGCCTCGAGTGGGATATGAATTTCTCCACTGGGATGACTCAGAAACAGCGTCACATTATTTACCTTTACTTCTCAAGAGCTGAGGAGATAAACCCCAGTTTAGTCTTGACCAAGGCAGGCATATCAGTGCAGGAAACAGAAATCTTGAAAAAAATCTGTGAGAATATACGAGGCTGTCTGCTCATTACTATTTCTGCACCTCTCATAATTCCTTCTCTTTACATCCCCACGATCTCTCATTCTTCACCTTTTCACGGAGCACTGAGACCCATATTCAGATTTAATTAATGCTATTGTCCCTCCTCTCCCACACCTCCTTTGCTCTGGCAGCTCTGGTCTTAATGGCCTCGTCCCAGGGTTAATGAGAGCCTGCCTCAGACCCCCAGCACCCGGCAGGATCCCCTCATTAGAGCGCAGATCGAACCGGCAGTAGAGACCCTTGGCGCCGCAGGAATCACACATTAGTTTAGAAGCTGCCTCACCTGTGGTCTCAGCCCAGAGTCCAGGAGTGCTTTGAGAGCCGGTGTTAATATGCCACAGGAAGGTGGCGAGAGGTCACACAGCCAGTTATATGGACGGAGGAGGACGGGCTGCGGAGGGAAAGCAGGTTCCTTTGTGCCGCGTCATCGGCGCCCACAGTGTAGGTGACAGTGTACATTCCAGGGTCAGAAACTAATAGGGACTCGAATTCACTTGAGACTTCATAATATGAATGTGAAATTATAAATTAGGGTCAGAAAATGCCACCAGCAATTAGGAACGGCCTTTCTTACATTTCGTCCTGTTCACACTTTATTCACTTAGGTCAAATCGCCTTGAAATAATGTGCTTTTTCCCACATGTGGGCCACTGCAGGTGGTGAACAGTATAAACGGCTCTGGTCCAGTAATTATTTCCAGTGTGATCTGGAATTTAAAAATGAATTTGAACATTTTTCAGAAACTAAAGAGCAACAAGATGCCATAATTTTTTTGTTATGGTATAAAATGCAAAAGGGTGAAAATGTCTCATTTTGTAGTCATTTCAATTTCCCCAGTAAAGAACCTTCCTCACAACAAATAGACGGAGCATCAACAGAATGCCTCTTGTTTAAAAGAAGACTCCCTCATAGCCTCCAAGAAACTAACCACGCAGCTTAAATCAATCTATCTTTCTTTGCAGCTTTTATATTGCATTGTGTAAACACGCTGTGGTGCACAAGAAGTATGAGAAAAATCAATGGCAGACAGTTCAGCGCCAGTTTCCAGTGGTGCTCACAGATTCAAGGTTTCAGGTCACCTGGATATATCAGACACTCGTGCAATCAATGGGTCTTTGGTTCAATTGGGTGGAACGAGGAGGCGTACATGTATTCAACCGACTGAAAAGGTCGCTACAAAAAAGTCTGATGTCGCTGCAATGTGCTGTTGTAAAGACTTTCGAGTTCAACAGATCAGGGGCCTTGGTAAGAAAGCAGAAACAGTTGGAGTTGTGGTTGAAGGTTAAAAGACCCAAAGTGCAGACGTCCGACAAGGGGGGTTGTGCAGAAAGCAATATTTGATAGTAGAACAGACTTTCAGGAAATCCAACCTGAAAACTGGGGCAACGAAATAGGCAAGAACTCGGCGTTCTGGGGCAAACTGGCTAACTACACCAAAACACGAGGTAACACCGGGAACATTAACAGAAACTAAAACTGGGTAGCACCGAGACTCGATGCTCAAGGGAGGCAAACGGGATCTCCCATTCCCAAGGAACGACGGGTCCAATGGGCGGATCCTTCTCGGGGCCAGTGACAAAGCTAACCAGCTAATTAAACACAGGCAATTTAGGTTCATCAGTTAGACAGAGATCTACTGTAGTGATTATTCATCTTCCTCTGTTCTTCTTGCTTCTAGGATCGAGGGGAACCCTTTACTCCAAATCGAGGTCGAACCTACATCAGACGTGAGTCCTTTGATTTCTGACCCTTTGTGCTGCTGTGGAATGTGAGGTGTTCGTTTCCTGCTGATTCTTTGTCAGTAATCTCTGTGTGAAATTACTCACGAATCCCAATGAAGACCCAAATGCAGCTTTCAGCGTCACATGTCACAGACATTTGCATTGTTCCCTCGTTTAACATAATTTGGCTCAGCTCTTTGAGGAGCCTCCAGGTAAGTTATGCGTCAAAAAGCAGCGAGAAGGAGACGCAGCTTCACTGATCGTCATCGCTGTTCCTGTAACAATGATATATTTTGAGAAAATGGGATGCATATTGCTTTGAATAACAATCCAGCAGGCATCTCCGAATAGGTCATTTTCATCATATTTAAAATCAAATCAGAATAAATCTGCCAGTTTCCCCCCCTCTGGCTGCTTCCTCTTTTCATAACTCTCTATTGATGTTGGTAATGACCTAACTAGCAGTCTGTGTTTCCAATGCATAAAGCTCGACAGGAATTAAGAACGAGGTAACGCACGAGCGGGTTTTTATGCTTTTATGCCAGAGGTTTTTTATGACAATTAACTGATTACATGTTTATTAATTAATCCATTAAATTATGGTTTTGTGTATATCTTGGAAACGCCGTTGTTCCTATGACTTAACTTCCTTGCAACTTCGGAGGTCAAATAAAGTTCAGGACTGAAGACACAGATAGTGAATGTACTGTAAACAGCAGCAGTGGATTGAAACGCGGCTTTACAGTTGTTCTCGGGAGCTTTTCTTACATTTATGAATGCTTCCTAGTTTGGAGGAGGTTTTAATCCACAAGCTGCTGAATGGCTTTTTTGGGGGGGGGGGATATAAGCATTTATTATCTTAAGTCTCTTTCAAACAGCCTTATGTAGAGAAGAAGATACGTTAGTTGGATGTAACCGTCACTGCCCACTCACTTCCGTGCATCTCTTACGTTGATGTTAAGCAAAACACACGTCAACTGACAACAGACACGTTATGGTCAACTATTAACTACACTGCCCCCCAACGTTTTCCAGTGGTACTGCTCCGTTTCGTTTGTTTCATGCAGAACCACAAGCTTTCAGAAGACGTGTAAAAATCCGAACGAAATGAATGCAGAATACGGACAGAAGGCTCCAAACCGTTTCTGTACCTCATATTAAGCATAACTGAGCCTCTAGTGGAATACTTAGTTTACACCATCTCTTTGTGTTGTATAAGTACAATTTGTCTTGACGCAGAATGAGGAAGGTAACGACGAGGACTCCGGTGACGAGTTTGAGGAGATGAACCTGTCGCTCCTGTCAGCTCGCAACTTCCCACGCAAGGCTAGCCAGACCAGCATCTTCCTGCAGGAGTGGGACATCCCATTCGAGCAGCTGGAGATCGGGGAGATGATCGGCAAGGGGCGCTTCGGCAAGGTTTTCCACGGTCGCTGGCACGGCGAGGTGGCCATCCGCCTGATCGACATCGAGCGCGACAACGAGGACCAGCTCAAGGCCTTCAAGCGCGAGGTGATGGCGTACCGCAACACGCGCCACGAGAATGTGGTGCTGTTCATGGGGGCGTGCATGAGTCCACCACATCTGGCCATCATCACCAGGTAAGGATAAAGGTGTAGAAGGTACTTTTGTACAGATCCATCCATCCATCTATCCAGTCCTTCATCCATCCATCCACTCAACCATCCATCCACTCATCCATCCTTCCACCCATTCAACTGTCCAACCATCCACCCACCCATCCTTCCACCCATCCATCCATCCATCCACTCATCCATCCTTCCACTCATCCATCCATCCACTCATCCATCCTTCCACTCATCCACCCATCCACGTGTCCATCCTTCCACTCCTCCATCCATCCATCCACCCATCTATCCATCCATACCACTTAGCCTTTGAGGGTTGGTTTTACAAGTGTAAACAAAATTTGGTATTTGATATTCAATCAATCATCAATCAATCAATCAATCAAATTGTATTTGAATAGCCCATATTCCCAAATCACAATTTGTCTCACGGGGCCTAACAAGGTGCGACATCCTCCAAATGTAAGGAGGGAAAGATGGTCGTATTGTCCTGTGTTCATTGTTTGACCGTAACGAGCCTTTCTTCCGATGTTGAATCTGTGCTCTAGTCAGTTGCTGAACCCTGAGTGGTTTCTCTGTGGCAGCTGCTCGGCCTCCGCAGCCAGTCCTCGTCCCACGGGAGTCATTTTCAATCAGCCACAGATCTGCCCAATGAGTTTAGAGCGGCTGACAACGAAGCATGCAGAGGTTATCATTAGAACAGCCTGCTGCTGCTGCTGCTGCTGCTGAATGGAGGAGCCGCCCACACCTCGTAGTGATGGGGTATCTATCTCGACAGCACAGTCTATGGTGGCAGATAATACGAGCGTAGAGGGTCGGAGGGACGGAATCCTGTCAATTGGCGAACAACTTTAATTATTCCATGGATTAGTATTCAGATTTCTTGCAGCAAGTATTTTCCTCAGTTATAACAAGGTAGCAGGGGGCTGTGTTCAGGTTAAAGGCCGTCTCTCGTTTAATTAATTGCGGCAACAAATAATGTTCAAAAAGAAAATTGTTTGGATACTTGCCACCCTCCCTGAGTCGTCCGCACAAGCCGCGAACAAAGAGCGGAGTAAAATAATAATTTTCGCCTTTTGTTTCCTCTCTTTTGTTTCACTGAGAAAGAAATTAATTTTCGTTTCTCTATAAAGAAAGAAAGAAAGAAGGAAAGAAAGAAAGAAAGAAAGAAAGAAAGAAAGAAAGAAAGAAAGAAAGAAAGAAGGATGTTCTGTGCTGAATTCACGGCTTTAAAAATGCTTCAGGAGACAAAGGGAAAATGTTCTCCGTTCCAATCGCGTTCACAGTGGTGGTAAATACGTTTTGAATGACTGACTGAGTGATTGACTGATTTGTTGCACTGCTTGATTGCAGTTAATATCTCGAGTGCAGGGGAGCTCGCTGCTTCCCCTGAAATCCTCGCAGCTGATTAATGCCAATAATGCAAATGTCAGTGCAACAGATGGCTTTGTTACCGACCAGAACTCCGCTCCATGTACGACACATTAACACGAGAGGGGAGGTGAAACACTGGAAGTCAAACATGTAACAATCAAACCTAATGGTCGGTGTTTTGGAGCATTAGGGCCATGGAGAAGAAAAACTATTTTTCAAGAGTTTGGTAATTTAACCGGAATAAATCACTTTGAAGCTTTGTGTCATTTCACAGGGCGAATATCAGATGATCAGGCTGCATTAAAATAAGGACTATGGAGAATCTGAAGTTGTATTTTATTACAGCTACACATTATCAGAAGAATCGGGACTTTTGAAAAGATCGAGAAGGAAACATATTGAGTTAATGAGCGAGTCATTTTCTCTCCACAGTCGCCAAAGTGCTGCTCATTGTGGGAACTGTTGGGTTTCTCCAGGGTCTTGACCTTCGCATGTAAAGTGCCTTGAGATAATGCATGTCATGATTATGCGCTATAGAAAATGAAATGAAATTGAATTGAATTGAAACTGAGTCTATACTCTGAAGAAAGAACCACAGGGACTTGGAGGAAATTGCTTCTTTTGTGGAGGAAATGTTGGATCTCAGTTCACATGCAAGATTGGTTAAAGATTGTGGATCCAGGAGGCGAGACAGGGGTTTTCCTTGCTGCGTATTTCCTTAAAAAATACATTTTTGTATTGTCGATTCTCCTAATAATATGAGTTTATTAGTCGTTGAAGTGGCTGTGGATTTTATTTGCCAGCTGTCATGTGTGAAGGTTGGTTTTAAACATGTTTTAAAGCATGAATGTGACTTCCAGCACTTAAAGGAGGCTTCATTATCACGTTGAGTCCCATGAAATGCTGCCACTCTCTCTCTTTTTATCTGAGTAACTGTTGTCATGAGAAGTTTTTTACCTTTCAAGTGAAGTGACACTAAAGCACCAGCTGCATTTCCTGTTGTCGTAGAAGACCCAGAGGGAAGAGAGCTGCTGAAAATGCGCTGGCTGTCAGGCGGTTGTTGGTGATGAATATGCATGAAGTGTTGGCTGCAGGTCCTTTGTTGGTCACCTGCGTGGCACAGCCAGGGTTGAGGGCGTCAGCTGTGAGGCGAGGCGGGGGGGAGGCCTGTGGAGCGGTCTATTAATACACCGCGGCGATGGCACCCCTCCAGAAATATGACACCATCTTCATGAACCGCAGTTTAACAGCTTGGCCCTGGCACAGAGAGGGCCCGGTGTCTCAGTTCAGAACGATGACATATTATCTTCTAACCACATCTCGAGTTAAAAGACGCAGGACTACACACAGAGACGATTTCTCCGTGGGGATTCCAGAGCCTTGGAATAGGAATGGGACTTCAGAATAAAAACAAACATGGAGGAAACACCGGGACACATTAAACAAGGTCTTATACCGTTGCCACAATTTCGTTTGTCCACGTGGCACATTATTTCTGTTTGCCTCCCAGTCATCCACTATCCCCTCATACTTCACGTGCCTCGACGTTATGAAATCAGGGAGGCTCAGATATATTTATTCAGATAATGTCTGTGAACCCGTCACACTACAGGATAATTTGGTCAGATAATCGGTTCAGATCAGCCTCCGACCTGAAATCGCTCCAATTACCCTTCAGTGTCCGGGTAATGTGTGAACTGCCAAGATAAAAGGTATCTTGTGTCCCCTGATATTTAAAAACTGTTTTTGAAAACTAAATAAAAGCTTTAAGCAACAAAGCTAAGCTCAATTTGTCGCTGCACAATATTGAATTTTCTAGGCTTTTACCATCACCACCTGTTGCTTTGACAACTGTGGGAAATGTGAAAACCATGACACACATTAAGAGATTAGACCAAGAGGAAGTAATGATGATTGATCACCGTGTTTTCATCAGCTGTTTTTTCTGATTGAAATGTGCAAAAAACCTGTATTTGAAATGTTCTGAGGTCAGAACGGTCGTTTAATATTTGATCGTGTGTTTCTTCCCTTCCCTCCTCTCAGCTTGTGTAAAGGCAGGACTCTGTACTCGGTGGTGCGGGATGCCAAGGTTGTGCTGGATGTTAACAAGACCCGACAGATCGCACAAGAGATGGTGAAGGTAAAACAACTCAGCGCTGATTCTGCGGAGGACGTCGGCGGCGCTCCGTCGTGGTGCAGAGCGCTCACATCTCTCTTTGTGTGCAGGGGATGGGCTACCTCCACGCTAAGGGGATCTTACACAAAGACATGAAGTCCAAGAACGTGTTCTACGACAACGGCAAAGTCGTCATCACCGACTTCGGACTCTTCACCATATCTGGGGTTCTGCAGGCTGGCAGGTAATTATGTTCAATAAACATGGGAGACACTTTTTGTCAGCTGGAATCAACTGACAGCCCCTAACTTCTGTATTTTAAGGAAAAATGCTTTATTGGTCTTCAATCCTGGGTCAAATGAGTCGTTATTACGGCTCCAGCTCATAATTTGACGAGTGAATATGCAATAATTTTTTGGGGCAGACTTCACATCTAACCATTTCCATTAAAGCAGTTCTTCAGAATCGTTCAGTCATTGTTGACAGAAGTAAAAGTAACTAGGCAGTGGCGTCCATGCTGCTCTCTACAGTTTACCAACCCTGTGTTCGTGACATTCAAGGTAAGACACCAGAACCTCTTGGGCGAGAGGTCGGGTAACTATGGTTAATTCAGAGTCTCCAAAGAACCTAATCTTAAATCTTCAAGTCTTTAGACTGAGAAAATCCACATAGAGCTCCGCACACTAACCCCCAGACCGAACCGGGATTCAAACCCAGAACCTGCATGCTGTGAGGTGACAGTGCTGCACCACCATGCCGCCCCATTTTAAGTCTGTGATTATAATAAACAAACGGAGCTAAGCTT
Source organism: Reinhardtius hippoglossoides (assembly GCA_006182925.3). NCBI lineage: Eukaryota > Metazoa > Chordata > Actinopteri > Pleuronectiformes > Pleuronectidae > Reinhardtius > Reinhardtius hippoglossoides. The sequence goes on along the minus strand of CM031678.1, from coordinate 24,180,110 downwards.
AATTAAAAAAAGCTATTTTCACTGGATATCTGCTTTGTAGCCTTGTGGACTAGAATACAATGTTGAGCCTCACATTTTTTAATCTCTGCTTATTTACCTTCGCCAGCTGTAACTGGTCCTTAAGTTCACTGGTTGCTCTCGGAAACAATCAGAGCATCAGCAGGCAGTGACATCATCTGTTTGAACAGACACAATGTGGATTATGGGCTAGGAGGTATAGAGCTGAAGGGCTCTGATTTGTGGTCAAAAAATAAGAACACAACGTTTTGTTTGCGATATTTAGTCTGTACTCGAAGTGTAAAATGCCTAATTTACACCTTCTTTAACTTACATCGGTGACAATCCAGTGAAAAGTGCTCTGCTTCTCTTTTGTCCATCTGAAACGACCACTTCTCCACTCGAGAACATGAACCAGGTCAACGACGGGCAGGGGAATCCAGTGGTGGCCGAATAAAGCTGACGGGCAAAGCGCATAAATAGAAATATCACAACAAAGAATACAGCGAATCAGTGGTGACAATCGAAACACTACGAAGTGGCTCTCGCTCCACCGAGGAATAAAGTGTATTTTCTGTAACGCTCCGTGTCATGGCTGAGCCCACCAGTGATCACATGTTGTATCCGCTCGACCTCACACAGACTTTTAATCAAGCGTCCAGAGGTAGAGAAGAGATTTCCAGTCACAGACCAGGGAGCTGCACAGTGAGCCGTCTGGAAACACCCACAACATCTGCAGCCAGTCCTTCGGAGCAGCAGGGTTATATTTACACTGATATTTACCCTCATGCACATTATTTAACTTAATTATTCCTATAGTTTACAAATCATTCTATTATTAATCGGTCATTCTGCACCTTTTGAATGGAACGAGCTGTGATCTGTCCTCCAGCTGAAGTCTTACGTTCCCCCTGGTGATTTAAATCTTTGTTATCTGGTGTTTCCTCATGATTCTTTGGAGTTGTTTTAATTAAGTACCAGTTGTGATGCTTTTATTTATTTGCTGATTGTGAAAGTCTCTTGACAAAGAGATTAAAAAAATCTCAATGAGACGATTTAAATTAAGATTAAATGAAAACTGAGCAATAAAACAAATTTAATCAATATAACAAAAGTGCAATCTATATTGATTTAATGTGTTTACAGTCAGGAGGTAAAACACATAATACATTGACGTATATACATTTTTGGCCATATGGTCCAGCCCAGTTCAAGAGAAAAACATTACCACAAAAATAATACACAATTTATTTAATGGTTCTTTAAGATATTAGAATAGTGTTTTAAAGCGTACAGTGTCAACAGTTGTTTTATTCTATGAGAAATAGTCTGAGTTGCTCTTTTGCTGAGACGTAGATAATAAGAGCGATGAGTAACTATAAAGCTAAGAGCCAGGAGTTAATTAGCGTAGCTTAGCATAAACACTGTAAACAGGGGGAAACGGCTAGCCTGGCCGTGTCAATAGGTCAAACGTCAGCTTTGCCACATCACTAAGGCTCCGTAATCAGGTTGAGCTGGTTGCAGCATCGGTGCAACAACAAGGTCCAGCTGCTGTTTCCCAGAAAATAAACACAACACGTAATTCCCAGTTAAACCAACTGGTCACGTTTTACGTTTCTATTTCCGTACCTGGTAATACAATGTGTTGTTGTGTGTGTACGAGCTTCCAGGACAGAGCTGCTTCCAGTCATTTTGTGTGAAGCCAAACTAAATGTCTGTTAGTGATGGAATCAATGAGCTTATTGTTGATGTTGCAGCTTTCATTTGGTTCAAATTTTATTTAATGATTTTTATTTAATGAAACCCAGATGACATTAGTATATAATCCAGTGTTAGTGTATGTTTTTAAATGTGTGTTAAATCACTAAAAATCATGTTTTCTTTATCTTTGTATCTACATCTGGAGCATCTGGCCTAGGAGGGTATGAAACAGCCGAGCCTGTTTTATAACCTGGGTATAAAACAGGCTAGCCTACTTTAAACCCAGGTATAGTCTGGGGAGGTGGTATATTTTGGGTTGTTACGCCGGTTCTCTTCCTCAAAGTACTTTTTCCTCTCCAAAAGTAAAGAAGGAACATCGTAAATATCAACCCCTGCCTCCTCCACGTTAGCAGATGGGAAATGGATCGAACTATTCTTTACTCAAAGAAGGTTTCGATCTTTTTGTGTATAGTACTTATTACACTGGTGTATGTTCAACGGTTCATTTCCAGGCAGTATTACAATTCATCAGACTTTCATTCTGACACACACTAAAACTGATACTATACAGGTTTACGCTTTATAAGACCTCATCGATCTCGCAGTCGTGACATGAAACGATCTCGTAACACTGTCGATGTTACGAGGCGCCTTTTATTCACCCGCTACTTTCGGTGTCTTGGCTGCATGATGGAGTGGATCAATGAACCTTTACACACGTTTCTGTCTCCACCTTTTTTTTTCTCGCTCTGCAGCCGGAGAGAAGACAAGCTGAGGATCCCCAACGGCTGGCTGTGTCACCTGGCCCCGGAAATCATGCAGCAGCTCTCTCCGGACACAGAAGAAGACAAGCTTCCCTTCTCCAAACAGTCAGATGTCTTTGCTTTTGGGTGAGTGTTTGCCTGCTTGGTGGATTCCAGGTAAAATCCCACATTGTCAAGCTCCCCTGACTTAGCACATGTCCTTTATGAATCGAGCCTTGATTGTGATGGAGGCACAAATAAGTATTGTCAGCTGCAACACACACTGAGGTAGACAAAGACCTCACTGATAAGTTCCTCCCATGGGGCTGCTACTGGAGGTCTGTGAGCTAAGTTGATCGAACAACACAAACCAAGATAAAATCTGGAATATTAAACTGATTAGAAAATTGTAGGGGGGGGAACGTGTGAGTGTTGAGGAGCCGGGAGATGTCAACTATCTGATTACACAGTGGGAGTGAATCGAAGAGTAGAGGAGACGGATTTATAAAGTGGTTTCCTCCAATGGAGCTCAGTCCAATGGAAGGTTTGACATCTGGCCTCCGAGGTAAAGGTGCTTCTCAGCTGCACAGGAAGTTCTGGTCTAATCGTGAAGTTTTATATAATCGTGATTTTGTCTTTCTTTTGTCAAAAATACACGAGATTGGACACCTTTTGACCCAAATCGTTTCCCCAGCTCCGTTAGTTATTGAATATAGATTCCTCCCAATCCGAGGTGTCCTCCCTCTCTCCTCATTTGAAGTCCAATCTTATATTTGTCCTAAGTGGATTAAAAATCCCAGTGGCTCCAGTCCTTCCTCCGCTGCCATTACTGATTCTTTGTGGGCGGGGACCCTGCTCTGTTGCCTCCTAACACAATTGCATTTTCAGATGGTCCCCCATATGGAGGTTTCGTCACTATATCATTTCAAAGGGAAGAGTGCGGCGCTGGCGAGCAATGTCCAGCTGCTCTGTTAGAACTTGCGTTACCTAGAGGTGACCCCCGAGGCCGTTTTACATATTCATCAACAATCAGCCGTCGTTTTTTTCCCCTTCTACTGGCAAAGAGCTATTTTTATACCACTCAAACCTGACGTGCTGGAGGAGAATGAAAACAACCACTTATCTGCACAGGGAGTGTGGGTATGGTAATTTCGCATGAGCAGTAATTAAGAATGTGTTGTTTCTTTAATGTCGTGATGACATTTCTTAAAAAAACTTGGTGCTCAAGGCAACGTTCATCCTCGAGAAAAAGGACGTTTCTGCACAGATCCACTCGTGCAGAAGCCTCGCCTCCAACTGAGAAGTGAACAAAACCATTTAGTTTCATCTTTTTTTACTTTATTTGTTGTGACTGAGATTCGGGCCTGTTAGCGTTAGCGCTGGCCCGGGATGTGAACCCTCGCTCTCTTCCTCTGTCCTCGCAGCACCATCTGGTACGAGTTACACGCACGTGAGTGGCCTTACAAGAGTCAGCCAGCGGAGGTGATCATATGGCAGATCGGCAGCGGGATGAAGCCCAACCTCGCCCAAGCCGGCATGGGGAAGGAAATATCAGTAAGTTACGTTTTCAATAAACTGTGATAACATAATACAGGCAATCTGGGGATAGCGCCAGGGATATAGAGGAAGTCGTATAATTACATTTTGATCATCAATCGCAATTACCCTGGTGTTAACAATGTGCAACAACACATATTTTGCTTTGCTTTGATTCAAGAATTAAAATATATTTGTTAACTTCAGTCTCTATGATATCTCTGATATTCTGTGCTTATATATTGCTTTAATATTTAGTGCTTATAAACCAGGGTTTTTCAAGGTCTTCTCCCTTGGTGGTATTATCCTGTCATATGTATGAGCTATGAGTCCAAGGTTGTCTTCAATGTATATAATTTACTTTAAATAGCTATTGATAGACACAGAATATAATAGATGCTGATAAAAAAAATCTAAAGCTTGCAACAGTTGAGTCCGTGCAGTGATTAAATCCATAAGCAGTGTAGATTCTAATCAGGGACAAAGTACTGAGCACGTCATTAGTTTTCTGTGTGGTGTATGAAACTATATATTTTTTAATAGTGTGAAATTGATTAAAAACCTGAAGGACTGAGGTAATTTGGATCTCTAGAGGTTTTTTTAAGTCCTCTCCCTTGGTGGTATTGGCCTTCCCTGTCTCATATGTATGAGGTCTGAGTCCTCGGTTGTCTTCCCTTCACCTTGATGCAACTCCTCCGCCCCTCTCCTCTCTTCTCTTTCTCCTTGAAACTCCCCCGGCGGCTCCATCCGAGCCGATCAGGAGCTTTACCTGCTAATTCCGTGTGCTCAGTCTCTAAGTGGCTGGTAAACTGTGGCCGGTCTCGAGCCACCGTGAGCAAACATGTCTCCACCAACCTCGTGCTGATTCTGTGATGACTCACGACAGGCAGCAGAGCCCAACGCTCAGCAGACGCAGTTCCAACCTTTTAGTTTAGCCACAGGTTTCTGTGCTTTTGGTAAAAAGAAAGAAAAAGTTTTTCTACTTCAAGTACCTTATTCCCTCTGTGAGCTGCGTGTGTGTCAGCCGCTGCTGTGAGTACTGACTGTGTCGGTGACCGAGCCGAACTACGAGAACTGACTGCAGGTGTTTACTTCTCACCTCACATCACTTTATATCCTGAAATCTTTAAAGTTCATCTTTTTAGAAAATGCCCACTTTCAGGAAGTAAATCCATGAAATGCTATTTGCGAGTTTATTCGGTAAAGATTAATTTCCTTTAATATATAAACATATATGCCAGGGACCAAGCGGTCAAATGACAAATGACAAAAATAAATAAAATAATAAAATAAATAGTAGAAAATTAAAGTGGATGACTGAATTAAAAGAGGTCAACAAACAGAACTCTACTCAAAAATGAATAAATAAAACAAGACACTAACACAAACGACACAAAGGGGAAACGTATGAGCTGCCTGATCAGACCATTTGGAAATGATTGGCGGAAAAACCAAATAGACGACATGTAAAACTTGTTAAAATAAAAACATCCCCCCCCCACGCTGATGCAGCACTTGGTCTTGTCCATTTCCTGGGCCTCCGTATTTAATCAGGCTCCTCCCTCTTTTAGCCAAACCAGGAAGACAGACTGATGAAATAAACACAATTTTACCCAAAGATGACAATGTTTTGTTTGTTAACCAATGTGACTGCAGCGAAAATAACCAAACCTGTGATACTGATGTCAGTGAATTTGACCATTTATGTTAATTGTGTGGCTGCAGAATTATAGAAAGGATGAAATACGATGTTTGATAACTCAGTTTCCCTGCATCTCTGTGTGTCTCCAGGACATCCTGCTCCTCTCCTGGGCGTTCAAGCAGGACGAGCGGCCCAGCTTCTCCAAGCTGGTAGATTTACTGGAAAAGTTGCCAAAACGGAACCGCCGCCTTTCCCACCCAGGGCACTTCTGGAAGTCAGCTGAGTATGTCAAATGAGTTATAGGGACACAATGAAAAAACAAACACAAAAAAAACAACAACAACAAAAGCAAACAATCAGCAACTTTTAAAAGTCAGCCGCCATAACTCTACATAAATAGCCCACCTCCTTAAAGAATGCACTGAATCCAAAAGCCAGCCCAGTGATGAAAACTGCCCGTGCTGTGTGTATTTCCATGGAATGTTGGGCATGGTGTGTGTACAGACAAGTTGACTGTCCGGTTTACTCGAAGCAGCCGGGACTCGTTCTCTCTTTGGTTTGATTTGAACCATACTGGAGATCTTCCTTTCTCTTTTCTGTCTTTTACCAGTGACTTGTTCCCTTCTTCATAATATTTGATTTATTTCCTGGATGTATCTCCCCTGTAACCTTCAACTGTTCATCATCATCATCATCATCATCATCTCGGACTTATTCAAACATGTTTGAGAACAAATGTAGATTTCTGATTCCACCTCCCCCTCATGTCTTTCTTTTTTTGAATGAATGTAACCCGTTGCACATCACATTGTATATTTCCATTGCATTGTTCTGCCATTTCTTATGTGTTGTCAACTGTGTAGACCATTCTGTCCGTGTTACCTCATGGCCTCATGTGTGGATGTCTGTCCCCAGGTTTGTCTCAAGAAGATTTATTTGACTTCCTCACGACGTCCTCTTATTTACACCGAACCATTTGAATGTGAACAAGCCGGCACGTCCCTGTTGCTGCGGGGACGTGTCGGCACGATTCTCTGATTGGGAGACTGTTCTCTGATCAGCTTTTGAAAATTGCCTGTGAACATAAGCGAGACGTTGAACAATATCGAGCCCTTTGGGCGGGGGGGGGGGGGGGGCGGGAGGGAGTGTGGGAGAAACCGCTGGTCAGACCAGGACTTCCCTCACTCGACGCTGTTCTGTCAAATCGCTGACACTTGAAATGTATCTCGTCAACTTAGCGGAACTAATTACCCTCCATGGATTGCTGTCACTGAGCCCCTCCCCCTCCCCAGAAATACATGTATATGATTTGCTTTAAATAGCTATTGATGGATACAGAATCTAATATGTGCCGATGGAAATCAGTGCAGTAATCCATATGAACCGTGTAGACTCCGTAATCCGTCACTGAAAATGACTAGTGAACAGTTTTCTGCGTAGTATATGAAAAATATTAGTTTTAATAGTTTGAAATGGATTAAAGATCCTGGACCTGAGGAGTGAAATGATTTAGATCTGTGCAGGTTTTAAAAAAAAAAATCCTACTTCAGTGAAGATGTGACTGTTAAGACGCGTCAAGGGAGAGCACGTGACCTTTAACAAGGCAAAGAGAACTCTGAGAAGTCAAAGTCAACTTTTGGGGTTTGTTTTTTGGCAAGTTCAAATGTTTCTGGTGTTTCTTTAAAGCAGTGTTGTAGTCACTTTAATTAAAACACACTTTAATTAATTACTTCATTTATTAATTGAGAAATAAGCCGTGTAATGGTTTGTTCAGACTGACGGCAAAGTGAATTTTAAAGGCAGCCGTTCATATCTAACTGAAAGAACAGGGGTGGAGGTAACTAACACAGACTCTGCAGAGTTTCGGACGGTTATAAGATTTTACAAAGGCACACGTTTAGAATCACAAACTAAGAAACGGTTCAGTAACATCAGTCGCAGTGTAAATCTTCATTTTGCTAGCAGAAGCTAACATTAGCCACCGCAAGCTACAGTCATTGTAGGCTAAATGAGACTGAAGCAGTAAAACCTCTTTAGAATTGAATCGAGCCAGGTTTCATTTTATCGATAATAAATTCAACTTTTAATTAAGCCAATGCCATTTTTTTGCATCTCTTGAGTTACATATTCTTACTTTAAGGCAAACACGGTTCGTCTGGTTGAAACTTCAAAGGTAACTTATTGCTATTCTTAATTTCTTTGATCGTATCAACCATTCTGAGTCAAGTCAAAGTTTATTAAATTCTATCACTAAATATGCCTCGAGGGGCACTTAACCACATTTTTGGAAAGATTTTCATTCTCCATATAAAGATGGAACATAATTTGACTTTCCTCTCATTGTATGAAAAGGGGGATAATATCTTGACCTTCATTTTAAGGTTTACGAGTTCCCGGTAATAGTCTCAGCTGTCAATCATGACGTTTCATCCTGATTTTATCGCATCAAAAAACGAAAATAAAACCAAACTTACTGGAAAATGAGAACTTAAATATGTCAGTTTGTCGGGAACTACCTAAAATGACGAAACCAACTTTGGTAAAAATTATTTAATGTGTAATTTGGCTTTTTTTGGCACCTGTCCCATCAACTAACCTGGAGGATGCAGGATTAATGAACTATACTAAAGCCAGCCACCAGGGGGGCAAGAGATATTATTAGCCTTTTTGTGGGGGGGGGACTTGTCACGTCATCCATCTTTATAAACAGTTGCCGTTGACGAGGCTACTCTTGACTGCAACACTGCTAAAAAAGGTTTCACTTGGACTAACTTGATTTAAAGTTTTCATTTGTGCAAACCCTAAAGATTGAAATGACTTCTTGGATTATAAAGTAAAAAAAAGAAACAAGTACGTAACTTAAATCTGGCCGAACTGTCCCTTTAACATATCAGAAAAAAAGACATATCAGGACGACCACCCCAGGCCATTTTTTTCTACTTCACGCTGTATAATCACAATATATTTTAAATGTACATTTTAGAGATATAACAAATCGGAGTCGTATCATTCGTGAATTCGAAGTCGTGGCGTCGTTGAGCTGTAAACTGCTTTTTGATTCTCCCGGAGCCAAATACACGGAGACAACCCAGTCATGATAAATAGCCATTCCCACGTCATCCTTTACACATCTGCCAAGTGTTGGAAAATGCATACAAACAATCTGCTGCTGTTTTTTTGGAGTCTGTCTGTCTATTTTGGAATTGCTGGGATTCAAATATTGTAAGTGGATCATTTATATTTGTACTGTTTACAACTTTCAAGTGCATGAGATGGACTATCAAAGATTGATTATTGTTATGAAAAAGAAATACTCCTTCGACACTATATATATATATACATATATATTTAGTATGTGAGCATTTTTCTGATGAGCTGTTGTCCATTGAGCAGTTTGATCTCGATACCTAAAGAGGTTTTTACGTCAGGCTTTGCAAAACTTTTCAAACATCTTTCTTTGGGATTGTTTCAGTATATATTTATAGACTATATAAATGATTAGACGTTAGCATTTAAATACTAATAAAAAAATTAAAAAGAAGACCTGTGCACATGCTAGAGATTACACCCTGACTGGACAACAATCAAAGATCCAAAACATTAGTGCCAAGTGTATATAACAGATTGTAGAGTATGTTTTATCGTCAATTGCCGTAAAAAAAAACCAATATTCCTTGTGAAATCTTTTGACTTCTTTCTTTTGAATGTACAAATTGTGTTGTGTTTTTTGGTTGTTTTTTTTTCGGTTCATTTAAATTTCTTTCCCCTCCATTTTACTTCTATATTGCATTGTCGTCGATGCTGTGTCGTTTCTTTCCCCCCCCCCCTTGATTTTTTTCGTCCTTGTATTGTAGATTGATAGCCACCAGACGCTTGTATTTAATGATGCCTTATGGTCCATGGCTTCGTGATGAGTAGATTTTAATCACAAGCTCTTTTATTTGCACTCATCATTTACAAAGTGTATGACAATAAAAAGATGTTTTCATTTTGGACGTTTTCTGTTTCCTTTATGTCATCTTTTATCTTAGTCAACCCCTTCTCCATGTTTTACTTTGGTTGGACTTTTTAACACAACTTCCTGTGGTGGTGAGTCAGTGCCGTCCACCTTAATAGTTGTTTTAATCATTTACGGTTACTTGTGAAGTACTATTTTAAATCTTAATACTAAAAGGGGCTGTAACACTCTGACAAAAATATAGTTTTTTTATTCTCTGACAGTGTAAAATATTTATATTCCGTTTTCGATTTGAGTTAAAGATTCCAAACATTATGTTTTAACCATGTTTATTAGGTATATATTGTATATACTGTATTTGGGACAGTGCTTTTCTTCATGACTTTAATTGACCCTAAACTCAAGTAAGTCAATTTAAATCACAAGTAAAAAAAATACATCCATACACATATATACATATAACATTTACCATTGTTGCTTCTGCAGGAAGCAGATATACAAGCAGGCAATCTGCAGCTGAAACAGTGACCTAAAAAGATAAAATAGTTTCCATAAGCATAGGGATCTTTATATCTTTATTTATCGGTATATAAACTGGATTGCCATCAAACATTTAGGGTGAAAATGGGTTTAAACCGATGTCCTTTCAATAACACCTTGTGAAAATAGGCTTCGCAATAAAGATGATGAGACTCACTAGTCAGACTGTTGTGTTGCGGTCGAGACGTCTATAAATGAGGTTTAATGGTTTCTGCTTCCTATGAGAGAACCTGTTTCCATCACATCCACGGACTGAGTGTAGCAGTGGTTCACCAATTCAGCCTCGGCTTCCACCTCCTTATAGTAAATCCCTTTAATTCATTTACAGTATGAACGTCTGAACCTTTGTTAAAGATGAAATATGTGCCCCGAGACAACACCCCCCCCCCCCTCCCCTTTGGCTCTTATACAGGCTCATAATTGAAGTTTTTAATAAATGATGTGAAATACACAAGTAATATAGAAAGAGTAATAGGCTTAATTAGATCAGAGGCAACAGGGAGGAATTACTTTCAGTGAAATCTGTTCAAACAGATAAAACCCTGAGATCTGACGTGATCCTCGTGTATTTGTTTAGTCCTCAGTGAAGGAGCGAACACGCCGATGACGGTGATTGTTTGTGTGCGTGTGGCACACGATGTCAGGCCTGACTCACTGGTTGAAGACAGAGAGTTCTTGAGGGCACGGAGCAGAAAAATATGAAACCACAAAATAAATAGACAGATTGATAAGAGCTCTACCTGCGCAGTCCTCTTCCTCCTCCTCCTCCTCCTCCTCCTCCTCCTCCTCCTCTACCTCCACCTCTGAAGTCCAGCCTCGGCCACTGGAGCGTAACAAATCCACATGACCCAATCTCATGGAGGCTGGAGCCCATCAGAGCATGAATGTTTGGTTTCTGTCGAGTTTCTTGTTAAAAGTTCACACGGTTCGGGCACGTTTCTTGTTACAGGACATGCTAATGTAAAGAATAAACATGAAAACAATAAGGGATCATTAAAATGGGTACAAACAATCTAGGTACAGGTTCAATTATGTTGTCAATGAGCACTGGAAGCATAACTCCCAAACTAATCCCACGGAAATGACAGCGTCACAGACACATGCTCATGAACTGTGCGGAGATCATTTAAGTATTTATAGTTTCAGGGGGGGGGGGGGGGGGGGAGGGGGGGGGATGATGTGATCGCAGGAGAAATGATGAGGAAACAACAAAACACTCGAGGATTTTCTAAAAGTAGATCAGTTTAAAATAGGAAGGAAACAAAGAAAGAATATAAAGAACATTTAAACAGAAAGATGAGGATTGCCTAAAAAAAAAAATCAGTCATTCAGAAAATATTTGTTTGTTTGTCTTGATGTTCGCATGTGACCTTTCAGTTGAAACCCTTTGATCTCTTCATGATGTTTTATTTCCAGTCACCATTTTCTATTTTATTAATTTTTTGGATTGTTGTATGTGAACTGGTTATAAAGGAAACAATCAAGAAACCACAACGTCGGTGATTAGTCTTCGTCTAGGAACGCTGACATGTTCGTGGTCACCTGTCACGGTTACCTGTCACGGTTACCTGTCACATGACCGAAGAAACTTTTGGACCAAGGAAATTTAGTGGAATGTACTCTCCTGTAATTACCTTTTGTGGCCACAGGGGTCACTGTCCACACGTCACATTAGCTTTGCCTCAAATTGGATTTGTACAACGATGCCCACATGTAGTACACTTGGTTCACAACGTACTCATTGGCGTCGGGAGACAGGATCGTCACATCTCAAGTAAAACACGGCCGCGATGAAAATAACAACTTTTGACCACATTTGTCTCAAGCTAAAATAACTATCGTCTGTTGATGTGTCTCCTCCTTTGCCAACGTTATCACAAGTTTTTTTTTAAAAAACTATATTCACTATATAGTCAAGACGGTAACTATTGAGTGTCACATTGCTTTTTATATGAGGAATTTTTTATTGCACTACTGCACTTGGCCACTAGGACAAAATGGTCGCAAGGCAATCCTGGTGGCTGGCTGCAGTGCAGGTTATAGACCTCGCCTCCTCCATGTTAGCAGATGGGAACTGAGCCAAAACAAAAACAAATCAAAGCACACATTGAATAATATATATATTTTCTTTGTCTAAGATGATTTTTGGTAGTTACTATTACTCGGATGTATGTCCAAGTGTTAATTTGTTGCTGTAAGTTTGGTTTTAATTCGTTATTTGATGCTATAAAAACAGCTGGAAACGTCAGAATTAACAGCTGAGACTGACTTGTGATTGGTCGAGCGTGTGTTTGGGTGGAACCTCGATATCGAAGCTCCGCACCATGATCACTGCTGCACAGTCTACGGCTACAGATTAGGTCTTGGTCTCGCTCTGCTGTGGCTGTTGCTCTCTCCAAACACACGTGCAGCAGCAGCAACAAGTGCAAAGTGCAAGTTTCTTCTTCCGAACTATAATGAGGTGTTTTGGGAAATGTATGAAACCACTAAGTCGTGTATGGCTGTAGGCGAGTTGAGGTTGTTACAGAGACACCAGACAAATTCGGATCATTACACCGTGCATGCGAATACAATCCTGCTTCAATCATCACATGCTAGTTCTGCCCTTTCGCAGGACTCTGGTTGGATTAAGGAGGCTAATTAGATCGCTTCATTGTTGACCTCACAAACACGATGTAGCTCCGCAGAAACACGCACTGTATCCGTCTTTGAAATTAGCCAATTTGGAGCAGCAGGAGTAGCTGTGCCACATAGCCTCACAGGACTGTGGGCTTCTCTTTATTCATTTAAAGACACCCACGTGGCTTATTATGCCGGGGATGTACCTCATTAGCTTTTGGAAGGCAGAAAGAGAAAGACGAGCAGCGATAGATTTGCCATATAAGGGGGGGGGGGGGGGGGGGGGGGGGGACGTGAAGGTTCAGCTTCAATGAGCCCAAAGCCGTGCCAGTGAGGAAACGCTTGTTAGGGCCTTGAGGCTAAGAAACACACGCTGGCAACACCTGTATGTGCATCGCAATAAATCCCACGCAGCTGTTGGCCCGATTCCGCGAGCAAATAAATTTAACACCAATGCTGAAATACTGCGGCTATCAAATCAGGTGGAATTGTCTGAGGGAAGAGTTACAAGCAGCCGGTCTGACGTATCGGTGGGGGGGGGGGGGGGGGTGGTTGACTGTCTGACAACAGCTTCTCAAAACCCACACTGGTTTGAACTGTACGTCCCCGAAATAAATCTTACATAATGGGAGAGGATGGCCGCTGTGACCCTGTCCTGCCCTCTAGCAGGCCCCGGCCGGCCCATCTGCCAGATAAGTGTGCAGCGACACTGGCACTCAGACGCATTTAGACCCATTGTGGGTTTTTCCTGGATGCAAAGTTTGTATTTCACATCTCCGACAGCATGTGTTGATGAATACTATGAATAATTTTTTAGATCTTGAATTTGAACTTGGACTATATTTAGCCTGTGTCCCTTTCCGTCTTGCGGTGACGTCAAAGTCATTCGAGGATTTGTGATTTTTTTTGATGATCACTGTGTGTAGTTATTGTGATAATGCTGCAGGACAGTTCATTCATTTTTTAAAATATGACCTGACAGGCCCTGAAAAGTTTAGGCTATAATATCAAATCTTCCCCAAAGCACCAGCTTAGAAAGGGTCAGGTCTAAAGGAACAGTTCTACATTTGGGAATATGCTTATTTGTGTTCTAACAGAGAATCAAATGATAAGAATTAAAAATACTCATATCTGTGCTATATAAATAATTAGTTGCCTGGTCCTCTGTAAAACTGCTCTGCACTGACTCTGCCATTGTTTTCCTATGTGCAGAATCGTGGCATCCAACCAAAATTGCCGCTGAGCGCTGTGCTCAAAGTTAAAATATTTAAACTTTGACCCAGTTGGCCTGTGAAGGGACAGGCAGATACATTTTTTTGGTATTCTTTCAAACTCGATAAAATGGCATTAAAAGTGAACCACGATCTGAAGTGTCTTGCAAGACATCGATTCCTCACTTGTATCAAACTCTGCAATATATGCACCAAAAAAAATGGCGTAGTTGAGCGATATCCTATCTCGAAGACCACAGATAAGAGCTCTCAGTGTTTTGTGCCATATCAGTAAAATGCTCTGTGCAATAACTTGAGTTTTTCCTGTTCTAGTGGCTCCTTCACAAATCCTCTCTTCTGACGGAGGTTTCCGCTTCAGTTAGCCGTTAGCTCGCTCACCGTTAAACCTGCTTGTGTAACATCGTCTCTGTTGGAAACACAAACTCCGCCGAAGCGCTTTGACTTCATTCAAGTGCATTTGTCCTTGAAACTCACCCAGTTCAGTTTGCATGTTTCCAGCTGTTGTGACGCTGGAGTAGAATATTTTCTCTTTTGATGAAATGGAGAAACGAGTCATTTTCCACTCGAGGTGCAGAATCATATTCACGCGTTTATTTCCAGACCCAGTTTGTCTCCTCACTGCTGCAAAATTAAACGAACACAATTTCGGGGATGTGTTTTAAATTAGATTTCATGTGCTCTGCTTTGTTCAGTGTCTGTTAACAGTGTGTTGTCCTGCAGGACTTTGTGTGTCTGTGTCTGTGTGTTTGTGTGTGTGTGTGTTAAGATGGCTTCAAATTTAATGATGTCTCTGTTTTCCTTCCCTCCCCCTTCCCGCTCTAGGCTGTAGCGGAGCCATCGATGGGACCATGTCTTTGCATGAAGCTCGTCCTCAGCTCTGCTCACATCTGCCCCACCCACCTCCCTCCCCGCCCTCCTCTACCCCACCTCACACTGCCCATCTCTGCCCACCGCCCAGCCTGACACACACACCACACACACACACACACACACACACACACACACACACACACACACACACACACACACACACCACACACACACACACACACACACACACACACACAGCCACACACACACACACACACACACACACACACGTTTCCCCCCTAATGCCTGATTGGACCCTTTAGCGGTCAGTGGTTGGCCCACGTTGCCAGAGTGGGCGACCGAACACGCCGCAGACTTTCAAACAGAGAGGCCTTTCTATCTCCACTCTATGCCTGAAGCCCTGCCCCAAAATGACACCCTTGTCTTTTTTTTCTGTTGAGGAATTTCCAGCGCCACACACACACACGCCACCATTCATGCCGTGCTGCAAACTCATCTCCAGCCCGCAAAACGTGTTCTTTGATACCATGAGTGTGCAACATGTCATTCTCAGCCTTGTAGCCCCCCCGAAGACACATTGTCACAACAGCGCACACCACACGTCTGTTAATGACGACATCTGGAGTGTGCGAGTTATGCAAAGGAGTCATTCCCGAGATCAACCCAGTCAGTACATCTGGTCGCCGTCCTCCGACGGCACCGCAAGCTTATAAGGATTCAAGCTAAATGACCTATGGTTTAAATTCTGTATTTTAAAATATCAACCGTCGAGTTAATGTTTTTAATATTTCAGCAGTTTATCAACATTGACCTTTTAGTTTATCGCCAGCTCCGACAAATTTGGACGATAAGTTTCAAAGTTTGTGTTGGACGGGAAACCTGCAGAGACCGCCGTGCTTCAAAATGTGTATTTCTATCAGTTACATATTATTTGCTACCGCACCAATGTTTTTATTCTTGCTATTATTTGTGCCTGTAACCAAAAATAGTCCAACACCACAACATGGAAGTCTCCTAAAAACTATGATATTATACCACAAACACAGTTTCATTCACTCAAAACCATCACATGTTCACAAACCAGGAAAACAAAGTATATAAGCATCATTTCAAAAAAGGCAGTATTGACACGACACAACAGTTTGAACAATGTGTGTCTTACATTCAGCTGCACAGACTTTCACATCTGCAAGCTGATCTGTGCAGGTCAGTAGGTTAAGTGCCTTGTTCGAGGGCATCTCATCAGCGGCAGCGATTATTAAGGAAGAAGTGACTCTTTATTTTCGTGTCCCCCCCCCCGATGATCCCCTTCGGTTTTGAACCCGCTTCTTTTTGAGAAAACAAAGATATGAATCTCCGTCTTTAAAACTGAAACAAAGCTTTATTTGATCTCACGTCTACTTTCAAGTCAGAACAAAGTTCCTCATCTTTAAGCTCGAGCAACTTGAGTCATCACTTGCGGGGGGGGGGGGGGGGGAAACGATGGCGAGGCAGCGAATGGAGTCGGAGCGAATCAAACCTCCCCAAGAGAAAATCTCAGATTTAATTGATTCCATTACATGGTCTGCCAACTTAGAAATCAGCTGTTCCATTTGTCTAGACTGACAAATTAATCTCTTCTCAGTGAGTGATGAAAAATGGAAATACCTGCAGTGTTAAACTATTTTATTGATATTTGCATCCGGTGGAATGAAAGTAGAGTTCTTTCTTTTTCCTCTCTGGGGAATTTGCTTCTAAAACATTGAGATCTCCAGTTGACCACAGACGTTCTTGCATCACGGTCGTGCACGCTGTCCGAGCAAATGAATGACAGTCACTTAAAATACCAATAATTGGACAGAATATTCCTATGTGAGCATTTGTGGGAGTCAGTGAGCTGATTGTTCAGATTCTTCCCCCACATAAGTCTAATGACATCAAGGCTGTGCAATTAGAACAAAGAAGACATATGGTTCAATACAAAAGGTTAAATAACCAATTAAATCGTGTTTAAATTGATTAACTGCCCTCAACAGTTTAGAGTTTGCATTTAACATTTTTAGGGCGTCGAAAAAACAAAACAGCCCTGCAACTTTTAAGTAGATTTAAATCATGTTTTGGTTTCATTCAGGAGAGACGTCCTCCAACAACGTCTGATTTCCTAATCAAGGCGGATTATTAAACATGTCTGACGAGAGCTCTTGAGCTTCGCTGAATTTCACGATGGGCTCCAGACGCAGCCTGAGAGTCACTCTTATGATTCGTCTGCCGCTGTCGATAAACATCCACAATCACTACATGCGATTCAGCACGTCCTCGCTTTACCTTTGGTAAATATCCAATCCCACTGGATCATGCCGAAGCTCGGACAGAGGAGATTAGACGTGCTCGGGGTACGTCCTGCGTCCGTTTGATACAATGGCCGACTCCTAATGTGCGCACAATCATGCATTCATTACCGATAAAGTGAGCTAAGTGAGTGTTTGATTACAGCATCGACGTGGTCTCAAACTATCACAGCTCCAGTTTATTTCAACCCCTTGTCCTGCCCCTGCTCGGCTTTAAAACCCCGTCGCACGACTTTCTGAATATCCCGAGCTTCTCATTTGGAATAAACAGAGGTAAAGGTAAATAAAGCGAAAGGTGACTCTGCTTTAAAAACAAGGCCCTTTGTATAAAAGCTGCAGGCAGAGCACGCAACACAAACAGAGGAGATGTTTGAGCTGCGTGCTCTGCCTGCAGCTCCACAGACTCCCACTGTTTTCTTTTTAAAACCTGCAGCAGAAAAACAACTGTCGCTCTTCACATGTGTTTCTGGCATTAAAGGATAAAACTGAAGATATTCTTTCCGTGGACAAATTCCCTGAAAAGATTGAAACAAACATTGCGTTAATCCCGACCACTGGTTCCTACCAAACACACTAATCTTATTTATTTAATCATTTCCTTTTTTAAGGCTTAACAACTTCCTGAACCAACTGTTACTCAAGCAGCGTAAATTGTGTTGTGGATAATTCCCGGCACTGCGGGGATGAGTCAATACAAACATCATTGTTAATGGGAATTAAAAAAAAATAATGTCACCCAAGTGCAAAGCTGCGGCTCATTGATGTGTTTTTAAAAGTTTCTGGACGCCAGCACAGCGCAGAGGAAAGTGTAGAACCATTTTTACAAGACTGTTCCAGGCCTTAAATGACAGAATAGAAAGCATTAAAGTGGGAGAAGAGTACCAGGGTCGGTACCAAACCCGAGGCCACGGCAGGAGGACTCGAACCTCCGTGTGCTGGAGGCGTCCCTCCAAAATCTGTCCATTTATCCAGATCCATTTAAAAATGTAATGGGTTCCTCTTTGGGTCACGTCCAAGCCCTCCTCAAAATGTTATGGAAATCTTTTTATGCGTAATCCCGCTGAGAGACAAACTGATGAACACAGCTAACCCAAAGCATAATACCGTAAAACAATAATAGCCGTAGTGTTAATTAGCTAAGAATGTACGATATGTGAGTATTGGTATTTACAGATGCTCTAAAACAACAACCCGCAATACCACTACCTACCACTAGAGAGGTGTTTGCGATATTTAGCCACCATGGGGCCTGTATTGTAGCAATAGTATTCGTGAGTATGTGTAAAGAGTTGTGTAACTATATCTCTTGTGTTTTTTTAAATGTGTACAGGAATCTGCAAACGTGTATTTCCGATCTTACAAATCTAATTACGCACGCACACAGATTCTGAATCCACATTTGCAGATTCCCGTTCACAAATCTGATTCCTCACACAAGGATTGAGACACAGTTACACATTCACAGATAATATTGTTTCAATATTGGGCTCAATAGCGATCAATGTCACACAGTTGAATAAACTCCTCTGAGACAATATCAACAAAACTGAACATTACAACCTTCGTGGAGGGAGGATTTATTTCAGGACTGTTTAATCCGACAATGTTAGTTTTAGCTGGTGAACCTGAATTGGTGTTATTTGACATGATTTTACTTTTTATTTCTGATATGCATGAAGGAAAGGAAGACAGCACACAATACAAATATAAATGAAACTAAATTGAAAGTTTTAAAAGTCCTCTCCCCGCGCTCCAACCCTTTGATTTAGTCGATGGAGCTTCCTTAATGAGTGCACACCTATCTCTCTGCCATTCATCCTAACCTTATTACGTGCACTTGGCTAAAAGGCCTCTGTCGAGATCAAACACAGTGTCGGGACTTCAAAAAGAGGAGAAATAATAATGGGGGAAAAAAACCACATAATTCCGATGAGAAGAAAGGCCGGCACTCGACTGCAGTTCCCCTGTTCGCCCAATTCACAGGTGATACAAGCACAGAGCCGCACAGTCGTCCGCACGTGGACCCGCGAGGACGAGCGATAGGAAGAGGTGTTTATTTTCCTGCTGGGAGTATTTTCACGGTTGATTGCCGACAGCGGCGATGACGAACGCCGACCGGCCGGAGAGGAGGACGTGACTTTTCCCAAAGCCTTTGATCTTTTAATGCCAGAAATTGTCAAATGTTCTCATGCAAGGTTGTTTTCACACCTGAGAGTCTCAATCTAGGTTCATATCTTTGTTCCCGTCTGATCTGGTTCAGTTGTGGTTTCACATTGTAATTCAAGGAGCAGACTAAAGAGTTTTGTTTGACAAACGTACGTCCTGTTGTCGTCGATCAATACCTGACATCGATTGGTTTGATGCCGGGCGAGCGTTTGACTTCCAAGTGTTCTGCTCGTTCCTTTTCCGTTCCGTTTATGCTGTTGCCGTTTTTAAGACGTGAACTCCTGGGTCTTAAACAGCGGGAGATTCTCCTCGTTCACACGTTCACACGTTGTCAACCGGAGATATTTGTATTGTTTTCATTTATTTGCTTGCGCCGCGTGATAGAAACATCCTGAACACACCCACTGGGTCGCGGTGAATCCTCCAGATACTCCCCTGCTGGTCTCACTTTTGATATTATCTTTCAGTGCACGTCTGAAAGAAACTTCATTACGGTTTCTCGCACCAGAATCAACAACTTCAGACGTAAAAAAAAACTTAACACTAGCTCCAATGCACCAAACGAACGGCCTCTTCATTCAAACATCAAAACCTGCGATTTGCTTCTATCGTTTAATGCTGTCTCAACTTCCTGTTCGTGGTCCGAAAGTCTGTCTTCACACTAGAAACAAACAAAACCATGGTTCAGCTTGATTCGGACCGAGACTAAACCTTGGTCTGTTGGTCGGAGGAACCTTTAACAACTCTTATTTTGTTTTGATCTAAACTGAAAGGTCCAAAGGTCCAGACCAAGCGAGGTAGATGTGAAAGTCTCTGCAGGAAATCAGCGGAAGAAAAAGCTGATATTTTCCAAAAACGAGCGCGAGGGGGGGGGGGGGGGGGGGGGGATCTGTTGTTCTATTCGTCAGAAAGAAACACCGTGGAATCCTGCTCAGTTTGACTGTTACACGAGGGAGCACAGTGAAAGGGCTTCTCACAGCAGTTCTGTCACGATTTATTCGTTCCACGTTTTTGCTCGGAAAACTTGTAAAAGGTGACTCTAATCTCAAATGTCATCAAATCAAACTTGAGAATGTACAGAATGATGTCAAATACAAGCAGCTCTTCCTGTTCGCCACGAGCAGATCAGCCCGAACATACAGTGTAACCTCTGTTTCTTTTGACGACAGCTGCTCACGGCTGCTTCTACGTTTTTTCGATTCCCAGTCACGTTGCTCTGAATCATCCTCTGAACCGACACCGTGCGCTGTCCAGGGCTCGTCGCTCTGTAAAACCATTTCATATCGTTTTTTGCCTCATTCGTTGTTGTCACTTTCTACCCAAAATGCTTTGCTGCATCTTCTCCCCCATCCAGGTCCCCTGAGTTTGACTTTGACAAATCCCACCTTCGACGTCATCATCAACGACATCATCAATCCATCGTGATATTATCAAAAGCAACACGTGATGCTGTCCTTACTCGAAAAGAGCATATCTGTCATTGAAGCTTGTAATGGATCTTCATTTGTATAATTTGTACAGTAAAGTTTATAAAAAAAAAGTTTTCTACCCTTCCAGAAATGATTTAGTTTCTGCCGTTCAACTGAATGTCGACGAATTACAATTTGCAGGCCTTGATATAAAGTTTGTGTTTTTTGTGCAACATTTGGGTTTGTTCTACTGTCCAGAAAAGAAGAAAAAATTGTCAATAAAAAACTTTGAGTGATACGTGTCGCTTGTTTGTTTCAATCCAAACTAGTGCAGTGTGTTTGAATTTAGAAAATGTTGGGTTCATCCTACCTGGTTTATCTGCAATCCAGATTTTATAGTCAATGTTTTTCAAAATGTGAAACAGAACTTTGTTTATTACTGTTCACATGTGTGTTTGATGTATAAGTTTAAATGATTTAGTCAGCTGGTGATATTCTTTTAAACATGTCGGCTATTTCAGGGGTTTCATGAGGCAATCGGCACAATCTTCAAAGTTCACAAGTTTTCAAAGTAAAAGCTCTGTGATCCAGCTCATCTGGTAGCCTCAGTATCAGTAGAAGAAGAAATGTTCAGCCTCGTCCACAGACTCCATGTTTTACGTCTTTGTGTCTGTGCCGAGACCAAATTGATGTTTTTTTTTTAAAAAAGAGCAAACAGCCTGACTCACATTTTGCCCCCAAGACATCATTAATGTTGCTATTAATGCATCTAACGTTTCCTCGACATCAAATTCAAAAGCGAATTCATTATTCTCTTGATATTGACCAACTGAACTTATATGGGATGTTCTATTCTTGCTCGTGGCTGTAATTCCAGCGATGGCACTGAGAGCTTTCTCCAAACCCAACGTGTGTGTAAGCATTTAAATCACCTGCTCAGTTGGCAATTTCAAAATCCATCCATTATCTGTCAGACTTTATTTGTGTCGCGCTTTTCATACGAGCAAAGAGAACCAGAATAAAAAAAGTAATAAAGATAAAACCCCCACTCCTCCACCCACCCCCACAAACATAAAGAGCAAAACAATATACACAGGAATCAAATCAATATGAAACGAGGAAGCACCGGCAGATAATAAAAGAGATGTGAATAGAATGAAGGTTAAAACAATGAAATTCTAAAAGACGTGAGAAAGGATCAAAATGAAATAAGGTAAAAGCAGAGATAACAAAATAGGGTTAGGGGTAATTATGAGAAAGTGAGAATGTATATTATTGGATTAATAAATCAAACTGAATATAATAAGATTCAAACAGTCTAAGATCTATTGACAGGTCGGTGGTTCGATCCCCGGCTTCCGTCAGTCCACATGCAGAAGTGTCCTTAGCCCCTTATAGTGCTCGTCCACTATGCTGCAGATAGAATAGTCAATAAAAAACTAAACAAGCGAGATGTAAATAGAGTCCATTTACAATTTACCGTTAATGTGACCTGCACGTCTCTGGACTGAGGGAGGAAGCTGGAGTGAGGAAACCCCACGCAGCGACGGAGGAGAGCAAGCGACCGCCACACAGAGAGACTCTGGTCAAACACAGACAACACGTCTCCACTTCCTCCAGTTGACACTGTTGTAATGAAGCTGAATCATTCCCCGGATACAGGCGTCACCATCTTCTGACGTGCTTTTGGAGCCAGAGTCTGCAGAGTAGCGATCGAAGGGATGGAGGTCCCACCGATACCGGTGCCCTCAACCAATCAAAACACGGCCTCATCCGTCAATCGTGATGTTTCACCTCGTGGACGCTTCCTAAAATGACAGAAACCTTCCTGGAAGAAAAAGCATTTGACTTTTTAGTTCGATCCATGTCCCACACATTAACGTAGAGGAGGTTGAGTGAGAGCCAGATGATTTGGCTTCACTCCTTGGGAGCTGTCATGTTGACCATCTTTATTTATAATCTTGGGTTCGAACTCAGAACCTTCTTGCTGTGAGGCGACAGCGATAACCGCCGTACCACTGTGCCGTTTTCCGTGTTTTTCACTTTTCTCCAGGCAGTCTGCAGAAAGAAGGTTTCTGCCGCCTCGGTGCGACGCTGGAGTCCGGACAGGAAACGCGGTCATCACAATTTACGTGAATGGCACTAACCGTGTCGGCTGGAGACGCGTCTTGGCTCATCGACCTCGCCGCTGGATGCAGTCGGCGGAATCTCAGTCCTCGGAGAGAGGATGCAAATCACCGGACATAAAATGAAATTGTTTCTGCCTCATCTTAATTTGACATAAGTAAACATCCATTTGCCTCTGATCACCGGCAGCCGATGGCTCCGACTGAAGATGATGCGGAGGTTCAGTTTCTGCAGTAAAAGCCTTTCATCGGGTTTTCTCCCGGAGAATAGAAATACAGAATGAAGAGTGAAGTGAAGAGCACTTTATAGATCCGTGCATTGTGAGTGACCTGCAGAGGATATGCGTCAGGAAGAAGATCTTTTATCGAAAGAATATATCATCTGCTTTCGTTAGCTGAAGAAAGCTAAAGGCACCGACCTTGTTGAATTCATGTAATTACACTTTTTCTCTTTCTATCACTCACGTCTTCTGTGGACATTTCATCACCAATTAAACTGACATACATTTGAAATAGAAACTATTGATTCAACATCTTGGGATCTGAATGATGATTGGATCTTTGCTCGTGTCACTGGGCTTCTTACATGGTAGCAGCAGCGGATTTCAAAAGCAATATGAATGGACTCGTAAAGCACTGAAACTCTCCTCTGCAGCATCCAAGGAAACCCAGTTGAGGAGACGGAGGCAGTTGTAGTTTGTTTTAGCTGATAACATGCGTGGTGTTTTCCTCTATATGATCAAACACAAGTGTTAGTTGTTGACAGTGTTTTTGTTTTGGATTAACTGAGCTTTAGAAATTCAAAGAGCAGATAAAAGGAGAAACCAGCAGCTCCTAATCCAGCCCCTCGTTCCCACTGGTTTTCTGTCCTACCACACACACACACACACACACACACACACACACACACACACACACACACACACACACACACACACACACACACACACACACACACACACACACTTCATTACAGTTAATGACAGTTATTAGCACTTATTTGGATTCACCTTGCGTTTCACCTTGTGCACATCAATCCTTGATGAGACGGTTCCAGTGAAATCCGGCAGGACGTCGGGGCTGGAAACCACTGATACAGAAAAACAGGATTATTTTTACTCCGGTAATAACAAACAGCATCATCCTCGTTTTAAAAAATGAAACAGCAGGTAGAAGAAATATAAAGAAATATATCAAATGAGATGTTATATACGGTGAATCAATGATTAAATTCAATTAAAGCTATGAATATATATGTCTATTTGTTGCAGATGCAAAGTAAATGCAAGAGAAAAGAACATTTAAATATCATAAACTGGGGATGAAGCTCGGACTGACATTAAAAGGGACTTTGCAAACAGTTCGAGCTGAAACACAAAATACAGAGAGGGCCTCACTGATCCTGGAACTGATTATAACAGCAAATATTTAGCTGTGTTTTTTAACGTAAAGTGTCCACATTAGGACACAGATGAGGCTATTGAGGGGAGCGGGGGTGCTCAAATGTTGGCGGGGGGGGGGGGGGGGGGGGGGGGGGGGGAATGGGAGCGGCCCAGCGCCAGCCATCAAGACGTGACATGCAAAGTATGATGATAATGTGAAGCATTCACTGGATGATGGGCATCAACCCGTTCACATCGTCCCAGTAATTTGCTTTTGTTGTTGCTTTTTCCCGCAGAAATCTTTATTAAAAGTTTGCAGGAGCCATTATATCCGTCTGCTACACCACATTAATTCTCTAAAGACCATCGCACAGCAAAAACAGAATTCGTACCCGCGCTCGTTTTGGATGAAGTTCTCGGGGAAAAGAAAAACTAATTTAAAGTTCCACAGATCGATTGCACCAACGGGCTCGTTTGCCAACCGATAGATTATGAATTTGAAATTGTTTGCCACTCCCATGGAACCCATTGTTGTGTTTCATTTGAATTCGGGGGGGGGGGCAGGCGGGGGGGGGGAGTCATTCCAGCATTTAATGCAGTTAAGTTCCTAATGTCTAACAGGAGAAAGTGGCCTCGTGTGGATTGTAAACGCATCTGGTCATCACGGCCCGCCCAACCTCAGGAGGACAGTTTTAAAAGAAGGCTTAAGAGCCGGTGAGCACCTTGATCCCAGCAGTCGTCAGAGACCACAGTGGGAGACGGCTTCCTTCATAAACTTTCATCGTGTCCGGCCGGAGGATTTCACAGTCCTTTGCTCGGACCATTGCTTTTGAGTACGTTAAGAAACACTTTGAACGGCTCCGCGGGGATTTCAGTTGAACAAAGGCTCCTTGTAACACATCTCACGGGAAAGGTTCCTCGTTCCTTTAGTGGAATCTAAAGAGGAAGTTGGCATCCATTCTCGTTGATCTACAAATCTTGGCACAGTTTCGACACCTGGCGTGAAAAAATGTTGTTAGTTCACTGTCACAACCGTCAGAGAGACATATTTGCATTCGTAGCAGATAGTTTACCGTTTAACACGCCCAAGGTTTATTTTGACAACCAGCTCTTACATTGTAATTAAATTGTACGATCTGTCAAGTACATTTTTTGTTTGTTTACTGGCACACTTGAAGAGAGAGGAGCAGCGTTAGCCTTATGACGCCTGGTGACAGACGGCTCATCACTCATGTAATCACACCTGTGTCGGGGGGGGGGGTTGGGAAACATGTGACCCGCTCAATTTTAGGTCAGGGCGAAGGTGAACGAGGCTAAAATCTCACTGCGAATAAATTATTTCTCCATTATTCTAAGTGCGGCTTTAAGTTTTCATCGGAAGGGGGGAAATTCTGCGGTGGAAGAACGTTCATATCAATTTAACAGCTTTTGTTCCAGTTGCAGCTTCCGACTCGACACCATCCACCTTTGGAGTTGTCGTCCATTTCCCCCCTCGGACCTCCAGACCTCCTCACTCGGCCCATGTCTTCCCGTACACCGTGCCAGCCGCGTGATGATGGCGCTCCACGTAAGCCACACCTGAATCCTACAGCCTGCTGGTACGTGCCGGACCGTCTCAGGTCGGCTCCCTTGCACATCCTGCTCCGGCGGCGCTACTGAAACTGCTTGGTTAGCATTAGCTTAAATCAACACTACTTAGCTTAGACAAATATCACTCATTTCTTTAATAGGTGTTAATCTTCAAATGGAAAGTTTGACCTGACCCAAATGCATGATTAAGCTTCAGGTGCCGCTGGTTAGGGTGGCTAGTGGGTGGCTGATTGTTACAAGAAAGAAGGTTCCTCATTTACTTACTTGTTATATATTTTAAAACATGTTTTAAAATGTCTTGTGCATGTTTAAAAAATAAATGTGTTTTAACCAAACGAGGCCTCTTTATTTCAGCGAACAATCTTAGACCTATGAGAGTTAATATTGGGGTAATATATAGTTACGCTAGTGTTACGGTACTAACTCTCCAGAAAGAGTTAATCAACACTCTGTGGTGTGGACCCACACACGGGGGAAGTTTTCGAGCACAATTAAAAATGAAATGGTCGTAAAAACTCGGAAAGTTGGTTGTTTGAGATTCTGGGAAAGTTTGCTCCAGCTTTGGACTCACATAATAAATAATCTACAGAAAGGCCAAGGGAGGAGAGGAAAGCCCGATATGGTTTGGATAAAAGACGACGTCCCACATCTCACACACTGAAAACCCATTCCACCCACGAGCACTTTGGGGGCTGACACCACCCGGGGGCGACTCTTATCGTCCTCGCCAGTCTGTTGTGAGGCGCAGGAACCAGAAACCAAGTGGAGCTCATCTGGCTCCTTTATGATTTTGTGACGTTGACCGAGTGCAAACGGCACATTTACATGTGCAGCGTTGCCCTTGGCTCTTTTCCGTCCTCAGTTTTGGCGTGCAGCTTTGACCCTTTTTAGCTGTGCTCAATTTGTCCGTTGAAAGTCGACCTCAGTGCCAACAAGGAGTGGGCGTTTTCTTTTCAAGTGATGCCCCCCGACTGCGCTCTTTGGCTCGCACCGGCCTCACATGGTCTTCACAGATCTTCCCTTTCACCCAGGAGCAACATGGGAAACCCACCCTGACGTTGTGTTTGGGATCACATCAAAAACACACACTCTCTCTCCACATCGTAGCTGGTGGGAAACTGCCGGCTCGGCCGTGCATCTATTCGGTCCTCCTCGGTTTTTTTTTTATCACCAGTTCGGCTGCGTGCTCACTTCATTTAAATTCTCCAGCAGGGAAAACTTCTAACCCTCACGCTGAGGAGAAAATATAATTTCAAATCCTCTGTGAGAGCTGGATTCCTCTTAGCTGCTCGTCTTCTGGGAGGTGAATCTTGGTGAGACCTGCACAAGAGAGAATTAACCGTTAATTAGTTGGAAAAAGCTCAATAATATAATATTTGACACCTTAAATTCATGCACATGATTTTGAATTTGATGAGGAGATCATGCAAATTGAATTTCATGAACACACCCGAAGGTTAGTCTGTATTGGTATTCAAAACCTCACCATCAAAACCTGCCCATCATGTCGGGCGTGTGTAAAGTGAGCTTTTTACAGCGCTCCTGTTCCAAGTGGAACCTCCGGGAACACGAGTGTCAGGTTTGATGGATTAGTTTTCGGAGCTGAATAGTTTTCGGGCCTGAGCTCGGAGAACCGACGTATCTGCCTGAAAATGCTCCTTTTAGCAGTTTGCATGTGCCACAGCTGGGGTCCAGTAATAACCCGTGGAACAACAAGCACTGATTAAATGTATGAACAAAGAGAAAGTTTTAAAGTTTAAAATTTGCAGTTTCATGCAACACCTTTTTAGGAATTCAGGATATTTCCACTGTTCATCTGGAGCCACTTTTATATTATCATTATATTACATGGTTTGGTTTTGGTCGACAATAATACAACCTTCACACTTATTTTTACATGTTTACCAAAAAATACAAACAAAAGCACAAAGGTTCAAATCAATATAAAACACAGACTTACACACAAAATGAAACTAAATGTTCAGACAAAGTGTTTTACATGAAAATGAAGTATGACACTTATACTGTATATAATGTCTTTAAATTTCAATTATTATTATCTTAAGGTTGTTTTATCACAAAGGGAAAACACTTCATGTTCTTGTTCTATTTTTGTCATCTTCTCTTTGCACTCTAAAATAAAATGAAGAGACCAATGCCACTAAGAGTGTGTGTGTGTGGGGTTGGTGTGGTGTGTGTGTGTGTGTGTGTGTGTGTGTGTGTGGTTGTGTGTGTGTGGTGTGTGGGAAGTGGGGTGTAGTGTACTGCAGAAAAAAAGATAGACACAACATTATTCCATATTGGAATAGTTAGATTCAAACCTACACTTTTCAGGACAATATTCTATCAGAGGCTCAGAATGACATCCTCATCTCCTGGTCAGTCTGGCTTTGTAAGTCAAAGTTTGATGCTTTTACTTTCTGGAGCATCTGATCTCTCCTCGCTCCACTGCATGACGACCCCGCCGTTACCCTGACAACACACGACAAAGCGGAAAACTCAGGCCGGGTTCTAAAATTGTCGTGCGTCTCGGAAATCGGGGTCAGAATCTTCCCCTTCATTTCCAAACTCGTTTTAGCGCGGCTGCTCCGGCCAGAGCGGTGCACGTGAACTGGAAATGGTGCATTAGTTGCTAAAACTCTTTGAGCTATTCCTGACCAAACCCTGCAGCATTTGGGGGGGGGGGGGGGGGGAAGAGCTCAAAGCTGAATGACGGGATTGGTTAAAAAAAGCAGATATACTGTACATCAAAGAAAACCATCTGTCCTTCCAGTCTCTTTTGGCTTGTAATGCAATCTATCACTGATAACGCACAGCGAAGTGAAGGATGGAGAGAGTGAGGTACATCAGCCTCGAGCAGTGAACCTGGCAAGTCTGGGGGGAAAAAAATTTAATAAAGTCATGATTTTCTATTACATTTACAAGCGGAGGAGTGGTCGTACGTCTCAGAATGACAGATGCAAAACTGACTGCAGCGGCAGACACGTGCTTCTATTCCTGTGTTTCCCGTCCTTTAAACTGCCGTCATCTAAAGTTCAGAAAAGAGAAAGAGAGTCGCAGAGACGTCGTAAAGATAATGGAAAAGTAGATGAAAACCAATAACCGAGACATTAACATCTCGAAGGGGGGGGAGAAGTTGCACGAATGAAAAATGAGTGGAAGGAAAAAGCGCGGGAGAAGAAGGAGAAGAGGAGAAAAGTGAAGACAAGAGGAGAGGGAAATAAAACAAGAGGACAAATACCCCCCCGAAAAGTTAATACAGAAGTTTCCTTTTCCCAGATTAAACCAAAACTATTTTTATAATAATAATAATATAATATTCAAAATCATGGCAACAGAATTATATTTACACTGTCTATTAGAGATGGTTCAGCATCAGCATCGAAACGTCTACTTACCAAATCTGATACCACGTTTTTTAAAGTTTCCTTTTCTTGGAATTCAATTTCTTCACCGCTCGAAACAGCAGTGACGCTCCACTGCCACTGACAAGAATCATGAGCTGTAAACTTCAGTTTCAAGCTTTATAAAGGAAGTTATTGTTGTGTATTAATATGTATTCATGTGTGTTATTGTTCAGTTATGAAGTTGAACTAGACAATAGAAGAAGTTCTGTTTTATTCATTCACTGTGTGTATTTGTGTCTCAGGGTTCAACCTGAGTCAGGCACCGTACAGCACCTGTTGGAATACGTGAATAATACATTTCTTAGCTTCGTGGAATCACTTCACACAAGTGTGTCGACATGTGTTTTTATCATCCATCCAAAGGTATTTAATTAGTAGTTGCTAGAGGAACAAAAGGCCGAGCACTCGTCGTGAAGATGATTTATTAGAAAAGTTGAAAGGGTGTAATTGAACATCTGCTGTGTCTGTGGCATGTGACAGACCTCATCAACATGTTCCAGATATGATTTATGGTTAAGATGTGACATAATAATAATTGTCAGGCGTTGTGTTCGGCAGGCGTAAAAAATACAGTCGTGCCAACAAAACATGTCGTGTGGCCACAAATGCACTCACATGCACTCACATGCACTCACATGCACTCACATGCACGGTTTCTTTGCTCCCATGTGCCATAAATGGTCAAATAAGACAAAAGGGGAAGATGCATGAAAAAGAAGCCGATGTGATCTCAACCAGGGAGTCTTAACTCGCGCACGCGTGACGTCACGGGGCTAAGCAGGGGCTTTGCACAGTGATCCTCATGGTGTGTGGCTTTATGAGAGGGCAGATGGTAGCACTCAAGCAGGAAGTGATTGACATAATGACATGGCCGACCGTGGAATGTGTGTGTGTGCGTGTGTGCGTGTGTGTGTGTGTGTTTCCAAAGATACGTCTCTAATAAAGTGGATTCAGCGAAATCTTCTTTTTTCCCACTACTCGTCCGTGTGTACGTGCATTAGAGCGACATCCAGGAACTGTTACGTCTGCACGTGGACACACTGAGAGTCAGCCGATGGAGGATTTAAACTCTCAGGTTGTATCTCGATGCATTTGTGCAACCGGGCTCTGGATCCAACAACCTGCGGAGGAGACACGTGCAGAGAGACTTCGTACATTCACAAATATCTGCACCATTGTATTCAGCGTCCTCTTGTTGTGGTTTCTATGTTTTTTCCAGTTCCAGTGTTTTTCTGTCTGTTTTCTGTTCGTTCCACTTTTTCTTATCTTATCTCGCTCCTGCATTTTTGGGGTTCACCTGCACACCTCAACTCTGACGCCCCCGGCCAACACCTTCAGGGGATCCTTTTCAAAATGAATCCAAATGGTCACTTGGACACATGGATTAACTTAATCCCAATTCAGCCAAAAGGTCACAAAGCAGGTTTTTGGCCTCTTGAATTTCATATCTCAAGTTTACAGATTGTCTTCATGGGGACAGCAAATTACTATTGGATGCAACATGTCGGGAACAGGCTGAGGGACTAAACTGCTCTGGCCCGAATAATATTTGTTGTTCCAAGTTGTTCAACATTAGTGATGTTTTGCACCTGCAGTCTTAGATTATAATGATTTTAATGTTGTAATATTGAATATTCGTCATAATTAAGCACAAATTATTAATTTTATACACAGGAGAATCAATTACACAATATCACAAAAAGCAACATACAGGTGATATTATGATAAAAGTAGGAAAACGAACATGAACATTGAATAAAACACTGATTATGAAGTCAATTAGGAGGTTTTTATCTTTTTAATTAGATTGAACAAGGACATAATTATCATTTGTTTTTTAATCTTTTATACGTAGCTTGCATCAATAACCACGGCGGCTACCGATGTTCACCTCCGCTAACCCTCGCCTGAACACGGGTTCAGCGCCTCGTCCAATAAGCAACAAGCGGGAGGAGACAAACAAGTAAAAACGTATCATAGGGAGATCTGAGAGGGAGTGGGTGTTACAGGACAGGGGAGTAAAACCAGTCTTTTTCTGGCACCGAGATATGGTCTGATAATACCAGTTTCCCTGAAAACACACACACACACACACACACACCACACACACACACACACACACACACACACACACACACACACACACACCACACACACACACACACACACACACACACACACACACACTGAGCACCACCAGCTGGTTCTGCCAGAAGTTTATCTGAGTCAAAGGGAGTTTTTTTTCTTCATCAACAAAGTTATTAAAGTGCGTTCTCACTGCTGGATTTCCCTGTAATTTCTTAAGGTCTCTTTACCAAAGTGCGTTGAAATGATATATATTATCATTTCAATGCACTTATCACTATATATATATATATATAATATATATATATTGTGATTTGGTGCTTTTCAAATCAAATTGAATTGAACAGAGAATCATCGTTTTGCATTGAGCTTTAGAATAAATGAGATCACATAGTAAACGATGGCTCATGTCTGATAAGTAGTGATGCCCAGAGGAGAAATATTATTCAATACTATTGTGGTGAAAGTGTTCTGACGTTCTTAAGATCTTGAAAACACACACACACATTTGTCTGAGTCCAGTTCCAGATGTTTCTTCTCATTTAAAGGGAGATGTGTTTTCCCCTCCACAGTCACCAGGTGTTTGCTCGTTGTGTGAACTCGTGTTTTCTCTATAATATCGTGAGGCCTCGACCTTAGAGTACCTGCAGATAAAATCAAATTGGATTAAAAGTCTGAAATTGTCCTTACGGCTCCTCCCTCTCTGCTTTGGATCAGCTGTTGTCCTCCTGCAGGAGCTGGCAGTCACACACACACACACACACACACACACACACACACACACACACACACACACACACACACACACACACACACTACTGACATATCTACTCTCTACACACTATGTATTGTAGATAGTATATCTCTTTATTCTAGTCAATTGGCCCTTTATCCAGATCATTTTCCATCCTTAAAAATATTAACATGACTTGCTTCTTTAACTTTCTATACATTTTCCCCTTTATATTTAAAGTTACCTCATCATTTGACTGTTCTAATTGTTATTTATTTTATTAATAAAGTGTTTTACCTGTGGTTTTGTCTTTTCAAAGTCAACATTATTGTCAATTCTTCCATATATGTACAGGAAATATAAGTAGACAGAACACACAGTATAGGTATGCAAGACAGAACGTATAAGTACGTAACATATTAAGTACTCAAATCACAGTACAACATAGTGGATGAGAGTACTGCAATCGGAATAGTGCAGCAATGGATTGAGAGTGTAACAATACCATTACACTAATATGATAGAAGCATTTACAGTAAAAAAGAAGTTGAATTTACTACAAAAAGTCAGAGGTGCATGATCCCAGTGAGTAAACTGAAGGTTAAACCGAGTAGATAACAGGTCTTTGGTTTTAAAAAGGGCTGTTTGATTCTATCTGTGTCTCGGCAGGAAAATTCATTCTTCTGCTTAAAGATGGTTTTCTAAAAAAAACAAGTGAAAGGGTCTCCCCCCCCCCCCCCCCCCCCCCCCCCCCCACCCCCCTGTCTCTCAGTTGCAGATCCGAGCTCAGATCTTTATCCCCTCATTAATCCGACTTTACTGCGAGTTCAAGAAAGATCACGACCGGGAGAGAAACACTCTGACACACCTTCTCCTCCTCTGCCTCCATCCCAGGGCTGCAGGAGGGTGTGTGCGTGTGTGTGCGTGTGTGTGCGTGCGTGTGTGTGTGTGTGGATGATGCGCGCAGAGTCAGGCGCGCTGCATGCTGAGTGATGACGATATACCGACATAACTAAACCCACCTCCAGTTCATCTGAATGCCCGCGCACGGCTCCCCCCCCATGCAGCTCGTCACAGTGGCCCCCGTTGCTCTGTATTTATACGGCGCCCCGGTGCGCGCAACGGCACAAGCGTGCCTCGTCTCCAGAGAGGCAGAGCGCGTCGCTGCGACTTGGAGACGTGTTGGTTTTCTTCCTCCCTCTGTGGATGAGAGCGAGAGCCGTGCAGCCGCCGCCGAGGAGGAGCAGGAGACGGAGTTTTATCCCAAGTTCACGGCAGCAGGTCGTGGAGACAGCGACCTGCTTCTCAGGGGGGGTGAGTTCCTCCTCATCTTGGTTGTTGTGCTCTCGTGTTTGTGTGTGTGGGGGGGAATCAAGCTGCGCGTTCCGCTGGAGGATGAGGAGAGGAGCTGGAGCAGGGGATGGAGGGATGGAGGGATGGAGGGATGGAGGGATGGAGGGATGGATGGAGGGATGGAGGGATGGAGGGAGCATCCCTGAAGTGAACCTGTGGCCTCGCTGATGATTTGTTTTTATTGCAGTTGTTCCCAAACAAAGTGTCTCCCAGAACTTGTTGCTCCGGGAGAAATGTGTTCGTCTCCTTCTCGATGGGAACATCTTGTGCGTTTGTGCCGATTGTCACCGACGCCTCCGAGGGGAGCCGAGCAAAATGGAACCAAACCGGGCTTCACATTCTAACGATCCCTGCATGTTCTGTTAAATCTTGATCATATTCTTTATGAGTCGACGTGGTCAGAAATCACATTGAAACAGTGCCGCTGTGTTTTCTTTTGCATTTGGATGTAAATATATCTTGCTGTCTGATTATCGGGTAACTGCACGTGTCTCAGTGGCAAAGCAGTAATTCTGCAGCTGCTTGTGTTTGAACTTCTCTGACAGCAAAGATCTGACCTCCTACTGGCTTTGTTTTGTAGCTGTTGCATGATGATGATGATGATGATGATGAAGATGATACCAGACATATGTAAAGACTCCTGGTCATTTATTGAATGCACGACCTGTCAGTTAAGCCAAGAAATGCTGTTTCTCCCTCATTCTCGCCCCTAAACCGTTTATTGAAATTGAAATTAAGTGCAGGTTTTGTGGATTATTCTTATTATATTAAGATCTATCAGTTGAAATAATATTACCTGGCCCCTAACACATGGGGGGGCCCCTTCATAGAGATATATTTGAAATGGTTTAAAGTAAATAACTCTGAATCGTGACATTATTTGAACAACAGATCATTTTTAAATGTAGGAATCCATAATGATTCACGAGGATTAAACTATGCTTGCTTCGTTGATATTCATAAAAATTATAAAAGAGACTCATCTGACCCAAACCAGTAAGAGCAGCATTCTCAAAGAATAAAAAAAATCTCCGTGTTCCGGGCATATCCTCTTCAATATTCACATCCGTCATTGATCATTTCTGAACTGTGCTGCAGCTTCGAGAGTGAGGACTGAAGGGCGTGTTGAAGTGACTCCTGTGCTCCAGGGCAGCTCAGTTCAGTCCCACTGACCCGACTCACTCTCATGCAAAGTATCGTAGCCGGGGAGATTAAAAAAAGAACATTTACGTCTCGTTATAGTCTCTCTCTCTCTCTCTCGCACACTGTTCTCTTGAATAAGTCACTTTCACATGTTCCCCCAGCCTCCCTGCGATTTCTGACCGTGGTGAAGAGTTAACAAACCACTGAACTGTTGCAAAGGAGCAGCAGCAGCGAGCAGGAGAGTGAACGCAGCAGCGTCCACAGGCTGCTGTAAAGGCAGAGCGCTGACCTTGGCGGTGAATTCCCCCCCGTTATAGAGCGCGTGCTTGTCCTCCTATGCCGACTGCGAGCACGCGCACGGTGCTGCTTCACATCTCTTTTTCTTTTTTAACATGGTGCGTAGACCACCCACGCTGCCAGATGCAGAGATTTCCAGATAACAACTCGCTCGTTTATATGTTGCTTTGCATCAAATGGAGTAAAAAAGGCATTAGTGCAGCGTCTGAGCGACGTGGGAGGAGAGCGTCTTCTTGTTCCTAAAGTTAATTTCTAGTGCAGAGACAATGGTGCACAGGGTGAAACCATAGGACCTGAAGGAGCGGCGGGATCGCCCCTTGTTTTGTTGTTTCCTCAAAAGTCCAGTTGTCATGATTACGCAAAAAAGTAAACAAGTATTTGCATGTAGAGGCTGTGAAGTCATGGAATTTGAATTCCTGGCAGTGCCAGCTCCATTGCAGGCGATCCTTTGGGTGTGTACGCAACAAGAATGAAGCTGGAGGTTTCAAAGGTTGCTGTCACACGAGCAGAGCGACCGTTCCAACCAGAGCTGGCTGCAAATGGAGGAAAACAAAACCCCAATAGTTCACTTATCCTTGTCTGTGCAGGGTCGGATGAAAAATCCATTACTTACTTAATCTCACCTTGATAAAATACTACGTTGTTTTAAAGGTAACATATTCAGAACAGATTCTGTCGATGGCTTTAGGCTAAATTACTGGATCATGATCATTAATTCACATTTTAACAGAAGATGAGATAAGATAAGATAAGATAAGATAAATAAGATAATCCTTTAGACCCACAAGAGGTAAACAGTCAAAGCAGGCACCAGTAGAAGTAATAATAAGTAAACATGCAGTGTAAATAAAAGAAGATATCAAAATATTAATAGAATATGAATAATATATACAATCTACACAGAATAAATACACTGTGGGCAGAATGAAATGGATTGAGCAGAGATATGAGCAGTTAACCGAGTTGAACCGAGTTTATAATGTTGGATATTTGAAGCTTTAGAGTCAGTGTCACTCAGTCGAGCTCGTTCGTCAGCCAAGGTCCAACAATCCACATTCATATTCACTAGATCTGGATTTGTTTTTTTGCATCTGCACAAAATTGTTACACAATTCATATCATCAAGATCCATGAGTTATTCCCTGGAAGAAACTGTTGAAATGTTGAAAAAACGTTCCGCCTCTGATCCGGAACCAACAAAACGGACATGGGTGAAATAATCACCTCATTGATGCTAATTAAATTCTGCTGATTGAAAAGTCCAATATTTACCCCTGAAAAGTAGAAGATCACAAGACAAGAACCTGTTAGTCTCCTAGTTTCCTGTAGCTGAGCCAATATTTGCTTTTAAAACGCGACTTTACACTGGAATGAGAATGTTGAGAATCACACAGGCACACGTTTGTCTGATTAGTCGGATAATAGATTTTTTATGTCCATGAGGTTATTCTTGCTTCTGTGGCTCAACAGGACTTAATGATCCGTGAGATATTACCTTCTGAAAACACTCTGCTTTTAATGACTTACAAACCGCCTTGGACACACTGGAAATCATGCAGACAAAGTAATTGCCCCTGGAACTAATAGAACTTCTGTTTCCCCCTCCTCCTTCTCTCTCTGTTGCTTTTCAGAAACATCCCTGAGAGCGCACGTACACTCACGGAGAAGCACACACGCACGCGCACGCACGCCAAACAATCTCACGCAGGCACCATGCAGGAGTCTGAGCCCACGGTGTGCCAGCTGCAGCCCAACATCATCTCGGTGCGTCTCTTCAAGAGGAAGGTTGGCGGTCTGGGTTTCCTGGTGAAGCAGAGGGTGTCCAAGCCGCCTGTCATCGTGTCAGACCTCATCCGGGGCGGCGCGGCGGAGGAGTGCGGCCTGGTGCAGGTGGGCGACATCGTCCTGGCCGTCAACAACAAGCCCCTGGTGGACCTCTCCTACGAGCGGGCCCTGGAGACGCTGAAGAATGTGTCGCCCGAGAGCCACGCCGTGCTCATCCTCCGCGGGCCCGAGGGCTTCACCACCCACCTGGAGACCACCCTGTGTGGAGAAGGCCGCCAGCGCACGGTGAGGGTCACGCGCCCCACCTTCCCGGCCTCGAAGTCCTACGAGCACTGCTCCCCTCTCAGTCCGTTCAGCCCCGGGCAGCAGCAGCAGGTCAACAAGGAGCCCCAGCTCAGGGCCATAGAGAACCTGTCCTCTCCGTCCATCACCCAGTCCTTCCAGCAGAGGGGAGGCATACAGGCCCAGGACCCCCTGCTGATGAGGGACGGGGGCCGCGGGGGTCTCCTGTGCAACGGGATGGAGGAGAACAACGAGCTGCTGAAGGAGATCGAACCGGTGCTGCGCCTCATCAGGAACAGCAAAAAGGAGATCAATGGCGAGGGCCAGAGGAATGCAGGGAGACGGGACGCCGAGATTCAAGTGGCCTGGTAATTTGTGATGTGATACCACCGTATTGATCCCTGAGTGTCTCCGTGCTTGTTTCTGGTAAGAATCAGAGCAAGCGGGGGTGAAGGACTCTTCAAGAAGGTGGTTGTTGCCTGGTTCCCTGATTGTGCCACGGTCCCTAAACTCCACCACCCTGCTGTGTTGCACTTATTGCTACACACTCTCATCCAGGCTCTCTTTCACCTAATATGACTCAGTGTGCAAGTAAGTACCCTGAGCCAAGTAATTACTGTCAGTTATGATGACATTGCCCACAACATTCGTCACGACCATTTCAGCAGCTGGAATAACTGCTTCGTGTGCTGCAGCCTCTATATTCAATTATATTCTATTAGTATAATGTGCATTATTATCACTTTACATCGTGAGGTCACACGCCAAGACCATAACAGAGAGAAACCCAACATATAGTGAGCTCTCTGCAACAGAGCAGAGAAACACTGGTACTTCCTATAAACATCCTTAAACAATTAATACAATCGCCTTTAAACAGTTTTCTATTCTTTAAATTAAACGTCCGGCATTGTCTCGTTTTATAAGCCACGGAAAGTTTCGATATTTAATGTTAAAGATTCAAAATTCTTCCTTGTAATCTCCAGATATTTTCCCTGAAAGACAGGTGCATATTAGATCCCACTGCAACGCAAAGCTTGTCACATGCCCGACATTAGACGGCTTGTTATTCGCTTTTAAAGAGAACAAATCTTCCCCTTGTTCCTGAAGAGCTGCTGCAGCAGTGTTATTATGTATATTTTACACATCGCCTTGAATTTCTATTCAAAGTAAGATCGATTTTTGTCGTTTTTGATCGTTTCAAGTGTTCGTCCTGCAGAAGTTCTTCATGAGGCCGCTCGGTCGGAGCCAATACTCCATCTCGGTCTCAACGCACAGTGCACTGTTGGTATTGGCGTCTCGGTTATCTGCCATTGTGCTCCCACGACCGATTGGAATCAGATTGAGGCGACACTCTCTCTGAATCGATATATCTCATTCTTGACCACTCCGGCACATCCTCATCTCTTTCATGAGGACTCTGAGTGATTCACTGCTTTCTAATGACGCATGTGCTAAGATTAAAAAAGTAGGAACAGTGAAACAGTGACTTTTCATAATACGACCACCTGCCTGCACAGAAATGGAGATTGAAACCTTGTGAATAATCTAAAAACACGCGGCAGGAAGGAGTCAGATATCTGTGTATTTTTTTCCAGGTACATCTGTGCAATAACATCTCTCAAATTATTTCTTGAAAACAATTTGGCTGGAATAGAATGGCACATGATAACCAATGGCTTGTTTTCAGAGCAGAGTCGAGGCCAATGATTTGTGGGGACGAATATGCTTTTACAAACTGTGGCAAGGGAGAGATGGAGTGTGACAGGGAGAAGGGACGGAAGGATTTACGATTGGCATGGAAGGCGATGTGTGTGTGTGGGCGTTTTGAATTGGACGAATGCAATGAGTTTATGCCACATCGGCAGCATCCCCCCCCTTTAGCCTCAGTGAGATAGAAATCTGTAACGTGAGAATCGAAGCAACAAACGTCAATATGGCTTTTGCAATAACTTTTCACTCGCAGGGGGTATTTTCTGTTTTTTTGGAGTTTCACAAATGGAACTCGTGAGCTCGTGGTCACGACGTGGGAAGTTGTGAGAACACTGCTGCCAGGCAACGGCGACGTTGACACTGATAAGAACTTTAGCAAGCTAACAGGCAAGGAAATAAAAAAAGGCATAATGAATATCAATATCAATATTTTTACAAACAAAACTCTAACTTTCATAGTCTCCCCCCCACATAGGGCGGTTTGAGGCCTCGGAGGTCTATGTATCTACAATAACGAAAAT
This sequence comes from Reinhardtius hippoglossoides, assembly GCA_006182925.3. NCBI lineage: Eukaryota > Metazoa > Chordata > Actinopteri > Pleuronectiformes > Pleuronectidae > Reinhardtius > Reinhardtius hippoglossoides. The sequence goes on along the minus strand of CM031678.1, from coordinate 24,140,992 downwards.
CAAAGCAAGAAAATATCTTTAAAAAATGCAATTGTCAACAAACAAGACACAGGTTGTGAATTTAGAGATAGAACAAAATTCCAAGGAGTGCTTTTCCAGGCTTGATGACCAAAGAATGGCAAAGACTGGTTAGAGGCTGACCCCCCCCCCCCCCCCCCCCCCCTCTCCCCGAGCCACAGCCACCCTGACACAAGTCTCATTTGAAGGCAGCATAGGTATAAACTTCCTTTATCGAAAAGTTGGACGAACGCTGTGGTGACAAATTGCTGGCGCTGACCCACATAGGAGAAAGTTGTGCCTCTGCAACAGGTGCTGATAATTGAACCCGGGAGAAGCCTGAGACAGCCGAGCTCTGTCCGCCCACCCGCTGAGTCCAGCGCAGGAAATACACCTACAGACCTGCTCGCCATTATTGGCACCCAAGAAGTTTAAGTACATAATGTGGAATATCTCCTGAAAAAAAATGAATCAACTGAGTGAAACAACTTTTTTTCTGTAGAGAATTCGTGTTTGCTACAAAAGAGCAAATGATAAACAACAATTTAAAACAATAAACAATGGGGGAAACTTAAACCAGTATGGAAACACATTATGACTCACCTGTGGTAAATCACAAAGGAGAATCACCTGTGATAAATTGTCTGTGCCCATGTGACATTAATTAGCCAATGAATGATGACCTCCGTGTTTTAAAAAAAGCCACCTGTTACTCTCTTTAGTTCCTTTGTCACAATGGTGAAGACCAAGGAGCTGTGTGAGGACATCAGAAGGGCCGTGTGTGGGGGGCACAAGTGAGGCTGGGATTTATCAGTTTGCAAATGATGAGGAACTGAGTAATGTGTTCACGATCCACCTCTGTCTGTTTGCATTAGTGTGCATGTATGCATGGTCTGGCCCGGGATATGGAAGTATGGACGCAGGTGCCGGCTCACACACCTGACAGAAAACTGTTTCTGACTTCTAGGGACCTTGGCGTGGGAAATGGCACCTCTCCCCAGCTGGCGTCAGATAACGACAGAATGCTGGAGAACATGCCGGTGGTGTTCAACAACACTGACAAGGTAAAGTGAGACAAACGCAAATGAGAATAAGATCATGTTAAAGAAAGAGACTCGATGAGAAGCTCAAAGATCTGTCGGCCCTTGTGTGTGTGTGTTTTGCGACGCAGGCGTTTGCTCTAGCTGTGTAATGCATGTGCATCCATGACTGCTGCTGCCTGTCTGGCTCTTTAGCCCTACACATTAATCCACACTATTGGCCCGTTCCACGCTTTCAGAAACTGAGCACGCATACCCACGTTGCTTCTTTGCACAAAGTAATAAAGCCTTTGCTTTGAGATCCCATCACCTTGGCATTAAATCCTTCCGGTGGCAAGCTGGCGCGGCATTAAAATCCGGCTTTACGGCTTCTACACAGAAGGGTCTGGTCACAGGTCTGAGTGTCGTAATCTGCACACGGGCCGCATCCGTGACGTCGCCCCGTCCCCATCAATGGGACCGGATGGGGCGAAGCACTCCGGCAGGTCTAATGAATGCATGCAGCTGCCGAGCCATCTCTCGTCGTCAAATGCGGGCCCCTCTTGAAATGATCCGGCCCCTCAGACCTGCGGAGATGAGAGTGTTAATGTGCGTGCTTGTGAAAACATGTGTGTGAGAGTGTGCTGGGAGGGGGGGGATAGCTGGAGAGGACGTGTGTGTGTGTGTACGATAGAAGCCTTGTGCCTTTTCCTGGAAGGTGTGTTTGAGATGTAAAATCAGTGTGTGTGTGTCCAGTATAGCATATGTACTGACTCATGCAGCAGGAAGTCCCCCCCCCCCCCCCCCCCCCCCCCCCGCGGGCATGCAGCTAGACACTGATGATGCCTCATCGCTAAGTGTAAATTCAATAGACTCACTTAAATTCATACAAAAGCACGTGTAAAAAATTGTTTCAGGAAATTCAGACAAATTTCTCCAACCGCTAAATACGAGGATTTAAAGTGACACGTCGGCCGGCCGGCCCGCAAATGAGTTTCCTCACGTCGGTGAAGGATTGTCCTTGTGCCTCCAGCGTGAGCTTCTGCTCCTGCATAATTTAATATTTAATAAGCCTGTTAAAAAAAGGATAGGTGGCAGAATGTTCTGTCACATTCCACCAGCGAGCGACTCCTGGAGACCAAACCCTTTTGATGAGCCATTTAAAAAGCGGAGCCTGTGCCTCCGGGGCCTCCTCACTCGAACATGCTGTGGCCTAATCGTCACCGAATCAATTGTTAAAACCATAAATTAACCTGTCTTAAAAAACGCGACTAAGGCAAATGTGGAATATTTAACGGCTGACGTGTATTTCATCTCTCAAACGCTCGGTCGCGACTTTCTCTCCTCCCACCCCTTGCACACACTGCATCTCCTTTTCTCGTGAGGAGTTTTAATTCATGGGTAAATGGGGAAACTTTGAGTGCTTAACTGCATTTACCAGAGAGACTGTGGTGATCACACTCCGCAGTGTAATTATCTGTTATCGGATTAGCTCCAATTAACTTAATGTGAAGCTCCATCGCTGCTCCCATCTGTCACATCGACACCTTATTGACACAGAGGCCCTGTGATTGGCGCGTGATGGGATTCGTACGATTGTTTGTTACTGGGGGAATACTAAAAACCTGGGAGAAGATTTACCATTAAAGCAGATATTTTTACCATTTGAATTTCTTACTACTTTCTCACACACGTTAGATGCAGTCAATCATTCGTAGCAGACTTCTGTTGACGATTGGATTGATAAATGTAGCAACGAGCTAATTGAGCTAACACAAGCTAATTGGTACATAGACTTTAAAGAAAGAAGATCACGTATTTCAAGATTTTAACCATAGGGATATACAAAAGGATGTGGGAATCGAACACATTAAATAGTTGGTTAGTGAATGTTTCTCTTTAGCTTTTAGGGTTTCACACTTTTGTCCTTTTCTTTGGTTTTGCAAAAGCTAAACAAGTACCTTAAATTACTAATTCCATATCCTAATCCTCAGACCTCTGTCAACGAGGCCTCTTAGGAGCAGCTACTTGATGACTTAGTTATTCATCACTCATGCTCTCAGTATTAATTACATCCAAACGTGACCACTTCATTTTCTGGGAAAATTCCGTCCACAAACTGTAACGCACGTTTCCTTCTCGTTTAGCAAAACTGGTTAATTGACACATAATTGCTGCTTTTTATCTCTGACTCTCTTGCCCATAATTTACCTGCAATGCAATTTGGCAAATTTAAGTGGTCATTCATTAGCTGATCTCACATTCAAGAAATGTCTTCCTAGGCATAAAAATGTTCCTCCATCATGACACGACATTTAAAATCAGTACATAGGCTAAAAGACATGAACTGACATTGACGGGTTGTTGATATAAATGTGTTTGCTCTGAAACCTGCATGTAGCCTTAATAGAAATGACTTTTTTAAAAATGTAAATGCCAACGCTATAGCTTCCGGTCAGTGAACGACAAACTGCGTCTTTACGCCAACAGGCCCGACTCCTGTGCATCTGACTCTCTATGTCCGTTCGGCTGAGAGTCACTTTTACGGTGCGACGATCTTCTCTCCCGTCTCCGGCCTCGGCGGTGACGTTTGTCGTGTCTGAGGTTATTGCAGTTTGAGCAGGAACACACACAGGAACCGAGCTCTTTACTCTCCGTGTGGTGTGCAAAGTCAAATTCAATTCAAATCTCCTAATTTCCCCTCTGCTGTTCGAGGGGGACACGAAACGACAATGAGACTCAACCTGTGTGACAATGTTGGTATTCATCCTCCTGCAAGGAAGGAAGATCATGTCTCTGTTATTCAGAAGCTGCCCCCCCCTCCTCTGTCATTAACGCTGCCGTGCAAGGTTTCGGATTGATTGCTCTTGATCTTTGGAAATCACTCCGTGCCTTTCTATAGGAGCACATACACCTAGCTTGTCATTCACCTGCTGTTAAGGGCTGATTGCCTTCGTGTGGGAGCTAAACCAGAAATGTGAGCGCAAGAGAGAATGAAAAGTCTGAGTGTAAGAATCCTGTTTGAAAGGCCTCCAGATATTATCCGTGATATTTCTGTCATTAACCTGCCAATCAATGTCAAACAGGTGCAATCAGATTTACCACCGTCGATGGGAGGGCTGCACCACTTTTCAGCTGATCTCAGTACGACTCCGAGTCATTAACATCTCACCCAGATTGCACCGGATGTCTCTTTGAGGTCAGAATGCATAAGGCAGATATAATGCATTCAGAAATGTTTCATGCATATGTGTGTGTGTTTGTCCTTTCCAGCCTCCGGCACCGGGCAGCGCCTCGCCGACTAAGACCCTGCAGAACGGCAGTCCCTCCAAATGCCCCCGATTCCTCAAGATCAAGAACTGGGAGACCGGCACCGTCTACAGCGACGTCCTCCACCACAGCTCCAGCAAGGTAACGCATATGGAAGTGAGTCTAATTCAAGACTGAACGAAGCCGTCCGCTGCAGCATTTACATCTGTTGTCCTGGCAAGGACTTGATTTAAGTCCTTCTGTTACAGCCTGACTTTCTAGTGTTGAATCTAAATGAAGGCTGTGAAGTTCTTTGGTTTCCTTTTGCCCCGACGCTGGTAAACACATAAACACCTGATGCTCATTGCAATGCAGTGCGATTTAAGGTGTCCGGTGAAATGAGATTTTCTTTGTAAAGTCCATTATCAGAATTAACCAACATTCAAAAGCACAAGGAGGTTTAGCATAATGAATTGAATCTATTTGAATGGTCAGTTGTTACTCAAAATCGACATCGTTGTTCGATTATCATATTTTAAAATAATCATTTCGAAATGTCGTGAGTCTGTGCTTTAAATTAAAAGGTTTTGAATATAATATTCACCTACTTTGCATATGACGTAATGCAATTTTGTGATTAAAATGCAATCAGGAAAGACCAAATTAAACCAGTACCTTCAAAGTGATTCTACAAAGAGCTGCAGAGAGAGTTTGACCTGGTTAATCTATGGAAATATAACAAAGAGTCAACGTGACGCTTTTATCGGTCGCACATGAATCTCGAGCTAACGCGATGACACATTCGAACAAGTCTCCGCATGTGACATGTAAAGCTTCCGTAGAGGAGGTCCGCCCACGCCGGTGACAGATATCTGTGCATTTAACAGCATCTTTCACGGCACCGATGAACAGCGGCTGCAGTCGACTGAGCAAACATTAGCCTGCGGACTCACCGACGCATCATTTACAAGTCAAGTAGATTGAAGAATAATGGCTCAGCGTGCAGTGTACTCTTCTGTTCCTCACCGTCTCTTCACACGTCACGGAGCTCATGTCTGAACTGTTTGGGATCCAGCTCATTGGTCTTTAGCCAGAATGTGAGAAAAGGGGGCGATGGAAGTCTAGGTACAGAAAAGAATCTCTTCCTTGTTCGGTGGATTATCTCGTTGCATTCTTAGCTCGATAGCGATGCCTTGAAAGACAAGCGTCTGTAACGATTGTTGAAGATTCAACCTGATTACTTCCTGGTTGGGTTATTCTGCTCATGCCTCCGTCTTGATGGGGAATGCGTGGGAACATGCGTTTCTCCATGCATGACATATTTGTCACTGTTTTGCATGTGACACACATGTTTCTCACATGCATGTAAACACCATATTTAAATCACATCCCAAGCACAGAAATCAATCTTCGAAAAAAAACTGTAGCTTCTGTTCTACTTGGTTTAAAGTTAAGATTAGTTTAGGTTCCTGAACTCAATTGTTATATATGCGATTAGCGAAAAAATCGTGGTCCTAGTTGAAAGGAACCAATGACCCACTCTCCACCTTGACGGCCTCCATATGTGGACTTTGAGACTCTTTTAGAATTTAGTTTTGTGGATTTCCTCATGGGGACTTAAAAGCTAAACGTGAGGGCATTTAGAATGCAAAAGTAAACAAAGTAAAATGTTTCTGAGATCATCCATCAGCTCCGTCCGTCCATTTCTTTCTCCATTTTACTATGCAGCCAAAGTCCCCCCCTCTAGTTAGTAAGCCAGTCTGCCGAGCAAAGGTGAGCCCCGCTGTTTAAGCATTCACCCCCGAAAACGCCGCGGCCATTCGGAGGAACGGCAAACAGCCGCCTAATTACCTTGGTGACTTATCGGACAGGCGGTCGTGTGCATCCCAATGAATGGCCTGTAATGGCATCTTCAGATTTATTATATATCACACACGCTGCTACGTTGGAGGATGATCCGTCTTTTCGTAAAAAGGACAGCTGGATGGCATGAATGCCCGGAGCAGTGTGATGAGCGGAAGTGCTGGAGCACGAGTGATTCCTTTGTTTTATTTTTAACACTCTCCTCATCCATTTCCCCCCCTTTTTTTTTTTACTCCTTGTTTTTTTTTCTGTCTCATCTCTGTTGCTCTCTTCTTATTTTCATACTTTAAATCACGTGTTTATCTTTAATCTTTGTTTTCCTGTGCACGTTTTCCTTTGTTGTGACCGTGATGTTCGCATTAGTCTTGTTCACCAGCTGTTTTGTCTCTTTGCGGGGGGGGGGGTTGTTGGAGAGGACACACACGAAAGGGAAGTTTATTTTGCACGGGGCTTCCAGTTCACGCCGTTTATTTGGACAGTGCAAGTGGGTGGTTCGGTGTAACGAGCCAATTTTAGCAGCGCTGGGGTCGTTGTCGAATTTCCTCTCGGACTGCACGCCTCCGCCTCGTTGCCGTGGTCGGCTCTCGCTCACTCACTCATTCGCCTGAGCCGGTGGAGGCATTTGCGGCGAGCCAAAGTGACAGCCGACTTCAACTCTAATCATATTAAACTGACCACACAAGGTCGCTCGCAGCTATGAGCAAATTTCCTCCTCGCTCTTTTCTCCCCTTCCTGAAGGAAACCAATCCATGACTCACCCACTTACTCATTCACTAAATATTCGGGGCCCGACCATGTGTGAGCGTATATCCTGAAAGAAATTGTAAAACAGCGAGTTCAGAGTTCCGAACGTTTTTTTTTCAAAACCCTTATTGACATCGAGTGGCGCCTGTATCGTGACAAAGGAGTTGACAAACTGGAAAATGTTTCTAAATAAACAAACTAAACAGTTTCTTTTATAGTTTATTTCATATTGGCACTTTTGTCTGTTGTGTCCTGGGAAAGTATGTTTACCATATGGAAAATTCATCTTTAATGGCTTCGGAGCAGCGTTTTAATTAGGTTTTTATTTGGGTTGTTTAGCAAAGATATAGAACCTTTTTCACAGACAATCTCAACCGGGTCCTATAGCACGTGAGCACATCTTCCCCCCGAGGGAAGCTCCGGCTGATTATCAGCTGAAGTTAAAAGATGAGCACAGAAACAAAATGTGATTTGGGAAAAAAGCTTTTGTTTCTTTCAATCTAATAAAGTATGAATCAAGAATTTCCTGTGTCTGTTTTAAAATCCAGCAGAGCCGATACTCAGCCGGTTAGATTAAAATGAATAGAAAAAGGGTGAATGTGACAGTTCTGCCTTTTTGTGAATTAAAGGATGGTTAGCAGCTCTTACGTGTGCGTCTTTAATCAGGCAGTGGGATTCTGTTAGTGTTCCTCATGCTGGGAAGCAGGTTTTGTGGATATTTGCAGACGTACCACCAGAGAATCGTGTTCCAACCGTCACCTGGATCTTCGGTCGTATCCCGGTGCTGCAGAATTCATCCCCCGGGAAATCCCCCCCCCCTCATCTGTCGTCTTATTTGTCTTGTCAGATGCCGATCTGCACCGAGAACGTGTGCATCGGCTCCGTGATGATACCCAACACGCACACCCGCAAACCAGACGAGGTCCGATCCCCAGAGGAGCTCCTTCCGCTGGCCACGGACTTCATCGATCAGTACTACACCTCCATCAAAAGGCAAGCCCGGCCTGCAGCAGTGTATCCAAACTGTGACAGGGTTCAACTTTGGTTATTCCATCTCCACTTTGACTTTGAAAACACAGAACTCCTCACGTTTAAATGAGTGTTTCCAACCTGTACATAATCAATGTGCCAACATACAGTTTGTATAACAACTTATAGGCAGGTTCATGTTGTTGTGCTCTCTGACTCACCTGTCCTGGTGTCCTGGTTCACAGGAATGGCTCCAAGGCCCACGTGGACCGGCTGGAGGAGGTCACCAAGGAGATTGACGCTTCGGGAACATATCAGCTAAAGGACACTGAGCTGATCTATGGAGCCAAGCATGCGTGGAGGAACGCAGCCCGATGTGTCGGGAGGATTCAATGGTCCAAGCTACAGGTGCAGTGTTACTGCATCACGGCTTAGGGCTAGAAACAGTTTCCATGCTGCTTTTTACAAATGGACATTTAATGTGGTTACTACCATTAATAAACTTTATTTATATTGCAGTTTTCATAGCGTAAAATTCAGTTTAACAAGTTATCAATAGATGCTTGAGAACAGAACATATTGAGACAAAGGAGATTCAAAAATAGTTTATTCCTTTTACTAATATTTCTGCTTTTGTCCAACATTCAAGGTATTCAAACAAAACTATCTTTTACCTGTTTGCACATTAAAGTCTGAAAGAAATTATATGATTTTATTTATATAGTTTTTTTTAAAAAATCCCATTTGCTTTCCAGGTTTTCGATGCTCGAGACTGCACGACGGCTCACGGAATGTACAACTCCATCTGCAACCACATCAAGTACGCCACCAACAAAGGCAACCTGAGGTGAGAGGCAGCTGACGCTGTTTAACTGGCAGCCCTCGTTTCCTTTGTCGTCTTGTCGTTGGGTTTGTTCCGACTCTGTCTGTTCCTCCACTCAGTCCTCCTCCCATCTGTTCCTCCGTGTATCTTATCAGCCCCCTCTCTGTCCCTGACTACCCTGACTTGACCCGGAGTCCCATCTGTCAGCGGGCGCTCTGTCTCTTAACGCTGTATCTGACACTATCTGCTCCCTGTCTATCTGTCAGCATCTCGGCGCCAATCGCTGCCCTGTTGGCGCGGCGGGCAGACCTTGCTAACAAGCAGTCATTTGTCAGACCTGCGCGGCTCTCGCCTGCTTTCTGCCAAGTTCCTAATCACATGTGACAGCTCATATTTACTTCTGGGATGATGGATAGCTTCTGACTCATTACTACGCTCGGTCTGGCCTTCGGAGGGACAGCTCGTATACAGATGTTGATAAGAGGCAGCACAACATCCTGGCCGAGGCTCGCGTTGACATAATAAACACAGACATATATACGAACAAGTTGTGTAATTGCAATATGTTGCAATAGTCTGGGAATTTTTTTTGGCTTCTCTAAAATCCCCTGTCAATGTGGCAGAGATGATTCCGAGTGTGATGCAAGACGACTGAGTCAGTTGTATTATAAGTAGTGAAGCTGGAGGATGATGTAAAAGTTTGTGAGGATGTTATAGTGATCTATATTATAAATATATATATATATATAATATAGATCAGTTCAAAGTGAATAATCAGTAAATGTTGGGTTGCCAGGTTGGGAAAATCCTAGTTGCAGGTTTTTTTATCATTTCTTTAATTATAGTCTAAGTTAAACATGTTTGATCATAGTTTTCTCATTTGCACTTGTAAGCATTAATAAGCTAATAAATTGATTTTTCACTACAATACAACAACTCTCATACAGGATTTTGACAACCTGGCAACCCATATTTATCCATGCATCATAACTTATTTGATCTTTAACTTAGTCTGAGTATGGAGACGATGATAACTGGTGTCACCACTAACACCAACCTGCAAGCCAAGCTGAGGAACTGTTTCCTCCAGATGTTGGCTGCAGGCACAACTGGCCCAGATTCACAGCAGCTGCACTAACCCCCTCAGCGACTTACAGCTTAGCAGCATTAACACTTTTACCCGGTCGTGGCATCAAAGCGCCACCGAGATGTGGAAGCGGCCGAAGGTAGCGAAGCTCAGGCCTTTGACAGAACATGGTTAAATAGCTTATGTTGTGGATTACGTGCACAATTCCAACCATCTGTTGATAATCGTCATGTTAACCTAAGATAATACTGGAGCACAGTTTATCTACCTAATCTCAGCGTTTTTCAAGATATGAGACAACCAAAACTAGTAATCGGGTGCAAATGTGACGAAGCTCGATGAAACTTTTTTTTCTTTCTTGCAGGTCGGCCATCACCATATTTCCTGCGAGGACCGATTGCAAACACGACTTTCGAGTGTGGAACAGTCAGCTGATTCGCTACGCAGGCTATAAACAGCCTGATGGCTCATCCTGGGAGACCCCGCTAACGTTGAATTTACCGAGGTACACGAGAGGAGCGGCCGAGCGTAACACAGGAAGAAGACCAACCCTGTTTGTACTCAGCTCCGATGTTTGCTCTGGTCTCTAGATCTGCGTGCAGCTGGGGTGGAAAGCTCCGAAAGGTCGTTTCGACGTCCTGCCCCTCCTACTGCAGGCCAGCGGAAACGACCCCGAGCTGTTCGAGCTCTCTGAAGACCTCGTCCTGGAGGTGCCGATCACACACCCAAAGTGAGTTACGGCTTCCCGCCTGAGCACAAGATATAAAGAGTTCTGCAGAAACAAAGAGCAGAGGGGACTGCGCACAAAGACATCCACCCACTCGCACATCTCTGAACAACCCTTCTCAAACAATGGGATACTTTTTAGCGAGCGGTCTGATTGGGTTATACCCACATTCCAGCTGTTCCTAGTTCAGTGGTGAGCATGGGACTTGTTAGTGTGTTTTCAAGCATCCTCCTTGTTTTACCCGAGTGCGTTTTATGTTTAACGAAAACTTCTCTCATAGCAGCTTTGTCTAAAAGCTGTTACGCCCTTGAGAGTGGAAGCATTAAGCTGCTGCCTCTAATACCCATAATCACAATAAAGAATTGGGTATTATGGCTAGACTTGCTTTCAGACACAGATGCACACAGAGATACCACAGCGTCACACACACGCCACGTTGAAAGCATTTCCCAATCCCTTGACACACTGATCTCCCTGCCATACCCCCCCCCCCCCCCCCAAAAAAAACAACTGGCATCGTCTCTGCTCCATACCCTGCATCAGCTGGCCCAAAGCTCTGGCAGCAGCTTGGCACGGGCCGCGATCACTACGAGCATCTCATCATTACACGAGATTAGATCCAGCTCCGCAAATAATGCACTGAAAGCAGTGTCAACGGTTCCCCTGGAGGACGAGGAGTGAGTGGTGTGAGGCGGACCGAGGTGCCGCCTGCTGTCCAGTAATGAAAAGCTGTAAAGAGTGGATTTTTTTTTTTTTGGTGTTAATGTGTGTTTTGGCTGCACTCCTTTTTTTTATGATATGTGTCCCGGGGGGGTAAGTAGCTGTGCTCGTAAAAGACTGGCTGTGCATATTGCAGGTGTTGGACTTTTACCAGACCCAATTTCAACATGGACCGTTTCTCTGCTCAGGTACGAGTGGTTCAAAGACCTGGACCTGAAGTGGTACAGCCTCCCGGCGGTGTCCAACATGCTGCTGGAGATCGGCGGCCTGGAGTTCACCTGCTGCCCCTTCAGCGGGTGGTACATGGGCACGGAGATCGGCGTGAGGGATTTCTGCGACACCTCGCGCTACAACATTCTGGAGGTAGAGTGCCGTGCCAAAATGCGGAGTCATGATCTGTTCGGAGAGAGAGGCACAGATTGAGCCTCGTGCAGGGAGGAGCATGCGCTGTGTTACCAAATGACCCAATCAGGATACAGTGGCGTTGTGCACACTGGGAGGAAGCTGACGAGCAGCAGTTGTCTGTCGCAAACTCTCTTGACACAAATTACACGGAGGGATGTTGATCCAAAGTATGTGCGTTAGTTTTCTGTACTTTGAGTGTTAGATTCTTTTAGAGGATAACATTTGGCATATGATGCTTTTTGAATGTAGAGACAGTTTCTCATCCTAACGCCTGAGATAAACACGAAGATTTTGTCCAGTTCGTCCACTTCAGGGCACACGGGCGGCGAATTCAGAGGATTATTCTTACGTCGGAAGTGTGTGCGTGCAGTTTTTGATGAAGACGTCTTGTGCATATTCTTTAGTTTCGTTCTGTGCAGTAATTTGCATTATTTGGTAATAAGGAAATATAGAAAAGCTGCTCTCGACCTTTAATTTTAGTCATAGAGGATAAAAAAAAAATTGAAGACATCGTTACTTTTATGATATTTTCTTTCCAGATGTTGACGAACATTTAGAAATGATGCTTCCAACTTATTTTTATTTAGCATCTGCTGAATGTGTTAAACTCACTTGAACCTCAGACTTACCTTAAAGAAATTACATAGAATACCCATGACCTTCAATGGGACATGTGCAGCTAATGTACAGCACAATGTTCATAACCGACTTTCATGTCAGTCGTATTAAACTTTCTTTACATCTCAAACAGGAGGTTGCTAACAAGATGGCCTTAGACACCAGGAAGACGTCCTCTCTGTGGAAGGACCAGGCGCTGGTGGAGATCAACATTGCTGTTCTCTACAGCTTCCAGGTGCGTTCATCTCTACATTCATATCATCTATATAAAAGTCAAACGGATAGTTTGTCCTGACAACTAACAATCGCTTCTACTTCATTTTAGACCTGCAAAGTGACCATAGTGGACCATCACTCGGCGACTGAGTCCTTCATGAAGCACATGGAGAACGAGTACCGGGTGCGAGGCGGTTGCCCGGCGACTGGGTGTGGATCGTGCCTCCCATGTCGGGAAGCATCACGCCGGTTTTCCACCAAGAAATGCTCAACTACCGCCTCACCCCCTCCTTCGAGTACCAGGTGAGGCCATGTGAGATTCTCCGTCTCACTCCACTGTTATGTACAAGGAACTTCGGGGGCCTTGGGACGAAGGGGACCGTAGGGGCCCGTCGAGGAAGCAAATCCCCCAGATTCAAAGGGATCTAGCGACTTAGTTATATTTCATTGGGTCTTATTTCAAAAGCTCTGTCCCCTTTAGCCTTCAACCGAGAATCTGGAGTCGTTAAAAGGCCGCTGTCAGAGGATGTCAAGGTGCAAGCAGGGTTGTGCAGTGAAAAAAGATCTACAACACACAGAGACGTCAGACTCTTATGTATCTTAAGTAATTAAAAGAACCTCATGATCAATTCTAAAAAGATGCTGAACCCAGAAAACCATCCCAGATAGATCTTACACAAACGTTTACACATTTTAGTCGCCTCTAAAAGACACTTTGGCAGAAGGTTAGCGACTTGGGGTCTTTACTGGGTTCCGACCATGTTGTTGTTGTTGTCTCCTGTACACACCGTGTCGGCGCCAGGGTAACGCCTGCTTTGCGCACCCTGTTGCGACGCCCCTCAACGTTTCACCTGTCATTAAGCTGAACTGATCGAACTCTGGAGAACAGACGGAGCCTTTCTTTATATAGTATATCACTCAGAAAACAGACCAGGAACCTGCCATGGGCTATACAATACAAATTCCTGAGCACTGACTGTGTTTTATAGCTTCACCTTTTCCCTCTGAATGAATTCAACACACTGTCTGCGCTGGAATCCGCTCCACCGGACCGTAACGCAGTTCACGGGGTGTTGTGTGTTCGGTAGAGGGCATCACCACGAATATAGACATGCACTCGTGTTTACAAATTACTTGGCTGCTCAGCTAAATATAGGAAGTCATTAAAGGGAAATTAAAGTTGGAAATCATTACCTGGAAAAGAGGAAGTTAATAAAAAGTGAATTTAGGCTCCACGCTACCAAGTAAACACTGGGAGACCCTGACGATATCTCCGGGTCTTGAAAATTGATTTTTAAACCGAAGCAAAGAAAACGTCTGAACCCTGTTTCTCTTTATCAGGCTGATCCGTGGAATACCCACGTGTGGAAAGGTGTCAACGGGACTCCCACAAAGAAAAGAGCCATTGGCTTCAAGAAGCTCGCCAAGTGAGTGCACACACACACACACACACTGTTTTGTTTGGGGATTTCGTTTCTTCTTCTTCGGTCCTAAATGTCAAAGCTAATACGCTGTAGAATGTGTGTAAGATCGTTTAGGGCCAAACAAGTAATCACTCCCCTGACGAAAGTTCAACGCACGGGAAGGAAGCTGGTGAACTTCATCCAATCAACCCCTCGGGGAGTAATCGGAGCTTTGTCAGGGTTCTGTCTCCGTATGCACGTGTGCGTCTCTATTTATATAATTGGCCTGGAGGAGATGACAAACTAGGTAATCACAATTGTCACCCATCCGCTACCTTAATGTCGGCTGCACGGTGAAGAGAACCGCGATGACATGCATTGTTCGTTTCAGTGGCTCCTATCAAAAACCGTCTAGTCCTTGAATGATGCGTTTTCCTGTATCTTTTACGGTTTCCCTTCTTGTCTCTTCCCGTCTGCAGGGCTGTGAAGTTTTCGGCCAAGCTCATGGGCCAGGCCATGGCCAAGCGGGTGAAAGCCACCATCCTGTTTGCGACAGAGACGGGCAAATCGCAAGACTACGCCAAAACTCTCTGTGAAATCTTCAAGCACGCGTTTGACGCAAAGGTACGCTTGCTCCCGCCTTGCATCACCTCACACCCGAGAGCTGTCACTGCAAGAACATGTAAATGAAAAGAGGAGGAATTCAAAGACATCATCCTATATCGTACCTATACACCCCCCCACCTCCATCACCACCACCCCCACCTCCTCCTCCAGCTGAGGAAGCCACGCAGATGCCAGCTGAGCACATGTGATGAGAGGGTAGAAGGAGACAGTGTTTCTTTTCTCACATCTCCTCTGGTGGAGTAAAAGTGCTGCGGGTCGGAGGCAAGATTTAACCACCGAAGCGTCGAGCGGTGCAGTAGTTGAAGACGAGATCCTGCAGCACCCCTGGGTGTGCAAATCTGTTCGGGGGGGAAAAAAGAGAAAAGCAAAACATGCTGCTCGCTATCACACACTGTTGTGCTTTTTCCTCCAGGTCATATCCGATTTTCCCCACAGAGGAGAGATTCATGCATGCAAGTGTGTGGGTGTGTGTAGATGGATCGCAGGGCAGATGCGAGCGCCCGCGGGGGCAAATCTTTGTTGTCGCGGGGCTAAAGCCTGTTTGTCTCCTTCACGCCTTCGGTTGTGTGTGTGTGCATGTGAAGCGCGAGCGCAGCCCCCGTGGCAGACAAACACCATCTTGTTGAGTGGTATGCATCACGGATGCTCATTGTGTGGCAGCGGCACATTATCATCATCATCTCGTTAGAGGCGAGGACAGAGTGGTCATTACAACCTCCTCCTCTGCCAACGGCTGCGTTCAGCCCTGATTTACACGCTCGAGTCATCCGTCGTGTGGAATGTGCGTCTCCGAGGTGAGAGCGAGATAAAGACCGCGGCGTGGAAGTGGAGGACGAGATTCACTCGGCATCATCTCCTTTCTCTCCGCAGGTCACGTCGATGGATGAGTACGACGTGGTCGACCTGGAGCACGAGACGCTGGTGTTGGTGGTGACCAGCACGTTCGGCAACGGTGACCCACCGGAAAATGGAGAGGTGTGTTTATCTGTGTTGTGTTTAACACGTGTGCTAATCGACGCACAGGACAGATGCACGGATTTCTAAACGCTTGTTCTTTTGCTGCTTTAGAAATTTGCAGGTGCCTTAATGGAGATGCGTCACCCAACATCCAACACAGAAGACAGGAAGTGAGTTCAGTCGCTCAGTCTGTGTTTGTATCCGTGTCTGTTTATTGTTTATTCTGTGGTTCCCCCTCGAGTTCTGCAACCGTTCAGCTCATGTCTTTTTTTTTCCTCCAGGAGCTACAAGGTCCGTTTCAACAGCGTCTCCTCGTACTCTGACACACGCAAGTCCTCCAGTGACGAGCCCGAGACTAAAATCAACTTTGAGAGCACCGGGCCTCTGGCTAATGTCAGGTACACAGAACCAGATCAAATCAAATAGTCATGAGGACTCTTGTTTGTACTCGTCTCAAAGAACGACCTCGTGATGTGCAGGTGATGTGAGGTCTAGATTAATTACAGGATATGTCAAGATTGTCATGTTTTAAACTGAGATGATATTTACCTCTGCCAAGGTTATGTTTTCATCTGTGTTTTCATGGATCTTGGTGAGAAAAGTCGGACATATTTATGGGTCTAATATTTATAACTGTGTGCGATTTGGTGAAGATCAAAATAAAAATCGAGAACTAGTGAATAAATCCTATTCAAGTTGTAGATGTATTTTTTAAGCTGCAAACAAAATCATTGTTTTCAGTCACCATTCGATTATTATTATTATAGTATTTAGTTATTTTGAGTCACCACCAAAGGAAAGAAAATTAGCAATTGTATATGTCAATTTATTCTTAATTTCTTCTGACAAACACAGTGATATAAAAGATTATTTAAAGTGTAGTTTTTCATAACGTGCCGACATGTTTGACAACATAATCCCTCTAGATTTGAATTGTGTTCAGTGAACCTCTGAGCACAGACTGCATTTATTTGCCTGCGATGATAAATCTTATTGCGCCGGACAGTTTGCTGATCTGATAAAGAAGAGGAGCCTCAGACTTGATGTGGGCCGACTGTTTCACAGCGAAGCAGCAGGAGGACGATGACTTGTCTGTTCTCAGAAGAGCTCTCTCCCCTCATGTTTACATCTATAAATCCAGGCATTCATAAATCGTCAGCTGTTTTCAACTGTTTGGAACTTTCCGGGGAGGAAGGAAAGGGCAAGTTTTGCGAACGTGTGTTTTTTCTTTTTAAACACCACCTGCCTGTCTATCTCTGTCCTCTTCTTGTGTGTTTAGGTTCTCAGTGTTTGGCCTTGGCTCCAGGGCCTACCCACACTTCTGCGCCTTTGCCCACGCTGTGGACACGCTGTTTGAGGAGCTGGGGGGGGAGCGCATCCTACGCATGGGAGAAGGAGATGAGCTGTGTGGTCAGGAGGAGTCGTTCAGAACCTGGGCCAAGAAGGTTTTTAAGGTCGGTTTCTCCGGCAAAGACCCTCTGGGCTAGGATTAGTGAATTTTCTACATCATACCGGTTTGGTGTTTTTTACTGTAAACCGTCAACAACATGAGAAAACATCTGAAATGACTCCAAACGTCAGGGTAACATTTAACCCCGGAGATTATTTTCCAAACCCCTTTATTATTCCTGTCTGAAACGCAGCTGCTGTTTCAGGTGTGAGGGACTAATACACGTGTTCTTGTCCGTGGTCGTGTCGTTACTTGTCCAGGCTGCCTGTGACGTGTTCTGCGTCGGCGATGACGTGAACATCGAAAAGGCCAACGACTCCTTGATCAGCAACGACCGCAGCTGGAAGAAGAGCAAGTTCCGCATGACGTACATGGTCGAGGCCCCGGTGATCACAGACGGTAAATGAAGATCCCGTGGGAACCGAGTAATGAACCGCTGATGATGCATTGAATATTAAAGGGGCAATAAGGGCTAATGAGAGCTGCAGGAGAAAATGGCCGTGATATATCTGAAGGGGGGGGGGGTCTTATTGATCAAGACCAGTGGCTCCTCCATTACATCACCTGGAGATTAGGACTCTGTTGTCTTTCCTGTTAATCTTGGTCCAGGTCTGATAGAACAGTGGCTCTTTCACCAGATTTGCCAGAATTTTTTATTTGATAATTACAGAACTTTTGAATTGAATTAAAAGATGTAAGATTTCCTCATTTCAAACGACAGGTTAATTTCTCTAGAGTTCATTAAAATCCATATCCAGTGAACACTTGACATATCAAAAGATGCCTATTCTAAATATTGGACTAGTCACAATAACAGGCCAATGTAAAATGTGCGAGTATCTTGAAGGAGCATTATTAGGCACTCGCATATAAATAGGGTATTGGTGGTTAACTAACAACCTTCCAGCGATATCCGGATTACCAAGTGTTTGCCAATATATAGATCAACCATGTAACGCCCTCCAAAGCCACACAGAGTTTCTGTCCTCTGCTCGATGCTTCAACGCGACACATCCATGATATTCACCTGGTTCCTTTCATAACAACCAGATTAGGTCTGTGGATAAACAGATTATCGTCGACCAGTTTCTGATCCCAGTGTAAATGTCATGCATGTGACGCCATGTTGCTCCCGTCTGCCAACAGCTTTACACAGCATTCACAAGAAGAAGGTCTATGGAGCCAAGATGCTGGAATCTGAAAACCTACAAAGTTCCAAATCCAAGTAAGTGTTTACTCAAACGTGAAACGCAGGAATATTACTTGTCGCATCTAATGTGGTACGATTTGTGAAGTAATGATCCCCGCTGGCGTCATTTTGTTTACCTCTACCTCTGATCTCTTTTTGCAGTCGCTCCACCATATTCGTGCGGCTCCACACAAACAACCACGACAGCCTGAGCTACCATCCCGGCGACCATCTGGGCATCTTCCCTGGCAACCACGAGGACCTGGTTACCGCTCTCATCGACAAACTGGAGGACGCTCCGCCTGTCAATCAGATTATCAAAGTGGAGTTCCTGGAGGAGCGGAACACGGCTCTAGGTGAGCGATGCCGTTTGCAAACGTCGGGCTACGGCCGTGCAAACCACGAGAGCTGCGGCTCAAAATCCAAACATTATTCCAAACATGAATAAGAAACCGTCCCTCTCGCCTCGACAGGCACCATGGGGGGGGGGTATCTAAGCCCAGAAATCTTTCAGTGAAGCCGCTTATTGGCAGTTGAGGTGACACTATGCAACACAAGTGCTATTTTCACTGTGACTGTAAAACAAGGTGTCTCTTAAACACAGAGAAAATTATCTTGAACATGGCTGTTCTTCTTTTTCCTGCTTTCTTTAAATGTCAAACACAAAATGAAAAACCGCTCCCACTGGACAAGAGAATTCAGTTTGGCCCCCCCGCGCAGCTTCTCCTCTTGAGTCACAGGCCTGGTTCCCAAAAGTGATTTGCACTCACTGTTTACACGCAGATTGCAAAGTGGTGTCAATTGTCGTGTTTCACACTAAAGACGTTTGTGAGCCGCGGGGCGCACGCATGCCCGGGTGACAAGTTTGGATTGGTTTAGTGTGAGCAGGAGAGGAAACGCTCTCGTGATCCAGAGCACAGCTTGCACGGTGCAAATTTGGCAAAACGTGTGGCGTTGTTGTGGAAAACATGTTATAATCTAGACATTCCACAGACAATCGGCAACACTGTTGGTTTTGTTTCAGTCACAGTCTGCAGGTATGAAAACAAAACAAAGGATCTGCAGATTTGGGTGATATTCATCTGTGAGCTTATCTTACATCTGCCAAGGACGATATGTTTTCACCCCTATTCAATTTGTTTCCTTGTTTTGTTAGCAAGATTACGAAAAACCTACCAAACGGATTTCCCCCCGAAACTTAGTGGAAGGGTGAAACGTGGGCCAAGAAAGAACTCGATGAATTGGCACATATCTGGTGCCTTATGACCAGGTCACCATATCTCACGCAACATTATCGTTCCCAAATAGGACGTTCTTTGACAATTTCGCTGGGAATCTGAAAGAATCTTGATGAAACAAAATGTACGAGCGTGTGCAATTTGGTGTAGATTCAATTTAAAATCTGGATCCAGTGAATTTCAATGTGGTTTCTCTGCAGGCGTTATCAGCAACTGGACCCACGAGACCCGTATCCCTCCCTGCACCATCTACCACGTCTTCCAGTACTTCCTGGACATCACCACCCCACCGAGCCCTGTGCTGCTGCAGCAGTTCGCTGCTCTGGCGACCAACGACAAGCAGAAGAAGAAACTGGAGGTCCTCAGTAAGGTAAATTCACTTAGAACATTGTTCGGCCTTATCGTTATCACTGACCTTTAGGATTATCGAGCTGCTGCTGCCGCGGCACTGAGCTCGTCGCCTGGTTCCAGACACATGAGGGATTCGCGATGTACAGTGTGTGCGTAGGCTTTCTCCAAAAATACGCTCCCTCTTTTTTTTTTTTCCAGTTGAAAGCCAAACCTGTGCAGACATTTCCGTCACTCTTTATTATGAGACTCTATTAAAAAGTCACCATGTGTTTAAGGCTCGACGACACACTCCACATGTTTGCTGGAAGATGGTTTCCTGCGTCTGGCAGCTGGTTGGATGCACCTTGCGCTGATGGAAATACATACAGTAGGAGTGAGCTGGCGCCAAATTAAAGCCGTTGATCTTTCTTACCCAGAGCCATTCCCCCCCCCCCCCGTGCAGTGCCTCCCACAATTCACTCTCCATTTTTGTCAATGTGTGGAGAAAGGCTGGCCGAGGCCAAGCAGTGACTCATGCGCTCATACATCGAATCATTGTCGCCAAAGCGAGAGGAAACGATGCTGGAGAGGAGTTCTGAATTCAGAAAAGGAAATAGTGCAGCGCCGCAGATCATTTCTATTTTTGTATGTGCTACGTCTCTGGATCGTTTCAGGACTAACGCAGAGTTTCTCGTTCTCTTTTTATGTCATTAGATTCACACGAGCAGAATAACCAATGTTAGAGAAAACGAGTCAAGCTGTCGTGTCCGTTTTATTATCGTGTTCTCTGTTCAACAACACGAAAAGGAATTGACAGAAACATATTTTACAAATGTATTAAACTAGTGAACTGTTTGTTCTAATTAGGCCTTTTTTGGAATGGGCTGTTCAGTCGGCCTGTGGTAATTCTGGTTGCAGCTTCCTTCCTGAAAAGAGCCGCTGCAGAACCGGGAGGCTGCACCACCACCGCTGCTGCTGCACAAAGAGCTGCTCACTGTTTATTCAAGTTCAGTGAAGATCGAACCTAGAAGGGGAATTACTCCAATTATTGAAATGGCACCAAATCCAACACTGCACTTCCTCCTTCCCTTAACGACACACATGCCAAGTGTAAAGACGATGATATGAGCAGTTCTCCAGAAATGTGAACCACAGACGGACAGAAATTCCTGGAAATATTGTAGATTACTCAAACACACTAATCAGACCTGAACTCCTGAATAGTCCCACAACCCCGTATGTTTATATCGGTTTTTAAAAAAAAACAAGTCCCCTAAAGTACTTTAATCGTCGGGTCCTTCAAACTGGGCTTTTGATCCAGCACAGAGTCCACACTGGGCGTCTCAATGGGCACCGTGTCTCTAATTAGCAGCTTGAGAACAAAGATTTTTTTTGAAAGCCTGGTGGCAGTTCTCTAAATTCATCCCGTCCAAATGTCAGCGATGACAAACTAAAAACAGTTGGACGGTGAGCGGCGAGCGGCTCTGCCTGTGGCGGCCTCCTGCTCCTGAGTCAGACATGTTTACAGATCTAAAAGAGGAAACCCTCCTCCGTGTTCTCCCCTTGCTGCGGCACTTACTTTGCTTTCTTAATTAGGAGACGAAAACTCATCAACTCACCGATAAATATCCACTCTTCATTTTCTGTCCCCCCCCCCCCCCCCATCAACATCCCAGGGCTTGCAGGAGTAC
This sequence comes from Reinhardtius hippoglossoides, assembly GCA_006182925.3. NCBI lineage: Eukaryota > Metazoa > Chordata > Actinopteri > Pleuronectiformes > Pleuronectidae > Reinhardtius > Reinhardtius hippoglossoides. Next base: position 24,119,670 of record CM031678.1, on the reverse strand, counting down.
GAGGAGTGGAAGTGGTACAACAATCCGACCCTGGTGGAGGTGCTGGAGGAGTTCCCCTCTATCCAGATGCCCTCCACCCTGCTGCTCACCCAGCTGCCCCTGCTGCAGCCTCGCTACTACTCCATCAGCTCCTCTCCGGAGCTGCACCCAGGGGAGATCCACCTCACCGTCGCTGTGGTCTCTTATCGGGCCAGAGGTACGGACCTACTGCTCATCTGGGGCTCCTCCTTGCCCACAGCGCTGTTGAGCATTAGCCACACATCCCTCGGAGGATTTTAAAACCGGCGTAGGCGTAGCCGCGGGTGTTTCGGTCTTTTCGTCTCATTAGGCTTCCGAGGGCCTGAAATCGGTCCCTTTTATTTCTGGCATTTCATACGATGATGTTCTTGACATTTCAGGAAAATTAAAAAACGTAATCACACCCTGCGGTTCCCACCGAACAGCATTAAGTCGGTTATTACTGGGAAAAAAGTGCACATTCTGTTTATCCATATATTTCGCTGTGGTGAAGGTTGTTGCAAAGGACTCGGCGTCACCCAGGGACGGCTCAGAGGAAATAGATTGGAAGTTATCTTGGAAATCCGGTCTGCTTAATGCAGCAGCTGGACCACGACTGCAATTACAAAGAGTTTGGATTTAGAAACACCTCGGGAAGATTCAGCGTCTCCGACACAGATTCTATTTAGAGATACAAACACAAATTGAGAGGAAAGGGTGTAGCTCCACTAATCTGTGTGACAGTGTGTAAAGTGAGTTCACTACTCGGGTGTAGATGTTACTACTTCAGTTTATTACAAGGTCCTTGTGTCGCCACCTTTTGCAATTCACATCCACTCTCCCCTCTGCTCACTATTATTTTCTCTCACGCGTGAAATGTACACTACGGCCGACATGCTCCGATGATTGTAAAAGCTGAATTACTGTAATTTCCCTTTTAGGAGAGAGAGAGAGAGAGAGAGGATTATGAAATTGCGCCTCGGATAACATGTTTGGGTCACGCACGTCCTGTGTCAGTTTGTGCACTTAAAGAGAGTGGGAGGCAGAAAGGTGAAGTGTTGATTGAGCAATTGTCCCTTTCAGATGGAGAGGGGCCCGTCCACCATGGAGTGTGTTCATCGTGGCTCAACAGGATAGAGATGGGGGAGATGGTGCCGTGTTTTGTCCGAGGGTAAGTGTCAGGGTTGGTTTTTTTTTGTATCTTACGTGAATCAGTATTGTGGAATGTTTGACATTTGGGGACGCGATTGTAATTCGCTGTCTCGCCGAGAGTTGGACAAGAAGATGGATATCAAACAAAATATGGAGCTACCACAGTTGGTAGCTAACTTGGCTTAGCATGGAAACAGGGGGAGGAGCTTGTCAGACTCTTTCCACAGGTAGCAAAACAATTTTTTGATTTGCATCACCGCCTTGTCCTGCCCTTCATGCTGTCGCCTAGCAACAGAGCTCCAGTCGGACACTTGGAGAAAGTTTTATAGAGAACACGCATTTGGAGGAGCCTTCGAAATGGGACGCTGTGACGCAATCAGTCTTCAAATGCAGCCTCACAAGGACGCAGCCCCTGAATCGAGGCACAAGTTTTGCTTCTCGATGTTGTAGTCCAGCCTTCACCGGTTGCTAGGCAACTGGTCCAGATCAGGAAATAGTCCGCACTTGTTTTTACACCAAACGGAAGGAGATAAATGTGGAGATCAGTGAGCTTCAGAAGCGCTGATGGGCGAATATTGTTACCTTTGTACCTTAGACCCAGGCTAATGGTAGATTCAAATTTAGCATGAGACATGAAAGTGGTATCAACATTCTCCTCTAACTACAAATGAAGATGTTTCACAGGCTGTTTTGTCATTTTAAAGACAAATTTTAAGTGTTGTTGCCTAATCTTTTTGTGTTTTCTTCTGTTTTTTTCAGTGCACCATCTTTCCGACTTCCCAAAGACAACCAAGCACCTTGTATCCTGGTGGGTCCAGGAACAGGCATCGCCCCGTTCAGAAGCTTCTGGCAAAAAAGACTGTACGACCGCGAACACGGTTGGTTCTTCTTTAAATGACTTAATTACTTAGAGATGTTTATCACTCGCTCACAGTGGATTTTCACTGAAACACGGGAAACTGCAGACAGAATTTGACGGCCGATTATGTGATTATCCAGAACAGACTGATTTCACTTATTCACGCCTCCTGAATAATGAGAAAAGATCAAATCCCTATCCATTATTTCTGCATCTTGAATCAACTCTGCCGTTTTCTTCAGGGATTGAATCGTGCCCCATGATCCTGGTGTTCGGTTGTCGGCAGTCGGAGATGGACCACATCTACAAGGAGGAGACGGTCCAGGCCAAGAACAAGGAGGTGTTCAAGGAGCTCTACTCGGCCTATTCCAGAGAACCGGGCAAACCAAAGGTACAGACACCAAACTGTCCGTTACCACGCATGAGTCAGCTCGTCACAACTCTCTTTGTACTTCTGTGTGGGTTTGAAATAAAATCACAGCTGTGGTTCTGTTCTGGAGTGCACTTCAAGTCATGTGTTTCCATTTCACCACTTTTAACTCTAGTTGTTCAGGTAACATTTTTACCGTTTTTGTTTGAAGTTGTTTGATTCTGCTCTTGTTAGCATTGATTAAAAGATGCATACATTTTCATACTCGTACATAATTATTACAACAGTCTCCCAGCTTACGGTTTGAGCGGCTACTTCCTTGTACTGAGCTTCCCATCTGACTGTTTCTCCTCCTACTCTGCTCACACCTCTGTCAGAAATACGTCCAGGATGTTCTGCGCGAGCAGCTGTCGGAGACGCTGTACCAGTGCCTGAAGGAGGAGGGAGGACACATCTACGTGTGCGGGGACGTTACGATGGCCGGAGATGTTCTCAAGACCATCCAGCAAGTCATCAAACAGCAGGGCAACATGAGCCTGGAGGACGCCGGCTTCTTCATCAGCAAGCTCCGGGTAAGAGAGAGAGGAAATCGCTCAGTGGGGTCAGGAAAGAGAGGGTGCTAGTTTGAATCCAGGATGGAAAACATGAATGAAAGGTGAACTCCACATTTGCAGTTTGCCGTTGAGGAACGCAGTTTGATATCTGCATCCTCTCATCCCTTCATAGTCTACTAATAATAATCATCATCATATCAATAATAATAAGACTTAGGATAAAAGCATAATATTAGCTAAATATATTAAAAGAAGTTAAAAACAAAGACAATGGTGTTAAAAAAGGATGAAATTAATCAACAGAAAGATCATAAAATAGGTTGTTGCTCTACACTGCTGCATTGGACACAGCGATGTTTGAGAGTATTGTGGTGATTGAGCTAAAAGCCAAGAAGCTAAGGCCTCATTCCGAGGGAGGATTTATGAAGGTGCCTTGCTGCTGCTGCCGCTGCGGAGCACTGGACAAATTGAATCCTGTTCCAAAAGGCCAGTTTGTGTCAGAGCAAATTACTGATGTGGGCTCAAGATAATAAAAAAAATCTCTTTCTTTCTTTAACTACTTTAAAAGATGTGTATCTCTCCCCCTTCATCTTTCTGTTACCAGGATGAGAGTCGCTACCACGAGGACATCTTTGGTGTCACCCTGCGCACCTATGAGGTCACCAACCGGCTTCGCTCCGAGTCCATCGCCTACATTGAGGAGAGCAAAAAAGACCCAGATGAGTAAGTTGATTTCTTTCATTTCCAGGGTTAAGCACTAATATGGCATGAATATAGGATGCTGTGGAACAAAATTTTAATATGTGCGTTTTTCTCTGCCATCAGTTGTCTGGTCAGGTCTGGTTAAGTCAGTTTAATGTCCAGTTCAGTTCAACACTTGCTTTCACACATGCAGCTCCTGTGGATGATGTCTAGACGTATTCAGGGCTGCAAGGCTGACATGTCTGAAAGCAGCTCCGACGCTCACTGAAAAGAGTAGAACGCACTTAGCGAGACAAACATGAAAAGAGCACGTATTCGTGTTCATCGTTTTAATTTGTGCTGTAACTCTAAAAGGTTCACACGCTCTAATGTTCAGGAAACATCACTTTCCTCAAACTGTCCACATTGCTGCAGCTCCTCTTTTCAGCCTCTGTCTCAGCTTTTTAACTTAGCAGAACTTTTACAAACACAATAAACCTATTTAACACACTAGAAGAAAGAAAAAAAACGCAAATGCATCATAAACTCCTTTTGTACTTGGTTAATTTGTAGTTCTTAGTAGCTGCATGAGCCTTTTGCTAATTTCTCAGTCATTTAGATTCATTTACAGATTTAGAGTCATGACTCACGGTTTCTAAAGATAACTCCACATGCACTGAATGAAACGAGAAAATACAGAACATTCATTTGTTCCTCCCTTCATTCACACATCTTCTGTTCTCCAGTGGATCTTAGGAAGCATGACAATGTCTATTGTTTACACATTAAACCAGGATCATTCACTTCTTGTCTTGGCTGCAACACCGCTGAACTGTGCAGGATCCTATTATTCAGCTCTTCATCACAGATCCTTCTTCCCCGCTCACATTTCCCAGCTGCTTATCTCATATCTCACAAAAAGAGAAATGTTTTGGCACCGGCGGTTGAGATATTCATCCCAACCGGGCGAGATTACCAGAGCGGCTCTGGTCCAACTCCAATCCGCAACCTGTGGTTGTTGGTGACGCCGGCGTGTTGTCGCCCCATAGTTTCAGATGAAAACAGAGTGGGGTAACCATAGAAACCCCGCGGAGAGAAGGGCCTTTAAACTAACAGGATTAGAGCGAGAGCGAGTGGCTCTGTTCCATTTCTGTTTTTGTTTTTCCGTCGTTATTTGTGCATTTTCAAGATTAAACACTTCATATGCTCTTGCCATGAGAGCAAAACAAGGGCCCTACATAGCCACTATGGCTCATTAAGTACCAACATAATGCATCACAGACGATGGCTCCTGTGTGGATTGTCACTTGAATTTCCCATTTGGCCGTCAAAGCCCCTGCATGCTGGATGAGTAATGACTGTAACATCTCTATTTCTATGTCTCTCTGTCTCTCTGTCTGTCTGTCTCCTTCTGTCTTTTCACTTCTCAGGGTTTTCTGCTTGTAAGTCCATGAATCGGGGGGGCTTCCCGACAACAACCAGTCCGGAGGATGCAGCAACACTGCTTGAAGAATACTGTGCCAATTTTTGTACTGTAAAAAAAAAAAAAAAAAGTGTTTCTTTCTTTCTTTTTTTTTTATATACCACTTTAATGTTTCTGTTGGGCTCTTTGCGATTTCGTCTGTAGCAAGTTGTTCTCTGAGAATCTGTTTTGCTTGTCGATGATTCTTCCAAAAATTACAAATTGATCATTTTTTGATTCATAACGTGTGAACCTATTGTAATGACCTGCCTCATTGTGAATGCATGACCAAGACAAGAATATACTCAACAAATATAATATACTCTGTTGTTATTGTTACAGTGAAAAGGATTTTATCGAGGTTTTATATTTGCAAGGAATGTGTGGCATCGATTACAGGAACCGGAATTGCGGGTGATTGAAGTTGATTTCATTGATTTATGAAGAATCAGGGCTGATCAAAGATATCTGGGCTGTTGTGCTGTTTTTGTTTTTTTACATCAAAGGCTGCAGATTCATAAAAATGTAAATCGTGAACGATGTGGATTGACAGGTCACCGCAAATGATGAATGGCACAACCGGAGAGCGCTTACCTCCGCCAAGGCTAAAAGTCGCATATCGCAGTGTTAAAAGAAAGTCCTTGATACGTCTGTTTTTCCGAACCTGCTCCAAAACGTAATGTGTTCTTCCTTGAGTCGTGTTCCACCCATCGGCAAAATGTCCTGGAAACTGGTTTCCGTAGTTTGTGCATAATCTAATAACAGACAAACGACAAAAACAAACCGCGATTTAAAACATAACCTCTTTGGCCGAGTTAACAAACGTGTTCTCTAGCTCTTCTCCGCTGTCCAGTGAAAATGCATCAGCCTCCGCGGCAGCTCTCTTATTGGTGGCCTGTCCTTCTCTCATAACATCATAATCCCATGTGTCCCAGTGGACAGCAGCAAGAAATCAAAGCTACCATGTGTTGTTAATCAACTCCAAAACACTTCTTTAGGGCTCTCAGGATTTATTTAACTATAGATGCTTATTCAACATATTATACCGATATTATAAAGTCTTCTCTTTCTCCTTCTTGCTGAGCGCTGGATGAGGAAATCGATAGCCTGCCCCTCTCATGTCCGTACGAGTAGATATGAAGATACAGCCAGCGGTGGGTCAGGAGGTGTTCAGACCACAAGTTGCACAAAAACCAAAGTTCCATGTTGTGGTTTTATGTGTCAGGCTTTTTTTGGACTGGAAGCAGGAAGTCGCAGCTCCCGGACAATATATTTAAAAATAATGTAATTTTTAATGTGATATATATGCTTTAGATGTGCTGGTATGGGAAGCTTTTGTTTCAAATGCTAAGCTGATTAGCTGCAGGCTGTAGCCTTTCATCTACCGTACGAACACGGTCGTGGTATCGATCCTCACCTTCCTCTCAGCAAAAATAACAAATGCCAATTGTTTTTCTTGTCGTCAGCGAACCTCTTTTGTTTTTTTACGGGAAAGTAAAAGTTGTGTTTCCTCCCACCGTGCTGCCCAGATCACATGTGGCAGCTGTCAACTCCGCCCTGTGCTCACCGGATTTTAAAACTTTGGTTTGTCGGCATCATGACTCTTCTGCCTCTTGCCTTACATTCACTCTCTGCTTCTGCCTACATGCACCACGTTCACGCTCTTTTGTCTCATGCCTCTCTCTCACTGTGACCTGACACCCGCTCAGTAGCATCAGCATGTGTGTGTGGTGTGTGTCATATCAATCTCTGTAAGTGTGTGTGTCTCTATTCGAGTGGGTGGAAACGTGCATGTGCTCAGGTGTGTGTTTTTACATGGTTATTCTGCTCTGTCGTCTGCTAACTCGTCACACTGGTCGGATTTTTGAAACCAGCATGAGTGTGTTGCCGTGTTCGAGTCTGAAAATGAAATCTTACAGATGGTGTTTTGGTGACAGGAAACTGCCCACATGGCTTTTTTCCGTTTTTGATCTCAGCAGTTCAGTCCTATTGTGAAGTTGTTGTTTTTGATTCAAAGACAAGAGGCGGCCGCCGCTTTCCAATGAGTCACAGTTGTAATTTGAATATACTTGTGCAGCGGCGACATCGTTTATCGACCCCTCGACAGCGACCGCGACTTTTCCTGTCATCTTCTCGGACTTATTTATTCCCTCCCTTTGTCTCTGATGCGGTTTAAAGATGGCCGTCATCGTGATTCATGGATTTCAGTGTGATTTCCAAAACGTCCGAACAGCTGCTGAGAAAACGTTTGTTTTTGGTTATCTGAATCAATTATTTGAACTGCCAAGAGAAAACGGGCGATTCCCATTGTCCCCACTGTCGGTCCCTCTGGATGAATGTCTCCTCTGTATTATTTGTTTTTAACAGATTTCCTTTAATTGGAATGAGAAAATGTCTGTGATGTAAAATGTGCAACAAGAAAACAATTGATACAAGAATATAGCTTCTATATATAAATATATATATTCAAAGATAAAATATAAAGAGTACCACTTCGATCTTTTCTAAGAATGTATTTTGATTATGTAAATGAGCACTATGATTCTGCTTGATTTAAAAAAAGAACAAAAAAAAAAAAGGCCTATTCTATATGGTGTCTCTCATATCCTTTAGGTATGGGGATAAAACAGCAGCATTAAATACATGCATGGTGATCTTCTGTCTCCGGTTCATATTTAAAAAGCTCTGTCTGTTAACCAGCACTGTGTCAGTCAGTGAGACTGTATCGTGAGGTCTGGCCTTTTCCCACAGGGCTTTGGATGCTTAAACAAAAAAAAAAAAAAAAAAACAACCTTTCTGGAGGGGATTTTCTTTCTCGTGTTTGCATATCGCTGCTGCTGCTACGAACAACTCTGATCCAATCGGCCTCTGCTATAATGACCTTTGTTGTGTAATTGATCGAGGGTATTCCATTTTAATGCATCAACTGCGAGGACGTTTCATTTACTACGAAATAAAGAGAAACATTTACAGAATATGTCAACACAGTTGCTTCCTTTGCTTTTTTTTTGGTCTTGTTTATAAAATGGACGGTTTATATTCTGGCAGTGGGACCTTTCGTTAGTTGGAAGGTCAGATTTAGATGTTGATAAAGAGCTGCTTTTTTTTTTCTAACTGAAACACAAGAGTCGCAGCAAACAGACACCCCCCCCCCCCCCCCCGCCTGCTGGTCGTCATGGCTCAGAGTATCTGAGGCGTCTCTCAGTGCCACGGCAACCTGTCAACAAAGCAAGCTGCTCAAACTTCAAACAAAGGCTCCGATTGGTGGCTGGCCGTCCGGCAGCGAGGCTGCGGCCTTTCTAATTAGCCCAAACAGTTTGACTCTCCTGTTGCATGAACATGAACTCTCGGACAAGTGCAGCGCAGTGATTTCACTCTCGCCAGCAGGATGGATCCAAAAACAAGACAGAGATGAGGAAGTGATTTCTACACAAAGGATTTAAAATAGATTTATCTTTTTCTCAGTGTTAATATCAGTGTTGCTTTTGCGTTGAAGTCATGGTTAATGGGAAGAAGTTGGCCGAGGAGACGGCGATGCCTTCTGTGCTGGAAGACGATGACGCAGGAGCAGAAAGTGAGAAGCTGCAGCTGGGGAGGTAGGAAGACGACCGAGCAGCCAAGTCGGCAAGCAGCTACAGTAGATATCAGGCAGGTGAAGGCATGCAGCAATGCTCAGAGGCAACATTTAATAAATACTGATGGTTTTTTAAGTAAAGTCCTGGAAATAATGAACGTGGGGGGAAGAGATGAGGAGAAACTCTGGTTCAAGAGGTTAAAGGGAGGTGGGAAGAGAAGGACAGAAGTTCATCCACATTGAGTGCAGGCATCACTTTTACTTAGCGAATCCGTCCAGTCTCCTCATTCCGCCTGCCGACGCTGCAGACTCATGATATCTCATTCCCCCCCCCCCCCCCCCCCCCCATCCAGCCGAGAGCGAGCTGGACAGAGGTCGGCGTGCGTGGGCCGGAGGACGGACCCTCGAGCCTCGATGGGAATGATCAAGACAGAGGTGAACGAGAGGGTGAAGAGGAAGACGAGGAGGGAGGAGCTGGGAGGAGACGAGTGTGGATCTCTGATGAGGACTACGACACCGATTTGGAGCTCGGAGGTATAGAGGAAGTTGATTTTCAGATTAAAAAAATAATTTGAGTCGGTGAGATATTAGATTTTGTGATAAAGGGTTTGATGTTCCTCCTTTTAAATAACGAGGGAAATGGCTCTGTGTTAGGAGTCATGTTTGAAATTAATAATTCCATCTTGATATTGACTCATATTCTGTACTATAGCCTAAAATGTTTTAATTTGATCTTGATCAGAACTTGCATTGATAAGGCAGAGTCAACCCCAATCTGCTGATCGTCTCCATCCTCTCCTAAATGACTTCTGAAAAGGAAAAGGAAAAAACCAAATAGAAACTCCTACACTCGCCCGCCCACACATGTGGAGCCCTGCTCTGCATCTTAATGAAATCATCCCCGTCTTTGTGTCGGGCTTCCTTTTCACCACCAGCGAAAAAAACCCATCTGGTATGAATGAGCACCCCTGTGCCGGGGCGAGAGCAGCCACCAGGGACTTTTTCAATATCACACTCAGAAGGTCCCGTCCCCCCCCCCCCCTCCCTCCTCCCACAGGAAAAAAACCAGAAAGGCCACATCTCTGCTTTTTCAAAGAGGTATTGATGGCGAACGATTCGGACGGACACCGCCGCTATTCTCTATCATTTGTGTTGCAGGTAAGGAGGCGTACGACCCCTCGGGGCAGACGCGCTACATGGAGGCATGTGAAATGTTGCAGGTGGTGCCCGCCTCTTACTTCCTGCGACACGTGAAAGATACGGAGCTGAACATGATGCATCGTGGCCTCGGGCCTCAGGTATTTTCATCAGAAGTTAGAGAACTATTATCAGAAGGGGAGGGGTTGGAATTGGAGAGAGGTTTTGTATTTGTTGAACTTTTTCAGGGGAGAGCAGGGAAAGTGGATTTTTATCCAAACTTTATTTTCTGTTATTATTCTGTTTACTTTAATCATTTGGAATCCAGGTGCATGGGAAAAAATTTTTTCTGCAAAAGAATGATTTATTTATTAAGCATATATTTATAGATAGATGGATAACGTGTCTCAACTTGCTCCCATTGTACAAAAAATAAGCCAAATAAAAAAGTATGTACAGAACGTTGACATCAATCGAGAATCCGTCTCAGCCGGTTTTGCATCAAATAACTCATTTTAAACTACCTAAAATTACGTTTTGTTTTTATTAATTTGGTCCATGTCCCGTTAACTAACCTGGAGGAGGAGGGGGTTAATGACCTATCCTGTAGCCAGCCACCAGGGGGCAAGCCAGATGGCTTCACTTTTAGGATTTAGCTGTAATCTTTGTTTGAGAGTTTCTGGTTTTCACTTTGTGTGCACTGCCCCCAAGTGGCCAAGAAATCTGACGTTGTCTCCAACCTATAAGGTGATTAAGAGTGTTTCACTTTCACCAGCGGAGTCGTAGAGGAACTGAGGAGCGTCATACATCAGCTGAATGTCTCTGCTTCAGATCTCCTACAAGCTTCTCCTGTTTCCATCATCAGATCCGTTTCACCAGGGGAAACGTACCCGAACAGAACTTCTTGTCAAAGAGACACAAACGCTTGAAGTCGCGTGAGGAAATGTGCTCACACACGCCGTACCCCATGCTAATAAAAGGTCCATGTGAGTCTGAGCAAAAGCTACACATGTAGATGTGCTGGATGAGATTAGACTCCAACGCTATTTCACATCAGCGCAGACCTTTGTTCAGTGAGTGACTCATTAATTCAAAGTCACATTCTCCTCCAGGGGACGGCACTGATCATGAATCCGTCCTGTTAAGTGCAACGCAGCTGCGCTTCAAGGAGTTTCCAGCCCTTCCCCTCGGAAACAGATCATGCATGTACATATGTCTGCAGTGCACTTTACGCATCACCCATCGTACACTGTAGATCTCAGCCGAGCACGTTCATGTGGAGAGTCCTTCGCCTCCTCAAAGACAGAGAGGTATTGTTCTGTATCCTTAACGGCAGCAAATCTCTTCCACCTCTAAACCCGATTATTTGTTTCTGATGAGTCTGTGTGTTCTGATTCTCATGCACAGATATAAACATGTCACACAGAGACATGTTTGAAACGGCTGAGATCATCGAGTAAAGATGGACAACGGAAAATCAATGACTATGCATTTAAGTAAAAAAACGCAAAACAGATTTGAAGACATCTAGTCGTGTTTAACAGCTCGACGCTCTATAGCTTCCAGCCAAGTCAATAACAATTAGACTCTAATGACTTAATCAATGATTAATCAATGTTAAATTGCTCTGTAGCTGAACATCTCTTCCTGAGAGAAGGGTACAGTCATTGTCGATGTGTAAATCCATTGCCTGGAGTCATTGGCAACACACTTTGACATTTACACAGGCTTCCCACTTTTCCATAACGTCGTCAATTAGAGATGTAAAAAGTAAATCCGTCCGTCAACAAGCCACTTCCCAGGTTCTGTCTTAATATCCTTCAGATGGATTAAATAGGATTTTAAAATACGTCTTCACCTGCCAATCACACAGAGCAGAAGTAATTGAACCGGTGCTGCTGTAAACGTTTATTTATTCAATGCAGATGAAGGTTTGTCAGATCTTTCAGACAGATTGAAACACGCTGTCCTCAGATGGGTTTGTTCCTGCTCTCCCTTTCTTTCTTTTTTGTCAAGATCCAGTTAACGTAAGGGTTCATCCACTCAACTTTCTCATTAGCCGAGCTGGAAACTGTAATTTTCATGTTCCGCGAGCTTCATTCCTGACCCACGCCTCCACACAGCCGCCTTCTGCCTCATTTGTCTCCCGCAGGTTTAATACTCTCTCTCTCTCTCTCTCCCTCTCTCTCCCCCGCTGCCCACCTGCATCAGCACAGCTTTTTAAATGCAGCACAGATAAAGGAAAAAGTACACTGCTGCGAACAAACAGAAGAATTTCACTTTGACGTGGGGGGTTGCTTGTGTGTTTGCAGGGCGCCAAAGCACTGGCGGTTCCCCTGGTAACCAACACTTCAATACTGAGACTGAACCTGCGAGATAATTGGATGGAAGGACTGGGCGGAGCTGCCATAGCCGAGATGTTAAAGGAAAATTGTTACATTACAGGTGGTTTTTACTGGGCAATGAAGCATGCACACATCATCTCTTCCCTTTCCCCCCCCCATTGTGTCTCACCTTTCTTTAAGAAAAAGGTGTCGCCCGCACTCCCACTCGTACGCCACTCTCACCTCAATTATATGCCACGGCACACGGTTAAACATCTGGGGTCCCTCTTTTTACTTGCTGGATGTCAGTCATACAGAATGTGCAGTTCAGGAACCTGCGAGCGGGATCGGAGGACGACTCCTGTGACTCACGCAGGCTCTTGTATTTTTAACATCCTTTGTCCTGCGCCGCTATTCAACGTTCAGGGTTATTCCAATCCGGTGAATGCAAAGTATATAACGCATTAGCACTGGGGTTGAACTCTGTGCAGCTCAGCCAAGGCTACACGAGCCTACACATGCTTCGTATAGAATGTAGAAGAATGAAAAAGATGTGGTCTGACAACTGAAATGATTTGTTCATCATGACATGAAGGGCTGTGTCCAGCTTGTCAGGGTTAAGAGAGGCAACACAATTCTAAAGTTATTGATTAAAGGAGGACTGTTACACAACAAGGCACGTAGTGAAGGACGAGGGGTCTTAATGTCTGTCCGTCCTGATTGGAGAGCTGGAGACTGGAGGTCTGACACCAGAAGGATGGGAACCCCACCCCCCAAGCTAATTCGTCCAATCCAGTGAGAGGGTTCACTCATCCCGTAGATAATATTCCCCTAATATGTCCGATTATTTCCTGAGAAATTCGCAGAAATATCGAAGGACGGCCAATTTCGTCACGTTAAAGAAAATGAAATAACACTCCTGGATCCACCCCCCTTTATGAATCTGCTCCGAAAGTTAACAGGGTCTTTTTTCTTGACCCATTCCCCAACCGTTCATCAAGTTTCAATAAAATCAATTTGGCAGATTTTGTGAAATAGTGCTTGAAAGATAAATATAGTTTCATAAACAGCCATGAAACTACACGGTGCTCAGAGACCGCGTACCGTACCCCTGCCGAGGCCAACACCCAATCTCCCCATGTTAAATAAATAAAGATAAATAATGGATCCTCCCATTTATCCGCTCCGAAATCTTATGGAATTTAAGGCCCATGCAATAGTTTTTTGTATAATCCTGCGAAAAAGGAAACCAATGAAAAAACATAACCTCTTTGGCCGAGGTAATAATAGAAAACTATTAAAAAGGTTTCGGATGATGCATCGTTACGGTCATTGCAACTAAAGTCGGTGTCTATTTTTATATTGGTTTTAAAAGAATCACTCAGTCACAATGCAGAAATCAAAGCCAAGCAGCTGGTGGCATGACTGAGAGGTCGGGGTCATTGGGACTCATCCTCTCAGAGCCTCGCATTCAGCAGCTGATGAGGTTTGTCAGTCGGGACAAAAGGACGACGGACATGTTGACTTTGCCGCCGAGTCGTGCTCCCGGTGTGCGGCTGGAAATGACAGGAACTGTGTGACCCTGGAAAACTCCAAAGGTTTTTGCTGTTAAGCAGCGAAACATCCTCCGTTTGAACTGCTTCAGATTTAAAGTGTCTCTACTTCCTCCCCCGGGGACGTCTCCTCGAAGAGAGGGGGATGACGGCTGTGAATTATGTCCAACAACTTTCAAAGCCTTTTTTGTTGAGGCTGAACTTTAAATTGAAGAGAAGGACGGGAATATTATTGGATGTTTCAGAAACTCTAAAGCTACCAGATGTCACTGTCGTAGAAGAAGTCAGGACACCTCTTTGTGTAATACAGTAAAACATATTTTCAATCTTTGAAAGAGTTACTGCACTCTTATTGAGCTGTAAACTAAATCACATGACTGTTCTTTGATGAAAGACATTAATGCTGGTTTTACAATCACATCCACCACAAATTTATGAAAAAAATCTACATCTATGGGCTGAATATGGCTCCAAAACGATTTTATTGAAAAATTAGGAAGGAAATTTCCCTTTAATAACTCACATCTGCTTTTCCTGACTTACGTTGATTTTTCTCAGTGGCCCTTTTTCCAATGCACGACCTTTGACCTGTGTCTCTGTCGTGTCAAATCCCAGAGGTGGACCTATCCAACAACAACCTGGGGGATCACGGGGCCAGGGCCATAGCCGGCATGCTAAAGGAGAACAGCACCCTGGTGCGGCTCAACCTGTCAGGAAACCACTTCACAGACCGCTCCGCTGAATTCCTCGGCCCGGCCCTCGTCGCCAACGCCAAGCTGCGGCACCTCGACATGAGCCACAACGCTCTGAGGGAGCAGGCAGGTATACGGCAGCAATTAGTCACACATATTAAAGGTCTCCTGTTTTCTGCGAAGCCTTTCCCAGACTGAAACCGTACCCAGGGTCAGATTTTTTTATTACGTGGATATTAAAGATTTACACGGTAGATACATATTTCCTATCGGCAGCACCAGACAGTGTCAGGACGGTTAATTGCAGAAGACAATAGAAGAGATCTGAGTAATGAGGTGTCAGTTTTCTTTGGGCAGAGCTCGTCCATCAAAACTCAAAGTTCTTTGAATCAGCGGCGGAGGAAGTACTCAAACATTTCACTTGTCAAAGAAAATTCCACATTAACTTTTTTACAAGTGAGTACAAGTATGTAAGTAGTTGCTTTTAAATATACTTAAAAGTATTAAAAGTAAAAGTACTGTCATATGCAGAAGATGCTTACTGAAACATTTGCATTGTCATATTAATTACTTTCTCAGTCTCGGCCTCTAAATCCATTTCGGGTGTTTGTTCTTCATCAGGAATGACCATTTAAAACGAGTTCTGTTTCCCCGTGGCTGTACAGACGTTACTAATTTGGACTAAGACCTTTTTTTTTTTTAGAAAACCACCCTCGTCAAACCAGTGAGACTTTGCTGTAATTACGCAGCCTTATCTGCGAGCAGGCGCAGGACAGCAGGCGGCGGCAGACTGTGGCATTCAAAGGTCAAGAACATTTTGCCTTCATTAAAACCCTCTTTCAATTATCACGGGATGAGCTCCGTGACAGGCTCCTTGTGGAGGAACGGCCGAGCAGGAGGCACCGAGCATCTGATGCGGCTGATTGAAAATAAATCTCTCCGTGGGAAAGGGGAGACACCTCCACGTCTAATTGCCTGTGCGTGTGTGCGGATGTTATTCACCCCCCCCCCCCACACATATTCAATTCAGATTTCTCCCCCTGCTGAAATATCAAAGTACATCCTCGTGCGGTTTCGAGCGCACTCTTCCATATAGGAGTTCCGCGAGAGGAAGTACAGCTCTCACACGCTTGGACGCTCAGGGTTTGGTGTTATTGCTTTTTTTCAGCCGAGCTCAGTGAGGGTCTTTTTCTATGATTACACGCCGCGGAGGGCTGTGCACTTTCTTATCCCTGTGATAAAGTGGGCGAGATGATGACAGGAATCTTTCTCTCTGGGATCTCTGACTCTCACCGGCCTCGCTTACCGCGGAACACACAATCCCACAATCTCACTGCGGATATGATGAATGGCTCCCGAAGAGGACACACGTGGGTGTTTGAGTCATTGGTTTTTAAAAAGTACTTCTGATGAGGCTTTCCTACCAATGAAATATTTTAAATATCTAAATATATAATAATACTTGCAGTGGAGCTGCCTCAGACAACAATTTGATTACAATCAAACTGCAAACCAAATTGCAAACACTCATTATAGATATAATTCCTCTAAATATGCCTGATTTCTTTTTGATCAAGATCCATTAATTATTTCCTGGGAAATTGGTGAAAATATCAAAAACACCCCATCTGGCAATAAAATAAAAAAATAAATTGACTGGATTCTTCCCTTTTCGATGCCAGATCCTCTCCTGTAGTTTTTTTAATAATTTTGTTTAACAATCAAATCAACCAACCAACAAACAACCGGACAGGGGTGAAAACATAACCTCCTTAATAAGCAATAATTCATACAGTTTTAAATCTGACCTTTTGCCTTTGTCTCATACTGTCAGTCAGTTTTCTTAATTTCTTCCCTACAGGACAGATCCTGGGAGAAGCTCTGTCGGAGAACACGGGCTTGAGATCGGTCAGTCTGGCCTGGAACAGCATCCGAGGCAGAGGAGCTGTGATGTTGGCCGACGGCCTCGGGGTAACCCACCTTGAAATCAGTGTTCGGACACTTTATTGGTTTTTGAACTAGTGCAGGACAAGGAGAAGATCTACAGGTGATACAGTGACGGGTTAGAGCCGGACTCTTTTGTTGTTGTCTTGGGAATCAGAAACATGGTTGAGAAACAGTTTCTGGAAACTAAAACTTTTTACCTGACTCGTAAACGTCTTGTACTAAAACTGAGCAATAGTTTGTTGCTAACAGCAGCCTCCAGTCATGCTCAAAATAAAACAACTAAATCATACTGAAATAAAAATGCCACCTACGATAGTCCCCTCAAATTCAATCAAGCTGCACCTAATTGCACTAACCCATAGAGATCAGTCCCCTTAATATGGCTGATGTTCTGTATGAAGATACATGAATTATTCCCAAGGAAATTGGTAAAAATTAATCATAAAGTGTTAAAGTAAGTGACATAAAATTGCCCACTTGGCCCATGTCCCCTCCTTCCACCAAGTTTCGTGTAAATCTGTGACACAAAAACTAACCAATCAACAATAATAAAAGTAATAAAAAGAGAAATAAAAATCAGAACACTGATGGTGGGCTTGGGGCCAATTATCAAATTTATCCCATCATTGCTGAATAGAGCTGAACCTAAGTATTTAAAAGAAGACAGATAGTCCACAAACCTAGTTTTAGGACAAACCGTGGAACCTGTAGAAACTGGATCATATTCTGTAAACAGAACGTGTTTATCAGGGTTAATGATGTGATTCAGTATAATTCAGCCTGATAGTCACTAATAGAGGATGTTTTATGATAACCTGGCTTTAACTCGCTCGTCCTACTTAGTGAAACAACCCTCTGGTTTTATATTCATCAAGTCTCTGCCAGCAGAAAGGTGCAGCATCCTCCTTCTTTCTCCCTTTTCCCATTTCTTAATGAGCAGGGTGGTCAGGGGGACACTAATCCCTTTGATTGATTCAGCTCCTGAGAGCCTCATTACCTCAGGATTTACACTGCTCGCTCGTTTTAAATGAAGGTGCGTCTTCGGTTTATCTTGTTGGAGAAAGTGTTCAAGTTGTTCTCGTTACTGCTTTTTTAAAATTTTTTTAAAAGGACAAACATCTCCCGTCTTCTCTTTTCTTAGGGGAACATTTCACTTCGAGCAGTGGATCTGTCGTTTAATGGCTTCGGCAAAGAAGGAGCTGTTGCTCTGGGGCAGGCGCTGAAGGAGAACAACGTTTTGGAGGAGTTGGATTTGAGGTATGTGATAATCCGATCATTGTACAGTAACTGAGTCAATAAGGGGGCAGAGGCTGCAACTTCAGTTCAGAACGTTAAACGTTAAAGGATAAATGAGTGCAAATGAAATGTTTTACCTTGTTTGGTATTAAAGCAAAACTATTACTGACTAGATGACACTTGTAAAGATAAGTTGATTCCCTTCTGAATTCATATTATCTCACCTATTATTACAGTTACAGGTTTGAAGAGCGATTTCTCATCATACAGCAGTTGAAAAAAATCCAATAACCAAATTTTAATCGGCCAGATTTAGCTTTTATTCGGATTCGCACAAAATTGCACAAACTCATAAAAATCTAAATGCGCCATATCTCGCATTAGGTGATGAAAGATTCCTGGATTTATCCGGATCCACCCCAAACTTTAACGGGCTCTTTCCACGCCCATGCCCCTCCCTTTGAAAAAGTTTAATGGAAATCCATTCAGTAGTTTTTGCGTCATCATAAGCCGTCTTCAGACAAGACCTCCGTAGGATGCCTGGAGAATTGGGTCCAGACCTGCTGCAGAGTTTGCTTCTCACACATGAGCAACACAGCAGGAGATTCTCTGCCCTGACAGTTTCAACAAGTGCAGAAATCTCTGCAGGATGTAATGTTTTAATTCTGCTGCTCCCTTATCACCAAAAGCTCTTTTGACATCTTCGTCAGTGTCTTCTTCGTGTATGGCACTGCCTCCTTTTTTTCATTTTTGCGGCCTGTCGCATGTTAGAAGCGTAATCAACAAAAAATTATGAACTTTCTTCCGACACTCAATCAGTCGGAAGAAAGTCCCGAGGCTCTCGGTTCATGTCTGAAAGCAGCTCTACCGGTAAACATACAACAAATTCAACCAAACTAAGAGATGGACAAGGATGAAAACATAACCTCCTCCATAAACATTCTTTATATGACTCCTGGTGATGTCAATAAATCTAAAAACCCAGATTCTCGTAAAGCCAAACCGCCTCATGGATGAACAATACCCCTTTAAACACACAGCACATCCTGATTGCTTCCCTCACACTGCAACACACCTTTTCTTCCTATTGTCTTCTGTCCTGTATTTGTTTGTCGCCACAGTAACAACAGAATACCCCCTGAAGGAGCCGTCCGCCTCGCCGCCGGCCTCAAAGTAAACAAGACAATCAAGTCCCTGAATGTAAGCTGTTGAAAAGAGATTGGTTTGAGCTTCGGGAAGCGAAGGGTGGCGTCAGTGGATGAAACGGGATGAATGAATGGATCACTGTACTTTGTTTTAATGTCGGCACCGGAGCTTCTCAGGGGCTCGTCTCAACCGACTGGGGGGGGGGGGAAAGGAGTGAGAGAGTCACAGCACTGAGAATTTGATATCGACGTGAGCTCACTCGGGTTTAAATTGGAGTTCGGTTGTTCGAGCATTTGAAGTGAAATCACTTGTCGCGAACTATTCCAACTGTTGAAAAATAACTGATATAACCTGTTAAGTAGTTAGGAAGTTTCACAGATGCAGTTTGGTGGATTTTTTTCACCACTGGAAAGAGACAGGCCAGAATAGTTATTTTAAGTTAGCACAAGGAATGTACTAACCTGTACTAACCAGAAACACGGTAAATAGCTTCTTTGTGTGTGGCATTATTCCATATTCTCACATTTCTCATCTTTATCTTTGGCCAGATGAGCAGGAACCCCATCCAGAACGCCGGTTGCTATGGGATCCTCAAGTCTGTGCTGGAAAACAAAGATTCCGCCATGGAGGCTTTAGACTTTGCAGTAAGTCACATTCAACATGTTTCACCTTTACAGAAAACACATCTCTTCTCATTTGCAGGAGCCTAACTTTCTTTCTTCTCTTTCTAGAGCATCATCGTGAACAAGGATTTTGAAGAGTTGCATGCGAAAGTGAAAGAAATCCTCCCTGCGCTTACAATAAACCACGGGGGCCGAATTGGCACGTTCGGAACCGCAAAAGCTTGAGAAGTGTAACGGTAATTGCGACACTTTGAACGCCAGCGAAGATGGAAGACGTCCTGTCAAAGCCCTGTGGAGGATCGGTGCCTGCGAGGACGTCATATTAAAAACATCCTGAGAGCATATCTGAGTAAAAATGTATTTCGCATTAAATTAAACTTGTGAAATACCAAATCTAATGAAAATATAGTTCATTCAGAAGGTTTGTTTATTCTCTAAAAGAATCCGTGCACACACACACACACCTTTTGTGTTCCCGCTACTTGAAATATGGTGTGTGGTGAGAGCCATTGAACATGTGCATATAATACAGGTATTGAGTTTGAATCCTTTTAGGTGCGATCGGATTGGATGTTACATAATGCCAGTGGGTAGAATGATGGAGAGGATCAGAGAGCACTGCATTGTGTATGAAAAGAACGGAAAGTGGGTTGCACAAAGGGATTTAAGTACCGCATGACTCGTCTGATAGAGGAACCAGCTCCGAAAGAAAGTGCCGCTATTAGATAAGAGACCTGTTCGCAGCAGCAAGACGAGTCAAAACACTGTTAGATAAAGGTAAGCTGTGATTTGGTGATGTATTCCTCCCACAAACACACGCACACCATTATATTTCATGTTATTTATTTTTAAAAACCACCTGGTAATATCACAATTATACTTCTTTTGGCCTGTGGAGTGTCTTTAAATACAGAGATGCAGAAATTAGCCAGACAACAGTTTTTAATTCTGTGTCGAGATACTTAACACATTTTTTTCTCTATTATCTTTTTCTGAAGTTTGATTTATTCGTTTAAAACAAACAAACAACAGTCAAGCAACTGCTGCAAAATTATACTTAAATATTATCATAATAATTCAGTTAATAAATTCGGTAATTTAGTTTTAATCTTTGAGTACTCAATTCTGGTTATTCTACTTGTGGGAACTGTTTGGTTTCTCTATAAACTTAAGGTCTTGACATTATTATGTTATGATTTGGCTTAAATTGGACTGAACAGAAAATCTTTTATTACAATCGATTCTTCATTTTGCCATGGACTTCTGTGTGAAGCACTTTGTAACCTCGTTTAGATAAGTGCTTCACAAATAAAGTTATTATTATTAATATTATGATTATTATATTACTTTACCTTTACGACTGAACTCTCAGTAAACTATTGTATACAGATTTTTAGCTAAGTCTCCATTGGGTATTTATTGAAGAGATATGTATACAAACTCCATAACATGGTGGTTGAAAACTTTGTAATAATTTGAATATTTATCTAAGATATTAGGCTACAAAAAACATTAAATGGCTGTAAAATAATAAAACAGTAAGTTGTACATAAAATCTGTGAAGATAATTAAAGTAATTATTTATTTATTGAATTAATACATTCATTTATTAAGTTTGACTATTTGAAATGAGTCATTCTCACTTCTGGTTGTACTACCTTTGTGACTCTTTATTAAATACAGGTAGTTCAGAGGATATACACCACATGACATGTCAAATGTATCATAAATATACATACAAAATAAATATATATTTACAAAATAGGTTTAAAGAAATACAATTTAAATGGAACAAAACAGTCTGAGAAGAAGACAGTATCATCGATACATTATAAATGTTAAATAACAACAACAACAACAACAAAATATGAATAATAATAATGATCATAATAATTATAATTCTCTTGGATCAGACACGCTCGACTAATCGGGTCTGATCGACTAAACGTCCTGCGTCACCGGGTCACGTGTGTTTTTAAACCTCCGGCGGGTGAACGTCGCGTGATTAAACCGGATTAAACTCGCCGCTGACCGGAGTTAACCATTAACCAGAGTGGGAGCGTGTCCCAGTGGTGTCCCAGTCCCAGTGGAGTCCCAGTGTTCCCAGTGTCTCCGGAGCGTGGAACATGGCGGCAGCGTCTTCTTCCCTGTGCCGCAGGGGACCGATGTGGTTCAGGGGCTCCGTGAAGCAGGCGAGCAGGTGAGACGGTTTGTAGCCAACCTGTAGTTTGTATTCGAACCCGGAAGTGGTGCACAACACGGAAGCTGCCTCGAGTGAGTCGCTGTCAGTAGATTTAGTTCATGTCAGTACTGATCAGCGTCGGTTAGCTTCAGGTAGCTGCTGCAAGTGAACACCCAAACTGAAACACAGTGAAAGAAGACTTGTCTGTGTGCTAACCGCTAAGCTAGCTCACTTTACTTCAAAACACAAAACTTTCTGATCCAGCCACGATTCTGAAGTTAAGCCTCCGATTCGTTTCAGCTGATTCGACAGTTAATGGAAACCAATGAATCTTATATTTTAAGCTTTACTGATTTATTTAATTCCAGATTTGACAAGTTTGGATGTAGTGGTTATTGATCAGAACCTGGTGTGATGTTGTCTAAAGTGTAAAAAAAAAAAAAAAAAAAGCAGTGCAATGTATTTTCACTTCCCAAATCACAAACTGTGTTTTAAAGCATATTTAGCATCTGTGTGTTAATCTGGTTTAGATGTGACGAGTCTGGATACAGTGGCTGTTGAATCTGGACCTGGTCTGTTGTGGTCTAAGTGTGAAAAATGCATTGAAATATCCCTTTCATAAGTCATAAATTGTGCTTTAAAGCATGTTTAGCTTCTCTGTGATACATGAGTCCAGTTTGACAAGTCTGGGTACAGTGGTTTTTGATCAGAACTTGCTTTAATGTGGTCTAAGTATGATTTAAAAACTATGAAATGTCCCTTTTTATTATTTCCCCCAAACCACACAATCTGTGTTTTACAGATATCTTCAGCCTCTTTGTGATGATTAAGTTAAACTCTGACTCGTCAAGGTAAATTGGTTGTGAAATGTACCATTTTTAGTATTTTCACAAATGCAGAAAGGTTTCAGAAATTCCAAACATTTATTAAACCCGCTGTGTGTTTTCACAAACCAGCTCTAATCATTGACCGCACCTCTGAACTTTGTTCCCTGAAGCTACACTAAACCAAACGGAGACTTCATCGTGTTAACTTATCTGTGCCTCTGCATTGTGTGTGTTTCCTCTGTGGCTGATCGAATTAAGTTTTTCTTGACGTTGTTGTTGTTGTTTTTAGGTGAGGGTGCCATGGGAAATTCATTTCTAATTATAGATCCAATTAAAGCCAGTGGCCCATGAGGTTTATTAATAACAAAGACGTCCCCCTGACCTTGAAAGTTTGTCTATTTCAGGATAATAAAATAAAAAAGCTTAGGAAGCATTTGTGAATTAACAGACGGCCTTGAAAGTCCTACATGGGGGTGGACATATGCATAACGTACAGCTCCCTAATCCACGAGTGGGCCCGTTCCAACTGTTCTGCTTAATGTGGACTTGGTTTCAAATATTATCCAAGTCAATGAAATGTCCTTGGATTTGATTTGTGGGAGCTCTGTTCAAAACCGCACATCACTAGTGAAGCAGCTTTTCCTCTTGATTTTAATCGAACGATTTATTTGTCCAATTTTGCTTTTAATTTTTAAGCTTTTATCACTAAATTTAAAAGGCGACAGTTTAATTTCTTTCCCCATTTTTACCCTCAGATTTTAAAACGACGAGCTCTATGTAACGTTTTGAGTATTTTTGGCCCCTTTTTGCTTTAATGCCACTGTTGTCTTCTTCGGGTTTTTCTTTCTTTGGCAGAGCTCTATAAGCGCAGCCTGAACACACACTCACTGATTCATATCTTTATTTTTTCCGCTCTGTGGCTTGGAGAGAGCGACGGCCATGTTCATTCACTGAGTGGAGCCTGTTAGATTGTAACAGTAGCTGATAAAGTGGATGATATTCCCCTTTTATTCACTCCAGAGTGGGTGAAGGGAAATTGAATGCCAAAGACTCAAGCTACCACACTCAGCCCACTCACTCATACAGTATGCATGTTTTTTTTAAATATCAAAGCATATTAGCATGACTATGACTCCATATGTCATGCACATCTTCATGTTCCTTTTAAGTTTTTCTTTTTTCCCGTCGACAACTTTTCTGCTGTTGTTGCTTTGAGCCTTTGTGAAACTTTCTTTCATCTCGTTCCTGTGTAGGAGGTTTTCAGAGAGCGGCGACAAAGGCTGGCTTCGTTCCTTATTTGTGCACAAAGTCGATGCCAGGAAAGATGCCCACTCCAACCTGCTGTCAAAGAGGGAGACCAGCAACCTTTACAAAATTCAATGTAGGCACAAGACTTTCTAACATACTTACAAAGTGAAGGGTGATTTTTCTTTTCAAGCACGAGGTCGCAGCAGGGAATCCGTTAACATGCCGGAGGCGGGACATAAAGTAAAAAAATTCCTCTGCAGAAATCCCAAGTTCTTGTTTACAGCACGTTGACATCATCTTCTCCTGCGTCTTTAACCTGGATGGCTCCTCTGTTTCACATGACGGGCCCGGGCAGGATAAACTCTCAAATTCTCTCGGAGAAACGTCGGGAGCAACTGATGTTACGTGAGCGCTCTCACACGCAGCCCCTCCGGATAATTCCAGGAGAATACCCAGAGTTCAGTGCATGTCCGAGAGCAGCTCTATTGTAATGAAATGGATTCTGCTTAAAATCTCAACCGTCTATTATCCACGTGTCTCTGCGGGGAAAAAGGCTAAATAAATAAATTCAATCCAAACTGGCCTTTATGACCTCAAAGAAACCTGGAAGCACAGACTGCTCTGTAACAGCGTATTTGCGATGCATGCATCTCAAACAGGCAGCAACAAGTTAAACAAGCGGGAGGTTTCAAGTCGGCAAAGAATTATAAGCGACATCAGAACCTTTTTGTCTGGTTTTCTTTCCAAGTCTTTGGTGCCAACGGTGTCTCTGTCTCTGAGAGGAATCTATCCCTCTCCCTGAGCTTTGATGTTCCTCGCGGCGTACGTCACACCGTGTGGGGATTTCAATTTGAACTCTCTATCAGCCGTAGCCTATAACCTATTGAGAGCAAATCGTTTTTGTATATGGAAGTCTTTGCTGAATTGGAGTGTGAAATTACTTTGTTGAAGAATTTGATTGTTGCTTGTATTTAAAAAAAGAAAACCCACCAAAGTCTGGGTCTACCAATCTCTCACTCCTTTTTTTTAAAATTTTTTTTTTTTAGTTCACAATATCAAGCCAGAGTGCATGGAAGCGTACAACAGTCTAGAGTAAGTGTGTCCACTTCTTTTAAATATTATCTGCATTACAACTACTAATCAAATCAATCAATCCAACAAAGTTGTGTTCAATATTTTTTTATTATTTGGTTACTCTCTTTAAAAAGATCTAGTATATAGCCCATATTTCTATAATCAGGTTATGGTTCTATGTTTTTTGAACCAAGTACCAGCTAATTCTATTTAATTGAAGACACAAGTTTAGGGTTTCCCCAGTTAACAAGATAGTCTTTATTCCGTCGTAATGGGATTCTTGCAGAATCATAAGATTAATTTAGCATAAAATAAAGGAAATTAGAATAATGTCTTTGGGTGTAATAGAGGGTTGGATAATCGTAGTGTTTCTGCTGTCTGAGTGCCCTCTAGTTGGTCATGATGGTGAAGTGACAGTATGCAAGTACCCACATTCAGGGAATCTGTGTTTGTGTGTGAGTGAAGAGTTTGTATTTACTTATTTTATGATGACTCTAGGGCTGAGGTGCAAAACAGGCTCCATCTGGACCAGGACTACCCGTGTGAGGTGGTGGGAAGCTGGAATACCTGGTACGGGGAACAGGATCAAGCTGGTGAGCAGCAGTGTGACAGAAAGCAGGACAGAGAGTTTATGAAAAATCCTGTTTTCTTATTTCCTATCTGTATTTGGTTTAACTCACGTCTTTCGAGTGGCTGCAGTGTCACAGAAAAATGCAGACACACACACACACACACACAACCATATGACTGTCGTCCATCACCTCTCATATGAATGTTTACAGTGTGTAATATTATCTGAAGTGTATCCAGTGACAAAGTGATCACACAGGCTGGTGGAAGTCCTGCTTCTCTTGGCTGTGTGGGTGGCATCAGTCCCCACACGGTCCTACAGTGACCTCTGCTGTTCTCTTTCTGCAGTGCATCTGTGGCGCTACAAGGGCGGTTACCCAGCCTTGACTGAATGTCTGGAGAAGTTGAACAACAACAAGGTTTGTTCCAAACGCAGTATTTAAAGTCCACCTTGAACTGATTTGAGTTTTATCTTTCCAGAGCTGTGACAGTAGAAAAGTGCTGTACAGTGAATATTTACTTCATCGTCTCTCTTCAGGAGTATTTAGAGTTTCGCAAAGAGAGGGCGAAAATGTTGATTTCAAGGCGAAACCAGCTTCTCCTGGAGTTCAGCTTTTGGAACGAACCTCTGCCCAGACCAGGACCGAACATCTATGAAATGCGAACATATCAACTCAAGGTATCCACACCTGCGTCACAAATAAGATTGAATGACCGACATGTACTTCAGATATGTAAACTCTCATTGGAAAGAAAAGCTTCTACATCAACTGAGTGAGAACCATATGAACTAGTGTTATTGATATTGTCTTGAAAAGGTTCACATTTGCTTTTAAAACAGCTTGAATGTCTGGAGCCCACTGAGGTGACACTCCACGTGGACGCCTGCCTCTTTGGCAGATTGTTCACTCTCAGTTAAATGTGGTTCACTGTGTAGAATGCAGTGACATCTAGTGGTGAAGTTGCATGTTGCAGCTGAATACCCCTCATCTCCCCCTCCCCTTCCAGACATGACAGAGAACCTGTGGAAACCTTCATTGTCATAAAAACTCAAAAGGTTTAGTTTGTTGAGCTTTAGATATCGTGTGAAGTGCCATAAAACCATTTTCATATCTTTTCAATTCTAATTTTTTACAAGACTTCCAACACGATGTTAATGTTTGAACTCTTCACGTGTGTTTCAGCCAGGAACCATGATCGAATGGGGCAACCACTGGTAAGACTTAATTTAAAACCTTAAACTATAAATCATATCAACTGTCTTAACTTTCTTTCCCAATGAGGCATTAAGTATTTGAGGTAATTATCATCTCCACAGGGCGAGGGCCATTAAGTACCGACAGGAGAACAGCGAGGCAGTGGGCGGCTTCTTCTCACAGATCGGTGACCTGTATGTTGTTCACCACCTGTGGGGTGAGCCAACACAAACCCACTGTGATGGGAACCTGTTTTAATTCATTAAAACAGGTTCACAGAAGGTCACACGTTGTTAAGTGATATGCAGCCCTAGAAAACTACAAAAGTGTTATTTATAATAATAATAAGACTTCTCAAAATGTTACTAAGTGCTTTACAAGGAAGAAATGCCACAAGACAGGTAGATAAAGTGAGTGTTTATATATTTAGACTGTTTCACAAGGTGTTCAACTTATGTACAACTGAAGGATGTGGAGATAATGATACAAAACGAACCTGTTTAAATGAAGTTACATGTTATTTACCACCATTTTATAGGTGTTTGATGTTTAGTATTGTTAAAGTAACAAGACAAAAAGCTTCAAAGCTTGAAAGGACTTAAAGTTACAGTCTTGTGCCCACGACACAACTCAGGCCAAATGAAAAAAATTGCATTATTTAGAGTTACAGCTTCTTTGGCTCTACTCACTGAGTTTAATTAAGTTAATAAGATTATTTTCCTGTGTTTTATTAGACTGACACACATGCAGTGATGCTGTGGTTTGATAACTTGTTCTTGTCTACAGCTTATGAAAGCCTCCAATCCCGGGAGGAGACGAGAAACTCTGCGTGGCTGAAGGAGGGCTGGGACTCAAATGTGTATTACACAGGTAGGGCTGCATCTAGAGCAAGGCAATGTGGAATAGAAATAGAAACGTCCAGTATGTGTGTGTTGTTTTAACAAAGACAAGTTTTTAACTCTAACATGTCTCTAACATGTCTCTGTCTGTCTCTGTCTGTCCTCAGTGCCTTTGATCAGAAGCATGGAGTCTAGAATAATGATTCCCACCAAGAGTTCACCACTACAGTGAGAGAGAGACAAACAACCGAATGACCACCACTCATTCACCGACTGCCAGAGCCACATGGAATGATCCGGATCTTACTGTTTGTGTTTTTGTGTTTAGGTCCAGTGTTTTGGAACGAGCATTGACAAACTGAATCTGTGAAATACAAAAGGACATTGCCGATGTAGTACTAATGAGAGTAATTAACATTATGATTATCAAGCCTGAGATGCTGCTTGTTGTTTTAATTATGACTGATGAGAGTTTATTAGTTTTTCACTGTGAAAAAATAATCCCAGCTTTTTTTTATGTCTGCATTTTTATGTCTGTAGCCAAAGAATAACACCGAGCTTCACAACTAATATTTAATCAAATAAAGCTTGTCTACTACCTCAATCAATAATATATATGATCATTGTAATGATTACAATAAACAAAGATGTGAAGAGGGGCACATGTTTACTTTCCACTCTGAAATTTCAAAATTTCAAAATAAAAGCTGTCTAATACATAAAGCTGTGTTGTAAATTATATCTCCAGTGTTACACTACAATGTTTGAACAGGGAAACTGCATCTTGGGAGTCAGTCACGTTTTCGAGGCTACGTGTGATAGTAACAACATTTTTATACCCTTTTGAACATTTTCAATAGTTAGAGCCTGACATCCTTCTGAGCAAATCATTAAAAAAAAAAACGTCTTAAGGAAATGACCAAAGCACTAAAGATGTTTACAATTTATAAGGAAGAGACATTACAGCTGTTAAAATAATTGCTGAAAACAAAAAGACCAGGAGAAATATGAACAGAAAGAACAAGAAAATGTATATTGGTCTGGCTGATTTTAAATCATGGTGTAAGATCAGAAGAAGGAAGATGAAGGGAAGGCATTATGCACACATCTGTTATTCCAACCTGTTCATTTTGTTTCTGGGCACCTGAAAACCTTTCTGTGAAGGCTTCCCAGTAGGTTTTTGGAACCAGGCAGCAGAGGTTTCCTTCCATTCAGACATAAGAGCATCAGTGAGCTCAGCGTCTGATGTTTGGTGATGATGCCCGATCGCTGTCTGTGCAGAACCAGGGAAATTCTACAACAAGCCTTTCAAACTATTTCTGTAAGAAGCTGGCTTTGCACACGCATAAGAAGTCAGGATGAAGGTATACGAAAGCTCGTCCAAACAGGTACTGGACAGAAGGGACGAAAACCAGGAGACAATCAGTTGATGCTCCCACAAATATTTGAATTACATTAGACCAAGATCAGTCTGGAGAAGGGCCTGTAATGTGACCTGGATGATAACACGGAAACCAAAGTGTTGTGAGGTGTCAGTGTGGAGGTGAGGACTGGCACTAGTGTCTGTGGGATGAAAACAACGTGTAAAGTGTGTAAAATAAGGAAAAACGGATCAATTTGCAGGTGAACAGGAGTGAAATGCATGGAAGCATATTACATCCACCTGAGAAACAAAAAAAACGTCTCTGTTTTTTCAGAAATAGAGAGGGGGGGGGGAAAAAGAGCAGAATTGTTTCTCATAAAAACAGAAAATCATCTCATCAATTCAGAAAAACGACTGAAAAACAGGGCAGAGTTTTGTTTCTTGCAGAAAAATAACAGAGTCCTGTTTTTCTTGTGAAAAAAGACAATTATCTAATATACTTTTTTAAAAAACAGTGAATTGTCTCCCTCTTAAAATCAGAAATAAACATCTTGTTAATTCAAAAAAGACTGCAGATTTTCAGATTTCTTCTGAAAACAGAAAATTACCTCATACAGAAGAAAACTGCTGAAAAGACAATTAAAACAAACGGCACCTTTTTTTTAACCTCACGAAAAACACAAATAACTTCTCATTGATTCAGAAGAAACCGTAGATTTGTTTCTCCAGTAAATGAAACAAGCTCCTTTAATAAAAAACCTCCCGTTTTACACACATCATTAAACCTTTTATTCTGAAAACACGTGACGGGCTCCTGCAGCTTTAAGAGGAGGGGGCGTGTCCTGCATTTGAATATACAGTAGTGGAAGGAGCCCGAGTCTGTTCTTCGTCTCTGACTCGAGCTCCGCGGAACCTGGAGGTTGAATCCGCCAACATCAGGCCCGAGTTCCACATCTGGATGCTACCAGACAGATAGGAGGCGTTTTCTCTCTCACGCACACGCACACACACACACACACACACACTGCACCGCTCCCCCCACCGACAACATGGATCTGCACATCTTGGACCACAGACTCCGGGTCACCAGCATATCCAAGAACGGGCTGGTGAATTACACACACCCGCTGATAAAGCTGATCTTCCTCCGGAACAGGACACGGTAAGAAGGCTGGTCCAGAGAGTGTGTGTGTGTGTGTGTGTGTAGGTGTGTGTGTGAGAGAGTGAGTGTGTGTGTGTGTGTGTGTGTGTAATCCAGTCCGGATATTTGAGATAACCTGCAGAGCCTCCCCATTCATTGGGTGACTGAGCCTTTCCTCAGATATTTGCCCGTGCATGTCCCTGCTCTGCCTCCACGGATGATGCACTGCAATGCACGGGGCTTCCGGGGGAATCACTCACATTGCACAAGTTAGTTTGTGACACATCATGTCAATGTTGGGAAAACTGCACATCAACCAGGAGAGGAGACCCCTGAAGGACACGTTCTAACTGTGGAGATAAGACTAAGACTGAGATTATTGTGTCCTATCCCTGTTTGCAGGAAAAAACAAGACCTCATTAAATGAATGGCCTTTGATGCATGCTACTGTAGGGCCCCTCCACTGTGGCTGGGTCCCACTTCGGGGGCCACGTCCTTCGGAGGCTGCGTTTCAATGTCTGTCTGATTCGAAGGTTTCTCAAAATAAGGCCGACAAATGTGTCCTTCCTCCCCAGGACAACAGAGGCTCCACCAGGTGGATCCTCACCAGACCAACATATCCCATGATTCATTGCGCCTCTGCGACCTACTGTTTTTCAAAGAGGCGAAGAAGAAGCGTCAGAAGAGTTTAGGTACTCAACGGAACACATGCTAAAAATACGCTTTAAATCAACCAAAGAACTTTTGTCGTCCGTAGCCCTGTTGCTAGGCGATGGCTGCAAGGGCGGGACAAGCTGACGATGCAATGAAGAAGAGCAGATCGTAGAATTTCCACACGGCCGATGAAGGATAGAGCGGCTCCTCCGAAAGGAGGCGGGCCCCCTGAATCGAGACACAGCCTGTATTTTGGTGGGAATCCTGTTTCTGCAGGCACAGCCGTGACCCTTGACCCCCTCGAACCCGAGTGCATGTCGTCCGGATCTCGTGTTTGTCACCAGCACCAGTTTTCAGTTAATCCCTGGATTTCCTCCCATTGTTATGCTAAGTGTTTGTTTTCTCTGCGGTTGACCCACATGTGCACGGCTTGAAGATGAGCTCCACATCTGTCCTCAAGCTGCCGGCCGTGATACGGGACAGCCATCGAGTTTATAAAGAAGGCAAACGTCGGCGGGGAGGTTTCCGCTTCTCTCGTCGCTCTTGTGATGCCAGATATGACACCGTCCTCAAGGATTTGCTTCGTCCTGAGCATCCTCTTCGTGCAGCTCGGCCCTTTTAATCAACCGTTCTCTCGGTAAACATGATGCACGATGGGATGGTGACCCTGGAAAACACTTCTTATCGACATCTTCCCATTTTAATCTCATGAGCATCTCCTCCCAGTAGAACAGTAAGTCGTGACATGTCCCCACTGGGTCACGATGACTCCCTCGTAAACTTCTGCACTAAGGAAACAACTAGTCACTGTGTAACTAGCCCTCGAGTTGCATCAGCACAGGTTCACAGTCAGTGTTGTGTTTCAAAGCTCGAGTCAACACTTTCATTTGAAACTCTTTAAATCATTCAGTGTCTGGTTGGGGGAAGAAAAAAACGAAGTGAGCTCCCAGTGAACCAGAAAAAGCAAAAGCATGCCGAGGCTCGGATCAGCAGCTCGTCTGTGTTGTTGTGCACACTTCGGAGTTATGTCATCGTTGTGGTTATGGGGATGGTTTTTCCTGTTCTTATTTCTGAAGCAGCTTTTTTTCTTTTTTAATGGCTGAGGCCGAGCTGGCAACTCAAAACAACCGCAGAGCAAAGGAAAACAAACACAGGCCCGGTTGCCTCAGTCGGCGGCCTCCCTCTCTCCGGCCCCTGCCATTCATTAGAGAACAGCTCCGCTCTCAAAGTGATGTGAAAGCAGTCGTGAGCAGAGTGTTAAGGGGGGGGGGGGGGGCGCTTCCAGGACTTTCCTCAGTAAACATGCAGATTTCCCTCCAATAGTTCTTACACCACCTTAACTGACTTATGTTCCCGCTCCTACACGCAGCTTTATTGTTTTTAGTATAAATGCATGTATGTAAGTGTTTCTCCTTTTATTTTCAACGTGTTTACAGACATCATCTATGGTTTTAATATGCAATGGACTGTATTTATATTGCACTTTACTGTATAAAGTAGTGATCACACACATTCACACACATTCACACAGCACTTTTGCCAACACACACTCATCAGCACAGCCGTCGGGGGCCATTTGGGTTTTGGAGGAGCTGGGGATCACACCACTGTGGTCAGCGGACGACCCTCTCTACCTCCTGGGCCACAGCCACCTGACTATTGCATGTTATGCAAACGAGCACTGATTCCACAGTTCACTGTATATTTAACATCCGACATCTTTGTCTCGACTGGAAATTACTTCTATTTGATGAGGCACAGCCTGCGTTCTCTCAGCTCCAGTGTTAATCTGTGAAGCTCAGCCGTGCTTGTAGCGATTCAGGCGACAAATCGTCAAACAGTGTAGAGATATTTGAGAAAAGTCAGCAAGAAGTTCCTGGTTTTGTCCCTGTCTCTGTTGGTTTGTCTCAACATTACACAAAATCAAAGGATTTCCCACGAAACCTGGAAGACGTCTGGGACATTTTGTGCCAATCCACATTTTCACCAATTTCCCAGAGAGTTATTAATGGATCTCAATGAAATCCGCCATATTTAATGTACTAATGTCTATGAGTTTGTGCAGCTTGTTTGAATTTGAGTGGACTATTGGGGCCACTCCAGATTTACTATGTTTTACTCTTTTTATTTTAGTATGAGTGGAAACTGTTTATCAGAATATCAGCCATGTTTCTGAATCATATACTGTTGAGTTAAAAAAACAATAAAGTAGTGCACTGGTTGAATCCTTTTGTCCGGCATGAGTTGAAAAATAATGCTTTGGTTTAATATTAAATTGACACAACGCACAAGGTTAATAAGTGAATGTGGGAATTTGTGTGTGTATCTTCATGCACTTGGGTATCTGCTAAGTATGGTTAGATTCTCTGAAACACCCCGAGATGTGAATGGATCCTGGAGTCGTGTATTTTCAGTTGTTGTTGTTTAGAGCCTGTGGGTGTGGTAGTGTTGAAACCCCAGTATGAGCACAGTATATCGGTGTGGCTGTTGTGTGGCTGTTGTGAGGCTGTTGTGAGGCTGTTGTGTGGCTGTTGTGTGGCTGCAGCCCTGCAGGCTCCACACAGCCCTGCTCTCTTCTCTCCGGGCAGCTCGCTAACGAGAGCATGGCTCGGAACAATGCCTCAGCTGATCCAGAAGCGCAGCGGGGGGTTTTCCACTTGTCTGCTTCAGGGATCAGTCGAGGTTTGGGGCTCTCGGTCCCCTCATGTACACAAGGCTGCTCCCTCCCTCTCCCCCTCCCCCCCCCCCCCCCCCCACCCTCTAATAACAAGCAGCGATTTCAAAAGAAAAACTTTCCCTTTGTTCTATAAAAAAAAAGTGGAGCCCCTGAGAAACGCCGTGTGTTTGTAGGAAGCGGTGAAGGCAGCTCGGTCGGCCGCTGACGATTGGCTGATAGCTCGAGGCTCCACACACGCACTTCAGCAGCGGTCTGCTCTGCTCTTATCGTGTTTTCTCAGCTGGAGCATCATCGCAAACAGTCGCTCTCTCCGCCGTCAGCCCTCACTCCCTCACCTCCGTCACCGCCCAGGCGCTCTGTGCAGCCGCCGGGATCAAAGTCCAGACTGTTCTGTGTGCTGTGGGTTTTCATCTTCCCCTGGCGACCTGTTGCTTCCTCGTCTCCTCTCGGCTGTTCTCTGTCTCCTCCGCGTCGTGTTCCTTCATGCCTCAGTGGAAGGGAGCTTGTTTTGCTGAGTGCTGCACAAACACGTCGAGTCAGTCAGTTAATCATTGTTTTCCACGGCCTAAAGACGCGTCTTCACATTTCTGACCTCAGAAAAGTGGAATCTGAAAACTTATCAGCAAGTCTAATTGATGACATGATAAATTATGATGATTGATAATGATTAACTATAATGTGGTGCATAATAAACTTAACCCAATCCCTTAGACACTGTGTCATCCACTGGTCTGGTTTTCCTTTATGTGTTGATGTGGAGACGAGGGTAGATTCAAGGGGGTGGGTTCCCGGACCTTCAAACTTCCATATGCATGTATTTGACAAAACCATCCATCCATCATTTATACTGCTTATCTTTAAGGGTCGTGGGGGGTGGAGCCTATCCCAGCACCCCCTCTCAATGGACATTGGGCAGGAGGCGGGCCACACCCTGGTCATGTCATTCAGTTTTTGATGTAAACAGGAGGAAATTACCTTTTGCATTTCTTCAGCAAGAGGTGTCACAGTTTTCTCTTCCTCTTGATTTCATAAGAAGCCTTTGTCTCGTACTGATTGTGGGTAAAAGACACGGGTTCACGGGCTGATGAAGAAGAGGGTTGAACAGTAATTGTAAATAGAAGTAAACATTGTTAGGCAAATTAATTTTCCCCGTTATGCAGAAGACAAGTCATCTCACAGATGGGTTTTCCCGGTTGCTCGACAGCACACGACCAGTTTGAGCTGCCTTGCAGGTGCAATATAAGAAACCTTTGCTGCCTCCTCCAAAAACCCCCCCCCCCCCACTTGGGGCGTAGATGCTCGGCATACACCACCTGCAGGAAACTGCAACCAGGGGAAGGTGAAGGGTCCACAGGAAATGAGGGGGGTATTATAACACAATGGGCCGGCTGAGCTTGCCAACACAGCTGGTAGTTAGAGTTACAGTGTTGTCTGGCTCTCTGTGGCGCGATTGTCCCGTCTCATGGAAGGGATTTACTTTTCGCTGACTCTGCAGTTTGGCCGTCTCACTCAGGCTTCTGCTGTAATAACCTCAGCTGACTGATAAGCAGAGGGAAGAGGAAGGTGTAACTCCAGAGAGGAATATGTAGCACTTCCTTTTCAGGGATTCAGGGAAAACAAAGAGAAGACGCCCACAGATGAATTAGCAATCTTTGTCTTTGGCAAAAAAAATAAAAGCAGTACAAAGTCAATGGCTGTGTGTTGTGGAAGGTTTAATCTGTAGCTTTAGTTCGTCATTAGCAGCG
The DNA here is from genome assembly GCA_006182925.3 of Reinhardtius hippoglossoides. Lineage (NCBI taxonomy): Eukaryota > Metazoa > Chordata > Actinopteri > Pleuronectiformes > Pleuronectidae > Reinhardtius > Reinhardtius hippoglossoides. The sequence goes on along the minus strand of CM031678.1, from coordinate 24,084,847 downwards.
TGATAACTGGGACAGTCCAAGAAGCTTAAGGGCCGGTCCATCTCCTGAGTTACACAATATTTAGCTCCGCTCCGGTCTCTGTTTTTTGCTTTTATACCAAACATATGGAAGTTTATTGGCCTTACAATCAGATGTAATCCAGGAAAATGTGCATCTCACTGCCCAGTTTATTCCCCAGTCTGAATCTCATGGGCCTATTGCCCCCCCCCCCCCCCCCCCCCTTCTTCCCCCCTGCGTTTTCGTTTTTTTTAAACATTTCACAAAGGCCACATTCAAAAGCAGCGAGCACTGTAGCCGGACCGAGCAGAGGCCTTTGAAAGCAAATGCTTTTGGCCCCGAGCCCAACGAAGACACAAACACCCGACTGGAGAGACGAGGCAAAGTAAATTGTAATCAAGGGATTTAAAGGAGAGCGGCTGAAAGATCCCAAACGGCAACAACAACCTTTATATCATCTGCTGTTTTCTTTCCTGTATTTACTTTGTAAACAGCAAAGACTTTTCAAATATTTAACCCTAATGGCTCTTTTCAGGAAAAGGTAGAAGCAGATTGCATAAGATTGTGGACAAACGGACGACTTGAAGCTTTGCAGACCTGCAGATCTCAGTGGTTCCGGTGCAGAGATGTTTCAGAAAGTTATGAACTTGATGCATTTACACACAATGAATGACACCAGTCTTCCACTCTCTCTCTCTCTCTCTCCTCTCTCCCCTTCCTCTTCCCCTCCTCCTTATCTCCTGCCTTCATGTTCTATCCAAACTTCCAACCGCATGCCTCTCTCCATCTGTTCTTCCTCCCTCTGTTTCAGATGCAAGTTTTTCAGCCTGACCGAGACGCCAGAGAACTACACAGTCGTCCTTGACGAGGAAGGATTCAAAGGTAAGTCGCCCTTGAGCAGGCACATCCACAGAGTCACTCCCACCTCCAGTCCCACACTGAACCATATACTCAAATGTATAGTATCATGTTTGGTAGCTAGATTACAAGCAGTATATGAACTGTAATATTTGCACAAACCTAAATGAGACCAGAAATGAAATGATATCTGTTTGATATTGAAAAGCCTGCATTAAAAGCGAGTCGTGGAGTTTGAGAGTCGTGCGTTGCATCAATTTGACCTTTTCCACTTGTGTCTCGACTGAAGTATAAAAGCTTGAGTGCTTTTTTAACAAGGCAAAAGGTTTTTCATCCCAAAAACACTCAGTTCCTTTTTCATGGAGTCGGCTCCACAGTTGCTCACAATCTGTGTTTTACCAGTTGTGAGTCGGTCCTTCCAGCGTTCCAACAACACAACCTTTTCTCTGTGTGAACATGCAACATACTCAAAACATGGTCGTGGATGTGGTGGGAATTTGTATTTAATTCCCTGGTGAGGAAATAAACCATCAGACTGAGCGATCAATTCAATGATATCAAAGTATTTAAATATTAATGGTCGAGAAACAATTTACAGAGAATATATTCGAACACAAACAGAGTGACAATATTACTATTTGGCCAAATAGGGACAGAATTCGCAATAGCCACTGCAGGCTACAAGAATCTGACCAATGGCTCCTGTCCAGTGCAGGTTTTTATTTCGATATTAGCCAAACAGGACGGGTCCAGCGTTCAGACGTCAGCAGAGAATGGCTCAAATGCCCCCCCCCCCCCCCTCTCCTGAGTGTATAGACACTGGGCAAAACAACAAATAGTCACAGGGACGTTTAGGTTCAAGGTAGAAAAACATCTCTTGGTATCAGACAGATAGACAACATTAGGTAGAATTATAAAGGATGTTTCAGGTCAATCAACTGAACTTTGAACACAGTTATGTCAGGACAGGAGGATTCTGTAATCTCAATAACAGGATAGTTAGATTCAGCACATTTCTCCGACAGTGGACTCGAGTGTAGTTTTGTGTTGAGCCACAATATTCTGTTGTTTCGCCACTGCAATGCTACTTCCTTCCTTCCTCGCCCCCCTCGCGTGGTAGGATGGGTGTAGACAACCATGAAATGAAGGGGGGGGGAAAGCTGCGTGAGGAAATTATGTTTTGTGTTGAAGTAGAGCTAAAAGTAACTTTTAAATGGTTTCACAAATACATTTTCCTTACATCCAACTTCCCTTTTTGAGTATCTGCTTCCGACTTATCAGAGGTGAAGTGTTTTCTTTGGGAAACAAAGGTGAAGCTGCTCTGGTAAAACATTTTAGCGAGACATGCATGTGCATTAGTAAAACACTCGTAGTTGTTCTGCAAGTCAACACCATGGACGGTGTAGAAAGACCAAACTCAAGAGAGCACAACAAATATACGTTTTACTAGAAGATGGTTTCTGTCATTTTACGTCTATCACACAGATGCATTTTTCAAGTGCAATTTTTCTGATAATTTTGGTCTTATTTGTTTTTTTACTGCTATAAAATAGGCTCCGAGGCACCAGATGGCGACGTTCGTATCTGGTTCATTTTTGGCTTCATTTCCGGATTGTTGGGAGGAAGAAGAGTTGCATCATCCATTTTTATTCACAGTCTACGGTCAACACACAAAAACACACAACCTTTTGAATCTGTCGAAGATTGGTTCGATGGGCCATCAGTTATATTTTGAAACCAATCAATCAAGTCATTTCTAAAATCTATGCATCCAATCAGTTCAATTTTCCCTCAATTCATTTTGAATCAAGTGTTTTGGATGACTTTGGTTAATTGTGACACGTTCCTGTCTTCATTTGTAAAATAGTTTCTACAATCCGGAGAACTGTTTACAAATCAGAAACACACGAGCATTTCACAAGCCCTGCTTCAAAAAGTGACATCAGAACTGTTTATCTTCCTGTTGTGTTTTGTAAAACCTGATTTGTGTTTTGACCCTCGGGGGCCACCGTAGATAATCGACCTCTATAATGTGCCCGACACTCTGTGAACATTATAACTTTCTGTGTACAAGTTAAAGTCCCGTCCTCTCCTCATCCAGCCTTTACATCTGTCCTTTTTACACAGATGTAGTTGTAAAGGCGCATGTTGCCTCGGGGTGCCCTGCTTCTCCCTCTGTCCTCCTCGGCCTCCTTGTAGCCGAGTGCCTATTTTAAGAGGGTGAAAGCTGGTGTAGCGCAGCCACAAGGGGCCGTCTGTGACAAACTACGCCAACCAGAACAGTGAGCCTTTGAAGGGGAGCGAAGAAAAGAGAAAATAGAGTGTCACTGCGGGAGGGAGACAGCATTTTGAAAACATTGAAATGTTTCCAGTTAGCCGAATCGTAATGAAACCCAGACCAGGACACGTTGAGCCGTCTCTGGAGGTTGGAAGATGCATATTCAAGATCAAGGAAAGTTCCCCTCATCGACCCAGTGTTTGCTCCGTTTGTTTAAGGTCGACTTCACCGCTAAGTTTTAACTGAAGCGTCTCTCTCGCACGCCTTACCCCCTAAAGCTAAGATATATAGGTTGTCTATCTTGGCGATGGCTCCGGTCGCAGCAAACACAGCAGGACAGGATGGGGGACGTCTCCGAATGGTAGACGATGTGGTGGTTTAGGGGTTTTAGTTTCAGCATAGATTTGAAAATGCGAGCAGCTTTCTAGCTTCCACCTTTTCACAAGTGGTCACGACGCACAGACGTTCCAAACCAATGTTGACTCTCGGGAAAGCGTTCACCCTGAGAGAGCCCAGAATTTAGACGTATAATTTAGTTTACAGCTCAAAACACACATTGAAGTCAGCAGAATCGCTTTAGAATCTAAATCAGACTCAATCGAAGGTTTCTCACGGTTTCTCATTCTTCCAATTCCCTGTTCACTTCCTGGACAGACACCTGTTCCCCGGTTGTTGGCAGCTTCAGTTTCAGTTTCGGTCTCTTCTCAGGAGGAAGAGTGAAGCATCCTGATGTTTCCTTTGGCTCAGACACTCAGGCTTTTACAGCCTCGTCTGAGGGATCGCCCCGTCTGGTCTGAACTTTTAACCCTCCTCACTACCTTACTGGGAGCAAATGAGGGCACTGGTTTCAGGTCACACTGGTGTAGGTGCCGGTGGCCTCTCCGGAACGTGATCGTATACCGTGGCTAGGTGGTATAAATAGCAGAGTCGTTTGAGGTCTCTGCGGCGAAGGAAGTAACGGGAGGTGGGGGAGAGGAAGTTTTTACTTTACAACGTTCAGCAGACAACAAATGTGCACCTTCATGAATATGAAATGCACATTTGATAATATAAAGTTATAATGAGGGCTTCTACTCTGAAGCTACTAAGTTATTGTCGTTCTTTAGAAATGTTAGTCGAGCAACGCCCCCTCTATAGATCATCGTCTGTCAGCTCCTCGGTGGTTCTGTTTCTGCTTGGGACTGATATTACTCTTCACTTCCTTTTAAGTTGAATGTAGAAGAAAGTTATTGTTTTTTAGAGCTACAGTTTGTGTTTGTTTGGCTCACATAGAACATAAAGCTAACCCGCCTCATAGAGTCACACCATTTATGAGAAAGGACAGTGACTGATATCAATGGATGCAGAGGTGTATCAATGTTTAAACAGTTTTAAACAGCTCAACAAACTGTATCAACAAGATTCACAATTTAGGACGTTTTGCACCTGCAGCTCCTCATGGTAATATCTGTTTTGGTCTTAGCGTGGCAGTTGCACCATTGTTAAGTTGTTTTTATATTTAGCATTTCTGTATTGCACTGATGTAAAGATAGGGGATTGTAAAATGTAAAATAAATTGGGCAAAATTGAAGGAAATGATCGATATCCTGACTTTTCCCCTCGCTGTTATAAGTCAGGTTCGAAAAACACCTCGTCCTGCATTTCCCACAATGCATCACAATAGCACACTTATCCTTCCCCTTCCCTGCCAGTTAAATCTCCTCATTATTTAAACTCTATGTTTTCTACTTTATGTTTCTGTGACTGCGCGTGTTCACCATTGTACATTAGCATAAATCCTTTCCACGCATACCCACAACCTTTCCCCGTCTTTCTTCCTTTCCCCACTCAGAGCTGCAGCCCTCGGAGCACCTCAAGGTAGAGGGCTCCATCTGGCTGCCGCTCAACGTGGTCTCCAACGGTAACGCCTCCAGCAGCTCACAGGCTGTCGGCGTGACCAAGATCGCCAAGTCGGTCATCGCCCCTCTGGCCCAGCAGCACGTCTCGGTCTTCATGCTGTCCACGTATCAGACCGACTTCATCCTGGTGAGCTCCGTGTACATGCCACGCCGTCTGCACGTCGTCCACTGAGCTAGGTCACGGAAAAGCTGGTTGATGTATTAAATGTAACAGCCCGACAGACGTTGGTGTCAGCAAGTACATGAGTGGTATCCTGTTAATACTGTGTACTGACCCTGAGCAGCTGGTGGATCAAGGTGTGTGTGTGTGTCGGTTTCATATCAATATTTACACTTCCCATCGATATTGTGTAGGTGCGAGAGAAGGACCTGTCTGTCGTCGTCAGCACTCTGGAGGAGGAGTTCAACATCTACAGGGAGTTGGGAGGAGAGTCGGAGCCGGTGCACTGCCAGGACGTTTCCGGCTGCCTCCTGAAGAACGGCAAAGAAGGTAGAGGTCACGACCCGGATATTAGCTCCACCGAGGAGGTTATGTTCTCACCCCTGAGCATAACTCACAAAGGAATGTACCATTTATCGTGTTTGCATGACCAGAGTTATGAAGTTAAAGCAAAAACAACTGAACAAATGACGGTGAAACTGTAATCTCGGCGTGGATCCGGTAAAAAAGGACGGACACAGGACTTTTCTCATCCCTTTCTGTAACACAGCGAGACAGGATGCTCTTGTTGGGCCTCGGTGAAGCTGTGTGCTCTGCTGTCCTTTAGCACCCCCCTCAGGTTGTTTGTACAAAGTGTAAAGAGGCTCCTCATCACACAGGAAGTGATATTAAAACTTGTCACAGACACGTGAGTGATCATCACTTTTTAGTAACTTAAGTATTGTTGCAGCTGAGCTTAAATATGACCTCACACAGGAAAACTGTGGTTTGACCCTCTCACTGTAAATACTTATTTTATTATTTATACGTCAGAATAACATTTCTGAAGCTCAAATTTGTATATCTTATTTCTTTCAAATTAAAACATTCGTGTTTGTCACTGCCATTTATTTAATCAAATATTTAATAACTTAATTCACTGCACTATTATTATTATTATTATTTTTAATGTATTTGTTTATGTAATGTTAAATTAAAATGTTAAATGTTTTGATAAAATATTACTAAATTAAAAAAAAAAAAATTCTAAATTTTTGTTGTATTGTCTAATGTCGCTTTTCCAACTCGTCACGATGCCGTTCAGGTCTCGTTCTGCTGTTGGCTTGTGCTCCACATATAAACTAGCCTTGTCTCACCTTTCAAATCAAATCCCTTCCAACTGCACACGGGATTAAAACCCATTAAAAAAAGCTCTAAATGCAAAAATCCACAGCGTGTGATCAGCCGTGCAGCTCGACTGCTTTCAGCCCGTGAAACCCGCGGCAGGGTTCTGTCGCTCATCCTCTGTAATCAAGCCACGGACACTAACAATGACCCGGCTTCAAAAAGGGGGCCGTCACAGTGGAGCCCGGCCTGTGTGAGCTCCGAGAACAGAGGCGCTTCCTCATGGTTATTATTTTCCCACTTGGCAGCCGGGCCCCGGTTTTGTGCCTCACGGGGTTATTTGAAGCCTCCATTGTTCTGTGGCCTGTGTGAAACGAATCGCGAGAAAAGGTCTAATGGGGCAAGCGGACCAAATGCATATCAGTATGCATATACGTCCCAGCAGCCGGTACTGGACGGGAACTGGCCGTCTAGGAGTGTGTGAAAGGGAGAGACTCTACTGAGTGGTTCTGGTTTTAAATCCATTGTTATCATAACTATCCCGGTATATATCCATGTTTTCCCTGCCACTGCTGGATACCCACGTGCACGTTCATATCCTCACACTCATGCACCAGATACACACAGAACTCAGGGCTGATCGTGGAAAGTGATCGATAACGTTACCGGGTCGAAAATTCTGCAGGGAAAGTTGAAAATCCACTTTCAAGAGATCTAAAATTTTACATTTTCAGAATGAACCAACCTGTGTATCCGGCCTGTGGATCATTGCACAGCGATCTTATGTCTTTATAACCACAGGAACCTGTTGTGCTGAACAAAGCCGTGATTGACTTTAATCCAACTTCACATCGTATGGTTCTGTAGTGAAACAAAGACGACAGGGTGGGACCTCACTGCTTTTAAATCCTAAGGGAACTGACATCGAACTACATTGAACGACTGTTTCCTTCAAGGGAAGTTGTTGTTTAAAACTCCTCACTTGCAACACGGCCGTTGATCCAAACCCACTCCACTCGCAGTCAGAACTAAAACGCTCATCCTGGTTCTCACAACACTAATGTCCTGTCGATTCTCCGTGACAGGCTCAACCTTTAAAAACCTTGAGCAAGACGAAGAGACACTTCCTGGAAAACATAAATAACTTCTGCCTTCCTTTTTTCGCTCCTTTCTATGAATTTCTGCTCATTTCTGTAGATTCTGTGGGTTGTGGGGGCGTGGCACCTTGGGTTGGTAAAGCACGTGCACATTTTGTTTTATATGTTTATAAACCTGTGGGTGAAGTCAAATAAACAGATTTTAAAAAAAAGAACACATGCATTTTGGACAGAAATGCAGAAAATATCCCCTGCATTAAGAAATGCATGGTTTACATTTTTAGAAATGTCTCAAATATTAATTTTAATCACTCGAAAAATATGAGAAATTAGTTTTAATCATATGTACATTGTTGTTTTATTGTTCCCTGTGAAACGCTGTGTGTATAAACCAGTAAACCGTCCTCGTCTCCCTCCTCCCAGCGATCCTGCCCACTGTCCATCCGGTGCTGATCCCCCAGAACCACTTCTGTGTCATGTCCCTGGACCCGGACACGCTGCCGTCCATCGCCACCACGCTCATCGACGTGCTCTTCTACTCCGGCAGGTGAGGTGCAGCTCGCTCACGTCCCTGGCGCGACCGGTGGAGAACACAAGGTGGCAGCACCTGATGCAAAGTCCACATCAGCTCATTGGCTTGATGTCGCACCTCAGACGTCGCTTTAATGTGATCGGACTTGATGTTGAGAAGTTTGATATGAAATAACCATTTTGTTTACACAGAGGAACATTGTCAAAGTAAAATGCAGCTATTTTTTATTTCTAAGATTTATATAGAAGTTAATCAGACTTTGATTATGATGAGTAACATTTAAAATCGCTTATGCAGGACTTAGATTTGAGATTTGAGATTTTAACATAAACTGATAATTAACAGTGAAATCCAAGGTCTCAGACTTTTTGATCCTGCTGTATATTCTATATATTTAACACATGAAACTACTTTGCATTTGAATAATGTCAATAAAGTAAAACCTAAATGCATCTTTGTGATTTGTTCTCTTAAAGTTAAACCTTCTATTCCCTTTTGCTCTGGATCTTTAAAATCATTTTCACGTGTAAATGACTTCATATGTTATTTTACTATAAATGGCTTCTGTCTTTTATTTTCATCATCTCTCTTAAAAGCTAACTTTTATAGGTCTACTCTTCTATTTTAATTTTTGTTTTATTATCTTGATTTTTCTCTTTTCTCATCTGTAACATGTGCGATCTTCAAATTGCTTCTTAACTTGCTTTGCCTTCAGTTGTTTCATCTTTAACTTGTAAAGCCCCTTGTAACTCGTGTTTATGAAAGCAGGTTAATATGACTAAACGAATGCTGCTGAATGTGCTTCCTCCTCTTCAGCCCTAAAGAGGACACGCTCTCGTCTCCCAACCAGGACTTAGACTGCATCAAGTTCTTCTCCTTCTCCCTCATCGACGGCTACATCTCACTGGTGATGGACACCGAGGCTCAGAGACAGTGAGGAATCCCAAGTTGTGCTTTATTGAAATCAAAAACAGTGGAGCCGCGTATAGGAATTGAATGTTTTGCTTTCGTAGACGTCAGAGCTCGATCTCCTGTGTTCTAGGTTTCCCGCGGACCTTCTCTTCACCAGCTCCTCCGGCGAGCTGTGGAGGATGGTGCGTATCGGAGGGCAACCGCTCGGCTTCGGTAAGACCTCCTCGTTTCACATGCCTCCACACGTGTTCGGAGTTTTATTCCACGTCCCCTATCGAGGACTATAGATGTCAGTCACACGGCAACAGTCCCACCCGCTTCTGGAACTGCTTATCTCGGTCACGTAGAAAACAATTATCTCTCGTGGTGTCAGAGCAGATTCACAGTAATCGCATCTTTTATATCATGTGACTGTGTGAAATGTTAATTCCTCAGTTTACTAAGAAACACTAAATATTTCTTAGAATATAGAAATCGTTTTTTTTAGCCTTAATGTTGATGCACATGTGTTATGTCAAAGTTATATATATCTTTTGTGATTTATTTATTGTGTAGATTTGTGATTGAAAACTTATGTAAGTGGTTTGAAACTGTTTGAATGGGACCAACAAAAGTGTAACTTCTTGTAATTTCACTTATACTGAGATTAATTCACATTCTTGCTCCAGACGACAGGTTTTCTAGAAACTTAACAGTCACATATGGTCGTGCTTTTCAAGAAATTGAAATGCATTTTTGTATTTTAGCTGCTTACATATATTGCCCATGTAAACTGAATGTGGTGCATGCATAAACTGTGCATATTTATTATTAATCAAACTAAACTAAAGATCTTTTGACTGTAGCTCGATGAAACAAGCTGTAATGTCAGTTATAGCTATAAACTCAGCCTTCTCGTTTCCAGTCTGGACTCTAGAAACTGTGATGAGGATGTGATTTCTGTCCTGAAATGTCAGGAAAGGCTCCTGGAACACGGGAACCCCGATTGTTATCATGTGGTCAAACTCCTACGTGATATTTCTCCTGTGTTTTTCTAGATGAGTGCGGTATCGTCGCCCAGATATCTCAGCCTCTCGCCGACAGCGACATTTCCGCCTATTACATCAGCACCTTCAGCTTCGACCACGCGCTGGTGAGTCCGACATCTTCGCAGTCGCTACCTTCTGACTCAAACACGCATCACGCATGTACGTACGGGTTCGGCGCGGCCTCTTCCTGTGGGAGATGGAGACAGATAACAAGCGAGCGCGTCACCATTAGCAGGAATCGTGTGAGGTTTACTCAGAAGCTTCAGGAAAGTGATTTCAAATCAAATGTTTACTGATGTGAGCTTATTTACCTATTTGGAAAAAAAGTGTATTTTTTTAATCCTGTAATGCCGATAAATATTGATCTACTAATCCCAGATATCTTGTTCTGAGAAGCGTCCGTGTTATCACCTTCAGACGCGTGTGGCCCAGCTGCTGCAGACACGGCACCAGATAGAAAGATCGGACAGAAGATCGAAGATTTAAAAAACAAAACATGTTGATCATCTGATCTCAAACATGATTATTTGAATTTTGAAGGTCATAAATTACTTCTTGAATTTATTGTTTAAAATAGTAAATTTGTATTTAAAGACTCGTGCAGTATATTCTATGCATGGAGGAGATTCCATTTATAATATATTGTTCACAAATTGATTTTTATACATGATGATATAAGGGTGAGAGTTTTATGAAGCAGCCTAATAAATATTTTCTCATTTTCCGCCTTTTATCTCTAAGCTCTGGTTTGAGAATGTAAACAATGTGGTGAGTTCAAACTTGAGGTTAACTCCAGTTTCCTGGTCTCCTCACCACACGCTCATCAGAAACTCTTACCACTTGTTTTATCTTGAAAATTACCAAGAAGAGTCGTGTTTCTTTCCGTCGTATTCCTCGTACGCAGAAACTTATTGCAGAGAATAACAGATTGAATCAGAGAATTTCCACTTACATCAGAGATGTGGAGGTGTGATGTGTAAATCATCAGTGATACGTATATGTTAATACCGGCCTTTTGTTTTGTTCCTGCAGCGTTTACACAAAACAAATAGATTTTCATTAGATTTGCCAGCGAGTGACCGTCATCGCTGAATTATAACGTGTGTCAAGATGTGGCGCGTGCTTTGGAAACAACTCACTTGACCTAACCACAAAGTGTCATAGCCGCAGAAAGTCATTCGGCTCGTTCAGTGTCATGTAGTTCTATATTTGTTCCTGTGATTCTACAGTTAGTCCTGGATCTGTTTTTTAACAACCAACATTATTAGTCCTTAACGATATGAAACCACAGTCGAGGGAAATTGAAACAAACTGACGTCACAAACTTCCGCTTATTCACTTCTGAGAAACTCTCTGCATCACGGCTGCCTGGCACTAAGATTATTTTAATCAGTGGCAATAGTACAGATCTATCGGACATAGATATTATGGGTGGTCTCTTCCTCTTCCTTCTATTTCTTCCCTTCAATCCAACCGGTCGAGGCAGATGACCGTCAAACCCAGAATCTCCACTGAACGGGTTTTACTCTATAATGAGTCTCAACCTTTACTTTGTGAAGAGCCTTGAGACGATTGAAGTTTATACGTTTGGGATTCTCTTTTATTCTTTTTTTTTTTTAGGGTAATGTCTGAATTTGTTTTTTAAAAAATCAGCCAAATGTCTGTAAAGAGGAAGAACGAGGCGGATGGAAGTCATTGAGAAAGCTGTGGATGGAGTACGTCACAAGACAGAAGTAGTTAACGACATTTCCAGGGAATGAACTCGAGCTCGTGTTTTACTGAATCAGTCTGAATCATTGTATCCTCCTTAAAATCTGAGGGGAGTTCCTGGTGCCGGGGAATTTCATGAGAAGAGCTGAAGGCGGAAGATTTGGAAACATGGGAAACATACATCAGCCCAAGGGCAATTTTCTTTCTTCTGCTGTCAGCCTGTGTTTGTAGGATTTTAATATAATATGTATATATGTTAACCGCATTTTTTTCGTTTACCATAACCCAAATAAGGCCGATCTGTGAATAAGCGATAATTAAATAAACACACGTGGAGTTTTCAGCATATTGTGACATCGACATGTGACAGTTTGTTCTGGGTGTAAACAAGACAAATAAAAATGAGTTGTAGCTTTTGCAAAATTAGAGCGCAAACACCCAACATGCCACATTAAACTATTTCAGGTTGAGGTTTCAAAACTGGTGGACTAGCGTCAGATGATGCGAACACGATAATCGAAATAACGTCTTGTTCTGATTAGGCTCAATAGTCCGAATAATGCCGTCCACGTGAGCGTAGTCAGTGTTTAAAGTTTAAAGTTTAAAGTTTGTTCTGCTAACAAAGCTGTTGCCGCTTTCACTCTTTTTGTCCCAGGTCCCTGAGGAGGACATAGTGAGTGTGACGGACATGCTGCAGCATCAGAGGAAGGAACCGGCCACCAGCTGATCTCTGAAGTGCCATTTAAGACCCCACCCCCCCCCATTCCCACCCTCTCACTCTCCCACTACCCAATCAGTGGTAGTGGGGCGGCAGAGCAGCAGGAACGGGGGGTTGGGTTAACTCTGTGCCTAGACTAGCGCTGCATCTCCGGCAGTATTAACTCCCACGAACTTACGAACACCAGAAGCACCGCTTCTTCGTGGCGTGCACGTTGGGTCTGTCTGTGCGGCCTCCTGTCTTTACCTTTCCGAGGCTGGATGCACTGAGTCGACGGGGGGCCCACACGCTCACACATGCACAATCACTCCACAACACACACACACACACACACACACACACACACACACACCCTGCACATTCAAACTCACAAGCACAAAGTCGGATAAAGGGGCTCGTATGAAAGACTCACTCTCTAATGCAGGCGCTGAGATCTCGTGGACCGTGTGGTTACATTACTGCAGAATATACTCGCACACATTTGACCAGTGCTATAAACAAACAATTGTAGTCTTCCAGTAATTTGTATAATCATAACGCCACGTGTCTGAGCAACCCCTTTTTTCTTTTTTAATCGAACGCCTTCATAACAGGTGCAATTTTGCAAAACGGCGTGAAATACGAGGCGGTTGTTTTCATGCAGAGGAAAACTGATCGTTTTATTATTTGATCGTGTTGCTCTGAGAGGAATGTGCAGGTAGTTCTACGATATTCAAACGACTCAGAATGCAGTCTCACGGGAGACGTGGTCAGTATTTTGTTTTTCAGGAGGTCAGCATTTCTTAACTATAGCAGTACCCGAGGTCAATAACACTATGTCTTATTTCTTTTGTTATTTGCACAATAAACCTTTAGTTTAGCTAGTATCACGTAGACGTTTTCTTTGGTACAACTACATTTTGTACATTTTGAAGTAAAAGTATTCTGTAAACATTTGTAATTTTTGTGCTGCTTCGTTCAATAAAGAATATTCGAAATACCTTGTTTGGTTTTTAACATTTTTAAGGAATAAATTCAGGGTCATAGCACAAATGCATGTTCCAACAAATAGTGATTATTTCAAGATTGGCAGATCTGACTTTAATCTTGCATGAGTCAAGTATATACAGTAATTTGAAGATGACAGATTGTGGTATAATGAGGCTTAGAGAAACAATGGGGTACAAATTAGTGATCGGCCTCTACGGGCAAAGGTCACAGGTCACAAACCAGCTCTTTGTCGATATTCTGACGGTTAAAATTAAATGTATTTTAATATCATCTGCATATAAATGAGATGCACCTTTTAAACTGTTGATTTGATCTGAAGAGGAAGCTTTTACAAGGAAAAGAAAAGGGGTCCCAGAACAGAAACTTGCGGCACACCGCTGCACCAAGCTTCTATGTGAGAGGTAAGAAAAAAAACGTCGACCCCCCCCTCAGCATTTATCTGTGTCAAGATAAACTTTATCGGAAGAGCAGGGGTTTTAAACTCCAACACATTGTGGGTGTCGGTGGAAACTTGCTGACAGTAACAAAGCTGGAACCTTCGGGGGAGGATTTGTGCCCTGACGTCTAAAGTCTTATTTTCACTGAACAAGTGGAATTATATATATATATATATATATAATCACGGTTGTGAGTGTTTTATTTGAACTTTTCCATTAATATATGAAAGAATTAAACTTTCCCATTTTCAATCCCAAACAGTGAATTAATCCTCTTGGATTCGAAGATACCGAACAGTGTAACGTTTACGTATTGTTAAAAAGTATTGATGTTTTTTATTTGCATTATGTATTTGTTTGATGATTCTGAGTCCTGGTATCCAAGGAGCATATGAGACGGTGATGTCACCTCTGATGGTGAGACACGTAGCACGCTGTCATAACATGAGTGACGCTGTAAATGGAAACTATTTGAAATGGGTGGGTGCGGATGACCGTGCGTATGATCGTATATAAAGGCCAGTTTACAGGTGAAAATATGTTGTGTGTCACTTTGCATTTGGTTTGCTAAGTGAATCTGCTCCGGTCGTCTGCATGGATTTTAAACTCTGGAACTTCTGAGACACTGTGGTAAATATCTTTATGATATGCAATAAGTGATTGTTATTTAATGACACAATTTAATATTAATAGTTTCGTTTAAATGTCCTGTGAGAATAACCTTTCACATTTTATTTTCTTACTTGAATTATGTTGCATGCAAGCTTTTATTCACACGTGTGTATTTTTTTGGTGAATCTGCAGATCTATAAATTTGGATTGGGTTCTGCCCCACAATTTAAAATGTTGTCTTGTAACATGCACTTTAAACTACCTGCAGGAAATAGTCTTGTCCAAGGAAATACTTTTGTGAGGCATCATACTAAATTAATTTGCTGAATTTAGAGTTTGAGATTAATAATCCTGGTTCCTGAGCATCATAAAAAACAAATCAATCGCATAGCAGTTCTGTAAGTCGCAGTATTTTTTCAGATAGTAGTCAATTAGTATTTAAAGATGCTTTTTTTTTTACCTCATATTCTGTGTTTCACTCGAGTCTCACGTATCCTCTTTGTCTTTGTTCAGTTCTCGTCCACGTGGTCCTGGAGTTGCAGTGGAGGCCTGTGTTTTCGGCTCCGGCTCACAAGGGCTGCGCCGACTTAAACAAAACCAAGCTTCTCTCAACGCTGCTGCTTCATCAAGCCAAGGACCTGCTGAATCACTATGTAAGTGTCATACTGTATATATCTACAGATTACATATCTCCTGTATTTTGTATATTTTTGAGTTGAGGGGACATTTTGCACCAGGTATTTTATTTCTGATCTTGCACAGCCGTTGATTTGTTATCTGATAAAAAGATCTTAAAGATTTCCTTTGAACTCCTTCCTCCACTGCTTCCTTTGATCGATTATTGAAAACAATAAACAAAAAACAAATCTGTTTTTGTAAAAACGAAGCTTCACCTCATATCTTTCTACTCAGGAAGTCAGTTTAAAACCGCACTCAACGTTTAAAGTCAGTCCTTGTTGATTTGGCAACAACTGTGGTAACCATGGAAACAGCAAGTGCATTTAAATACTGCCACAAACACTTATTGAGCGGCTACTTCGTCACAGACACAGCAGAGGAGCCGTTGGTGCTTTTGTTTTTAGTCAGAACAAACGAACGAGTCAATCGTGACAGAAACAACAATCCGGTTCCATTCTGTGCACGACCAGCTCTCAAAAATATCAAAGACGTTTTGTACAAATGAATTAATCTTGTAGTTTTAAATAAACATCTCTTTCAGCTGCAAAATGCTTGATACAAAAAAACGTATTTTCAATCGTGAAAGAGAATCTGTAAAATAGACTAAGAAGGAAAATAGAATTGATTTTCTTGTCTTTATCATTTGAATTATTATATTGTTAATTCAAATGATTTCCTTTACACTTGAATTCCACATCAGATGTAAATAAATGCGTTTTATTTTCTGAAACTACAATTCCTTCTTTTTTTTAACTTCATTTTGCAATCACCAACTTACAACTCCATGAAATCATATAAGATCTTTTCTGTCTTTCAGATAAAGTTTCATGGACCCAGGTCTAATTCCAGCACGGATGACGTTCCTGACTCCACCGTGTCCGGGGGCAACGTTTCTGAGAAGCTGCAGGACGTCTACGTCAAGAACAGGCTCTTTCAGTGGCACGTTTTAAAAGTCGAGCAGCATCACCGAGAATCATGGGGAAACAAAGAACCTGTTGCCGGGCCCCTGTCGCAGGTCAAGGGCCGACTCTCGCACCATTTGTCTAAAGTAAAGCTCCTCCTCACGCATTTCTTTCCTGACATGCCTTTGCCACCAACGACGGCCCCGCCGAACTCCACCTCTGATCACGCTTATGCTAAAAAAGAGTATGGATGGCTTGTCATTGTCAGACTGAGGGACTGGGAAAAACACGTGCTGCAGCTACTGGAGGAGATGGAGAGCATGTGTGTTAGACGGTAACACCGCACGTTTGACAGCTTACTCTGAAGAAACCCACTTTCCCAACACCTGCGATAGTAAAGTTACGTACACTGACACTGTGAATTCACAAATGGACCAAAAGTTTCCAAAGATTTCCTCCTTGATTTTGCTCTGCTATCAAATTGAGCCAAGATACAATCCAGCTGTTACCAGAGGTCACATGTTAAAGCCCCGAATCCAAGTCAAACATCTGTTTGTTTAAAACACGGGTCTTCAACGTTTTTAAGGCCAAGGACCCCAAACTGATGGAGAGAAGGAGCAGGGACCCCCTACTGTATATATTTTATAAAATTGGTCTAATCAACCAAAAATGTTGCGACCCCCCTGCAGTACCTCCGCGGAGCCCCTAGGGGTCGTGGACCCCTTGTTGAAGACCTCTGGTTTAAAATATGAATATATGTGAATCCAATTTACATTTATTGGAATGAGATCTAGATTAGATAATTATATTTATATCTTGAATATGTCATTATTTTCTTTAAAAAAGGGCTGATGTCATTATTCTGATTGTTATTATGAGGATTATTGTTATTGTTATTATTTGAAGGCTGATTCTATGCCGTTTTTATTTATTTATATTTATATCTATTTTTATTTAATTCAAGTGTTTATGTATTTCAGTTTTTTATTTAATAATTTATCACATGGGAAACAAAACAAAAACATAAGTTGTAATTGCAGCATCTACCAAGAAATATTATTTTGTGTGGTTTGACGTCTTTTTTTTCCGTTGAGCTCATCATACGTTTCACCTTTTTGAGTTTACAGATGTATAAAACCTGAAGTCTTGAAAAATGAATTTGACTGTGTCATTAATATTTTTTGTTAGTGAATAAAAAACTTTGTTTGCACAAGTCCTCTGCCTACTGATCGAATTATTCTCCTGCATCTCGGAGCACATCCACGGAGGGGACTGCCAGGAACTCCCTGAAGTGGCCGGAGCACTGGTTCCACATGTCAAATAAACAAATAAAGACAAATAAACATAAAGTTACTCTTTATGAGTATCATAGAGTATCATAAATACAGATTCATCCTGTAACTAACAACTAAAATCAGTTTGTGCTGCAGATGTTGTTACAGTTAATGCTTTTCTTTGACTTTAAAATACTTCAATGACTTGTAAACACTTATTTTACATAAATACAGTCTGTGTACATTTGGGAGATATATATATAACTTGTAATTCTTTGCAGGCAGCCCAAAGCGTATAATGCAGCCGATCAAATCCCCATTATTACCTTCAACAAAGATGTTATGTTTTCATCACTTGTCAGCAGGATGACGCAAAAGCCACACAACAGATTTCCATGAAAGGGATATGACCTGGACACAAAGATAACCCATTACATTCTGATGTGGATCCAGGAATTTCTTAAACATTGTGATTTTTCCAATAATTTCCCTGCAGGGAATAATTCAGTTCCATTCTAGTTTGTCTTAAAAGCAAAGTGTTGACACGTGTGTGGTTGATGCAGCTCCTCAAATGACCGTTATCTACTGGTTGGTGTTTAAAAGGACAGTTTAAGAGAGGTTGAGGTTTGCGGTTTCATTATTTCCAATATGGAAAGCTCATCAAATTGTCTGCTAGCTGTAGCTGAAAAGAATGGTATCAATCTTTTCATCTTATTTTTGCCAAGTAAGTGAATTCCCCTGAATACCTCAGAAACAGATTTGTTCAATTAAAACTTTGCAAGGATTGACGCGGCTCCCGTGTGACGGTAATTAATCAACTTGCCAAATGAGATGGGGGGGGCTCTGATACATTTCCTAATTACGACAGTTTGTTTTCTCAGCCTTCGCCGATGATTAATTGTTTAGCTGTGGCCATCTCTCCCCTGTGAGCGGGCCACAGCGCCTGAGGTGGAGGGAGAAGCTGAGAAGAATCACCTTCAGAGAGCTGCGGCTTTGGACTCCAGTCGCCGGGTTGCACAGTGAAATACCAGGACAGATGGACAGTGCAGAGAAAAGGCCGATACGTCTGTCGGAGGCTCGTCGGGACAATCCAGGAGAACAGCGGCTCCGTAACAGAGATTAATGTGAGTCTGGTCCTCAAAGTTCTCATGTTTTGTTCTGTACGAGCCTCAAATGAATCTTATTGCTGAAAGTTCCTACTATCAGCGACCTGAATTTTTTCACCATTAATATAAATATAACTAGTTTGCTCATTTTGGCGGAGAAACGGAAATTGTTGGTGATTGCTTGATCAGATGTGTTTTCTTCAACTAAATTTAAGCCGTAAACTTCTTGAACAAACCTTAAAATACATATTTTTCTTGTGGCCTTTGCTAAACCATAGAATGTGTATAAAGATGGACGACATGACAGCTGTCCCACAGTGAAGCCAAAGTGTCTTGATCACCTCCTGGTGGCTGGCTGCAGTATATACACACTTCCCCCATGTTAGTAGATGGGACATGGACCAAACTAAAAGGTCAAAGTACACGTCAAATTTGATATTTGATCAAGTTTTCATTTTTTTCTGCTAAGTTTGATTTCAATTAGTTATGTGATGCTTTAAAAACGGTAAAACGAAAATGATTGACAGCCGAGACTAATGTGTGATTGGTCGAGCACACGTATAGGCGGGATCTCGACCGCCCCCCCAATCGCCACTGTGCAGACTCCGGTTCCCATACCCGGGATATTTTTGGCTTCATTTCTGGATAGTATGAGGAAGTAGATATGCGTCATACATATTTATATAGTCCATGGGATAAACTACAAACGACCCCAGTGTCAAACTGCCCTTCACATCGGGGCAACATTTTAAGAAATGATTAATTTATGTCATAAAAAGCAGAACTATTAACCGAAGCGATTTTATTTCACAGTCACTTTTATTAAATAGCCGTTCCATATGCATGCACTATACACAGACCTAATGACACATTCTCTGCTGATTGAAAATATTCAACGAAACATTTAAACAGCTGTTAAAAGTTCCCAGTTTAAAAATGAAGAGTACTTGATGACGTGAACTGGTTTGAAGCTAGTCCTGATGGATGAGCTGCCTGCAATTACAACCTGATGATCATCACGGATGAATGTATGAAGCATTCTATGCACTTATGAAGTGTAAATAATCAAATCACATATAGAATTTGTCAATTTTTTTTCCCGAAGCTGATCTCGGATGTCTTCTTTCCTTCCTTTGCCACTATGATGCAAAATTATCCAAGACAGCAGTTCATGTGTAGAGAGTCTCTGCTCCAAAGAGCCTTAGGCGTCCAACCAGGAGGCTTCATGGGCCCAATGCTGCTGCTCCTGTAAGTCCTTCACTCTGGAGGAGATGCTCATACGGGGAGAAGCTCTGGAGGAGATGCTCATACGGGGAGAAGCTCTGGAGGAGATGCTCACACGGGGAGAAGCTCTGGAGGAGATGCTCACACGGGGAGAAGCTCTGGAGGAGATGCTCATACGGGGAGAAGCTCTGGAGGAGATGCTCATACGGGGAGAAGCTCTGGAGGAGATGCTCACACGGGGAGGAGCTCTGGAGGAGATGCTCACACGGGGAGAAGCTCTGGAGGAGATGCTCACACGGGGAGGAGCTCTGGAGGAGATGCTCACACGGGGAGGAGCTCTGGAGGAGATGCTCACACGGGGAGGAGCTCTGGAGGAGATGCTCACACGGGGAGGAGCTCTGGAGGAGATGCTCATACGGGGAGAAGCTCTGGAGGAGATGCTCACACGGGGAGGAGCTCTGGAGGACTCTCTCCGTAGCAGTACTTTGCTTGAGGGTTTCTGTACGTGTTCTCATGTTGAACACTCTGCACGAGAGAAACAAACATTAAACTACTTCATACATTTAAGTTTGTTACAATGCAGATGGATATTTTTTTTAAATCATAAAAGAGCACACGTTTGAATATTTATAGGTGGTTGATTTTTGAAAAGCGAACCGAGAGTAAATCAAATAAAACATTCAATCAACTCCAGAAAGAATAAAACACTGATTTTGGAATAATGCTCTCATCGAAAATAACAGGGGATTTAGAAAAAGTTAATATTCTGAATTTTATAAGCAGTTAATATTGAATACTGGGAAGAACAATCAAAGCCTCAGCAGAATAAATGTGAACAGATATTTTAATCCCCAGAGAATTTAATCATAAACTGAAATTATAATACTCGACTGCAGGAGTCATACTTTTGAATTAAATACATTCATTTCTTTCTTTATAGCTACTCTTCTATATTACTATGGCAGCTTGTGAAAAGTACATTAATGGATAATATATGAGCAAAATAGTGACTCTGTTCATTGACAGATAAGTGAAACATATGGTTGATTATCTGTGGGACAAACATTTTATCATCCCTGAAAATAAAGGAGTAACTACTAAGAGGACTTTTTAAATCTTTCTGTGTCGTCACATACTTGTGAAGACGTTCTACACTTGGCCAGGCAGAGCTCGAAATGATCCTCCACAGCAGTGAAGAGATTCTGGAAACCTTCAGCTGCACGATTCAGGAAGTGCTCGAGCAGAGGTTGCTGTAGGAGATAAGAGACGGAGCATGTGTTCAATTCGTTTTTCATAACAAGATTCAACTTCTTGAATTCACAGATCATCGTTTTAAGTTGTATAAACCCTGAAGTCTTGCAAAATTGATCTGTGTCTGATTGCAGTAACAAAACCAAGCCCCTGAACATCCTTAGTGTGACGGATCAGATACCTTATCAGGCTGCAGGCAACACGACACGCAGTACTCGTAGATGCTACAGCAGCCGTTGGCCAGGCAGCTTTTACAAATGTACTGCCTGGAGCTGGGTGCATTGACGTTGCAGCAGCCGTTTACCAGCAAGTCTATTCTCTCGCAGACGTAACCTGAAAAACATTACCACAGATAAGCATGTGCGTTGATCAAAGGGAACCAAACATTTGATGGTAGAGAGCTGGATTACTCACCAAGTTCGTCCGTGAGCAGTGTCTTGCCCTGGATGGAGTTCCTGCACTGAGTGATCTGTCGGCTGCTGTTGCCCAGGTTGAATCGGACCTTCCAGGGGATGCGATGGTCTGAGTCTCGGACCTCTAAGAGAGTGCGGTCCCGTATGGTTCTTTCCTCCTGCACAAATTCACACAGGGAGGTCGTGAAAACACAATTTAAAGTGCAGACATAAAACAATGTGGAGGAAAGACAAAAAGGTTCTGAAGGAGCAGAATATAAAAATGGCCACTGCTTCTTAAAGGTTCATTACTACCTCAGCATTTATCCAGAGCCCAATAACAAAGTAGTACATTGGTACTTTGCATGTGCCAGACCTTACAGTTAGTGATGTGATGCCACTTCAGATAAGTAATGATATCTCTGCAACAATTCAAAAAACCAAAGACCAAACCTTCTAGAGGTCATTATATAACAAAATGTGACTAATTTAAAGATTTTTATGCAATTTAACTTGTTTATACTTTATGTTTCTGTCTGTGTTTGTTTTTTGTTGGCAGGAAAACTCAGTGAAACTTGGTTGAAGGATGTATTGAGGGTCAGGGAGGAGATCCAGGAATTTGTATCACCTTCTTTAACAATGAAAAATAAAATCAGACGTGTTTTCAGAGAATGATATTTACAGGTGTGTGAAATTGTGCAGATCCAGATAAAAATGGATCCCACGAGTTTTAATATTGTGCCATAAGGGGGACTCAGGAGTGAGAAAAAATTGCTTTATGTGTTTATGAACATCAGATTCAAGGGCCTCTCCCCTCTGACACACTTTCAATCTCCCTGCCACACGTGCAATATATAACTATACACATCCTCCTGTTGTTGCACAGCCACTGTGACATTCTGTTATTGTAATATCTCAGAAGATTGAGAAAGTTGTGCAGCTCCAGGATGATGCCTCTGGCTATACAGGTACCGAGCACCTCCTCCACCAGCTGGTGCAGGAGGTGGGGGTGCAGGAGGTGCAGTGGGGGGTGGGGGGGGCTTCTCTACCTGTTTGAGTGTGCTGGTGAGGAAGTAGATGAGCGACAGTCCGAAGACGACCCCCAGCACCCAGCGCCTCCTCAGTAGCCGCCGCAGCACCATCATCATAGCATGGCTTGGTTGCGGAGATGGTGACGGTGCCGAACATCCAAACCTCCAGGGGGGCTAGTTAGCTTCAACGTGACCGCTAACCAGGGGTGTTGAGTCCGGGCAGCATCCACACAGTCGTGCTAGCGAACCCATGGTGCCGGTCGGGTCCCTCGGCGGTGGTAAACACGTCCCGGCGGCTAAGCTAACATCACAAAAAGCAACTGCTTTGTTGGAACTGCTAGCTAGCTGCCGTTAGCATTAGAAGCTAAACGCTGCTATGTTATTAAAACAAGACAAATAAGCTGCAGCGAAGTCCAGTGACGCGTTTTCGTGTCGTTTACAGAACAATTAATTAAAAGTCCGGTTCCGAGCGACTGGGACGTGCAGGCAGCGGAGAGCCAGCAAAACACACTTCCAACGCGGAAGTGATTCGGCGGGGTTGGGGCCCGCTGATTGGTCGGATTCGCGGACCGCGGTGACGTCATACAGGAAGTGTCCCGGCCGCAGACGAGGCAGCTTGTTTTTAACGATGAGGAGAGAAAAGGAGCAATTCACGATTCAGGTAAAACATTAAAAACACGTCTTTACAGGTTTACGCAAGAAAACACACGCACACACACGCGTGAATAACACATTGTGTTATCGGTGGTGTGTGTTGTCAGGGCTGCACCATGCGGGGATGAGCGCTGGGCCATGCAGAGGAGACACAGCAGCAACACGGATGGCATGCCCTCTGAAAGGTGGGTCAGCTGGCTGCTCACAGGGAAGCTGCTCATTCTCCTCCATTGGGTTTTATACCGGAGTGTTAGTCTGTTTGAAGCTTCTGTCCTCCTGCAGGCACAGGCTGAGGCGTTTCTCATGGGCTTCACCAGGGATAAGATAAGATACGATACTATGGGATAGGATGAGATCATATAGGATAGGATAGGAGGATGGGATAAGATAAGTTAGGATAGGATAATATAGGAGAGGATAAGATAATATAGGATAGGATAGGATACGATAAGATAATATAGGATAAGATAATATAGGAGAGGATAAGATAAGTTAGGATAGGATACTATAGGAGAGGATAAGATAAGAGAATATAGGATAAGATAATATAGAAGAGGATAAGATAAGTTAGGATAGGGTATTATAGGAGAGGATAAGATAAGTTAGGAGAGGATAAGATAATATAGGATAAGATAAGTTAGGATAGGGTACTATAGGAGAGGATAGGATAAGATACTATAGGATAGGAGGATAGGATAAAATAAGTTAGGCTAAGATAATTTAGGATAAGATATGATATGTCAAGATAAGATAAGATACGATAGGATAAGGTAAGATATGATAAGTCAAGATAAGATACGATAGGATACGATAAGACCTGTATTGATCATCCATTGAGGAAATTCTCAATCGACGGAGCATCACAAGGGGAAAATGTTGTAAGAAATAACAATAGAAATACTACATTCAATGAAAATGGGAATACTACAAGGCTGCAATAAAAAAAGATAAAGATAAAGGTTGTGTAATTGAGTTCCGTTCCAAAATGAATGTTTTCCCAGTTTGGAGCTAAAGAACCAGACCTCAACTCTATCAAACACCATTGTGGCTGAATGGGAGAGAATCTCTAAATCTTCCAGACTAATGATTTTTTTTGGCATCCATCTTTTTTCTCCCCATTCAGGAGCCGAAGTCAAACTCTAGGATCCGAGAGCAGCCTTGATGAGGGAGGTGTCTTCGACTGCCTGAAGCCCGACTCAGCCTCCTCCCCCCAGCAAATCTTCTCCGGCCTTGTGGGTGTCCCCTCCGGTTCTGTCTCCCCCGCCCAGTTCCAGGCAGCCGGCTTAGCCCTGGGCTCTCCCCCTGAAGTTTTTATCCAGATGACCGCATCATCCAGAGAAGAAGGGGGCCCGCACCGCTCTGAGGGGGGATCCTTTCTCTCTCGCCCGCCGCAGCACCACCATCACCACCACCATCACCACTTCCACCACCAGGCGCTGCAGCACAGGACGTCCTCTCTGCTCCAGCAGGCCGCCACGTCGGCCGGCTCGGACAGGCATGGCTCCAGGGAGGAGGGCCAGGAGGACCCGTCCACGCCGGCCCCGGCCCTGTCTGAGCTGAAGGCAGTGGTCACCTGGCTGCAGAGGGGTTTCCCCTTCATCCTGATTCTGCTGGCTAAAGTCTGCTTTCAGCATAAGCTCGGTACACCAGCCCGTAGAGCAGAGTACAAGTGCTACTACCAGTGTCTAGTTGTGCACCACTTACAACTCACCAGGTCTGGTTTAGTGATGATGTTGCTTCTCTCCTCTGCAGGTATCGCTGTGTGCGTGGGGATGGCCAGTACATTCGCTTATGCCAACTCCACATTCAGGCACCAAGTGTCATTACGGGTAAAAGAGAAATACAATATTGTAACTGCTATAACTGATATTTTTTTTCAACGTTGACAAGACTTGTGCTGATACTGACCCTGACGACGAGTCCATGGTGTAGCGATGAGAACTACCTGCAATGCCATAGTTTCGTTTGACGAGTACATTGACCGTGTCCCCTACACTAACACGGAGGAGGCTGGATCTATGACATATACTGCAACAGTTGTAATTAACAAACACAGAGGGAGAAATCACAAAATTCCCATCTTACGGTCAAACGTCGACATTAAATATCTTTGAGGCGTACCTCTGAAAAAAGAATGCATCTGAAAAGTTGTGTTAATACTTTGTTTATAGCAACAATATACAAATTTCCCTCTCGACACGGGAAGTCTTTCCTCTCATAGTCTGATGGTTTTGTGTTAACATGACCACAACATAATATTAGATGATATTCTGCGTAAAATTATCCTTAGTATACGTCATAAATATGTTAAGGTTGGATTTGTCTTCCCCTTATTTCATCAGTTTCTTACCTTGTACTTATTTTCAGTAGCTGTGCTGCTCTCTAGTGTAATGCACCAGACAGTCTTGCAAAAAATATCATTGAATTGCAATTTTAACTTCAAAGTAATCCATTATTATAATGCGTCTGTTTTGTTTTACCAGGAGGAACGTTCTGTTATTGTTGCTCTTTGGATCTTAATGTTCCTTTCAGGGAATATATTCTATATCTACTACACATTCAGTCACGAGGAGCTGCAGAACAGGTACAAGCCAAAATACAAGTGTGTGTTTTATTGTCGCTTGGTTTTTCTTTCCCTGCCATCGTATGATTTGGATTGATTTTTCCATTCATTCTCTGTTGTGCAAGTCATTTTGTTTTTACTTCCATTTCCTTTAGGGAGTCTTTCTCTTCTTGTTTGGTCTTGTCTGTGAGTATTTTGTGTTAATTTCATTGTTTTTAGTTTTTCACTTCATGTTTAACATTTGTTTTGCTGCTGTTCATCGTTCAACCACCCTGAGTGAGAACAACAGATTCTCCAATATTCTCCAATATTCTCCAATATTCTCTCTTCCAGCCTTATATTTTCCAAGCCCAACCTCAGCAGCTTTGACTTCTTCGACCTGATTTGGGCCGTGGGCATCACTGACTTTGTCCTGAAGTATTTCACCATCGGCCTGAAATGCTTCGTCCTCTTTTTGCCCAAGATTCTCCTGGCGTTCAAATCCAGGGTAAGAAATCCTCATTCATCCCTCTGACCCTGAGCACATCCACGGAAAATCTGTTGTTATAACATAGTAATTAATAAAAGTATAATAATCTAAGATAAAAATCTGTGGATTGCCCCTTTTTAAAATGCAATTTTGACAGCCTGCCATAGATGATGTTTTTCAGGCTAAACATTAACTCGCTCACAGAAAAGTTCCCAGTCGAAGTTGTGAAACTTTGTTCATAATTTACGAAAAAAGGAAATTTGCTCAGCCATGATGAAATGCTCCGCAGAGTGAAGAAAGTGCTGAAGGGTCACAGTGTGAAACTGTTTTGTATTCATAAGGTTTTAAATGGTTCTCCTTAGGTGAGCCTGTGCATGTCTGTGTGCATTGTTCTGGCCCGAGGCAACAGATTGTGTCTGGAAACACACACACACACACACACACACACACACACACACACACACACACACACACACACACACACACACACACACACACACACACACACACACACAGATGCATTTAGACTTCCGTACAGGTACAGCCCTGGTGTGTGTGTGTGTGTTTGGCAAGTGACGGGTTACAAAGTATTAGGATTAAATTTTCCACTGATAAACAGACCTACAGGCCTGTCAGAACCACGGCAGCCAGCAACTGAGCTCATTCGCCCTCAAGAGGGTTGCAGCGGTGAGGTCATCCCTCCCCGGAGCTCGACCATTACCTGTACACACACACACACACACACACACACACACACACACACACACACACACAGATATGCTATACACACAAAAAGGATTTGATAGCTTCCATAGGACACATGTTGAGTTTAAGGAAGTCTCAGATTTCATTTCATAGAGTCTATTCTGAACTCCATGAAGTCACAATCAGTCATAATAAACCTGTCTTCCTCATTTGTGCATCCAACCAGTGATACACTAATGATCCTACGTCTGCAGTCAGCATGAGTCTGCACAACACAGCCACACACACACAGAAGTTCCATGTCCTCTTAGGCTCGTATTTACTGTTTGTGTTTTAATCTTATTAATTACGTGTGTAAGAATATTCATTGTTGAATTTCCATTTTCATGGCTGGAAGTTCTTTCTTTGAATTTGTGTTTGTTTTGGACTTTGTCTGTTCTCTTGGCCTCAAACATAGACCGGATACAAAAATGGTTGTAGACACCTGAACAGAAAAGGAAAGGATGGATTAACAAGTGATTTATGTGTTGATCAGGATATGGAGCCAACATTTTAAAACTCAATTACATCCCCCACCCAACCCCAACGTAAATATGAAAATGTGAAGTTGTGTTATTGTGCTGCGGTGGAGGAGATTAAGCGATCAGACAAAGTAATGAAACCAAATAAGTAGGAAACCACTCAGACACGGCCTGAAGTGCAGCTTACTCAGACTCCCTGGCTCGAGTCCAGGCTTCAGATTGGACTGTTTTTGCGTGGGCGTGATGGGCACTGTGGGATACGAGGCCGAGGGGACAATAAGGAAGATGAATTAGCCACGAGCGGAGGTCTTCCTCTCCTACCAGCCTGGCTGCGCGTGGCTCTTTACCCACAGTCATCAATCTTTGTCAGCTGCCATCCAGGAAGTCATTATGCAAGCTGGGATGCCATGAGACCAACGGGGAATCAAGTTTGCCTTAATTTCGGTCGCCCTCTGGGTTTTTTTTTCAGCGTCCCAAATCACTTAGCGCACTTTGCGGCAGTGCGGCGGGTCTTAGCGAGAAGTTGATTTCTTCTCTGTGATTATGGATGGGAGGGGAGGTCCTTTTAAAGGCAGCCGGTGAGGCCCCCGTAGGGCTGGGTTTAATGTGGGCGCTGGGTAGCAGGTGGAAAGAGCCGCTGCCAGTTTCCCTTGCAGAGTGGGGAAATTGCCTGTACCGCTGTGAAACTGTGGAGCTCTGGACAGCCGCCATGTTTGGGCTGGAGGCGTGCTGTTTTAAGCTTTTAATACTGCACTGCTCTTGACTAGATAGAAGAGTGCCCCGAAGCTGTTCAGCTCTCTCTGCTTCTCGGACTCTTAGCGAGCGGATCAGAGAAAGAACACGCTGTTTATGTATTTTCATTTATCTGAAACCTGGGTCCAGTTCCTTTCTGTTTTGTAGTTTCTCCTTCAAAAACACTGCCTTTCCAAATAGTAAAATATTAAGCTGGCACATTCACATAACTGCCATCTGCACATGGACACACAGTTTGATTAACGCTTCCGAAGAGGCCTCAGCAGCTATTCTAGTTTCTATTGTGTGTGTTTATCCAGGGTAAGTTCTACCTGCTGATCGAGGACCTGAGCCAGCTGTTCAGGGCGCTGGTGCCCATCCAGCTGTGGTACAAGTACATCATGGGAGAAGACCCGTCTAGCAGCTACTTCCTGGGAGCCACGCTCATCATCATCTACAGCCTCTGCAAGGTAATCACAGAACAACACAGGCACAATTATCTCAGAGTAAGACTTTCTCTGACAACTGTTGGAGTAAAGGTTTGAGTTGAGAGGAACGGAAAGGAGAAACCAGAATGGAGAGTGGAGCTACATGACACTGAGGAGTTCAGAAGAATCATTAGGAATCGTCCTCTGGTGACCAACATCTATGAATATTTGAATTTCCTTTAGTTGTTGTCTCGCTGTGGAACAAGACACAGACACAGTGATAGCTACTGAGTAAACTATTAGTTGTAACAATACAGTACTGTAGGTCATTCCAATTATTTAGAAAACAAATCATACAAAATAAATAACTTGGGGCGGGATTTCGCACACAGGAAGTTGTGGTGTGTCAAAAGTGACTCACACAAACAAGTATGGTCACCTCACCTCCGCTGAGGGACCCGTGGAGGATTGAAGAGACCGGAAACCCACAGTGGGGTCACAGCAAAGTCACTCCTCATCAAAGAGGAACCTGAAAGTTCCTTTAGGTCTATGAGTCAGTTTTGTGTGGGCAGCAGAAATAGTGAAACTTTCAGTGGAACTTGGATGAATGAATCTCTGAATGATGCAACGGTGAATTATTTATAGTTACACACTGACACTGTCGTACGTTTCAAAACGTGTGTTCACAACTGCAGTTCGGGCTTTTTTTAATACACCAGTGATTCAGCGGATGCAGTGGTTGATGATCAGCTGAATGGGGGGGTGTTGTGTTTGTGTGTGTGTGCGTGCTGAGTGCTGAGGTGCTGAGGTGCTGGTGTCTTCCGAGATCAGGCCATATTATTGTTATCTCAATATACATCCGCATTAATAACATTGTGATTGCTGTAGTTTAAGTATCTTGGAGCTGTCCGAAAACTTTTGCTCCAGACTGAAATATCTGAGCAACCATCCGGTGGTTTATGAGCTAACCTGGTTGAGCAGGTGATGTTAGGAGACGAGTCGTCTGGAGCGTCCACAGGTTCATAAAAAAAATATGGAAAATGTACAACTTTCCTGTGGATTGCCATTAAATTTCTTACAGTTTTTCATGGTCTCCAGAGGTTGAATTCTTCTACTATTCTCCTTATTTATCATACAGCACCTCCACGAGGTTAATATTTGTGGTTTTCAGGAGTCCCAGCAGCTATCGGATGGATCTATGCAACATTTTGTGCAGTTGTTTTAACTCTTTAAATTCTGATCTAACTTTGTCCTCTTTGTTTTCCAGTCCTTTGACATCTGTGGACGTGTATCCGCCATATGTAAAGCCGGGGCTGTGCTTTGCAGCTCCCAGGTCAGATTCACACTCGTTTGAGTTATTCCCACATTTGAGGACACACAGACAAGATGTGCACAATTTGCATTGAAGGTTTTAATAAATGTTTGATTCTTCAAACTTGTTGTTTATTCATCCAGAGTTATGGAGTGAGGGCCGGCAATCAGCAGTGCAGCGAGGCGGGGACGTCTGCGCCATTTGTCAGGCGGATTTCAGAGATCCCATCGCCCTTCTCTGTCAGGTAAAGGTTGGTTAAACTGACTAGAGCAAGGTGAAGAATTAGAAACAAGATTAAAACTGAAAGATAGAAATTTAAAAAGAACGTAGGCTGTAAAATAGTGTCTCTGGTTGAATGTTTTTACTCTAACCTCTGACACTGACCTCTGAAGTACATATACAATGATTCCTGAGGTGTAGTTATCAAACTCTTATGGCAGAGAAATGTGGAAGCTTGATATTTCACAGTTTAAACATAACAACTTTATTATAAATAACTGTAAATAAAATACAACCAAATATATAAAGCTTAGAAAGAAGTTCTTTGTTTCTTCTGTAATAGAAATCTTTTTATCGGCAAACATAAACGCTGATACTAAAATTTTTTGAATATTTAGCATCCAAACAATAACTCAGCCGGGCTCTAGTATCATCTACTGAGTCAGTAACAATCTATATTTTGTGCCAAAGCGTTTACGACAGATTTTTTGAGAGAGCCATTATGTTGTTTGTGCAGCACGTGTTCTGTGAGGAGTGCCTGTGCCTGTGGTTCGACCGGGAGAGAACGTGTCCGCTGTGCCGCTCCACCGTCATCGAGACCATGCGCTGCTGGAAGGACGGCACCACCTCGGCTCACTTCCAGATATACTGAGCCGCGACCACGTGATGGATGTGCTCCGCTGAAGACGCAGCTGTGCCGTGACACAACGAAGAAGATGGTGTGTCGTGTTTTCTCTGTTTTGGTAATTCTTTAAATCGGGTTTTAGCACAATTGCAGTAACACACACTGCATGTGTTGGTTTTGATCTTGGAGGAGAGTTGAGCGTCACATGAAGCTGCTGGTAGGAGCCACGTGCGTTAACAAAGCTGTGCTGCTGTGGCATTAGTCCCATTTATGTGTACATGTTGATTTAGCCTCTGTTGTACATTTATTTTACATTTTAAACATAATAAGAGTTGATTTGACTTAGTGTGGCGACAATGTAAATATTCACAGCATCACAGATTTGTTGTTATTCTCTTTGACTTTGTCGTGTATATATCGTGCCTGTATAACTTTCTTTTAATATAATTTTTATTTGGTATAT
This sequence comes from Reinhardtius hippoglossoides, assembly GCA_006182925.3. Lineage (NCBI taxonomy): Eukaryota > Metazoa > Chordata > Actinopteri > Pleuronectiformes > Pleuronectidae > Reinhardtius > Reinhardtius hippoglossoides. The sequence continues at coordinate 24,053,967 of CM031678.1, read as the reverse complement.
AATTTAAATGTCAGCGATATTTATTTGAACAAAAGGGAAATGTCTCACAAAGGATTGCAAGTAGAAAACAACATCAAACATTTGTTCCGTCTGTAGGTAAAAGCTAAAAAACCGAAAGGTTATTCAGATTATGAGTAATGAACATAAGGTGTGTGTTGATTTTTTTTTTTTTAATATCCTAATCAACAGTTCATTGTACTTGGTGCAGATAATGAACGATTTTAATTTCCAATAATGTTCACTTATTCATTTACAGTGGGAGTTTACGTGTGAAACTTCATTTCATCTGTGGATATTCGTAACATGAGTAATTTCCTTTAGAATAATGTGAACATGTTTTGAATTAAAGCACTTTAGCTCACTGTGTCAAGCCCACTTCTTATCCAACTGTAACAACACCAGCAGAGAACTTATTTCAGAAAGACTTTTATTATCTTTGACTACTTAAAAATCCATATGAAATATTTAAGAAGTATAAATAACACACACTTTATAAAAGACATTACACGTTATATCAGAGAAAGCTTATTTCACAGACAGCATCAACAGTAAAGCTTCCAATGCACAGGTCCTTTATCATAGAAAAGCCACTTAACACTGCCCCCAACAGAGAACGCTAAAGAATAAGAATATGTGTAAACGTCATGTAAACACTGTAGAAAAACACCCATAGAAACATTCATCGTCTCATATTATCTACACTTGCACTTACAGTATAGCTTATGGAGAAAGCACAGTGCACGATGAGGCTCGGGTCTATTTCAGTGCAGTTTATTTTCAGCATTGCACTAATTTTAGCTGTAGATACACTTGAATCAGTTCAAAACCCTTTTGTGATGAATGCACTCCCGCTGTGGGAGGCAGTCCTATTAGTAAGCTTTTCCCCTCCACTCTACCAGGGGAGGATTACATCACTGTTTTGTAACCTGCAGGATGACAGAATGGGAGAGCGGCGCAGGGGGCAGGACGCGCAGCTCTCTGCCTGACTGCAGGGCTTCAGTGTGGCAGCTCCCTGTGAGACTCTCGGTGCATCCACAGTGGACCTGAGTAAGCCTGCGTGACACGTGATGCTCCGTGTCGGACACTGAATCATTTGACCCTGCTCCATCCTCCTCTTCCTCTTCCTCCTCCTCCTCCGTCAGTGTGTCGTTCACTGCGCACATCTTCCTGGACGGCATCCTCCTGCAGCCCTTTGCTTTTAGTGCAAATGGTGTGAGCCCGCTCCTCGTGCATGGTCCTAAAGGCACCATCTATATGAGATATAATATATAATGTACATTAATTGACATAAAGCATCTAAGAAACGTTTTTAATGGTGTGAACCTACACATCAGCTTCTTATTCCTCTTATTGTTTCTATCACAGGAGAAATAGCATCTTTCAATCAATGTTTTCATCCTTTCATCCAAAAGGATGCAAAATATAGTTTAAACCGAAACCTGACCACAATTACAACATTACGGTTATAAACAGATGCACATATACAGTATTTTAAGATAAAGTAATAAAAGTAAAGTGAGGACAGAACAGGTGAGTGGTGGAGGAAAACATTTACTATTCCATTAAATGTGAATTTAATCTATTAAAAACTTAGTTTGTTATCTGCATAATTAACCAAACCTGAGCCACGTCTTTTTGTTTGTCAAGCATCAAAGTGTTTTTAACAGGACTATTTTTAGGCAACAGTAGATGGATTATGATTAATTATGATAATTGTGAATTGAAAACAATTACACCATTTGCCAAAACAGGTGAAAATAACCCAATTTGAAATGTACCTGTTGTTCACATTATTTTGAATTTAAGTGCGTTTCATTCACAGTGTTTTCTCCCTTATGAGTCATACTCTTGTTGTATGAACATACAGTATTTTATACCTTTTAGTATTATATAAATCACTCTTTTATCCAAAGCGACTTCCAATAGGTGAATTCCACCATGAGGGTACAAACCCAGAACAGAGAGAATCGTGTAAGTACATTAGCTTCAAACAATCCAAACCACAAAGTGCTACATGTCAGAGCAACTGTATTTGGAGTTATTTTATTATTATTACACATTTCATGCAGTTTATCCAATAACCTAGAAAATCAGGTTTCCTCAACTTACACAACAAACCTGAAAAAAACACTTTTTATATAGCTGACAAATTCCCGTCAATCTGTCTATATCCTACACTTTAGTATTAAATGAACCTCATACAGCCAAAATGATTAAGTAAACACTTTATTAATATTATTATTATTATTATTAATAATATGTGTCATGACCTGACGTCCTGAACTCACCTGTTGCTGCTGTCGCCGCCTCGCGCTCTACAGGTGTCTCCTCGCGACCAGCAGCACGAGCACGGTCAGGTGCAGGGCCGTGCGCAGGAAGCTCCTCAGGTGGCTGCGCCCGGACCCATCCAGCCCCTCCGCCCCGGCTCCGTCCCCGGCGCTGTCCCCGGCTCTGTCCCCGCAGCCGCCGGCCGCCCTTCCCTTCTCCAGCTGGTCCCCGATCCTCCGCAGGCGCGACGCCAGCAGCTGCGCCAGCGAGCAGGGCGTCGGTGCGCGGCCGCTGCAGGTGCAGTCCCCGGGCAGCAGCAGAGGCTGGTCTATGGGCAGCCAGCACATCCTGTCTCCTCTGTGTCTCTCTCAGAATATCAGTCTGAACGAGCCTCCTTCTCCTCTCTCATCAAACCTCAACTGGCTTTCTATTCCCCCCTATCTCTCCCTTTCTCTCCCTTTCTCTCCCTCTCTCTCTCTCTCTGTCCCTCTCCCTCCTGTATTATTCATTACAGAGTCACGTGACGTGGGGTTTACATCATCTTTTCCCAAAAGAGACACGCGATGGTTAACTGTTGGATCTGCTCGGATCTGGGTCTTTTGTTATGAGCGGGGACATTGTCTCTTCTCTTTGTCTCATTTATTTATTTATTATTCTCCAACATGACTCCACATACACACATCTGCATGAAACAAATACATATCGTCATTTGTATTCATAGAAATCACCACAAAACACGGTGTGTGTGTCCAGCCTATAATAAAACTGCGGAATAAAAAAAGGAGCGGAACTTTAATTCGGCAGCGCTCTGTCGCTCCACGGACTGTTTACAGAGACGGACATCTGTTGTTTTGGCGACAGGGCCGAGCTTCAGTTTTCTTTAACCTTTTTATTTGTGGCTAATAAATCACGTTTTAACGATTCATATCAAACCGACGTTGTGTTTTGTTGACGAGGAATGAAGGACATGGCCGGGGACGAACTTGCTGAGTTCAGGGAGAGTTGGAAACAAGAGCTAACGAGTCAAACAGGGGAGCAGCGACCTGTTGGTGTTGTCCCGGGTCAGTCCGGACAGAGGGACTCGAAAAACAGGTATTTTGAAGATTTAAAAAACCTCAACAAGGCCTGTGGTCCTGAGGAAGACGGCTGCACTGAGGAGGATGAAGGGTGCACGGCTGGAGGAGGAAGAGGAGGAGGAGAGGCGGCGGCGGCAGAGACAGAGCAGCAGCCGGAGTATGTGTCCATTGCTCGGAGTTTGCTGGACGGGAGGACCGGTCCTCTGCTGCACAGGATCCAGGAGGAGAGGACACGGAGGAAGAGACAGTTCCACAGCAGGACCGGGGTCTGCAGCTCGGGCCCGAAACAACAACAACAGCCTCAGAGGAAGGTGAAGAAAGAGCTGGTGGATCAACTCATTCAGGACCTGGTACGATGATGAAGATGATGATGAGGAGTTATGGATGATATTGATGAGGATGAAGATGATAGTGAGGGTGATGGGGATGATATTGAGGATGAGGATGAGGAGGATGATGATGATGAAGGTTATGATGATAGTGAGGATGATGGTGATGGGGATGATGATAATAGTGAGGTGATGAAGATGATGACGGTTGACCAGAATCCGCTGAGTACGTTGGATTTCTTTTCCTTTGCAGAATGAAGTCGATGACATCCCCTTCTTTGATATCGAGTTGCCGTATGAATTGGCTTCAAAGATCTTCCAGTATCTGAACTGTACTGAGCTGGGCCGATGTGCACAGGTAAGCTGCTATAATAACAATAATAATAATAATAATAATAATAATAATAATAATAAAGAGAGAGGTGGCAGGAGCGCTGCTGGTGTCCCTCAAACCACTGTGTGTGAGGACCCCCAGATGAAAGCATGAGCCGATACACGTTGGTGTATTTTAATGCTTCAAGCTATTTAACTAAAGGCCTGGACCTGGATTCTTCACTCCATTATTTTTGGAAGTTTTCCTCTAATACGATACTAATAAGCAGGCAGAATTTCTTGTTTCGGACCGAGCTGTAAAGATAATAAATGGACAACTGTACACAGTTTTGAAAGGTGCTGTATGAATAAAGTTTAACACACAAACCACAAGAGCTGAAAAAGCATATCTATAAAAATGTGTCTTTAAGAGGGATTTGAAAACAGGATAAGGGGGTCTGTCCTCAGGGAGATTGTTCCACCGAGCGGGAGCCCTGACAGAAAAGGACCATTCAGCCGACACTGTGGATTGGTGTAGAGGGCCTAGACTATTTATAAAATTTAAAAAATGATAAAAAGAACTGTGCAACAGAAAGGGAACGAGTCTCACACTAAATGAAAAACTCCATAAGGTTGTCAGGCACCATTTTTTGCTTGATAACATTCTGATGAAAGTGCAACAATCTGCAGACAGGCAGTTGTAAAGCAACTTGAACTAAATCATTAAACTTCTGTAAACTCGTTACAATTTGTGCAACTTCCTGATGTCATGTCTCAGGGTTCTAGTTGAAGTCTTTAAATGTCTGTAAACTTGCACTTTCCCAATTATGCAGGATTGCTTAGGGCGTCTTAAAAACCGTATGTGACTTAATTCGGTATAGATTAGTAAATTAAATTTCGTGCGGCCGATCCACAGCGCGAGGTGCACGGAGTCCATCTGGCAGCCGGCCGCTCTCGTTAAGCACGAACCAATTAAGTGATGCAAGCATGTAATGTATGCTGACTCAATCCCCTGTCCCTCTGCCCAAATCTCCTCCCAGGTGAGCAGGGCATGGCGAGTCCTTGCCGAGGACGGCGTTCTGTGGTTCAAGATGTGCACGGGGGAGGGCTATCATCAGGACGCCAGCGTGTCCGACTCCCCCTGCTGGAAGAGCACACTGCGAGACTGCAGGAACTCGGCCAAAACCGTGCGCTCCAACTGGAAGGTGGGCTCGGGGTCTTCTGCTCCAGTGAATCTGCCACTTCATTACCCAAATACAACACTTATCCAGATGTACGTCTGGGACAATTAGTGCACAGTTTACCTCACATCACACGTTTACAGTACGTCGTGCTCCATGCTGTCTGACTGTCATCTGTGGTGTTTATTGTATTGTACAATAAGCAGCAGTCGAATTGGGATTTTAACACATTGGCATACATCAACTACTTCTGCACCGAGGTGACAAAACAGTGATGTGTTCAAATTCCAATATTATCCTATATTTGTTGTGTAGAATCGAGTGGGATCTATCAGCCAGTTGCAGTTCGAGCTGGGGAAGGTTCTGTGTGACGTCAGCTCCTGTGACAGCTTTGTCTTCGCCGGGTGAGTTTTTATGGAATTATTAAAATCAACTGCTCATGTACTCTGAATTCATCTGCCTCGTTTTCCAGTCACTCTTTATATGGTCGTATAAATCTAAGCATGTAAATAACCAGAGTCTATAAATCTTCAGTTTAATGACTGCTCCGTAAAATGATGTCACATTTAAACTGATACGATTATTTTATTTATGAAAAATTAGCCGTTTGAGTCATTGCTGATCAGATTTATTTCATATTGTGATTCAGTTTTCAGCTGTTTATGCATGAGGTCACGGTTTGTGTCTTTTTTTTTCCACTTCTACTAATGGTTGTGGTAATTTGAGGGAAGACTGTTTGAACAGCAGCCAAACTGAACCAAACCTGCGAGCTGAGACAGTGATAGATTGTGCGTGGCCCCCAGGAGCCCAACAGACGGCCCACCAGGAGACGGGCCTCATCTCCGGGGAGTCATGTGATTAGATTCCCATCAGTCTTTGCTGTGTCTCATTGGAGATTGTTTGTATCTTGTTGGCAGATGTAGGACACGCTGTACCAAAACAGTCTACGCACAAAAAAATAAGAAACCCACTTTGCTAAACGTGCTTTTAAAGTTCCTTTCTTTGTGTCGTAGCTATTAACAAATTCACAACATCAATACTTTCCCCATTATTTTTTACTTTAAGGGTCATTTATCTCAGTGAAGGTAGTGGAATCTGTTTAACGAGAAAAGAATCAATAGCAGTTAATCAGGAATGATTCGATTGTGTTCGGAAAAAATCCTGTTATAAAATCGGTAGAATGAGATTTGGCATTTAAGAGGCAACAGGAGACGATCAGTCATTAATTATAAGAAGTTGCACAAAGTTTGCTTTTATTCCTGCACGTTTTATTTGCACGTGAAAGTTTTGACACATTTCTTGGATTCAGCCTCATCATCCTGTTGATAATTGGCATTGAGGTGATGCACTAATTAAGTGAAAGTGTGTATTCCAATTGTTTACTTCCTGCCGGATTCTGAGATGCCAATCACACGCACACACACACACATGCACATACAGGCGCACACATGTACACCCTCTGTCACACACTCTGTCGCTGTGTCACACACTCTGGCTGCGAGGCGGATACTTGCTCAGACATGATGGTATCTGTGGAGGTGGTAACGCCGGCAGTTTGTCGTCTCCCGCAGCGAGAGCTCATTGACTCTGGTTTAGAGCGAAGGGAGGGGAGGGGGCGGGGGGGGGGTCGGTCGAGAACAGAATGGAACAGGCACCCGTCGGGGGGGGGGGGGTGGGGGCACGGGGTGACAGTGTTGTTACTTGTGGATGCCAGATAAAGACGCCGTTTTGATCGCCAACACGGGATGAAGTGAAGTGAGGCTGTGGGAGAACAGCAGAAGGTCACAGTGCGGCGTGTTGAAGAACTGAAGCTGGATCAAACATGACTTCTGACTTCGTGCAGTATTTTATAATCAATAAAACGATAGCACAGTAACTTCTGTCTGTGTAACTGAGGAGCTTGGCGACCTCTGTTGACCTCTGTTGACCTCTGCTCTTCACACGGTGGATCGGCGGTCGGACCTGTTGCTTTGCCTCCAGGCTCAGAAAGTTCTCGTTCTGAGGAACATTTACTGACGTTTTGACCGTTTCTGCTCAAACAAACAGAAACTTTAAGTTCATGCTACAGGAAGTAGAGGAAGCGATGAAAGGCTTTTGAAAGGCTCAGTTGTTTTAAGCTTTATCTATCAGGTATTCAAGTACTTTCATTATTACTAATCTGATTAGTTATTGCTGATTATTCATAGATTATTTGCTTCGTCTCTTAAATGTCAGAAAATGCTCATCACAGTTTTCCAGAGCGAGTGTTGTGTGTAATGTTTGACAAATACTGCCAGTATGTGAGTTAAAAAGTTGTGTAACCTTGTGCTGAACGTATTTGAGAGAAAATTAATTGACACCTGTTCAGAAAATCTGTTAAAATATATGTATTATACAGAGTTTAAAGGTTAAATCTTCTCAAATGCAAAAATAAGTCTAAGTGAGTAGAGGCAGAAGGTGCGAGAGGGGAAATGATTCCGTGGTGAGAGGATGTGTTTAGTGTGACTCAGTGTTTCTTGTGTGTTTCTCAGGTACACGTCAGGTGACGTGCGGCTGTGGGACACGCTGCACTGGGACTCTAACGCCTCGTACCTGAAGCCCAACAGCCTGTCAGCGAACACGGAGCCCAGACCTCAAGTTCTTCACGTCCAAGTCAACAGCACCGTGGCTGCTGCTGCTTATGAAGATGGTGAGTGTGTGTGTGTGTGTGTGTAGAAAGACGTCACAATCACAAGTGAACGGTGGCCCTGAAGTGCAAAACACAACAAATCAGAAAATACAACGCCATTAACTTTGAACAGAAAAGGTCTGAAAATGTGTTTCACTGTCCTCGGTTCAGGCTGTGTGGACCTGTGGAGCACGGAGACAGGCGGGGAGCCCATCCACCACTACCAGAGCCCGGGGAGGATCCAGGCTCTGGCCCTGAGCCCCGACAGCCCCGTCCTGGGCTCCGCGGCCGGGCCTGACGTTCGGCTCGACTGCGCCGACGACCGCGGCTACTGGAGGACAATCTGCCAGACTCGGCTCCCGAACACTGTGAGTCACACAGATGAATCCCTCATGTGACTGAATAAATCCATACTGATGTGTTATTGTTTTAATTAATAGGTTGTGATTCACACGTTTTTTCTTCTTGTGACTTTCGTTTGAAAATGTCTCAGGTTTATGTGAGAAATAATGAAGGAAGCGTTCGACAACCTTGACTGGTTCCACATGTTGTAGCTTTAAAGTTTCTGGAGGGATGTTGTGGTAATGTTAAAATGATTAATGATTTATTTGACCAGAGCTTTTTTAGTTCAATATGAGGATTTTCTGCTTGTCTGGTTTAAAAAAAAACAACAATATTTATTTAACAGTAAATGAAATATACTCCAAAATGAAAGATGTCCCCTTGGGATTGTGGAAATTGCGAAAACAGTGGCATTTACTGTTCATTGTGGAAATTAAACACATATCTGATAAGGGTTGGAAACTCAAAATATGTATAATAGATATTTGACTTTATTTCTTTGGATTTCTGGTTACGCCACATATGCATAAAAAGAGTGAAATTGAGTTAAATTGTTGTATGAGAGCTCTTTACGTGTTACTGCAGCATGATAGATGTAAACTGTTGGTCCATCGTCGTGTGTGTGTGTGTGTGTGTGTGTGTGTGTGTGTGTGTGTGTGTGTGTGTGTGTGTGTGTGTGTGTGTGTGTGTGTGTGTGTGTGTGTGTGTGTGTGTGTGTGTGTGTGTGTGTGTGTGTGTGTGTGTGTGTGTGTGTGTGTGTGTGTGTGTGGCAGGTAGAGAGCCTGGTCATGGTGCCAGGCCGGGTTCACCAGAGCCCGCTGGCGGCTCTGGCAGCAGGAGACACTGTGCACCTGCTCGACCCACGAGACGAAAAGCCGCGGACGCTCCACTCAGTCTACGGACATCCTGTCACGTGCCTGGATGCCTCCGACTCCCACGTTGCTCTCGGGGTGAAGCGCGCAGGCTGGACAATGCACGACGGAGGCAACAAGGTAAGTTCAGTGTGTGGAAACAGGGAGATGTTGAGTGATTGCTCGTTCCTGCACAATGTGCCACAACATTTTAACTATTTTAAACTCTGCAATAGAAATAGTCTGTCAGTGCCTACAATGGTCTTTTTGCTTATTTTGATGTTACCTTCAAATTCTTCATGATTCCATAATCTGTACAACCTAAGCTAAAATGTTATGTAGTCAAAAAATACTGAAATTGTGTTTATAAATTTGAAATATACAGTTTGTTTGATCAAAATTTGCCTAAATGCACATAAAACATGTTCTCAGATTCTCGTGGCTAGTAGCAATAACACAAACTCAATACGTTCGACACTTGTCAGTATTATATTAACAAATAGAAACTATTATAAATATAATAAATATCCAACGAGCCGGCATGGTGGTGCAGTGGTTCGCGCTGTCACTTCACAGCCAGAAGGTTAATGGTTCAAATCCTTGTTCGCCCCCGAGTTCTTCCCGTGAGGAGGAGTCTGCAGGTTCTCCCTGTGTCTGTGTGGGTTTCCTCCTGCTTCCTCCCACAGTCCACAGACAGATGGAGGTTAATCGGTGACTCTAGACTGACTGTAGGTGTGAGTGTGTCCCTGTGTGTTGGCGCTGTGATGGACAGGCTGTACCCCCCCACACCCCCCCACCCCCTCTCCCTCCCAATGTCAGCTGACCCCACAGAACACAGATCTACTGAGTTTCACAGGAGGCAGAAAACAAACGTGTGTTTCTTTATAAAAAGGGATTTGAGTGTTAATTGAACTAAAAGCTGCCTCCGGTTCAAACAGTGTGACGATGATTACCTGCTTCATTGTGAACAGCACTCTCATATTATGAAATATGATCATCATAATCATCTAGTGTTTGTGTGTTAATGGAGGTGATGGAGCTGTATCAAGGCGTCTTTAGAGCAAACTAAACACAGAGAGAACTTTTCATTTAGTTTCATTAAAAGTTTCATCTGATTTTGAATTCTAGACGCAGCAAAAACAACAAATAGTTTCTTATAAAACACGTCATCTGTTTGAATGTAAACTGTGTCTCTTGGCAGTCACTATTACTCCGTGCCCCTTTAGACCCCCCTGGGCTCCCATTAGAAATGACTGTGATGTACCTGCGGGGGGGGGGGGGGTTTAAATAGCAACAGGTTCACCTTGGGCCCTGCTCCTAATTACTACAACCTTGAAGTGACCTTAATAAAGTCTCGTTCCCCTGAGCTGCATCTGTTTGTTTCTAATAATGTTGTGTTTCCAAGGACCCTGTGCACCTAATTGACTCTCGAGGCTTTACTTAGAAAGAACAAGGAGCCCTGAGACAAACTGGTTCTGTTGGGAATCGTGAGGCAAATATGTCGAACGTATTAATCTTCATCAAGTTATTTGTTGTTAATGTTAAAATGCTGAGATCAGCTGCGTCAAAACGTATCCAAGGATATTTTCCTTTTTACACTATGTTTCCCTCAGTTTACAGTCTGTGCAGCGACTGGAGAGCTTTGCACCCATGTGGCCTTTCTGTGTCGAGCGGCAATCTGCGTTTTTGATTGACAGCTCTTCGGCAAAGCCGCTGCGGTGATGTCACTCGTATTGAAAAATAAATTCTGCTGCAGCAAACGCAGATCCAAAGCACCACACGGTGGCCAGAGGGGAGCGTAGCACTGAGAGATATCAAGGCTTCACTGTTGTAACAAGGCAGAAACAAGATGAAGCTAAATAAATATATATACGTAAATAAAACCATTTTTCAAGTGAGAAATATTAAGTTAGTCAAGTAAAATTATACCTACAATATTGTTTTACTGGGCTTCTTATGCAGATGTAAATTTATTACTCAAACTATTTTTTTATTTCATATTTGGTCAATTTTTGATACCAGTTTCTCTTATTAGATACGTAACTGTGATATTAAACCACTTATTGATTATAAATGAATGCTGATGATGTCACCTTAGACAATAGAAACTGGAAATTCTGACATTTAATAGTAATAACTTCAGTTAAACTTTCATCCCAAGAATTGAAGTTTAATCCCAACATTGTTGTTTGTATTTTTTCTTTCTGGAAGTTTCTTGTAGTTTAGTTTTTTCCGACCTGCGGCAGCAGCTGCTCATCCAGTCCTCATGTGGACTCTCTCAATTACTGAATTCCCACATTGGAGCTGACACACATTTTCTAGTCCACTGTATTAAAGAATTATAAATATATACGTTGCATTGTAGATTCGGTTTCTTTAAAACTTTATTGTTTCCATGGTGATGTGAGCCCAAACTCTCGTATCAATGATATAAGATTAGCATGTGTCTCTTACTAATTAATATATTTGACAAATTTAATGAACCTGTCTGTCACTCGTCACACTTCAAACAGAAGTTTCTTTCTCTAAACACGAGAAATGAGCGGCGATGCCAGACGCATCCTTTAGTAAGAAAACATATGCTTCATTAAAATCTGTCAGAATGTACGAAGGTGACATCATCTCACACCTTTTCCTCTTCGGCTATGAAGTGATTTATTTTCCTTTCCAGCATTTTGACTCCGATGAACTCGACCACATTGTCGTGTTCTAACTTGACTCAGACTCGTTGGTTCTCGCTGATTCTGCTGCAGCGTTGTTTTGTAAAAGCAGAGAGAGAGAGCGTGTGTGTGTGTCTGTGTGTGTGTGTGTGTGTGTGTGTGTGTGTGTGTGTGTGTGTTGTGTGGTTGAAGCCAGTCTCCAGATCCTCATTACTACTCGCCTCGTTCTTTGCCAGTGGACCGGCGGCGCCCAGGCATCCACCCAGCTCGTGTCTGGCCATTCAGCACGAGCTGGCGTCTCCACTGTCAAACTGTCCGTGCGCTGTAGTGGATCTGCCACAGAGGGCTGCATGATGGATGAATGGTTGGATGTACAGTATGTGAATATGTGCTACACTGCCGCTGTATGTCTGGACAGACTAATGTCAGCGCAGTAGCACAGCAGAGATGGTGTGTGAGGATATTATGGTGAACTCGGAGTCTACGGGTGGACGTCGGGGATATAAGCGCAGTAACAACAGTAACATCCAGAGTTTCCAGATGAGCAGCCGAGAAGAAGAGGTTCCTAAACTCTCACTTCTCAGTCCTGTGAGACGAGCTGCAAAAAAAACCAAACGACATGACGCCACAAACCTGCCTGTTGTTGTGTGTTTGGCCTGATGTGGTAATAATCTCTGTTTGTCCACATGGTCTCTGACTCCGTGTTTGCTTAGACGTGGGTGTTTGTGCCTTGGAGAGCAAACAGTCACTGGTGAGTTCCTCTGTTGGTTGGCCCTCAATGGCTAACTTTGTTTTTCCATTCCTGGTCTATGATAGGACATTTAAGATGAATTATAGGGTTAAAAAAAAGTCTTAAATGTGTTAAAACACGATGTACTAGGTCTTTTAGTTTGTCCCGATGTTGGAAGATATATCCGATATCCCTTCATATCTGTTGTATTTGAAATACGTCCTAAATTTACCTCATTATGATCTTAAAGTCGTACATTTTACTTAAACCTGCAGAAACCCCTGATTAATAGCCAAGTCAAATTCGACTCTTTTGCCAAATGTGCTCGGGCACCGGCAGCATGAAAGACTCTCCTCCCGAGCGCGGCAGTAATTGCCAAACATTTCATCTTTAAACAGCAAAGAGAGTAATTCCATTAACATCCCAGCACAAGCCACCATTAGAGTTCCCTTTGTCTGGAAGCCTCACTGGGCCTCCAGCGAGTGCATTAACGTAACGACTCCTCTAGCGTGACGCTCGTGATGATTCTTCATCAAAAAATATTCTGCTGCAGCCAATATTACAACAAAACAAATCTTTTGATTCCCTCAGTGACGTTAATTCGTTTTAGTCGGGCAAAGTGGGCAGATATTTAATATGAAATAATGATTCATTGACAACGGCAGCCTGAACCTCCTCCACCCCCCCCCCCCCCCCCCCTCGTCCACTTCTCCTCCGTTGTCCAAATCCTATCAAGCTGTCATTTCAAAGTCCGGTGTGATTTGGGCTTTGCCCCAGGGTGGTACACAATTAAAGCTCCGCTTGGCCCAAATAAGGGACACGTAGAAACCGCTGGCAGCGCTCAAGGCTGACATCGCCTCAAGGCTGACATCATGCCTCGTCTTTCCTCTTCCTTCACATGTCTTTATCTCTCACTCTCTCACTTTCTGTCTCCCACCTTCTCCCTCCCTTCAATTTCTTTATGGTTTTAATTATTCAAAGACGATATTTTTTTTTTGTTTTGCCTGGCGGCCATCCTGTTTGCTCTGTCTCGTTTGGATGAGAAAACACCAGCCGCTAATTGACCAATTAGGCCGGCTCCAGATGACATCATTGTAACTTGCGGAGAAGAAAGTTTGTGTGCAGCCCGTCGAGCCACAGGCGCTGAAGTGCACCTCTGACTGGAGCTGGAGTTTGCCCTTCTGTTGAACCCCCCCCCCCCTCACTGAAGCTTCAATGTTTAAGTGTTGCTGTGCATTTCATTAACTGTCAAGGCGTCACTGCAGGTAGTTATATTAGAGTGTTTAATGATTTATCATTGGTTTGTATCCAGTATCATCACTTCTGTCTCTGTGCGTAGTGTCGTATTGTGCAGCTACAGAGAACAAGCTGGTAGGAAAGTTTTGTTCAGGAGGAAACTAAAAGACGAATGAAAAGTTTTGATACACCGACAGTGAACTGGAGTTTGTGTGAGTGTCCTTCTGTCTGATTTAATCCAAGATGATATTCTAAACCGCTGCTGCGGCCGGTTGCTTCTGATGTGATCCAGCATTTAGCAGATGATGGACCTGATGCTAAAGTGGGCAGCTGTAATTAAAAAGCATTTAAGGGATATTATCTGAAATAAAATACAGCACCGAGTATTTGTTTTGTGCCATAATGTCAAACTTCTAACTTTCAGCTTTAATTTGAGGGTTTTTATGTCCAGATCTGATGAATGTTGTAGATTTGTTGCCCTTTTTTATTTCATGATCTTTAAATTTAGGGCAGAGAAACTATAAAGAGTTATAAAGTTAAAGTGATTATGGCCTTTGTCAATTAGGTTGTTCCTGTTTTGTTGGATTGTATTTCAAACCAGCCTTAGCGAAGGTGTGAGCTCTCCTGAGCGTCGTTCTAGTTTGTTTATATTTATTTCCTTTGCAGTGATGAATCAACAGAAACCTTAATTTGGTTTGTTTGTTCGTCAGCAGGATTTCGCAAAAGCCACAGAACTTTTTTTTACACAAAACTTGGCGGAAGGATGGGACATGGGCCAAGAAAAACTTTAATTCTCCTTTCACGTGTGTTCTCTCGTCTTAGATCCACATCTACAGCCTGGAGACGGGCAAATCCGCCGGGTGCGTCGGCAACTCGCCGGGAGACTTCACCTGCATCAACCTGAGGGACTCCGCTCCTCACCTGCTGGTGTGTGGAAACAAGGACAGGAGGTAAGGACGCTTTCAGACACAGATGGACCAAAACACGTCGATGGTGCACACGGGCTGAATCTCCCAATAACGATAATGCACATCGCGAATGGCTGAATCTGAGCCAGGAACTTAAGATGGTAATAGTTTTCTCACAGTGACACCTGAAGCGGGAAGCTGCGGCTACTTGCAGCGTAAAAAAAACAGGTGTTTCGAAAATGTGTGAGAAGTAAAAGCTCTGGTGCATTATTCACACGTCTCCGCGGTGTTGCCTTGGAAGACAAAGCTTTGAATAACTCAGTGCAAAAGCGAAGAGAAGAGGCATTGAAATACTCAGATGTGCTGCGTTTTTGCTCTTGAATGGGAAAATGTTGCCTTTGTTACCTGGAATGCTTTAGAAGAAGAAAAAATCTGTCCATCTCAATCAAATCCGGCAACACACGCGTGTCCATGCGCGTGTGCACGCACTTGCCACATCGCTAACCTGCCTCTCCAGATGAGGAGAAGACGCATAAAGGACCCATTCTCATCTATTCTGCCCTTGTTAGCGGGAGCGGCAGTGCATGAGCTGGCAGGAGAGGGAAAAAAATCCCTGGCACGTCCTCGACCAAAGCCGCCCCCGCTGTGTCTATTCAACACCGAATCCATCTGGCTGTTAAGTAGTTGGCGTAAAGCGAAAGACAGACCACATTATTTTTGTTTAGTTCCTGGTTTTTTTTTTCCCCCTTCTCTTTTTTACTTAGCAACCAATGCGAAGACAAAACAATGCTTGGTTAAAGATGTGATTTGCCAAAAGGAAAATGTTCCGACATTGTTTTGATTCTAGAAGAAATAATTGAACGGCAGCATTTGAATGAAGAATTCAAATGGTTGTTTTCTGGCCAGAGCATCGGTTGAGTCTTTGTCCAACTGCTTTATGCTTTTGTGTTTAGTTTTTTTTGTTGCTTTCTTTCTGAGAGATGTGTAGCTTTGTTCAGAGACACACACACACACACACACACACACACAGACACACACACACACCCCAGCTTGGCTCTTCCACTCTGGCCCCGGCTGATGCAGAGCACAGTCGAGGACAAATGGAAATCGCTGATACTGAGGGACAGTGGGCGAGCTTGGCCGTCCAACACTGTGGCTCCAGGCCAGAGTCTAATACAGCCCTTCTTTTTGTCCAAACGAGTTTTGTCCCTCTGTTGTTTTTTTTTGTGTGGAGCTCCTGGGAGCGACCGACGGGTCCTGATAACGGCTGGAACAAGGCCAGACCCGCACGGACGGGAAAGATGTGGGGCAAAGGGCGAGGTTGCATTCAAATAGGAGAGAGGGGGGGGAATGAATAAGTGAATAATACCTGTAGCTGTCACTTCTCATAATGCAGGACTGCACTTCTTGAGTCCAGCTGTGGGACCAGCTTCCTTACATCGTTCACTCGTCTCCGATGTGATGCTGGCGGCTTGACTACGGATTGCAAGGTCCGTCGAGCACATTGGTCCAGACTGATTTATTTTTCATTTACTGCCCTCAAGGCTCGACATTATAACGTGTCCAGTTCTGTCTTAAAGATTTTGGAGTTTTATCTAGAGCTTGACTGATGTATTGCTCTTCACATATCTCAAAACAACTTTAAAAAGCCAGACGAAGGTTGGACACCACCTGACGACATCCCCTGCTGGTTGAAAGCTGCCGTTACAAGAATGTGAATGTAGAAGGAAGCCTCCAGATGTTGATGTATCAGAAAGTTCTTTCGGGCTGTAGTTTTCTTCATCCGTCGTTGAATTTGGTTCATTCTTGACTTGGCCTTGTCCAGATCGTAGATTGCAGGATACATGATGATGTAACCGCAGTGTCTGCGGAGCATGAAACCTGAAACACAGTTCGGACAAAGCTGTCATTGTTCATTTCAACATCCGGGATGTGTAATCATTTTGAAGGTGATCTGTTCAAGTGGATTCAGCAAATCACACTTGTGCATCAAACATCCATCCCATCCTATCTTATCCCTCCAATCCTGTGAGGGTCGGGGGTCGGAGCCAATCCCAGCTGACGATGTGCGAGAGGCGGGTTCGTCCTGGACAGACTGACAGTCTATTACGACACAGACTCAAACGTAATCCTCTGCGTGTGATGATAAACGTCTCGTCCGTCTGCAGGAAACTGTTCAGGAGTTAGACGAGCGTCTTCAACTCGCAGATCGTCTGAGTAATGAAGAGGAGTCACCGCTCACCGGTGACCCAGTGGCCTCCAGCATTAGATTCACGGTTCCCCCGGGTCGGCCAGAAATGTCCGGTCCTCATTGTTGAAATGTGCGCCTCCATCACGTAAAGCCACTAAACACACAAACTGCACACAGCAAGTCCACGGTGCCCGTTTAGCCATTTAACTGTGATTCTTCTTCTTTCTTTTTTTTTTTTTAATTGGAGGGCGGAAATGAAATCTGTGTGAGTCCCCGGAGTGAATTGGATTATGCTAATGAGGTCTTGGAAGAGGGTTGATCCTGGATGGAGTCATGTCCTGGATCCTCTCTGCTGCAATAAAGCCACAATGACAACAGATGGAGCTCAAGCTCCCCTGGGCTCGTGTTGCTCATGGAGCCCAACAAGGAAAAAAAAAAAACCTGCTCTCATTGCATTTGATATAATATATACTAACACAATTACTACTTACTCAATAACTGATACGATTAAAGTAATCAGAGAATAGCATTTAAAGCATCTAAAAGCACAAGGTATGAAGTGTTTCACGTAAAGGATGAAAAACAAATATCTAAATCTGGATATTTACTAAAATACTTATCGACAAAATTACATTAAAACAAAATTAATCAACAAAAACATAGTCTTTTATATCTTTTTCATATTTGTACAAGTTTATTGTGTGTTTTTGTAAAGTTAGCTCAGAGAAATGATGTGTTACTTTGGTGAAGTCCAGGGTAAATAGAGCAGGAACTACATTCTGCAGTGACACATCTGCTTCAGCCTTTATTTGTCTGTGGGCTCTCGGCTGGATGTTGAAAAGTCCTCGTGCTGCTTCCTTCTCAAAGTAGGAAGAGTGTCCTTTTGTCTGTACATGAATGCACTCTTTGACAAACTGTCCTCTCTAGTGCCGTCTTGGTATGAGATCTCCGCCTCTGTTGGCAGGAAGCGAAACCCCAAAATGACCACGCTTCACTGGAGATGACTGACACTATTGTCCTCACTTCACTTCTTATTCATCTGTTGTCTTCACTGTGAATCACTCTGAAAACCACTTAGTGTTAAATGATCATGTTATCATCAAAAAGCGGCCGGTGACAACATCTAGAACACAACAATAAGAAACACGTGTTGTCCTGTGGCCGTCTTTCAGGGTGAGGGTCTTTGACCTGCGAGCCGGCGACTCCTCCGTGGCGTCCCTGTACGCCCACCACCTGGGCGTGACGTCGGTGCAGGCGGACGACTGGAAGATCGTGAGTGGCGGCGGCGAGGGACTGGCGTGTGTGTGGGAGCTGAGGATGGGAGCGAAGCTGTGGGAGACGCACAACAGGTGACGGGAGAGGAAATATGCCTGATCTCACAGATCTGCTTCTGTGGCTGTTTCTTTCTTATTGTCTTTTATTGCCACAGTTAAAATAGTCTCAGGTGAATGATTAGTTTATTTTATGGCATCGCACAAGTGATTCATGATAACACACCTTTCATGTAGGTCACAGTTGGAAAAACAATTTATTACCACAACCACATGATCCTATAATATTTCTTTCACTTTTCAATATTGTGTAGACGCAGAAAGCTTTATATTTGCTTTTAAATTGTTGTTTTTTTTTTTTTGCTTTTTAACTGTTTCCTATTGTTTGAAAGGTGCTATGTAAATACAGTTTATTAGTATTATTGTGTAAAGCAGTGATGTGATGGCTGTGTGTGTCCTGATTGTGTTGTGTTGCGTCTTGCAGGCATCCTGTCAGGCATGTACGCTTCAACACCAGCACCCTGGTAACGGCCAACATCCCAGACGACAAGTCACCGCGGGGGGCCTGCATCACCGACGATGACCTCACAGCTCACCGCAGGTCACTGATCTCACTCCCACACTCTTCCTCCTCTTCCTCCTCTTCTTCTTCTTCTCTGAACCTGGATCTCTTCCCTACATCCACCTCACATCTCCCACAGAAAACACTGAAGCTCCTGAAACACCTCGTCAGTGATTCAATACTTCAGCACCATTGTGAAGTCACATGAAATCACAATGCCCCACATTTACATAATATACGCCCTAGGAACGCCCCCCCCCCCCCCTTCCACAGCCAGGTAAATCAAAATGAAGGATGGGGGTCCTTTAAACCAAGTGTTTCAGACAGAGGCTGAACAGAGGAGCTGCAGCAATGGGCAGTTTAAGGAAAATGTGTTTTCTGAACATTAGAGCATGAAGACCTCTTCAAGTAATAAGACCAATTCGAATTATGAACCTGAACATGTCTCTTTTAATGTCAAGCATCCAGTTTGACAAGTGAAATAAGGTGTTCATGTTTTTTTTCTTTCTTTCACGGTTTAGACACCGGGGAGTCATCTGCCACTTTGACTTCTCCGAGGACGCCCTGTCCCAGGACCACGTCCTGCCCATCTGCAGGTCCGACTACAACGAATCCGACGGCTACAACTACAACATCGGTCTGGCGATGCCGTACGACCGCCTGTCCGGCTCCCACCCATCCCACTGACATGCACCTTCCCAAACCGGGACTCAGTGAGGGGCTGAGAACAGACAGCTTCACATTTGATCATTCTGCAGACTGTGTCCTTGAACTTTATTACTTTCCTTTTAGCGTCGTGGTCAAATCGAGCTTCGTGCTAAGTGTTTATTAACTGTTGCATAGGAATTCTTTACTTTACAATGCAGACTTCAGATGCTGCACGTGATCACAACCTCAGTAATCATGAGGGAAAATATATTTTTAAAATGATGTTTGGCTCAGTGGATTTTAATCAATGTCGCTGTGCAACATAAATTTAAAAAAAGTTATATTTCTACCTCATTTTGGTTAAATAATTTGTCAAAGTTTCACAACAAAAAGCTCTCACACGTGCATTTCTTTTATCACAAGTCTGACATTTATTTTGTAGTAAGATAAGTGTTACAGGGTCTCAGAGGAACAGATACAGGAAACTGCAGAGGAATGATTTGTTGAATCTCACGTTTTTTTGGATGTTCGCCACAATAAGAGGGAAACCAGAGCAGCCGCTGGGCCCAAGTGGCTTCACCCAACATGGGAACGTTCTGACTGGAGAATCCTTCACTTACATTCTTGTCACAGATTTACAGAACAGCAGGAGAGAGCACAGAGAGGTAGAGTGTTAGTGTGAAACCTGAAGGAAGAGAAGTGGAGCGAGACAGAAGAAAGGAAAATACGTGACAGGATCCGAACGTTTGAACAGAATCACTCGGGCTTAAACTGGGGAGCTGGGGAAGTAGAAATGTCCTTTGACTTCAACTATGTCCCTCTAGTCAAACTGCATCAGCATTCTTTTATATAATCACTTAAAAAAATGATTCCCTAACTGTCCAAAAATATATCAAAAAGTATTTGGCTTCATTCCGTTTTAAGGAGATTCTGCTAAAAACAGCAGCAACATAAACATCTGTCTTCACGAGAGAGAGCGACTCCTTCACGACGTGGACCTCCCGCAGCGCATCGTCGTGGTGTCGACATCCAGGAAGCGAATGTGCATCCTGGTCTCCATCTCAAGGCCTTTCAGTATCTGAGGGGAGACGGGGGAACGGTTTCATCAGTAGGTGACCAAGTCCGATTTAGTTTGATTTGGTTGATGATGATGAAGAAGAAGAAAAGTTCAAACCTGTTCAAAATGCTCAAATGTAATTCCTTCATAAAACTCGTCGGGGGCCTGAAATGATTAAAAAGGACAAATTAATGATATTTGACAGTGAGAATTCAAAGTGAACGGTTCAGTTGTGGTTACGGTCACGTACCATGTGCGGCATGTTGATGCTCGCCACCTCCAACATGGCAGCATCTGCTATCGCCTTGGCGGTCTGCAGCTCGATGGCGCCACTCTTCGACAGAAGTTCCTCGACGACCTCGGAATAAAACGTCAACAGGCTTTAAATCCTCAAAAATACTAAAACAAACAAATATATAAAACTTGAAGAGAACAAACAAGTTTTTTATGTAAACATTATTGTACATCTCAATGACATCAAGAGGCCAGAACAAAATTCAAATCCTCCTCATCAGTGAACTCCTGCATCACATCTGGTTACTCAACTGGTTTTGATGCCAAACTGGAAATATTTGGATTTAGTTAAATTGTTGTGAAAATAAAAGTACTTTTTTTACAAACTACTTTTAATGTTTTATTTATAGTATATATTTGTTTTAACATCTTTTATTGTGTAAATATGTTGTTTAAACTAACACTGATATAATTCTTCACTAATTCACTCTATTGCCGATGTATATTTCTTGTGTTATTCCCATGCTACACAAAAAGTAGGGCGAGAGCTTTTCATTTGAATTTAGTCAACTTATTATTGTTTTTCAAACTAACTACTAGAATAACCAGAACAACAACAGCAGCAGCAGCACTGCACCTCGATGATCCACCCACCACATATTTTCCTCTGGTCTCTATAATTACACCTGTTCACAGGGTGTGGACTCACGGCTCCATTCGCTCTATTACACATGTGTTGATCTGTAGCTGCAGGACAACCTGAAGCTTATGATTAGGAAAAAACATGTAGTTTCAACCGTAAATAATGTTATCGGCTCAAAAAACTGCAAACGCATCAGTGTGCAAGTCCTTTCAAATGCATCGGTCAAAAGCCCTCAGGTCTGAAACAACACAACACAAACACAACACAAAGGTGCTGCAGCTCCTGGAGACACTTCCCTTGCAGCACGTTTGTGTCTTGCTTGTGTCGCGTGTATTTGTGTTTGTTTCTTAAGCTGCAGTGCATTGAGCTCTCAGGGCCACCGTACAGACCTGCATGTTGTAGAGGCATTTGAAAAAGGTAAAGTATGAGAGGAAAGTGTGATGTGGATCTCATCGTGATATAATGATAAATGATTGGTGAATCTAAACAAGCTGTGGTATCTAATCTTAGTGATTGTAAAAGTTTACGACACAACTTCAATAGTTATGACATCATGATGTCATTCCTACCATCTGATCCTAAATGATTTGTGAATCTATAAACTAAAGGTCAATAGTCCAGGATGCAGAGATACCTGGGAAATGTTCTCACTCCTTCATGACGTCACCTATCATATGATGAATTTAAGTTTTAGATTGTAATTCCATTATTTGCAGAGACATCTTCCCAGTCTTCTGCACACGACTCATTCCCCTCAGTCAAAGTGTTTTAAAGTGCTCTCACCTTCCTGTACTCGTCCAGGGTGATGGTGCCGTCGTTGTCTTTGTCGTGCATGTTGAACAGAACTGGGAAGACAGACGGGGGAAAAACACATTTAGTTCACGGTCTGAAAGGAGATTTCCATCCTCGAATCCCAGGATCTGAGGAATCTGGGATTAGAGGAACGTTTCTGAAGATGCGGAGATAAGAAGAGAGAATGTTGACTGTAAACACTCACATGAAGGAAGCACCTTTAAAATGGTCCGGCTCTAACTTACAGTGACATTTACAAGATCCAGGCCTGTGGCAAAACTTCATGTGTCTTGAAGTCTTGTGATGCGACAATGAAAAAAATAGCAATATTGCTTCCTGAGGCAACTTCTAATGACATTTTCCCTGAGCTGCGTTCCTCCATCATCTTAATGTCAAGTTAGCTCATCACCATGAGAGCAGAGAACTGATGGTTTCACCAAAATACATTAAAATCTATTAAAATATGAAGGGAAATAAAGATTGTGACAACTGAGACACACGAGTCTTCCACTGCTCCGGACATTCTGTGGTGTTTTTAACTCGGGGCTCTGACATCTTGCGTTCTCACATCCCTCCGGAGAAAGTCCAGAGGTTCTCCGGACTTCAGTGCACGTCCGACAGCAGCTTTAGTGGCCGGGACAGTGACGCTTGTGGATTCTCCTGAATCAAAACCTTTGTGTTTTGGGGTTTTTTATGCCAAAAGGAAACTGTCCCAACAGTGTGACCACCTCGTTTCATACCAGGGGAGAGCACGATGAAGAAATCACACGAGGCATGTCGAGGAGAAAACAGATTAAACTACAATGACTCCTGGCACTCCTAGCTCTACTCGCTCTGGCCACGTGCCCGGTCGAGCCGTGAATACCAACACGCCTCTCCAGTGGGATGCCCGTCGTGCAGCGAGGAATCCGGTGCCCACGCACGCAGCTATGCACGGACACACTCTCCTGAAATAAGAGATCCACTTCGCTGGTTTGTTATCTACGATCGGCGCTGCACTTTTCTTCTCGGCATTTGGAAACCGAGCCCCACGCAAAGGGTCCCAGACAGCTGCACTCGAAGACGTTTATTAAAAATAGGAGGGAAGGTACTTACAGCGAAGCTTCTCCGTTCTCAGGGCTTCCTTCTCCTCCACCGTGGTCTTCAGGGTCGGAGGGCGGAAGTGAGACATGACCATGAGGAACTGCTCGAAGCCAATCTCCTGGAAGGAGCCCACCTCGCTATCATGCTGGTTCCTGGTCCCATAGGGGAGAAATCACAGTTTACAGTTCAACCATTAAGGTGTACACCAACTTTAAATACTTCCTAACAGACCAGTTTCTGTTATTCTGCATCTTCTGGTTTAAAAATGTTTTGTCTGGTGAAAAATCTTGAAAATGTTCACCTTCGATTATTAGTACCTCTGCTACAGAGTTACTTTTTCATCTGTCATTACATAAACTCTACTGAGCTGAGCTCCACAGCTTGGTGGAGGAACGCAGCACATTCTGGGGCGAACACTGATTAAGGGGCGGATCGAGGATTCTTTTTAATAACTTTTAATAAAGGCACTGATCTTTATTTTTCACTGTTTCTGACTCAATAAAATAATCTAGATCATCAAACCACTTCCTTTTATATTTCTATGCGATCTAGACAATCCTGTGTGGGGTTGTTTCTATAGTTTGATTCTGTGGTTGCTCTCGCATCCTCTTTTCTAAAAATCTGAACCAAAAGAAAAGATAAAAATAAGTTAACTTTAAGTTATTTTTGCATTTGGTCCCTTTCTGTTAAGGCTGTTTAAATGACTTGTGCTTTTAACGGACAGTCCATGTTGTGGTTCGTCTTTTCCAAAGCACGAGGGAACTGCTGGATTTAAAATGTCAAACAAGCGTCTGTGCACAGCAAATAAAAACCCTCGTGTCGTTTCCTTCAGTTAATGGATGAATCACTCGTTTTGTTTTTACTAACTGCTGCACAGTTCCTCGGGATGGAGACTGAAACCAACATTATCAGCCTTCTCGGCGCATTAAAGGTATTTTCAACTGAGCCATGTTTGACTTTATTCAACTAAACAAACGGAAATAAAGCAGTAAACATTCTAGAGCTTGATGAAACCGTCGTAAACATCAAACCCTCCGTTTTAAATCCGATCCAATTCTTTAACAGTGAAGCTGAGTCACTGCAGATATTCAGCACAAAGGAACAGAACCACTCCTTCGTCCATCTTATCACAAAGATTAGAAGAAGCGGGAAAAGAGAAACCGAAGCACCGAGGAACAGCTCGTGGTTTCCTCCGGTGTTTAGAAGATAACGACCTTCTCATTCACAATACATTTTATTTTGTGATGTTTAGATTCTCGTCTCAGGCTCCTCAGAGACCAACAAGAATATTTCTAAAATGTCAAACTGTTATATATTAACTTCACAGTCCAGGAATCATTAACTTTTACAGGTTGTATTTATGCCTTTAAGAACCAGGAAGAAATTCCTCCATCATACTGACGACACGATAAAGGCTGGAGTCAGTTTTTAATATGTACTAGATCATTGCTTTGAGAAACTAACCTTTGATCAAGTCTTTTATATCAGACTTTTATTCTTTATCTTATTGTTGGTTTCATCCTTTTGTGAAGCATTTTGTCCGTTTGTTAAGAGAAGTATTCACAAATACAGTTTATTAACTTGTTGTTTTTGTCCGCATTTGTTTGTTTGTTAGCAGGATTGTGAAAGATATATCCTACTCAACCAATAACAAGAAAGAATCAAATAATTTTGGTGCAGATCCAGGAATTTTCTTTTGCTTTCGTTGATTTTCAGAGAATATTTCATGACTCTTTATGGAAAGAAATATTTCTGGCATATTTAGGGATCTAAATATCAGGATCTAAATATCAGGATCTAGTGAATTTAAATGAGGAGGAGGTTTGTGCTCTAGTGATATTTCAAGATATTATTCATTATTGACAGATCTTACTTTATTTTATCCCTCTTAACTTCTTTACACTTCAAATATCTAAATATGGAATAAGTCCAAACGTTTGCATACAGCTGTATAACTGTATATAGCTGTATTACAGCTGTAAAAGTGTTGGACTTTTGTATTAATGTTCAATCTTATAAGTAAATGATAATAATATTAACTTAGGACAAGAGTTATATGCTCTATGCTATAATTTGACGTTACCCACCTTTTATCGAAGAATGCGTCGATGATCTCCCTTTTGATTGGATTGTTGGCGAGGGCCGGTATGCTGTCCAGGTTTTCTCTACTGCAGTGCGACAAGACGAGATCCATTATCGTAAAACAGACACTGCAGAACAGAGTCAGCCGGTTCCATTTAAATAACACTGAACGTTATTTATGGGAAGTAACCGGATCTCAGTCTGAAGGTAAACTGTGAGGAGACATACCTGCTGGACGCAACATGTGCTCTGGTTCTTTTTAAAAGGGAGGGAGTGATTCATCACCATACCAGTGTGTGTGTGTGTGTGTGTGTGTGTGTGTGTGTGTGTGTGTGTGTGTGTGTGTGTGTGTGTGTGTGTGTGTGTGTGTGTGTGTGTGTGTGTGTGTGTGTGTGTGTGTGTGTGTGCGTGTGTACAGGACATGTCAGCTCCCTGTGGCTGGTGCATCCACATACTGTATTAGTCCAGTGTGCCTGTGTGTTTTCACCATGTGCTGCTTGTTTGCGTCTCTGCCAGATACCAGAAATACCCACAATTCAACACCACAGCCAAGCATGTAGTATTTCATCCTTTGTGGCTGAGGCCCGAATAGTTTCCATCAGGACCAGCTGACCAGGGGAAGCTATTCACCTTGTGATCTTTCCATTTTACCTTATGGTCTCTTCGTTTCCACTCAGCTGCCGGAAGCGCTTCTGGAGGTTTTTGATCTGCTCGCTGAAACTGAGAAGAAACAC
Organism: Reinhardtius hippoglossoides; assembly: GCA_006182925.3. Classification (NCBI taxonomy): domain Eukaryota; kingdom Metazoa; phylum Chordata; class Actinopteri; order Pleuronectiformes; family Pleuronectidae; genus Reinhardtius; species Reinhardtius hippoglossoides. Next base: position 24,028,130 of record CM031678.1, on the reverse strand, counting down.
AAAGGAACACTTTGAATGACAAGGAGTCACCCGTTACTCCACATGCAATCGAACAGCAATAAACAGATGATTTATTCTTCTTTTCTCAGTGCACATATACACAGGAGGGATCACAAGCAGCGAGCGGCACAGACTGGATTCGATCCCGGGCCGCTGCGTTCGGGTGCAGCTGCTCCATCGCTCTAATGACAAAGCAAACACACTGTGCAGCGCTGAGATTGCTTTTTATACCTTTTCATAAGGCTTCCCTGAATCATTAACTCACTCGTGGCCACACACTGAAACACCGAAACACGACAGGTCGGCCATTTTCAATTGTTTCTGTAAACACAGAAGCTATTAAATAGATGTTTGCAGTAGCAAGTGTAGCTGCTGAGTGCCGGGTGAAGAACGTGCACTTAGACAGATTGCAGCCTCATGCAGAAACAAGTCTGCTGGTTGGAGTGGGTGGTGTCACGGTTCCATGGGCACAGATCAAAAGATACGGGTAGATCTCGATAAAGTGCACAACTACTGCAGCAAATACAAAAACAATGACGAATCGGTGGAATCAAGTGTGAGCCTGTCAGTCCCAAGAAGCATTTCCTCATGTTCTGTTCTTAAGCTCCTATTGTTCGGTTTAATGTTTAAGCAGCTTGAGATCCATCACATTCTTTGAAAAGTGTTAATAATTATTATCTACCAACTAATTCCACAAACCATCTGTGTGTTCATCTAATCCGCCTCACGGTGCATGTGTTGTGATTTGGGTGTGAAGATTGTGTCGCTTGGGTTAGAAATCGTTTAAACTCATATATAAACCACATGTGAACAGTAATAAAGCAAAATTCGGCTTTTGTTTTACGAAAAAACATTGACAAACAAATCTTCACTGCAGATAAACCAGGTAGGATGAACGCAAGTTTTCTAACTTCACTCTGCACCACAGAGCGTTGATAAAAAGCTCTGCACAACAAAGGATGAAAAGAGACAGTGTGTTGTTTCACAGTTTGAGGAGGACGGACTAAGGACAAGGAATAATTCTGAAGAAGCTCCAGAGCCTCAACAAAAGGACAAGTGAGTTCTGTTTAGAACGGGCACTGTTCTAGTTATCATCAAAGCGGAGAACACATAAATCCATATAGATATTTATCTCCTTCGCTGAGTCCAGAGATAAAAAACGGGGTCAAAGCTCCACCCTGAGGAAACAAAGGCAATAAAGAAAGGTTCAAAGTCTCAAATGTTCAGTTTCAATAAAGTTGAGCTCGGCCTGAGATCCAAACTTCATGCTTCTGCATCCACATCCTGCAGAAACATCTACATCCTTCTCCTTTTTAACTGTTTTTAAAACGTGTTGCTCTTTGGCTAAATAAACGTTTCCACTCAATAAATCTTAATCCGTGAAGTCAGATAAAACCATAAACCACAGATTGTTTTACTGTCTGTTTAACCATTGTGGTGGAAATCTGGAGATACAAGAGGCTGGAAACACCAAAGTTATCCACGTGTATTTTAATCTGGGCTTTCTGCAGAAAGGATCAACACAGAGGATCACAAGGATCTCAGAGTGAAGATGCAAGACACTCAAATGCAAACATCTTATATAGGAGGAGTAAGGCTGTCTCTCAGAACCAGTTCGGACTGGTTCTGTAGGCGCGGGAGAGAGACAATCTAAACACAAGTAAGGAGATAAGCAGACACACAGATGGGTAATTTAGACGGCAAGTGGCCTTGCAGTTTTCAAGTCACAAACAGCTCAGACCATAAAACAGCTCAAGTCATAACGCATTTGGACAGTTGGTTTGTAGTTGTTGATACAGGTCATAAAAGTCTTTAGACCAGGCTACAACAATCTACTTCCAAATACAAAATAGTTTATCAACCTTACTTAGTTCATTTTTCTACTACACCATCATTGAAACTGAAAACGCAGAAGTCAAATCAAAGCAGAACGTCAGATTGCTTGTGCTTGTTTTAATTTAAAGAAATAACTTCATTTGTTTACCGGTGTGAAGTTGAGTCATTAACTGAATGTGAAACCGGGTAAAAGAGAACTCGGATCACGAGCTGCTGCCGTGATCAGGTTTACACTTGTCTCGGTGAACGCGTTCATTTCCTTGATTTCATCTGTGGCCAAGACTTTTTTACGCACGTACCTCACACACACACACAGACACACACACACACAAATACAGACACACACACACTCACACACACTTTACTCGTGGGGGGGGGGGGGTCTTCGCCTACTTACATCCAGTTTTGTCTATCAGGTCCTGGAACTCGATGGGCTCAGTGCGCGTGTGTGAAGCTCCCATCGTCGCTGCTCCTCCGGTGGCGCGTCAGGACGCACGACGATCCGGCTTCGACTGGCTCAACTTTCCTCTGCTTCCCCCCCCACCTACCCACCTCACCCACCTCAGCTTTATCGCGCTGCTATCGGCGGGACAGTGCAACTGAAGTGTGCAGCTCCTGGAAACATCTGGCGTCCTCAAGGTCCTAAACCCACACAGCCTGTGGATAGAAGTCGTCCTCCTCCTCCTCCTCCTCTTCCTCCTGCTCCTGCAAAACCACCTGCTGTATTGTGCATTACAGGTAAAGAACAATATGATTCCAGCTCGGTGAAACAAACCAGAGAGGAGAAAGTAAAAACTTGAAATGCTTTTTTATTTTTGTTCGCTCATTTCCTCATGGCTCTTATTCGAAGTCAGGAGAGTCTTTATTTGGTTCCTCTTTTGTTTCGCAAGCTCACACCACAGAGATGAGACTCGACACGAAGCCTAGTACTTGTAAATATACAGGAGGGGGGAAAAAAAACAAAAAAAGAAAAACTTTACTCTAGAAATGAGAAAGTTAAACTTTTCTGTAAGTGCGTCAAACTAGAGTAAAATACAGGGAATAAAAAGTAAAAGTCAATTTACAAAGTCTTTTTCTTGATGATATTATTTTCTGTGGCACTGTAACTGGTGGGGTTAGGCTCTGCGCAGGGGGGGGGGGGGGGGGGCTTGTTTGACTGGTGCTGGATGCAGGGAGAAGGGGGGGGGGGGTCTGGAGAAGCTCTCTGGGTGAAGGCGCATTCCGTGGTTTTTAGGTAAAGGTAGATTTACAGCACCTGGACACCCATCCTGAATTTACACGTCCACTTAGGTGTTGACGTCAAACCCATTTTCTTTAATCCTTCAAGCCGGCGGCTGAGACGAGTTTCTAAACTCTTTATCCAAAACTGGATTTTAAGATGTTTTTGGGTTGTGAGAAAATGGAACTCGTCAACAACGCCTTTGTTTTCACAACAAATATACTGTAGTTTTCAGAGACGAGTATTTGAAGCAGAAATATTAACAATATTTTACAACGACTTTTCCAGACTTTTCGGATCTTTTCCCAGATTCGGATATGTTGAGAAATATCTGTCCAGTCCTCGACAGGAGCCCGTCTGCGATATACAAAACCACATTTATGAATTGTTTTCCACATCTATTACATATGCTCTTTTCCTTGAGTCTGTGCAATTGAGCAACAACTAAATGGACAGTAAATTGAGCCCCGGGGGACCAGGGGTGGCTCGGCCCGGGTCAGCACCGTGTGGGTCACAGCTGCTCGGCTACATGGACATGGCTTGGTGGTTGTTTTGGTCTGAGGCAGCGGCCGGCTCCTGGTTCCCGGAGCCAGGCGTCGGTCTGTGGTAGAGCTCCTGCACTGAGCCCAGGGTTTCGCTCATGTCCTCCGGGTATCGTGTCTGCAGCTCCTCGTTGGCAACGTAGTGCGTGTCGGCGAACTCGGAGAAATAGCGGCCGACCTCCGGGTGGCCGATCTCCAGGGGGGCTGAGTGGGGCTCCAGGTTTTCTAAAGAACAGAGAAGACAAACTGATAAAGAGATCATATATACTGAATTAAGGTAACCTATAGATTGTTGATGAATGAAAAAACTATGACTTATCAAAAATTCATTTTATTTCCACTTCCTGTTAGGCCGACTGAGCAGCCGGGAATCGATCAATACAAATCCCCCCCCCCCCTCAGGGTCCGTGGAGAACAGAGCCTGCAGGTGGATGTTGAGCCAAGATAACACGAACAAACAAGGGAAGCTGCGTAAGAGCGGAATCAGCAGAGTGATCAGCAGAGTGAGGAGCAGAGTGAGGAGCAGGTGAGCAGCAGAGTGATCAGCAGAGTGAGGAGCAGAGTGAGGAGCAGGTGAGCAGCAGAGTGATCAGCAGAGTGAGGAGCAGAGTGAGGAGCAGGTGAGCAGCAGAGTGATCAGCAGAGTGAGGAGCAGAGTGAGCAGCAGAGTGAGGAGCAGAGTGATCAGGTGAGCGAGCAGGTGAGCGAGCAGCAGAGTGAGCAGCAGAGTGATCAGAGTGATCAGCAGAGTGAGCGAGCAGCAGAGTGAGGAGCAGAGTGAGCAGGTGAGTGAGGAGCAGAGTGAGGAGCAGAGCGAGGAGCAGAGTGAGCAGGTGAGTGAGGAGCAGAGTGATCAGCAGAGTGATCAGCAGAGTGAGGAGCAGGTGAGCAGCAGAGTGAGGAGCAGAGTGATCAGGTGAGTGAGGAGCAGAGTGAGCAGCAGAGTGATCAGCAGAGTGAGGAGCAGAGTGATCAGCAGAGTGAGGAGCAGAGCGAGGAGCAGGTGAGCAGCAGAGCAAGCAGCAGAGCGAGGAGCAGAGCGAGCAGCAGAGCGATCAGCAGAGTGAGGAGCAGAGTGATCAGCAGAGTGAGGAGCAGAGTGAGCAGCAGAGTGAGGAGCAGAGTGATCAGCAGAGTGATCAGCAGAGTGAGGAGCAGAGCGAGGAGCAGAGTGAGCAGGTGAGTGAGGAGCAGAGTGAGGAGCAGAGTGATCAGCAGAGTGAGGAGCAGGTGAGCAGCAGAGTGAGGAGCAGGTGAGCAGCAGAGTGAGGAGCAGAGTGAGCAGCAGAGTGAGGAGCAGAGTGAGGAGCAGAGTGAGCAGCAGAGTGAGGAGCAGAGTGAGGAGCAGAGTGAGCAGCAGAGTGATCAGCAGAGCGAGGAGCAGAGTGAGCAGGTGAGTGAGGAGCAGAGTGAGGAGCAGAGTGATCAGCAGAGTGAGGAGCAGGTGAGCAGCAGAGTGAGGAGCAGAGTGAGGAGCAGAGTGATCAGCAGAGCGAGGAGCAGAGCGAGGAGCAGGTGAGCAGCAGAGTGAGGAGCAGAGTGATCAGCAGAGTGAGGAGCAGAGTGATCAGCAGAGTGAGGAGCAGGTGAGCAGCAGAGTGAGGAGCAGAGTGATCAGCAGAGCGAGGAGCAGAGCGAGGAGCAGAGCGATCAGCAGAGCGAGGAGCAGAGTGATCAGCAGAGTGAGGAGCAGAGCAAGCAGCAGGTGAGGAGCAGGTGAGCACAGGGGAACATCCAGCATGAGTCAGCCTGTTCCAGAGCGGCTCTGCTCAGTGGGGAAAACCGACGAGTCGGTCGCACACGCAGCACGACCGAGGAGCTTCCCTCAAACCAAGCGTGCAGCTTCGTATTAATGTTCAATCCTATTAATGCAGTAATAGGACATTCTGCTCCGTGTCAGCATACACAGCATGAACTTCACTCATTATTAATATGATATTATCAAGCATTGAAGTTAGTTGTACGTTAAAAAGCTGCAAAATCTAATAACCACTAAAGCCCAAACACTATAGATTTTTGTGGGCTGATTTAAAAATAGGCAATGATTCCTAAAATGTTGTAATCACACCCTCACGACAAAGAAATGTAATTGACGTTTGATATTTTTATATACGTTATAAACCATAAATAACTACATTTTACCTTAAACTTAAACAAAAACTGAAATACAACCAAATATAAAGAACTCCAATTCAGAAAATAAACATAAATGTGCATCTTTGGGCATTTTTTATTCTGTAAAATAACATTTCTTATATCTACAAACATTAAAAACTGATACTAGTGCCTGTGTAAGGCTCATATGGGTCGATATTTATCTGAAAAGCCATAAATTAGTCCGGCTCTAATAAATACTGTCACTTTAGGGAGGGGGGGCTGCAGTTGACATTTCTATTAAGTCCAACACAGCAGCTTTACAGCTTCACGAGTGTGTGTGGATGATTTATCTGTCCCACATGCAGCTGGAACAGATCGTCTTGAAACGCCTGTGTACAATTCTGTCTAGAGATTTACGAGAACTTGACGTTTTCCAATTGAACTGGCTTATTTAGTAAAAAACACATCAGTTTGTTATATTTTTTTTACAGTTGAGGCAAAAGAGATTAAAGAGGATTTTGTGCACTGATCGCTGGATGTATAGAATCCATACCCTGCGCTGCGTAGCGGCATGTTCCGTCCTGCACCAGGACGTTGTAGAAGGGCTGGTTGGCCCCGTTGGACAGCTGGTGGACCCTCATGGTTGTGATCCACTCCTGACTCATGGTGCATTTGGGGTCCCAGCCGTAAATCACACAGTTGTAACCTGACCTGGTGGAGGAGGTGGGAAAGATGCTTGAATGATCTCATATATAAAAAGACCACAGAGAGAGGAGGAGGAGGAGCATCGCTGCTCCGCATGTTACTCTGAGCCCACCTCTTGTGTTTCATGATCAGGCCGACCGAGTACTGGACCTCCAGGTGCTCCTCAGCGCTGCGCCTCTTCACCTCAGGGCTCACAGGGTGTTTCTTGTGCTGGATGTGCTCCAGCGTGTGTTGCACCAGGTAACCCACTGCCCCGTGCTGGGAGGGGTCCAACGCCTGGATGTGCTGCAGGATGTCGAGCACCTGGGATGAAGGACAAACATGAACGGACTGTTATCAGCTGAGAGCTGTGACCTACTGTGTGCGACTACTTTACAAGAGCACAATAATAGATTTGAACAACACTGTCACAGAGAAAAATCAGATTCCAGGTTGTGAGTTGTGACCTTTTCTGGCCAGATGCCCAGATGGAAGTAGAGACGCGCCTGCAGCAGCAGGTACTGCACGTTGTCTGGGTTGATAGTGAGGTAGAGGTCCAGAGAGTCTCTCAGCAGCTGGTAGGATTTCTCGTTGCCCTCGCTGAAAGAAACCAAGCAGTGCAGACGACGTTATTGATCCGGGAAAAATGCATTGATTTATTAAAAGCAGCCAATTAAATGCATGCTAATTATGAATTCAGTTTTGAAGCGTTCACTCTCTAGTCTTGTGAGATGACAGGATAAGATCAACAAGTTTTAGTTAAGGAATAAGTTGTTTTCGTGTTGTTCTAAATGTTTCCATGTTATTCCTACATATACGGACTATGCGTCCTGCCTCCCTCAGCCCCCCCCTCATGTCTCCAGCGGAGGAGATTCAGGAGTCAGCGGTCGGTTTCTCTCACCCTCTCTTGCCGATGTTGAGCAGGTTTCCCACCATCCTGAGCAGCACCTCCGTGGTGCTGATGGCACTGTAGTAGTCTGCCGTCACCTGGTGGCCGATGAGGTACTCGCACTCCTTGGCCGTCAGCTGCTTGCCTTTACCGAAGGCGTCGATGTAGACAAAGTCGTAGATGTCCTCGCTCCTGCAGGAAAACAGTGTAATAATGTATTTACCAGACGCTCATCACAAACAGGTCCAACTGATATGAGATGGCTGAAATTATAAAATAACTTAAAACTGTACCCTCTTGGTTTTTGGCACCAGCGCAGCAGGAAGTGATTTGGAAAGTTGACCGGTTCCACCTGAACACCCAACTTCCGGGACAGAGTCATGTAGAGGACAGAGAGGCTTATGGGGATTCCTGTGTGGCGTACTAGCACCTGCATTTAACCCAAGAAGGTTTAGTCAGTTGAGTGAAATATTCAAAAAGAAAATTATTCAAGAAAAATAAAAGCTTGTGACTTAAAGCAGACATCCAGGTACCTGGTGGATGTAAGAGTTGAGGGGGTTGTAGTAGTCGAACTCGTTGCCTTTGTATTGAAGTTGCTCGTACAAGACGGAGTTTAAGGCGGACACCACCTGCCGCTGGAGGTCCGAATCTTCTACGATCAAACAGTCACCTACATCACACACCAGAGATTGAACTTCATTAGACTTTGACTGAGAGGGAAATATGGAACTTGTGCAGATCACATTCACGCAGCGAAAGTGGAGGCTCGAGTTTTTACGTGACTTGTATCGACGCAACAAGCTTTTCAATCCTACTTTTAAGTGCCCACCTTGAGCGAGTCGCAGGCTGGGGTGAGACGGGTTCTTGATTCTCAGCATCTTCTTCACTTTCTCTGCGATCTCGTCCACCTGGGCTGATATGCTCTCCAGCGTTACCTCGGCCAGCGGGTTGCAATACTGATCCACCAGTACAGCACCTAGAGGGGTAGGAGAGGGCGAGAGGGGAGGCATGAGGTAAAGCTGCTTAATGCACAGAGACAAAGCAAATCAAGAGAATGAAGAACCAGGTCAAATGACATTGCTGGAGTTAGGTGAGGAGGAGTCTGGGTGGAGCAGCAGGAGGAACGACATGACGTAGAAATTCTCGAATAAACCCTTGAATCTCGTCGTCTTTCAAAGTTGACGTCGTTGTACGCGTATGGCTGCTCGTTCGTTCTCTTTCTCTGTATTTATAAAATGTTGTTCTATCACTTTTGCAGGTTTCTAGGGGGACTGGCAGGAAATACTCTAATAACTCTGATAACTTAAAGAGGATATCAGGAGTCGGTGCATGTCTGAAAGCAGCTTAGGATTCCTCACCTTCTACAGCCGACTGCTGCTCCACAGGCCGCTCCAGAAACGTCTTCAGACTCCTCAGGATGTTCTGCTGTCTCAGGAAGTAAAGGATTTTCTTTGCATAGTACTTCAGAGTCAAGCTTTTCCTGATGAAGGGCAGAGAGCAGCAGAAACACACATTCAAGCTCCAGGGACAAGCGTGTGCAACACAACAGCTTTCATAGTCACGGAGGAAGGTCTCAGGGAGGATTAACAGGAGATCAACACCCAAGTCCATTAATGATGGTGAAATGCAGTGTCGTGTGTGTGTGTGTGTGTGTTGTTGAGTTGTGTGTTGGGCTCAGTGTGCTCTCACCTCTTGTCAGAGTTGAGTATGAAGAGGAGCTCGTCTTCACAAAAGTGCTCTGGCATCCCGAGCGACTCAATCTCTGCAAAGCTGTCTCCGAGCACCTGGCCAACGCAAGGCTGAGTTACAGATCTCTGGGTTAGTTTGGAAAATGGAAAAGCTCACGGTTTATTTGCACCAACACGTGGCCACATCAACAACATGCCAGCATATCCACAGAGACACGGAACAGTCGTGTTTGTTTCAATCAAATGGTGCATCTGAAACATCGTCTGATGGTTGTATTTCTGATTACCTCCACCAAGGAGGCTATGATTCAGCCCCTGTACGTCTGTTTGCTTGTCAGGATTATGTGAAAACATCAGAATGGATTTTCAGGAAACTTGGTTAAGGATGGGACAGCGGCCAAGAACGGACCCATTACAATTTGGCCGGGATCTTTATTTTCACTGAGAGATATTTTGACTATTTCAACAATTTCCCAGGGAATCATTTATGGATCTCAATGAAAACAATCCGACATGTTAAGAGGAGCGATCTCTGGAGTGTGTGTGATTTGGAGCAGCTTGCTTGGATTTACGGGAGCTGTTTGGCAGAAGCACGCGTTCTACTGAGTGCTATTCTTCCTAATTGACTTCCATGAAATTAAGTGGAGGGGCTGACGACCCACAGAAGAACCCATTAAATGATGATGTTGATCCAGATATATTTTCTAGATAGATTGGGCGTTTTGCAACATTTTTAATCTGGCATGTTTAGGGGACTGATAATCATGAGTGTCTGAGAGTTGGTGCAGATCCAAATAAAGATCTGGATCAAGTGAATATAAATGTGGTTTCATTCGGGGGCCTGCCGGGCCTTGGCGGAGGTAAACACTCTACTCAGAGCCATTCTAGATCATAAATTACTTACAACTTCTGTAAAGAATCTCTTCGAGATGGACTCCACCGTCCTTCGGATCTGTATTCCCACTCGATGGCGTGTTTTGTACTCCGGATCCAGTCGCAGCACTCGTTCTGACGGTAAAACCTCTGCAGCCGCGGCCATCTGTTGACGAAAGGCAGTAAAACTGGTGTGTCAGTAACTCTGGGGACACAGAATCACTTCAGCAGCCTGAGGCCTCAAGCAGAACAAGACCTGTCTGTCAAATGCTGTAGACTTGGGTTTAGGTTGCTATATAATAGAACACAGTCTGAATATATAAGGGAAAATACGTTATTCTATGCAAATGACATATAAAGTTTATACCCAGTAATGCAGAGCCAGTGCCTGATAGTAAATAACAATAGATTTGAGAATACAATACGTGAAAGGGAAACTACTACTCAACACAAGTGGCAGTAAGTAGAAAGGACAAGATGAGTAAGTAATATGGGATGTTACACATGACATCATCAAATCACCAAATGGCTCCACAATCCTGCATCAGCACTTTACAAAGCAATAGTTTCATTGTGTTTTTAAAGCACCTATTCTATTTGCACTAGTTTTACTGTATTGGAGTTTATCCTTATTCTGTATTTCAACATCCACAGATGTATGTTATGGTTTTTATGTGGTGGTGGGGGTGGGGGGTTATGTGTATCGTTGTCTCCTCGTGGGCAAACTGAGGAAATCGTGTTGCAATGAAGTCCTGAATCTTGAATATTGCACATTTCTCTTGAGGACAGCAGCGTGGAGCCAAGTGAGGCAGGAGGGGGGGGGCTCAGCTTTCTGGCCGGAGCTGTAATCTCCTGCATTCAAGGTCACCCAGTTTCCTTTCTCTGTCTCTCTGGTGCGAAACTGGGATCAAACTGGGATTGGTTGCAGCTTCCCCCACGCTTCACCCACTACCAGCCTGCAGCTCCACACTGGCCCTGGTTTGGATTTGGTGCATGAGCAGCAGCACGTCAATGGCTGACAGCTGCCTGGGAAACAAACGCAGCTCCCCCCCCCCCCACACACACACACCCACACAAACAACCAGACATGTCCGACTCCCGGGTGGAAGTGGAATTGACACAACACACACACACACGAGCAGGAACCGGGAGAGGGGGGTGGGGGGGGAAACGAGCACGACACGATCACGAGCACCTGAGTTTGTACTGGTGTCCCCAGACCGTCCCCCTCCCGTGGCAGACGTCGTGCAGCCGCTTGCAGCAGCAGGACACGTTGCAGATGTCCCCGTGCTGCAGGACGGGGAAGCAGAGGATGTGCTCCAGCAGCTCGCTCGGCAGGTCGGTGAGCTTCTTGTCGCGGGGCTCGGGGATAATCCCATTGAGGCTCTGCTGCGCGTCTCCGGCTACAGACGTCGCCATCTTTTCTGTTTACCCCCCGATTACCTCATTGTGCCGGCCCCGCCCCCTTATGGCGCAGGGGGCCGGGCCAGAGGCGGGGTGTGCGGCGCGAGGTGGTCCGTGATTGGTTGATTCGGGCAGAGGGAAAAAGGGGGGAGTGTTGCGCGTTCAGGTACCGCGGAAAGTTGGATTTTCGAGTTTCGAGTTTTAAATGTTATTTGTCATATGCTAGTTAACACAGGGTGAACAGTACCATGTCAAATACAATACAAAACTAAAACTGTATAGATTCTGTTTTATTTGTTAATTAAAATACAGAATATATATGAAGCAGAGTGCGCAGTAGATTGTTATAGCAGCAAAGAGCTGAACACCTAATATAATAGTTAATAATAAGTCATTTTGTTAATTAATTAGTGACGGAACCAATTATTATTATTAGTGTGTTGTTGTTGTGCTTGCAGATGGACAACGGGAAGATGCATGATTTTATTTTCAATTAACTGAATCAATAAACATGATCATAATAAAAACATTGTTTTTGGAAACAGTGGAACAAAAGTCTGTATGTTTTTTACAATCCATGTGTAGCCCACTTGTTAAGTGGGATAGTTGTTGTATTCGATATATTCTTGTGCTGCATCTTGTATATTATATAACTCATATGGACCCAAGAGTCTGAAATAGAGCTTACCTGGCATTATTTTGTATTATTATTGCTTTTATTATTATATAGTGACAAAGCTACACCATCACACTGCCTTAAAGGTCGAGGGAACATAATCATTATTTTCTTATTTTCTGTTGCCAACAGTCCAAAACATAAATGTATGAAGTATGTGATCAAAGTAAAAAAGTGTTCAATCCTCTCAAAGGAGAAGCAGCAACTTTTGCAAAGTTAAACAGTAGCCCCCCCCCCCCCCCTTCCTTAAACGATAATGTTAACGATAACGTTAATCTATTGGTCAGGTGACCAATAGATTAACCAACAAATAATGCATGTGCTATAAACATAATCTTGCACCTTTAAGTGACTTAATTTCTGAATATTTGTGTGTTTTTCTTTATTTTAGTATCAATGTAAATCTTTGTTATTAAGGCCTCATAACCCAGGGTATTTAAAAACATCAATCTGATCAAACTGTTTTATTATGAGCTTTTGAACATGATACAGTATTTTAGTTTTTGTTTGTTTGTTGCTACACTGTTATTACACACTCCCGGACGGCACGTGAACGCAGCACTGCCTGTGGGGCTAACCTAGCTAGCAGATGAGTGTTAGCAGTTAGCTTCACTCCAGAACCTGTGGCGATGCGATGCTCCAACCACCCCCCACCCCCCCACCCCCACGCACACACACACCCACACACACACACAGGGAACCTGCTGGATTTATAACTTCACGGAACTTTTTCACAGTATGGACGAGAACGACTGCAGCGAGAGACCGAAGCCAACAGTGGACAGGAAACAAAGTTAGCTAACTTGTTTTTGTATTTAGCTTCGAGTTAGCGTTAGCAGCAAGTCTGGGGAATCACTAGCTCTTCTGTAAACAGTTTCCTGGGTGAACTTCACAAAGAAACTACTTTAGAAAGCACGTGAAGCGAATAAGACATTAACTAAACATTAACATGTGCGAAAGGTGAACGTGTAATAGAAGTTTACCAGCGACGAGATATGAGGTGTTGGATCTGCTGCGACCTCCATCAGATGGCTTCTCTTTAAAGTGCAGCCCGCGGGAGTGCGAGTCACTGGGAGTCACTGGGAGACACTGGGAGACACCTGCACTGGTCGTCGTCATGGCGAGTGCCTTGGCTGCCAAGCTGGGATTCAACTCGCTGCTGAGGAAACAAAGCAGGAACTTCAACGTGAGGATCTGCACGATGGAGTCAGACATGGAGTTCAGCTGCGAGGTGAGGATCTGTCCTGCAACCCAGGTTTATTCTACTTATAGTCATCCAAGTACAAGATAGATAGATAGATAGATAGATGGATGGATGGATGGATAGATAGATAGATAGATAGATAGATAGATAGATAGATAGATAGATAGATAGATAGATAGATAGATAGATAGATAGATAGATAGATAGATATTAATCCAAGCAGACATACTGTAAAGAAATTATATATAGTGCATGTAAACACAACAACAAGTACACACCTGTTGTTCTATTAAAACTGCAAGTGATGTAGATAGATAAGTAGATATTAAGCCAAGCTACTATACTTTAAAGAAAGTATATATAGTGCATGTAAACGCAACAACAAGTACACACACACACACTTGTTATTCTATTGCAACTGTAAATGAGATAGACAGATAGATAGATATTAATCCAAGCAGACACACTGTAAAGAAAGTACATGCATGTAAACACAGCATCAAGTACAAGTACCTGTTATTCTATTGCAATTGTAAATGATGTAGATAAACATATTCATATCAGTCGATGTCATTAATCATCACGATAAATGTCTCATTATTGTTTTGTTCAGGTTTTTTGCTCCTGGGTTAAGGTTGTGCTTTTAAACTACACTTTACCAAACAGTGAATAAGTCAGACAGTAATAAACACACATTCACCATCTAACAAATGTCTTTAACATGTACACTCTTACATACATATTCTGTATAATGTAAATAACACTCAAATATACATATGTACATATAACCTGGTTACTACAGCTGAGTTGCACACACTCGAGTCATAGTGTATTCATTTCCCATTCATCCCTCTTCGTATATACCGTCCATTGTTTATTTTTTACACTTCTCTTAACTTAATATTTTCTGTAAATGATATTACACTTATATTATCTTGTTTTATTTCCCAACCTTAGTACAAAGTTTGTATCATATGAAGATATATGAGTTTCTCTTTTCAACACTAGGTGGCAGCAAGTGACTTTGAACTGTGCTCTGCAGCTTCTGCATATCTCTGATCATGTATCTCTGTTGTATGCAGCAATGGAATCAGGGGAAATGATTCAGTGGCGAAGCCCAATGCAGAGTAAGACTTTGCCCGAAATGCTGCAAAGGAAAGTGTGCATCGCTTTCCCTACAGTGTTAACATGAGCATCATGCCATGTTTGTGCCTTATACAGTATATTCTGCCTATATCTGTGTCTCTGGATGAGTATAGGACTTGGTTGATTATATACCAGAGCGGAAAGCCATCAAAATGACTTGCAGGCACCATCTCTGTACTTAAAAAGGGAGGAACCCCGCCGAAGTTTGCGGTTTGTAATTACAAAGAGCAGCGTGATGCTAGTTTTGGGTTTCTATTTTCTGTCCCGGGGTGATAATTTGATCAATTATGGGTTTTTTCGTAAATAGCATTTATATAAAAAAAAAGGTGTAGCTCATATAGACCCAAATATTCATTCTGCCCTGCGTGGGACTTTTCAAATTGGCCCCAGCTGCAAAAACCTGCTGCCGCATCGTGGAGCCGATACTTCTCATGCTTTCAAACTTTTTTTCCCACGCCAACCGTGAATACTCCTGACAGTAGCTTGTACCCTGATTTATCTCCGAGGCTGCAGATGAAAGCTTTCTAAATTGGATATGTGGGCCTCATATGGCTGCCTCGTAGAGACCATGTTTCGCTCGTAGCTTTAAACCACAGACCGAGGTTATGATAGAAATGCTGGGATGTCTGGATTCAGTACACGTTGCATCTTATGAATCTTCTACCTTATAAAAGAATGATGTGTTTCTGTCCTCTTTAAAATTTAAAAACATCAGGGGAAGTCGGTGCATGATGTGAATTTTACTGTAAAAGTTTTGAAATTTGTTTGTATGTTCGTTGAGTTACTGTCCCGAGACTAAAACGTTTGCACACTTCAGTCCAAGTGGAAAGGAAAAGACCTGTTCGACATGGTGTGCCGAGCTCTGGGACTGAGGGAGACGTGGTTCTTTGGGCTCCAGTACGACATCAAGGACACCGTCGCTTGGCTGAAGATGGAAAAGAGGGTAAGTGATTCTAATATCACACTGGTTTGGTTAACAGCCCTGAGCCATGTAAACGTCGTGGATATTCAGTAGGTGCAGCAGCCATGAAAAGGAAATGGATTTCCCTTAACGCTTGTGTTGGTTCACCGTCGCAGGTTCTGGATCAGGAGGTGCCAAAGGAGGAACCGATTACCCTCCACTTCCTGGCAAAGTTTTACCCCGAAAATGCTGAGGAGGAGCTCGTGCAAGATATTACACAGCATCTCTTCTTCTTACAAGTAACTATTCATAGTACACACCTCCTGTTTTCTCATTCTGGTCACATTGAAGAGTTTTATATTCTTCTTGTGTCGTTTAATCAAATCAAAAGTGATTACTTGTCGTCTTCCCATCTGTTTCACTTCATCAGTCCACAAGAAGGTTCTTTGAAGAGTTAACCCGTACGTTGACCGACACCATCCCTTCTTTCTCTGTTGCTCTGTAAGTTGAAATTGCCACGGGTGTACAGGTAAACCCAAAATCCACCGAGCCTCCCAGAGGAAGCTGTGGATTACTGTCTGGCCAGTGGGCAGACACTTAAAAAAAAAGATTTTTCTTTGACAGTAATCTTCCTGGTGGGTCTGCTGTGTTTGAGGCTTTAAAAGAAAACACCCTTAGAAGCGAGTGCGATCTTAATTAGTTAGAAATAAATACTTAGAAATAAGTTCATAAAAACACGAGCCCTCATGAGCTCGGTCATTTTCACATTTTCCTTTCACCCTTGCCCACCGGGGATTCGGCTTTACGCTCTCGTATCTGTGGCTTCCTTACTGTTCTGACTCGGTCCCAACGGGGGGCACGCGTCCACACTCTCCGACTTACACTTTCCTCACTTTCTGTCCCCGTCTGATTGTGTGCAGCCGCGTGGAATCAATGTGCGGCATATTACCGCTGCCCTTTCTCTCCACTTAATACTCTCCGGGGGAATTCCCACGGAGCCTGCGACACCATTCTGCTCACAAGAGATGAGATTTGTAACCGTGCTCCCGTCGCCCAATACTACCAGCCACATTTATCAATTACCAATTAGGCTTCAAGGGGCTTAGTTATTGGCCCAGTTAATGACATATTCTCCATGGGATGCTCGTCTTCCATATCACTCCCTTCACACTCACCCCATTGTGCTGTGGCTTCAGACAAGCAGAGCATTTGTGTTGGATTTTGGATAGCGGCACATGTCTTCTCGAAAACTGGTGTATCCGTGTCATTAATCCGTTTAGAGGCAGTCGGAGCAATTTATTTATTTCAGAGGGAAACCGTGCTTAAAAAAAAAGGACTACAGCTGACAAATTACTCAACAGTTAAATCCATTCACAGCTCCAAGGGGGCGAAGAAAACAAATGTGCAGCGCCTCGCTTCGCCTGTCTCCTTATAACTTTGCTCTCATTAATTCCCATGATGTCGGGAGCAGGCCTTCATTCAGATAGTGTCACAGGCACGACAGCAGGATTAGTGCTTATCAGAAATGATCACTGACCCTGTTACACACACACACACACACACCACACGCCTCACACACTGACAGACACTTTTCTGGACCTGCAATCTTTGCAACAACATGGTGTCATTTGTAAACAACCAGATTGCCGCTCAGCCACTTAGCGCTCACCCCCCGATTGAGGGGCTGTCACCTCTGGCTTCACACCTGTGTTAGTTCGAAACACGAGAAGACAGCCACGACTGGCTTTGCAAATGATAAGGCTTGAAGCGTTACATTGCTCACTTGCATAACTACGGCAGAAGCGTGTTTGCCCCGTGTAACCTTGGAGGCAAGATTCTGATAACAACCAAAAATCCACACACTCTACCTGCAGCTCTGCACAGTTTTAATTGAGCAACCTTACAATCCAGCTCTGTGCTCTCTACATGTGGCACTTTAATCTGGAAGGAGCTTGTTAAAGGGGATTTCCACCCTTAATAGCAAAACATATTATTACAGTGATCCATGACAGTAAAGGCATCCCTTGTAAACATGAGCCATTCTTTCCTTAAGATATAAATTGGAGAACAAAACAAACATAAAGTCAGAAATCCTGGGGGTTTAGGAATAACAGAAATTGTAAGACACGGGCGGTTCTCTTTACATTCTCAGCTTTTCTCCGTCATGTCATTGTGCTCTGCTGACTAGCAAGCTCATATTCTTGGAGCAGCTTAAAGATCATATGAAATACTGTTGGCTGAGGTACATAGTCCCCGGCTTGGTTTCTAATAGGTCCCCATGTGGGTATGATACTTAACTCATACAATATTTATTTGGCATAGTTTGTCCTCCTTCCAGTCCTCTCTGAATTGAGCTAGTGCCAGTGTTGTGTGGCTGTGGTACCTGCATGTTATTTACCTGGTGTGCGGCGCATAATAACTCCTGAACACTCCTGAACACTGTGTTTTAGCTGCATGTGACGCTCACAGATTAGAATTAAGGGAATAGAGTCGTGGATGTCAGCAGTTGGGTCAGAAAGTTTCACTCTGAGGTATCGAGACTGTTTTAAACTTCCTGTCCTGATTTATAATGCAGGTATTAGTCCCAGCCTTTCTGTAAATGTCTTCCATGCTGCTTCAACATTCACCGGGTGAAAGGCTTCTATAATTCAACAAACAACTAAATGGCAGAGAACATTCATTAGCCGCATGGTTAATCCTGAATGGATTTTTGTGTTAGGCGGGAATGAAGAGGGCTTTGTTTTCCAGGTGGTTGCATGCATAACAAAATTGGTTGTGTCTCAAAGCTAATTAAATTTGGCGTCTCCTCAGGTAAAGAGGCGGATCCTGGAGGAGGAGATTCACTGTCCGCCCGAGGC
The DNA here is from genome assembly GCA_006182925.3 of Reinhardtius hippoglossoides. Classification (NCBI taxonomy): domain Eukaryota; kingdom Metazoa; phylum Chordata; class Actinopteri; order Pleuronectiformes; family Pleuronectidae; genus Reinhardtius; species Reinhardtius hippoglossoides. Next base: position 24,010,113 of record CM031678.1, on the reverse strand, counting down.
CTCCGTTCTCCTGGCGTCCTACGCTGTCCACGCCAAGGTTCGTGCTTTTACTGGATTTCATCCTCCCATCCATCCGTCTGTCTGTCTGTCTGTCTGTCTGTCTGTCTGTCTGTCTGTCTGTCTGTCTGTCTGTCTGTCTGTCTGTCTGTCTGTCTGTCTGTCTGTCTGTCTGTCTGTCTGTCTGTCTGTCTGTCCGTCCGTCCGTCTGTCTGTCTGTCCGGGTATCACTTAACTTTTTACGCATCCTTTGAAATGTGTGTGAACAAATGGCAGCGTCTTTGAATTACTGGATCCGAGATGATAAAAGTTGTGACTCACTACGGCTCTAAAGAAAAGCTGTGAAGACGCAGCAGTTTTTCAGTATCTGAAGTGGGTCATCAAATCAGTGTGAACTGACTGAGAGAATATATTGGCCCATCTGGAACCATCATCTACGGAATTAATTATCTACACTTTATGCGGCTGTACTATGGAAAAACAATAATCGTGATTAGCTCGTGGGCCACTTTGGAATTGAGGAGAATTTGCTGTAGTTGTTCGTTACTGAGAAATGTCCCATTGCTATATAACAGTACAGACTGCATGTTTTTGTCACCTATGGGTTTGACTAGTGTAACCTCAGGCAGAATTAATACAGAAACCTGCCGTCTGAGTCCTGATAAGAACCAGAAGACATTACACCTTCACCGGCCACACTTGGTATTGATTTTTTTTAATTTCTCTGTGTTTCCCGAAGTGCTTCAGGGCCCTGCAGGAAATGTTTGTGCTAAACAAACAAACCAGGAGTCTGGGTGCTCAGGAAGTAGTCCTTTTAACTTGTAACTTGTTTTAAAATGCAGAATGAGCAGCTCTGCCAAAGCAGCAGCGACCCATCAGAGCAGCCACTTAGCAGATCTGCAGGTAGAAAATCACAGCTTAATAAAATATCACAATCTCGTTTAATTCACTTTAGGATCCAGTAGCTACTGAAGAGCTGCGAGTGGTGCAGAGTGTCAGGATAGTGGCCTCAGGATTGCATCTCTGCTTTCATGGAGGTTGGGTATTTTAGAGTCTTCTTAGATAGAGCATGACTGTTCTGGTAAACTACTTTATTTTGAAAGTCAGGACGTGCTGGGGAACACATAGGTGGTGCTGCTCCTACTGGGGAGAGAAAGTCACGGAAAATCCACAGTGCCTGGAGCACTGTTGACTACCCGAGTGCTTGTTGGTAAAAGTAAACAGTCATCACAAACAAAGCATTGTTTGATTTAATTGAAAATTACTTTAATAATCAGCCTCCACAATTATAACTCCTAATTATAACAGCAGCGGGAAACACTTAGAAACAGTTAACGTTATTTTACAGTGTGGCACCTACACAGGGCCGTCCATGGTTCTGAAGCTGGCTGCATGTGTCTCTGCTAGTAATTTTATTTGAATGTTTTTATAGATGCATAGCTTAAACAGAGGAGACAACAAATGCGAGAATCTGACAGAATAGACAAACCCAAAATAAGAAAAACAAGAATTAACAAATATCTTCAATGGGAAATGAAAGAATGACAGTACAGATTATTTACAGACTTTGACAGTGACAGAGGAGATGCCAGTATCAGTCTGAAAGGATCCAACCCTGAATATCAACATGTGCTCTAGTCCACACCAGCTGAGACAACTCGACGTTAAGTTAGTTCACACGTCCGATCAGAACAACCCCCGTAAGTGACTGCTCACAGTAATGGTGCAGATTTGTGGGCCGGCCTGGAGGCTGGTGTGAGCAAAGTGGAGGCAGAGAATTGTAAATGGGATCTATGCAGGGAAACTAAATGTGACAGTTCATTCAGATAAAGATTTGATGTCATATCGTGCAAACTGACCTTTTTACACTGGCTTTTAAGTGTGTGTTTATTACATGTGTGCTACAATTGTATTATTTAATCAATATTTGTTTGATTTCCTTTAATGCTCATATCACTTATCTTTCAATTTGTCGCATTTGTGTTTTCATTATTTAGCATTTTGTTATGCATACTTAATGAGCACTATAAACTGCATCGTCCTGAATGACAGGAAGTGTATAAACATGTCCATCGGCTTATTGGGCGAGGATGGAGCCACATGTGGAGGCTCCCTTAATAAACCTTCAGCGATCTCAGTCGTTTTGGTTGAAGGATCCCATCTCTCTGAAATCCTCAAGAAAAAAATACTGAGAGTTGAGTGAGGTGCAACTTTTGTGACAGGCAGACGGGGGTCTAGTGAGACCGGGCACCCTCAGGGACTCGCCTCTCCCATGCCAATTTACAGGCCCGGGATAAAGGAGTCTACGTGGATCAAGCGAAATCATCAAATCAGCTTGAGACCTGCTGTCAGTCCCGTCGATCTGGAAACAGCAAGAAAATAATATGCGGCCACAATCTGTTTTCATTTAATCAGCAGTCAGTCCACTTCGATTAGAGCCAGTGTGCGTAAATTGGAATTGTAAAGAGAAGACAGGTCCTTGTTTAGCTGTGCAGCTGCTGAGAGGTTTTTGGCAGACTGCTCCTTTCTCCTTTTTCTCATCAGGACTTGTTATTGTGCAGAACTACACTGCAGCCTGTGATGTGGAGTGTATCCCACAGTGGGATCTACTTCGGCATCCTGACTCATCTTTAATCATTATTATGCCTAAAGATAGCAGCGTGGAGAGAGGCGTATTCTCAATTTGACTTTGATGTCTAAAAGGGATTTCTTTTTCTTCTACAATGTGAATCATAGCTACAGGATGTTCAGATTCGGGTGCGGACAGTTGCGCATATTGTTGATTGTCATATAATTCACAACAGATACAGTAGGGAGCAATAAAAGCTACCATTATCTTGTATGAGTTACAGAGAGCGCGTGAATCGAGGGGATAATGGAAAAGTGTGTTTAAACATGTACTCTGTCTTTTAATACAAGTTTTTTCCTGCAAAGATAAAGACTTTATTTCCTCGTTGTCATTAATTGTACATAATCCTCATGGAGCTTTTCTCCCTAACACGTCTAAATGTTCAGGTGACATCCGGTGACTGTAAGGAGAAGAGAAGTAATCCAATTTTCTCAATTTACTTTTTGGAATTTGAACACACCTGGCACAGCTTAGTTGCATGTTAGTGCCATTGTCCCATTCACAGTTAGTTACAGGTGATATGTCGGTTTCTACCTTTTCTTTAAACCACTCCGATGTTCTTAAATCATGAGATTTAAGAACGACAGTAACTTTTCAGTGTGTGTGTGCGTGTGTGCGTGTGTGTGTGTGTGTGTGTGTGTGTGTGTGTGTGTGTGCGTGTGTGCGTGTGTGTGTGTGCGTGCGTGTGTGCGCGTGTGCGTGTGTATAATCCTAACTGCTCAGCCTCTGCAGAGGTTTTTCACGACCTCCTGCTTTGTATTCTGAGCGGGTGCCGTGCTGCGAGGAGGCTTCGATGGGGAGTTTCGAGAGACAGTTGCTCTGCTCTGGAAGAAAAAAAAAATGCAGAGGGAGTCACTGTGGTGCAGAGAATGAGTCGGTAAAGTGAGGTGAACCCCCTCAGCTTCTCCACCACCGGGATCTTTGTCCAACCAAGTGAGGAGGATTAAACAAACAGGCGTAAATGACACTGATGGGAGTCATTGTGTAAAACTAAACTTCTGTGGGAGAAGCCTCACCAGCACTACTAAGAGAAAGTCCCATTTTAATCTACGTAACACTAAAGCCTTTCATTGCTTTGTATTTTATGGCTTGGATATGAGAAAACCTGTATTTCTCACTATTGTGCTGCAAAATGGATTTTTCCTCAAAGTGCCTGGAGAGTGTGAGAAAATGCATTTCCTCGATTTAGAAAGGCGGATTTATCGAGCAGAATATATCCATTAGGGGGGGGGGGGGGGGTCACCGTTGTGCTGCTGGTGATGATGTTAAGTGGAAATATTGACACGTAGCTGTCCTCAGAGGATCGATTGTTGCTGTGAGTTTGGGCTCGCTTGAAATAATTGGAAGAATGGTCTGTAAGCAGAAAGCTTCTGAAAGCAGCGTCACTGTCAAAATGTCACCCTGTCTCCTTGAGTTATACCCCCCCCCGGTATATATATATATATATATATAATGATCAATTATATATATATATATATATGATCAATTATATAGCAGTTACAAACAAACAGGTGAGGAAATGAGGGAGTTAGAGCAGCGAGGATGGAAACTGAAGAGAAAAGATCTAATTAAATGCCCCCTTGCCTCTCCACTACGTCGGCCACTGCACCAGTTCCACAGGCTTTCCAGTCTGTGTCGAGCTTATTAAATCCAGCTCTGTTCAGTACTGTTTTCAGACTTGTGTGCACAAAAAGAAAAGAATGAGAAAATCAAATTAAATCCCTTAAAAGAACCGCTATAAACACAATATAAATATTAGTTAGAGCCACAGAAATGTGTCCAGGGTGTCTTAATTTATTCTGTGCAAATTTGCCACTGTGCAAAAAAGTCCACTATAAAAACATTTAAGGGCTTAATGATGTGTTTTCTATCCAACGTTGTGTCATGTAGCATTAGAATCCTTGGGTTTTGGTGTTGGTCCTTTCACTTTGTATGTTTGAAATATTTCTGCTCCTCCAGGTAGTCGTCCACACAGCAATTAAATTTGACTTCAAAAACACCAGAGCACCAGACTCAAAAATAAAGAGAGTGTCTTTCTTTCTGCATATTCTCCACCGGCGCTCTGGCATTTTACGGTTTAACCATAATAAAGAACACAAACACAACCAAATATATATTTTTTTTTACGTAAAAACATCTTTTGGTCACATTTCTTCATTGTTTATTCTGTAAAATAGGAGTTTCCTTATCAGAGCATAGTGGCAAACACATGCATGTCTGTGAAAGGCTCATCTCAGCTGGTTTTTATCAACCACCTGTCTGTCAGGCTCTTATCTTCGATCGCCTCCTCTGACTTTAACAATAAAATGAACAACAACTGAACAAAGCAAAGGAAAGAAACAACTAGATTTGATTGTGATTAAAACATGCACCAATGCAGAGGTGCAGGTAAATGTCCGTGTTAACCTACTTGCGTAAATCTACAGTCATAAACTGTAGCTACATGTTTAATTCATATCCTTCCTCCAGTTTTGCAGTAGCTGAGAGAGAAATTCCCCTGCAGCCTATCAGTCATGCCTAATCCGTTCATATCGCTCTTCAAACGTGATGCGTGATATAATTTGTGCCCCGGCCCTCAGATGATAAGCGATCCGTCTCCGTTCTCTCAGAGATATTTTCTAATAGCGTCATTTATACTGTCTCGCAACAACTGGGGCCACTGGGTGTGCGGTGCACGTTTAATGGCCTGATGGCAGAGCAGCGGGCCATTCGTTCGCTGAGAGACACTTCCCTCACCGCTGCTGTCTTACAAACGGCTCCCGGGAGACACGTAGTCTGGGCGGTTTTCGGTGGGAAGGTGGATAGCGGTGATTCGTTTGGAGTGATTTTTAATCCTTTTGGCACTTCTGCTCCATTTTTATTTCACAGTACGGAGACTACGAGCCCAGTGTTCACAAACCTGGCTTCCTGGCTGAGGAGGAACTTCTGCCTAAGAGAGTGAGTGACAGTTGGGTTATTATTATAATATTATTATTATTCATGAATGATGTTTACACCTTGGTCTCCCCACCCAGGCCTACACCTGCAGTAGGATACAGTATGCGGCATTGCAGCAGCTACTGTATTTTCCGCGTGCATCATGGATATTTAGTGTCTGTCTCTTTCCATTTCAGGTGATTAACTTGTACCAGATGACTGCAGAAATGTGGGAGGAGAGGATCACAGCGTGCTATGCGGAGCACAGGGGCAGGACAAGGTAAGAAGTGCTGCACTGAACTGCACCACTGAAATCCGCCGTCATCAGCACAATCTTGAGTTTGGAGTTCACGTAGCGTGTGTTTAAAAGTCACACTGCAAGAAATGTTTTATGCAAAACCCCAGTCCACTTTTTGGCAGTGAGATGCAAAGAGACATGCAAGTTGTGTCTGTGGGAAAGTTATTTGAAGGTGAATTAATGAACATCATAAACGTTTTCAAAATGTACTCTGACCATGTGAACTCCCCAGCACCGAATGGCACAGCTTACATCCTATCAATTAACTGTATTTATATTCATAGGGGAGACTTTGATTATTCGATTCATGTGCAGCAAACATAACGTCATGAAGAGGGCTACAGAAATGACACGTGAATGAAAATCGGTGCTTCTGTCGTTGCACTGTGTTCCACCGTTGAGCTGAACAAAGTCAAAAGTGGGTTGAGAGTAAGTGTGAGGGATGTGGAGTCTCTTAAAACCCCCGTGGGTGGAGTGCTTTGTGCTGGAAAGTGAAGTTGAAAAGACAGAAGCCTCAGCACTTTGAAACAAAGAGGAATAATTGAGCCACTGGTGCTGATCAATAATCCTTTTCAACCCAGCAGAAGAAACGCAGTTGGTGGTCCTCACACCTTCAGCAGTTTAATTGTTACAACACGTCATGTAGTGTAGCGCGGCTATATTTATACCGGCTAGATAAAATAAGATGAGATGAGAATTAAAATAGAATCCATTATTAGTCCCACTGTGGGGATAGCAAAATAAGGGGATACCAAAAATAAAAAAGTATAAATAAGTAAACATCAATACAAACACAAGGTAATATACAAAATAACAATAACATATACAATATAAACATAACATATAAAATAGAAGATAGTGAAATTGCAGAGTGAAGTGAAAACTTGGCATTAGCATTATTTAACAGTGTTTAACTTTGTTTGAACGTCTTAAGACTTTTGTGGAAACGAAATTGAAATACATTTTGACTCAAATTAGAAACAATCTAGTCAAAGACACAATTGCAAATAGTAGTCAAAGTAGTGTTAGGTTTAATATCCAGCTCCAGGTGACATCCCACAGTTAAAGTTTTGTTTCATCTGTATTTTGATCTATATATATGTGGAATTTAATTTATAAAAACATGATCACAGCACAACTTCAAAGTCATTTGAAAGACATCCAACGCACTGTCCCTCCTTTGCTGCATGTTCTTCTTTTTATAGGACACAGCTCTATTGGTTTTTCCATCAAGCATCACTTTTATTTAAATTTCCCCCGACCCTCAGAATCTACTTAGTGTCCAACCCAGTTAAGATTTGTTTACTTGGCATAATACACTGCCTGTTTAAACTTTGATGAAGCTTAAATCATCAATTTTTCTACCACCCATACCAAACAGGCACTTATTAAAAGTTTAGGCACCAGGATGCCCTGATTTCTCCTCAGCCATCAAAGTATGCTAATGTTTGGGGGGGGGTTCTGAGTTGACCCTGAAAACACAACAGATGCCAACCAGGCTACAGAGAGAGAGAGAGAGGGAGAGGAAGAAGAGAGGAAATAGTTTTAAGGGATTTGTTTTCTCTATCGCAGTATTTAAAGACTCTGAGGCATCTTAATAAGTCGTCTTTTTCCATCAAGCATAACCTCTAAATCCTATTAGAGACTTATAGTTGTGCTTTGTGTCAGTGTGTGCTCGTGTTTTCAGCTGTGTGGCATTCTTCAGAGATCACAACAACATGACAGATGCTACACACAAAAGCAGAGGCATCAAGGTCTGATCTCCCTTTTCTCTCCTCTTCTGCACCTCCTCCTCTCCTCCTCTCATCCCTTCATCCCTCCTCCTCTCAATTCCCCTGGATCCCTCTCAATCTCTTCCTCTCTCTCTTTGTCTGTCTTTGAACCAGGGATGAAGCCGAGATGGAGTATTTAAAAATAGCTCAGGACCTGGACATGTATGGCGTCAATTACTTTTTAATCAGGGTGAGTCAATGCTGCTTTGCTGTATCTTTACAAAGTGAGCTAATATGAAGGATTGGCAGGGGGGGGGGGGGGGGGGGGGTGCAAAAGCCTGACTCTCCTGTTTTAAATTGATCTTTCGTTTTGAATCTCGAGCAATTTATTAACAAATTAGTGTTTTTTTTTTTTTTTTTATCAATGGTTTCTGTTTTTTTCCAGGTGAGTCATAACAAAAACAAAGTAATAACTCTTTATCAAACAGAAATTCACTGGAGGTGACGCTGGCCTTGATCGCGGCATTCTCTAAAAGGCCAAGACATTTTTAAAATACCACCAAGTCAACCTCAGCCGAAGTGATTCACTGTAGCACGACTGTTCCAAGTAAACAAGCCCAGACGGCGTGTACACACACCGCATCTGGCATTGTTCAAGCTCAGCTCGAACAAATAGTTTGGGCAGGTAGAGTCACGGTAATGCCACCTCTGTCAAAACACAAGAACAAATAACTGTTGGCTGGAGGTTTGGTCTGAAAGCGTCTCACTAGTGCCCTTTGTGTGCTCTGCGGATTGTGGTTTAGAATAAAAAGGGAACCGATCTCCTCCTGGGAGTGGACGCCCTGGGCCTGCACATCTACGAGCCGGACAACAGGCTGACGCCCAAGTGCTCCTTCCCCTGGAATGAGATCCGCAACATCTCCTACAGCGACAAGGAGGTGGGAGATCCAAGAGTGTGAATTTGAGCATGAGCCTGTTTGTATTTGTGTGTTAGGCCTGCGATACGCTCCTGACCTCGTTTTTTATTGCACTTGTCTTCTCGTTGTTAGTTTACCATCAAACCTCTGGACAAAAAGACCAATGTTTTCAAGTTCAACTCTTCACGGCTGAGAGTCAACAAATTGGTGAGTTCAGCTGAAACTCCAAAAGCTGTTTTTTGATGATGTCCAGTGCCAAATACTTGCGGAAACGTTCTTGTTATTTGTTTCTCGTGTGCAGATCCTTCAGCTGTGTATAGGGAACCATGACCTGTTTATGCGCCGGCGACGGGTAGACTCGCTTGAAGTGCAGCAGATGAGGGCCCAGGCCAGAGAGGAGAGGGCCAGGAAACAGGTACTGATAACGGAGAAACAGAGGGGGTAGTTTTAAACTTTCTACATGCTTTCCCAATAAATCATGTTTTCATCTGCCCACACTCCGCCTGTCTGTGTTGCTCAGGTGGAGAGGCAGCGTCTGCAAAGGGAGAAGCAGCTGCGGGAGGAGGCAGAGAGAGCCAGGGACGAGCTGGAGAGGAGACTGATGCAGCTGCAGGACGAGGCTCACATGGCCAACGATGCCCTGGTAAGACTGGATTGGTTTGCTTCAACCCAAATCTTCCCCCTTTTCTTGTCGCTCGTCTCACCTGTTTGTGTTTCTCCCCTTCTCCCTGCTCCTCTCCAGCTGCGCTCGGAGCAGACGGCCGACCTGCTGGCTGAAAAGGCCCAGATCGCGGAGGAGGAGGCCAAGCTGCTGGCCCAGAAAGCCGCCGAGGCTGTGACAGAGATGCAGCGCATCAAAGTCAGTGCCATCCGCGGTCAGGAGGAGCGGCGGCTCATGGAGCACAAGATGCTGGAGGCGGAGATGCTGGCTCTCAAGATGGCTGAGGAGTCGGAGAGGAGGTGGGGAGCGTAGGAAGGAGGAGCGGGAGGATGAATGTCGAGGGTAGAGCCATGTGTGCTGCAGTCAATATACATCTGCTTAGCTTTGGCCACTAAGTGCCTTTGTCTCTGTTATCACTATCTCTCTCTCTGGATCCATTACACACACACACACACAACACACACAACCACACACACACACACATTTATGTTTTTACATCTTTCTGACTTTTCAAGACACTTTTTGCAATTTGAAATACAAATCTCCTCAAACAGAGTAAGTTGTTTTTAGAGGAACAGTTAAATACAACAAATAACTTCCTCAACTAGTGAGCTCACGTTTATGAGCTGCTGAAGTGTTTCGATGTCAAGATGCACAAACATGCAGCTGCACCACAGTTTGCTCTGCAGCTCAGGAGTCGGTCGATATGCTCCGCATTTAAACGATCAAAGAATGAGAACTTCTAACTTATTTCAAATCATTTCATTTCAAAGGCGTTGTTCTTGCGCCGCAGCTGAAAAGCAGGTAATCAAGCGCTTACAGCTGCACAAAGAGGGGGGGGGGGCTTTTGTGTTCAGCTGCCCCCCCCTTAGGTCTGAGGCACAGAGGTTAATTCATGTTGGTTAATTGTTAGCAGTAGTATCGATTGAAGGTAGGAGACCCAATCTAACGGTCTCTTTCACTGCACACTGAAGCTCCACTGTGCTGTCACTGGCTTTTTGATTTGTTTTTTGAAAAAGAAAGTTTGTGATTTTCACTTTTGTTCTTCCCTGAGTTGTTCAAATCAAATGCTTTTTTAAAAAATTCTCTAGATGTCCGCTGGACAAGGAGATTAGGCCTCGATGTGTGATCGTCAATCAGAATCCGCACTCTGCCAATCATTGTAGAAAAGAGCTGAAGTCATTTTCATAATAAAAGACCACATATAGATAGAATATCACTTCACAGCCCCTACTCCACAATTTATTAGGCAATCATTTCAAATGGGCACCATTAACCACTTGCCAGTATCTGCAATTTCTGGATGAGCACTTTTCAGCACCAGAGAAATTTAAACCTGTGGCACTCAACGTGTAAATGACTCGGTCCACTCAAACCCTCGAGGCACAGAGCTCCCCCACATCAACGAGGAACCGCTGAGTGTTCAGGAACACAATCAAAAGAAACGTGATCATCGCCGTATCAAAATTCTTACCAAGATGTGCAAAGGCTCGTTGGCGCTGTAATGGAGTCAGGACGATTGTCTGATGGGCTGATACATTTGATCACTTGGGTATTAACAGAGTGACATTCCTGGTTCATCGAGTGCTGATGTGCCGATTACGTACGATGATTCTTTGAGGGAGCGCGAGGTGAATTAAAGTATGAACTGCATCTGTCTGTGTGTGTGTGTTTGTCCCTCAGGGCCAAGGAGGCTGAGCAGCTGAAACAGGACCTGCAGGAAGCCAGGGAGTCGGAGCGCAGGGCAAAGCACAAGCTGCTGGAGATTACCACCAAGGCTGTGTACACGGTACCTTTACACACACATACATATGGAACAGGCAGGAAGACTCACACAAGTCATACACTGGTACAAAGCCGGCCGAAGCTATTAACTGATTAGTTTATGGGAAAAGTTAAATCAATGAAAATTCTATCAAGTGAAAACAGTGAAAATTGCAGCTCACAATATCTTGGTGTCGTCTTTAAAGGTCGTGAAACCCCCAAAATTATGATGTTCACTATTTTGTAAGACAAATAAAAAAGAAAACTCTCATTTATCAATTTTGAGAACATGGAATGATTAAATGTTTGGCCTCTTTGATGGAAAATAACTTAATTGATTAATTGATTAATAGATTAATCAATTTTCAAGAGTTGCTGACCAATTATCTTTGGACTGATCAATTAATCGTTGCAGCTCTACAAGATTTACAGGTTACACAATATTATATATATATGTGTGTTGAAAACCCCATGACACTGTATGTCCACATGTACATACATGCATATAAACTATTGCAAATACTACACATATTATGCAGTACATGAACACAATGTGCCCGTTGGGAGGAACTGTACATGCAGTCGTGTTTTATTAATATTGTTCACTTCATCGGGAGTACGAGCTGCTGCTGCTTGTATGAAAATATGTCGTAGCTGTACAGGTTTGACAGTTTTATCTTGACTGCTAATATCACACACATATATATACACACACACACACACATACAGTCACACAAATACACACAGACTCGCACGGGCAATTGTAGCCACAAAAATCCACACTGAACAAGAGAAACTTGCATAAGAACAGGCTGCACATGAGGCAGCCCACGCAAGAGCATGCAACATGCAAACAAGCCCACACACTACATGTTCATCTGCTCACACACACACACACACACACACACACACACACACACACACACACACACACACACACACACACACAGATGCTGGACATCGATAGAGAACTCTCCTGCAAGCTTATGAATGAAAAGCCAACACACACACACTAACACTAGTGCACATACATATTAAAGACAGATTGCCACGGGATCTCTAGTGTACACTTATCAGCACCCTGGTGAAAACTACACAAACACACACACACACTCACGATCACACCAGTACACAATGTTCTCTGTTCCCATTTCCGTCAGCCTCTCATTGCCCTCCATGCTCTGCCAGGCCGCGTTTATGTCGGATATATCCTCCGTGTAGTTTAGATTAACGGGCCAACAAATGGATTTACATTTATATTGTGTATCAGGTCCATTTCTTATTCAAGTGCTGTGTGGCCAATACATTTGAGACATGTGGCCTGGATCTAAGGGAATATGTTTCTGAATTCCTGGTGTGTGACCATCAAATTGGTCATCTTTCTCTTCTCTTCCTCTGACTGCTCTCTCCATCTATGTGTCCTGGAGGTATACTGGTGTACATCTGTACTTCCCTTGATATGTGCCACTACTTTCTTTCTTCCTCTTCTTGATTTCTATCTTTAACCTCTCCAACGTTTCCCCCTCACTTTTCCTTTTGTTAATATGTTTTATTAAGTTCGTCTTTTTTCTTTCCATTTCACACTTTATTTTTTTGTGTATCTGTGTGTCTGCATCTGTCTCTCCCGTCCAATCTCTCTCCGTCCATCCTCCAGTCCCCTGGGCTCCCGGGCGACAGCATGCCTCCTGATCTGAGCTTCAGCAGAGAGAACCTCAGCTTTGACTTTAAAGACACGGACATGAAACGCCTCTCCATGGAGATCGAAAAAGAGAAGTGAGTCGCCGTTCGTTCCTCGCTGATGCTGCCTGATATTATATGTTTTGGGGGCATCAGCGAGTTTGAATTCGACACTTTCTGGTTATGTTTGTGTAGCCGGATTCCAGTGGTTTGATTGTGTCCTTTTAATTACAGATGGGAGTTGTTTAGCAGGAACATCTCTTTACCTTATAATGTGTTTGGGAAAGATTCAAACTTAGTGCTGTATTTTACTTGGGAAAACACAGTCACGTTTAAATATGTACATTTTAATCCAGGAGTTCAGGTGAGCAACTGACCTTCAGCTGTCCCCCCCCCCTCTCGCTGTGTCAGTGATTGCAGACAGGAAAGTGTTTAAACCAGTATGACCCTGGCTGTGGAGTCGAATAATTACCTGGGTCTTCATTGTCATCTAATGAGGTAATTAGGTTAGCAAGTGAGCGGAGAGACGACGGGTCCACTAACTGGTCGTAAAACGTAAAGACAGACTGGGATTGAAGTGGCCGATATATATAAAAGGTGCGGCAGTGGCTCAGGAGATAGAGCGGGTTGTCTACTAATCAAAAAGTTGGAGGTTCGATTTCCCCAGGTCCTCTGATGTGAATTGGATGTGTGAGTGATAGAAAAGGGACATTCGAATGGTGTAAAAGCTCTTTGAGTGGTCATTAAACCTAGAAAAATGCTACGCTCAATAAATACAGTCCATTCGCTATGAAAATAAATTGACCAGAAAAATCTTTTTGATGTGTTGATGTGTTCCCCTTCTATTATTTTGTGTCTTTCACAACCATCTGTCCTTTTTAATTCGACAAAGCTCTCCGGTTCTCCGAATTACAACATCCAGGACATAAACAGAACCCATCAGTCCATGTAATGAGTCATTTACTTACCATTTTGTAATTAGCACCTGGTCCTGTTTGTGTGTATCTTTAAAAAAAAAAAGCAGAAAGTTAAATCTTCCATCCTACAACTTGTCTGTGTCAAGGGTCGAGTACATGGAGAAGAGCAAGCACCTGCAGGAGCAGCTGAACGAGCTGAAGACGGAGATTGAAAGCCTGAAGCTGAAAGAGAGAGAGACTCCTCTGGACATCATTCACAACCAGAACGCAGAGCAGGGGACGAGCAAGCAGAGCAACTTTAAAAAGGTAGCTACCAGCACGCTGCTTTGCGTGGCAGACACATGAATACACACTGTCACACAGGCAGCAAAATAACCCCCTCATATCCTCCAAAACACGCATAGTAAATCACCTGTCATGCCTGATCCACGCAGAACAGAATCTGATTACATCTGACCCTCACAGTGAGATTGGAACCTGAAATTGTATTAAATCCATACACAACCACAAATCTAATCCAAATTCTCCTAAAAAGTCTGATGCAGCTGTCAAAAAATGATCTCTATCTATCTGTCTATATACGTGGGTACGACAAACCTGAAACCTGAGATTTGGGAACATCCTGTACAGCTCTCCTGGAAATCTTTACATTTCAGCAGTTTTTAAAAAACATATGCTGGGGTCTGACATGTGCGCTGAAAGTAAAGTTATGAAGAGGAACTGTCAGCAGGAAATGCCACTTCCAGCTGGTCCTCAACTTCTCCTGGTTACAGGCAAACCTGCAGTGACTGCAGCCGTGTGGTGTTTCATTCACGGGACACGTCCTCACTCCTCTTGAATTGAATTTAAGTACCGAAATTTGAAGAAAATTACTGACTCAGGAGCTGAGGTTGAAAAAAAAACAACCAGCCAGCAGCATTTAAGTTCCTCCGAGCCACAGAGACACAGTGACTCTGCTTCCTACCGTCGGTGCAGCAGAGAAACTCTATTTGTGTATTCAGTATTGTAAAATTTGAAAACCTTGGGGAATTCCTGTGCCTGTTTATGTCGATATGAGAAATAATTGAAGAGGTAGAGACCAACACCTCAACTTATCTTAATTCATCTTAGTTTGTATCTCGTCAAAAGATGTCGGATCAGCTCCAGTTCCACGAAGCTGCTGAAGTGTGACTGGAGTCTTTAAACTGATCTCACATCATCTACTGAGGAAAACTGTCCATCAATGTTTATAATCCTCTCTCGTACATTACTCACGTCTCAGCCATCATCTTGTTTTAAGGCTGGGTGTTGATTCAGAGCATCAGCTGATAACAACAGTCTCCACTTGGGCCCGGGCTCATCTTTCTGTTTTCCTCTTGGACGATGCAGGAGGGGGCGGGGCAGCGATTATTCCTTCTCTACCGTGACCTCTACAAGGGCACAGTGATTACCGCTCTTATGTTTATTAAAGGAAATAGAAAAACAACTGAGAGGGAAATTAGTGGTTTTTTTATGCCTCCGTGCCGGCAGCAGCAGGTGGCTGGAGACATTATGTTTTCAGGGCCCATCTGTCCGTCACATTATGAAGAACACGATCTTCTCAGGAACGCCTCAGGGCAATTCCTGAGAATTTGGTAATGATCTGATTAGAATTCGCTGGTCAAGGTCACTGTGACCGTGCAAAAGAGAGAATCCTTTCAAATATAGCACAAATGTTCACTGAGAACAAAACTTTTTGGGGCCTTTTGAACATATCTCCATTCTGTCTTCATCCATCAATCCATCAATCCATCAATCCATCAATCCATCAAACCATCAAACCATCAATCAATCAAACTTTATTTGTCTAGCACCTTTCATACTGGTTCATAAGCCAAGAATTGACCAAACAAATAAAAATGCTGATGATGAAATTCCACAAAATAGATTCATAAAAGTCTCGGATTGAAAACTGGACTAGAAATATTAACAGAGATAAAAAAAACTGGATAAATTGTAAAACTTGCTGGAGGCTTGAGGGATATTTTTAAAAATGGATTGGTCAAAGGAAAGCTGTTATAAAAGTGGATTCTATTTCCCACCCGTCTTATGATGAACTGGCAGATTAGACAAATTCCCCTCCATCTACCCACGCTCTCTCCATTTCTGTAAAATTACCATCGAGAATTCGAGCTGTTTTCAGCACATTGTGTAAGAAAAAGCCCCCCCCCCCCCACCCCTTCCGTTTCGTCTCCTAGTGTAAAATATACTTGTTAAGGGAGCACTAATTGATTTCCGCATGGTGATTAGTCATTTGGATTGATGGGGGCACTTCTAGCATGCAGGAGGGGAGAGGGAGCGAAGTTAAAAGTGTTGGTTTAATTGAACCAGAGGCGGCTGGCATTCATCTTATTAGTGAGGGGGGGAAAGGGTGAGACGGGGGGGAAGGAGGGGCGGGGGGGGGTGCACCCGGCACTGCAGAGAGAGGGGAGGAGAAAATCGAGAGTGAGGAAACTTAGTCTGCCGTGTCAAAAGAGATGTGAACGTTTTTTCGAAAGGCTGAGGTTGACCGAAAATGTTCAAAGGGTGAGGACTTTGAGAGAGGCCGAGTCACGGAGAGATGGGTGGGGGCTGGGGGGGGGGGACACACGGTTGGGGGAATAAGAAGGTCAGATAGAATTTGGAATGAAGCACAGAGCCAGAGGCGTCAGGACCGGCTGCACCCCCCCCCGGAGCGAGGTCGTCCCTGTCCAGATTCCCTCTCCGCCCTCTGGATGATTAATGAACAGGCCCCTAACATGGGCCAGCGCCTCGGCTCATCCAGCAGGCCGCAGGTTCTGCTCCGTTGGCCCCGGGCCTGTCAGGACGCTTAGTCTCGACAACTGAATCACAACACAACAACTGCTCTGATGCTGTGTAAAGTCTCACCAAGAGGGAAATGCTCGTGGCAGTCAAAGGAGTTCAGCTTCTCTATTTGTGCTTAACGATTTACGGGAAATATTTGTTTTCTGGAAGTAGCTCAGTGTTGTGCCGTTCAAACCGTTCCTACCTGGGATGTTGAATTTAGAGGTGATGCTCTTCATGTGGAGGATGGATAGAGTGGCACACTCTATCCACACTACTACGTTTTAAAATGCTCTTTGCAAAGTGTTTTAGCTCTGTATCGGTTTCCATCCCCATCTGTACGTACACACCTGGAATCCCAATCACGTGACCAGCCGGTGTAAACAGGAAGACATCGCACGTGCTGCTGGACACGGTTAGCGTGTGGTTGTTACTCGCAGAACGAGCTAGGCGACAAATGAGATTTAGCGAAGAGTTAGCAAAGACAACAGGGTCAGTAACACTCATCCTTGGTCATCCGTGTCACGCTCTGCCAGTGGTTTTCTTCCAGAGGGAGGTCATGTGATGGGAGCCGACGATTAGCGAAGGCTACGTTTGGACCGAAACCCAATCACCAAGTCTACGTCGTCATTTCCAAACATCTCAGTTTCTGCTCGGATTAAAACGCTGCCCCCCGGAGTTTTCAAACTCAAACAGAGCCAGAAGTTGTTCCTAACTTCTTTGTCTCAGCATCTCTAAAACACCAGAGTAGTGTGGATACAGCCTCAGTCATAGATAGAAGGTGACTGGTAAACATCACCCTGCAAATCCGTCCCTCTCCCACACAGTTTTCTGTTTGGATTTGCTTAAGTCCCCTGATACACACGTTTCCCAGGAATAAAACTGGATTTCACTAACTGTCCTCCTTCATCCCTGATATAATATTTACCTTGGCAGCTGCTCTAATTCCCGTCACCCTGCTCACGTTGAGGACAGGAGAGAAAGTGTGCCCACCTGATTGAAGTCACCCCCCCCCCCCCGTTATCGCTGCATTAGATGAGCTGATGGTGAAGTTAGCTGGGGGGTAAAAGCACAGCCAGTGGCCCGGATTAATCCGTCAGCGGCTCATTTGAACCTGGAGAGAAAAACAGTCTCTTTCATTATCTCTGCCGGGGTAGAGAGTCGGAGTAAGTCACGGGTTTCTTTGTCTATCAGAGCCAGTTGTAAACCCGGAGTGAGGCTGTTTCTGCTTTTGAGTCGATGTAAATTAGAATCGGTGTGAGATGTATCAACAACGCCGCGCACGCCGTCACCTCACATCAGAGATTTATCCCGAACAGTAACCTTGGGGGGTTTGTTTTCAGTAAACACAGCAAAGTGCACAAACACTGTCTAATTATCTTCTCCTTATGATCACTTAGTCTTTTGATTAGTCGAGGGAAACTCTGATGTTCAACCGGAGGCACGACTGGATTGAACAGGAATAAATGTCCATTTATATCAAAGCTCCGCGAACATCAGTCAAATCAAGCTTCTTTGAGGCCGTTGTTGTTATTAAGTGCAGGTTTAACTTCAACTTTCAACTTTGTGTTCACAGCAAAGTACAACACAGAAAACACTTTAACAAACAAAACATGATCATTAATTAAAGGGTGGTTCTGTTTGATGAGTACTTTTACTTTTGATATCGTAAGTAGTATTTGCCGATATCCTTCTGTACTTTAATTAAGTTGGATTTGCAAGACGTATTTTGAATGTGTGTAAATGCTACTTTACCTTAGTAAATTAATAAATCGGACATTAATTCATAGGACACTCCATCAATACACTATGGGCATGGACACAACTGTTTAGTTGTGTAGAGCTGTTGACAACCAGGACATTCTAAAAGCTAAGTTCTGTTAACAGGCTTTGTCCCAGTCAGCTTCTTGACCATCCACACTGGTTTTAATGGTCTCTCAGGTTGAAGGGAGTGGTTGGAGTGGAAGGCTGGATCAGGCAGAAAGGCTGATGGAAACGATTTCACTAACTCTCGTTTCCAATAAGGATTTCCTGTTTACATAAGTTGCTCCACTGCAGTATTTTCTCCTCTTGTTTACTTTCACCCACTGATGGAATAAACCCCGTGGGCTTGTTATCTCCTCCACAGCTGACACTACAGAGCACCAAGACCAGAGTGGCCTTCTTCGAGGAGCTTTAAAACGACGTGCCGGTGAAGGTGAAGGTGAAGGTGAGGTGAAGATGAAGGTGAAGATGAAGGTGAAGGACGCACACACAGCCATGAACCTCTCGTTTCTACATTCCTGCTCAGTGCAAATGACTGACGACACCACGAGGCCTCATATCTCATTACTTCCTGAGAACCACTATGAACAAAAACATGACCACTGCCTTGAAATGTTCCTGCATATTATTCTTGTACTAAATCTGGGATTTCAATTTTTTTTTTTAAACGTGTGTCTACAGCAAGTGTGTGAAATACAGAACATTCCCTTCTTTTAAATTTTGAAGTGAACTCCGCTGAGGGTTTTTTATTAGCGTTGGAGAATAAAAAGGTAGACAATGCGAAAAAGGGGAACGAACACAAAAGACAGAGTGCTGTGATATGATCTTTGGCGGCTCTCGTTCCACCGTGGGCCTAACGAGACAGTGTTTGCGGAGCGGTTGTTGTGTCGCGTTCAAACGGGCTGACCTACATTCACTGATTTCGCTGGTTTTGAAATTCAAACCGAAAACGAGCCACGGAGGGAGGAAGCGAACAGGAGAGGGATCCTGCGGCTGAGACTCTGACCCAGTTGCAGTGTGTACAGATAAATACTCCTCGACTTCCTTCTTCCTTTAAAAACTGACCATTTATCGTATTCCAATCATAATACATCAGATATTCTGTCTTTGCTTAACAACCTCACGCTGCCTTGGTTTTCTTGCGTCAGTGGAAGGATTCGAAAAAAGAAAATACAGCTTCATTTCTTTTGCCATCGTACATTTTAAGAGCCATTTTTATTTTCTGGGTGTGGTGAGATGTAAGCACAGTGTTGTACAGGAGTCCTGAGGACTTTGTGTGTACATCTCCATTACACAGAGAAGTCATGTTACATGTCTGTCGCTCCCTCCGGCGGTTGAGCAGCGTGCACTACGCTCCGCTCTCTGAAAAGTGAAGAGACGATCATTTGTCGTTACTCGTTGTTTCTTAGAATCTGAACTGGAAGAAGGAACTGGGATTTTTATCATCGATCTCATTTCATTATGTGGAACAAACCACTTTTTTTTGCGAAAACATGAATTTGCCTCTATTTTGATTGACGTGTCCTTCTTGAATTGATGCGCTCGCTCCCTTTTTAAAGCAATTTATTTTTGAGGGAATTGTAATGTTTTTATTTTTTTTTCTTTGTCTACATTTATCACACGAACAGGAAGCAGTATTTAAAATACAACCTGTGGTGAAGTTACATATTTCTACGTGAACATCGTGACAGATGTATAAAGATGTTGCTCCTGTAAAATAAATGAATATCAGGTCTGATCCGTGTGTGTGTGTGTGTGTGAGTTTCTTTCCCGTACAGAAATAACACTGTTAGTTATTTTGCCGACTTTGATGAACGTCAGCTTTGATTCTGCCGGTGCCAGGAGCCTCTTCCCCCCCCCCCCCCCCCCCACCCCGACCCAAACAGACATCCAATTACACCTTTGAAACGAATCAAGTGTTATGTAAGCCCCCTCCATCTTGTGTCAGATCACATACCCTGTTTGCTTGAGTGACAGGGGCTTTGTGTGTCTGCTTGTGTGCTTACGTGTGTGTGTGTGCTTGTGTCACCACATTAACCCTTTAATGTGAGGCTCTACCCGTGGCTTCAGGTCCCTGGGACTGACAGCTCTCTGACTTGGAGAGTGGTGCGGAGGGGGGGCCGTCACCTCTGGGCTCAGCTGGAGAATGACCACCCTTGGCTTTGTCTGTGTTGTGACAGACAGACGTCTTCAGGGGGCGGGGGGGGGGGGGGGGGGTGAGAGGTCTGCAGGGGCATCAGGAAGAAAAAGGACAGACACACATCTCCTTCCCGGCTGCCGCCCCCCTCAGCCCTGTCCTCTGAAACACTGAGAGGGGACGAGACAGGAAGGAAGGATCCGTTGTCATGTGTCCGTTCTCAGGGGATCACAGTTGACGTCACGCCTGCACACGCTGGCGTTCGCAGCAGATTGGAAAAAAGGTTCTTAGTCGAGTGCCGAGCGGGAGCAGCACCTGCCGAGGGCTTGAATATAGAACACACAAACACACAACACACAATAAGCCTTGTGTCGTTATCTGGGCTGAGCCTTAATTCAGAGACACGACTCAGGCTTAGAAAGAGTGATGTAGTTACAGTTTTATTGGCTTAGTACAGTAGCCAATCAAATCTCCCCATGCACGAGGGGGAGGAACCTTTCCACCCAAGTGACTCACAATATAAAGGCACTATGTCTTCATTAAAGCCCCCGAATAAATCCTGAACTGCCAATCTGCCTTTCAATTACGGATTTAAATAGAAGTTCAATTACGTTGCTCTTCCGCTGGTATATGCATTCATTTTACACACACCACACACACACACACACACACACACACACACACACACACACACAGTTCACCCCTGTTTGCGAGGAGGAACAAATTTAAATTGTATTGCATCAATTCGGCAACGCCTGAAATCTACCACTCACACACATCACCATATAGGACATCTTATAGCTAGCTGCCAACTCCAGCACTGTTATTTTCCATGTGACATTTGCCCTAAAGCATGCTGGGTACAGCAGAGTTTCATAGTGCGATACCAGGCTGTGGCAACGACGCATGCGCCAAACTACCCACTAAAAATGATTTTGAAGCCATTATTCGAAGGTAAAAAGACGGCCAAGCCTCGCCGCTGTGACGCAATCGGTCTTAAAAGCAGCATTCGAAGGCTGATGTCTATTCCTGCCACCGGACGACCACTCTTTGTAAGTAGTAATTTACCAAACCAGCTTCTGACCAACCTTTCACCCACATGGCTCCATCTCTGTCCCCACCTCGTCGCACCGAAGCATTTTTCCCTCCACATCGGCCGCGTGTCCTCCCGTGACATGAGCTGCACGGACTAAACCATCTATTGTGTGTTTTATCTGCGCCAGCTATGAAGGGCTCACCACTTCCATGTGGGCTTATCAACCGCTTCCCTCAAACATACCTCTGTGAGCTAATCTCCTCCCGACCAGGCCGCTCTTTCAAATATGCCAGAGCAGAAGTCGTTTTCTTTAACAGCACTTTGGGTAAATGTTAGGATTCATTCTCACCCTGATGATGAATTAAACTCTATTTGCTCTCAGTTGCTGCTGCTGGATAATTCGTGTCGCCCCCCCGGCTTATCGTGCTCGGACAAACCTGAACATAAAGGACAGGAGGAGACTTCACTTATCTGTAGACTGACATTTTCAGTTGAGTGATTTGAACAGTAGGAGATTTTTAAATGGACGTAACCTGAAATGTGCTCAAATCAGAGCTAACTGAATTTGATCTTGTTTGCCTTCTACCACGAATCTCCCTTCAGTCCAGTTTCCTTCACTTCACGTCCACGATTCATCCAGTGACTGTTTCGACGCCTCGTACCCACCTGTCTGCTTCCTCCTGCCGACGCACTCTCTCCAACACCACCCGGGGGAATATTCTCGGTGAAGGTTGCCCTGTGCGTCACCCCCCCGTTCAACCCCTGTTCCTCCTCTCTGCCCTGTTTCACCCTAATATGAGGGATAAAGCTGCACTTGTCTCCTGAACCTTATCTCTAAGCTCAGCTGCACGGACTTAAATACCTCTCCCAGATACAGTATGGAGATAGTGTCCCCGAATCCTCTGTGACTTCTTTGTGATAAGCCGTCTTTGTGTCAGGAGCCACACTGGCTTTAAAACATTGGATTGTCACCGCCGGGTACCTTGACTGTTACTCACCCACGGCCTTAAATGTCGTTGAAAATCTACTCGTGTAGTTTTAGAAGTAAATGTACAGAGATGAGGGATAAAAAAAAAACTACGAGATACTTTTGAAACGGTCAAATGAATCCTTTTTTTTTTGTTTGTGAGGATGTCTTGCTCCTTCCTCGTCTCATTAGTCCGCCTGAGAATAATCCCTGAAAACATTGGTTTCTGAGCCTGTGTTCAGACCATCGAGGTGTCAATAGACGCAGGAACATCGGTCTTATCTTCTCTGCCACGTCAGACAGGGTCAATAAGCAAAGCAACATATCGGCCAATCGAAAACGGTCAAGCAGATACAGTGTGTTTTGTTACTAAATGTGATATATATATTTACAGGTTACTTTTAAAAGTCGGTTCAGCCTTTCAGAACTGTGCTGTACGGCCTTCGGTGACGTGTCTGCTCAGTTTGATTGGTAATTCTGGGTTCTTCCAAACAAATTCACAAAAACAAAGTATTAACAACTCTTCAAAATACAACAATTGTCGATGTTTATAAGTATTTATACATAATAAAACATATCTAATGATAGAGATGAAGGGAGCAACAATGACAAAGGGAGCGAGGAGTTATTGTCAGTAATGGTAGAATATTTTATATGAAGCAGTCTCGATGAAATCACAGCCCACGATCAGCTGCCTCCATGATCCACAATCCAAATAAGGACTACAGTGTGTGTGTGTGTGTGTCATTGTTTGTGTGTGTGTGTGTGTGTGTGTGTGTGTGTGTGTGTGTGTGTTTGTGTGTGTGTGTGTGTGTAATCAAGACAAATAAAAAACGTATCCTCCAGCAGCGAGCAACCTTCAATGTCTTTGTAGAAAAGTAGAGTAGTTCAACATCCTCCACGTGCTGCCGGGGATCTCGCTCCTCTCCAGTGAGTCATCTCTGACAAACCACTGAGAGCCTGGACTCGATCTGTCTCCCTCCACGGTGGTTGATGCCGCGCAGCCACACATTGATCTCACTTCTCCAGCTTGACTGACTTGACTGACTCTAAAGCCGGAGCATGCTCGTGCACTCCAAGCATCTGAAGACACCTGATGTTCCAGGTTTCTGCTCCGGTTGCGGGCAATCGACCACTGAAAGGACACAACCCGTGTAATCTGAGCTGCCGTGTACAGATGTTCATTCATGGAAACATGATGTAGGAGGGAGGTTTTTTTCCATTTCCTGCACAAGAATCCGAACGAGGCGTTAAAAAAAAACGTGGGTTTTCAGTCGTCGTGTAAGCACATTAGGATTCTGGCTCGCGAACAAGACAGACGGCAAATTTGAAACATCGTCTAAATGTACAAGTGTGCACTGTACCGCCGCTCACCTGTGAGCAACAAGCACGTTTATCGGTATCTGGAGCCCGATTTGTCCTGCCAGGAGGATCCAGTGACTCCTTCATTATGAAACACTTAATCAGAGGGGTGAATCCCCCCCCCCCCCCCCCCGGTGTGTGGGGGTGAGGTGCGTCAGGCTGCCATGCTTTTATTCACCAAATAGTCAACCCTCTTGACATCGCTCCTTTCTGCTTCTCTTCATGACGCTCTTTATTTGATGGTGCGTCACCTCCCCCCTTACGCGTGTGTTCAGTGTGATTACATTTCCCCCCTCCTTCCCCAGAGACCCTCTGTGTGGTGGTGGGGGGGGGGGGGGGGGCGTATAGGATTTGACAAAACTTGGAAGCCGATGCCGTGCTGCATCAGGTTCCCCGGCTTATTTGTATTTCTCTCCAAAATTCCTGCCCCCACACTCCTGACAGACGCTACCTTCCCCACACACATGCACAGAATCACTAAATCCTCCCCGGCCCTTCCGGCCAAATTAGGATCCTCTTTCATTCCGGGGATGCAGATGTCTCCGAGTGAAAATACCTGTGGAAAATCACCATGATTGGGTTCATTATGTTTCCTGCAGTTTGCAAGGGGGGGGGGGGGGGGATGAGGGGATGAGTATTTTAACTACATCAGCTTGTTAGACTGAGAGAAACGCTGCTGCCTGTCTCAACAGCACATGATGAGGGGCCGTGAATAGATGTTCTCGTGAACTTGAGATAACGACGAGCTCTGTTTTAATTGTCTCAGTCCATTTATAAATTACAATATGAGAAATAGGGTCTCTCATCGTGATATATATACGAATCAATCTTCAGTAATATGTCTCCTCATATCTGCTTCTTCTTCTTTTCTTCTTCTTCTCCTCTGTCTTCGGGGGCTTCTGTGGGAGTCGGTGGTCGTCCTCCGGTTTCCCTCCCTCACACCCTCCTCTGCAGCAGACGATAAAGAAAGAGCTGTATGGACCGTCAATGCAGAGACTGTTAATCAGTCTTTGACTCTCAGACACGATGAGAAGTCAGCTGTGAATTATTAATGAGCCAGACGGTATTTGTGAATATTTACGGCCGGCGTCCTGAATTAAACGGAATTTTCCTCCTCGATTGCAAAAACCTGATTTAGCATGCACCCCCCCCCCCCGAGAGGCTGCTCACTGCACCTTTACCTCCCAATTCCTCTCGTGTTATTTCCAAAGGAGTTTCTCTTTGCATAGCCTCCATCCTACTCTCCTCGTCCGGTGGCGTGACAGATGGGACATCAGCCTTTTCTCCCAGTCACACTAATGGTCTGACTGCCGGGCCACTGGTGGCTTGTTTGTGTCAGAGAGATACTAGAAATACCAGCAGAGCGAGTGGTAAATAGCCCGGGAAAAAGTCTTGGAGGTATTAATTAGATGGTAAAGAAGAACGCTCGCCCAGCTCCACCTGTTTAACTGACCCACTTCCTTGGCTACCTGCCTGTCGCCGGAGGTTTTTGTAGGTTATCTTGCGTCAGAGATGCTCGGGGAGGAGATATTTGCATAAAGGATTGTTTTGTTTTGCTGCAGAATGTCTGTGAATCTCTCCGTGTGCTCATCTAACCTTACGGGGGGGGGGGGAAATCAACCTCCCTTGTTTCCACCACAGAGGAAGATGAGGTCAGTAAGTTACTAAATCGCGAGACCAATAAGTCCCATCCAGACTTTGCCTCTGACTCTTGGCCCCCATGTGGACTGGTTGAACTCTACATGCCTCTACTTTATTTTTTTTGGCTAAACCGTATATGATGCAAACATCTGCAGGTTAAATCCAAAGGGCCAATCAATGAGCGTCCGAGTGTCGGGGGGGA
Source organism: Reinhardtius hippoglossoides (assembly GCA_006182925.3). Classification (NCBI taxonomy): domain Eukaryota; kingdom Metazoa; phylum Chordata; class Actinopteri; order Pleuronectiformes; family Pleuronectidae; genus Reinhardtius; species Reinhardtius hippoglossoides. Next base: position 23,984,714 of record CM031678.1, on the reverse strand, counting down.
GGTGGTGGAGCAGCGGACCAGCGGTGCTTCTGTAATTGGCTGCTCTATTTATGATTTCTACACTCCTGCAGAGGCGCAACACAACACACAAGTGTCTGGGGGGGGGGGGGGGATGATGGTGTTACGCGTATTGATTAAATCTCTTGAGACAGGACTGTACTCGTAGACCAAGGACTTCGAAGGCAGGATTGAAGAAATTACGATTTTCCTTCCCTCAGGTGTCCGATGTGTTTCTGACTCTGTGATGATGGTGCCGTCGAGGCCTGTGTGCAGAATGCCTGATACACCACAAATGTCAATAAGGCTGCGACGTGCGATAACTTCGTGATGTTTACCAAATGCGCTCAAGAATCAAATCCCTCAAATCTGCCATAAACAAGATCTTTTTTCTTTTAACAATAATTATGAAATGTGAAAGAAAAAAAAAAACGCTCGACTCTGTATCGACGTGGTTCTCCGGTCTCCCGCAGCTCAGCACAACGTTCAAGTAAACAAAACCAGCAGGTAGATGTTTTGCAGCAGTTCTGGTGGATGAGAGTCAGACAACATGGTGGAGCATTGGCAGCTGAAGAGTTGGTGGAGACCAAAAACAGAGAGAATAGACTCCAATCCAAATGCTGAGGGTGTAACTGTTTGCTAAGTTTCTCATATCAACCCTAAAAAGTGATGGTACGTTCACGGCTTGTTTCCACTACAACTTGTAGCTGTAGGTGTAAAGAATATGTTTTTCTTATCGTTTACAAAAGAAAAGAAAAGACATGAAAACCAACAACGTGTCCCACTATAACAAGTATTGTCTATGAAGCCAAATCCTGATGTATCCTATTCTTTTTGTTGCCATTTACAACCATTGTTATCCAAACCGGTGTTTTGCATCCATTGCCCGAGAGGAGAAAAATATAAAATATGCGCAGCCTTGTATTGTAATACTGGGTTTTCACTTCTTTGTGAAATCAAAACTATGATAATTATAATAAAAAAGGAAGGAAGTGGCACTGAATCCAAGTGTGCCAGATTTGGATTATTCCTGCTCTTGGGGGAAATTTGGATGGAATATAATGTTATGTAACCGGCAGAGATGGGAGCAGAATGCGGCACAGACGGACGTCTTGCTGCGGGAGCGATGTCAGTTGCATTGTTCATTCATGTGCTCCTCTTCCTCTCCGAGCTGCGATCCCTCCAACATCCTGGTGGCAGACGTCCCAACATCCCTGGTTTGAGCGTAAGGGATTCCAAAACGCACACGCTTGGCAGAGGCGTCTGTTCTCTCGCTGTCCCTCCTTCTCTGTTTCTTAACAACTGAAGAAACAGCACTCACAACACTGTCGGCTCTGGAAGCGCTCCCGCCTCGGCCCTATTTTTAGTCCGGGGCGGTGAAAACGGCACATTTGGTTTCTGCTTAATGCATTTTTTTCTCCCCCTTTGCATGAAATTCATACATGTGCAAGGAATCCATTTTTATTCCCCCTTCTTCCTCAGTCTTGTCATGTTCGTCTCTCCTGGAAGGAAACAACTGTCACGTGACTCACTTAGCCGCAACAACACATACGACGTTACCCGTGAATCTGTCGCTGCAGCGTGATTAGAAACTTGTCGTGGATGTTTCTCAGCATCATGTCGTAGAGGTTGTCGGCCCGTCCCGTGTTTCCTGCCTTGTTTTCTCTCTGTGTGTGTGTCTGCAGCATGAATCACGTCCCCCCCCCCACTTCCTCGCCTCCTTGCGAGAGGTTGTGGTTTGGTGACCTATTTGTTGGCATTCGGGGAGCGTAACATTTCCCCGGCTTGTCATCTCCTTGCTTCTCAAGGGGCGTCGTTGATTTGCATGGGTGTCTATTCGCTGCCACCGCTGACTTAGTACAAAGGACGCCTTGTTTTTCAGCCTGTGTGGGTTCTATATAAAACCTCATCCACAAGTGACGGGGTCTACACGCTCGCTGTTGGGAATGATCTGTCGTAGAGAATGTGCAACATATTCTGACGCTATATGCAGACGATACAATATTTTCATTTCAGTCAACTATACGGAGGGTCACCGCTATTTCCTGTTTGCTGCACCAAGCCCCTGTTAGCTTCTGTTGCTACAGTACACAAGTTTACTGCGTATACACTGTGTATAGGTAGTTTACAATATTGGTGCATATGTACTAATATATGTACTATATATGTACAATATGTACTTCTAGCTGATTTTGTTAACTGAAATTCAAGTTTGAAATATTATAGACAAAGTTTAAAGCTAACTGGTCCACATTAAAAAGTAACTTTTACCAGTTAATATGAAACACTATGAAATACTCTCGCACAGTTTTAACCCCAAGAGTAACACACAGGTTTAAAACGAAATATACAAACTTTATTGATTGGACAATGTATTTCAAAAGTCCACTGACACTCTGCACTTTACATTTGGTACCTTCTCATTTATACAGGGTTTTTTTTGTAGTTGATTCAACAAATTCTGTACTATTTACAAAAAATGTCTTATAAACAATGTGAATATGGGCTTTAGGCTAGATTTAGTGAGTATTGCTCTTACTACAGCATCGCACGACTTGTCCAGCATGTGTAGAATGAAAGCACGATGCCAGTACCGGTGTCTAAGCTTCTGAACGGTCAGTTTAAGTTTTCCTTTGAGTCTTAATGTCTCAGAATGCAGCACTGACACGATCGTTACCACACAGGATCCAGCTAAATGCCACAAAGCCCCCGAGCTGCTACTTCAACAATGACCAGAGTGCTAATAACAGCGATATGATGGAAATCATGAAAATGATACGTTCAAAAAAATCATTAACCCCCGTGGCTCGTATTTACATTCTTTCAAGGAAGCCCCGAAGAGAGTGAGTGTCATCTCAGTTCAGCACCGTTGTTTTATTAATAAGGAGGTCGTTCGTTTATGCAGGGGTCCTCCGGCTATTAATATTGGATAGACATGAAAGACCAAAGAAATTGGATAAGCCAGCGATATTTGAAATGCAAAATGGAGCCTGAAATTGAAGATTGACTGAATTTACATCTCTCAGTGCTCACAAGCTGCTTAGGGAAATCTTAAATGGCGCTATAAATCAAGTGAGAAGTGGGGTCGTGCACTTCTGTTCTTTTTCACAACCAGTGGAGTCGCCCTCTACTGGTCATTCAAGAGAATATGGGTCTAGAATGTCAAAGAATGTATCTTGATTCTTGTGTAGCTTTCCTCTTCATAAAAAGTCAACTGAAGCACGTATCATACTTCAAAATACTGATATGAAAAAGAAACTCTATCTAATTTCTGGCTGGAGAACGGGCCTCGTGCTCCTGTGAGGCTGAACTGTGCTCGGCCACCTGCTGCTGAATGGTCCTCCTGTCTGAGGACAGGAGTGGGAGCAGGTGGGGAGGAGACGCTGTTGTGTGTTGAAACGCCAGCGAAGGCAGGGGCCGTGGAACCCGCTCTGAAAGGCCTCGTGCACCTGGTGACACCAGCGCAGTCCTTTGTGCTGATCACATCGCGGCTCAGATTCGTGGCTAATCGACACCGTCGGGCCGTTCCCTCCGTCTCCTGGTGCATTTAGTGCAAATAGCGAGAAGGCGCCGCACAGCTGGCACATTGTCAAAGTGGACCTCATTCACATTTGCAGGACTGCGGACAACGTTATTTGGCGCGATGATTGCCGTGCGTCACCGCGGCTCCGTTCGACTTCACGCCCACCGAGCTCTGAAAGCAGGTGCTCGCAAGTCCAGCCGCGGTAGCTGACGCCAGGGGCGACTCTCCAGGATTCTGTTTACCTCTTGGCTTGTGTGTGACCTCAGCCACCTCCCCCCCCCCCCCCCCGACGACACAGACCCCCGGGGCAAAGAGCTGTCTGCTGGGATTCTGTCAGCTCCAACGCTTCTTAGAGTTCCAATACCTTCTTTTACAGCGTGTCCGTTACCCACACATGGATCATGGCTGATTTCAACGTCCTGTAAGAACCAAGGATTTACAAAATGAGCTCCGGATCCTATGTTTTAATTGTTTGTCTGTCTGTTAACGGACGACTTCAAAAGTGCTTGTTTGATTTCTGTGAGATGTTGTGGAGGGGGTGAGGATAAACTGGCTGATCTGTGAATCCTTTTTACCACTTTCTTCTCCGTGGTGATAAAGGATGATAGCAGCAGCGATGGGTTTAGTTCAGAGTGGCTTTCTAATCACATGAGTCAGGAGAGAACTCGTTATATTTTTGGTGCAACATTTTAACGTTGCGTTTTTTCAACATTTGAGGACAACAGAAAAATGGGGGACGAGAGGAGATGTGGGTGGAAAAGAGAGGAGAGAAGAGAGTCTGTTGTTTTCTTAATACAAACTGGTGGTCCCATCTCACACTCCTCTACACACTGGCTTCTTGAATCCATTTAAAAATGTTTGCTATAGAGCCCAACAAGTCCAGGTTCTGCAGTATAACCACCTCAAGGCGAACTCTCAGTTCTTTTACCCAGAACTTTTCAATTCTACCTTGGACACACTTTAAGACTCGGGGGGGGGGGGGGGGGGGGGGGGGGGGGGGGTGAGTTTGGTATTTGGACTCTGCAGTCTCTGTTTTGAAAAGTTCTGTTCAGACATTTAGGAAACATGTAGGATTGTTATCTCATCCCTTGTGTTTCTGGTTTATCTTTAACTGAGTCTTTTTAGATTTCATCACTCTGGCTGCGAGGCCCTTTGAGACAGAATCTGTGAAAAGGTGGTTCACAAATAAACTCTGCTCGCATTCTTGATCACATCGTTAGTTTCACACCAAAACCAGAACTCCATTGAGAAATTATTTGGCTCCCAAATCATTCATCGTAATAAAATCATTGTTTTTTCCCTCTGACCTCAGCGGTGCAGATTCATATTCATTAACCCTGAAATCCAGTGAAACACTTCCGACCCAAAGACCCGACTGCTGGGCAGCGCCACAGCGTATGAATCAGCTCGTCCACGCCCGTGCCAGGACCTGAGTCTATTTCCCGATTCTGGGGGGAGTGGTATAAGCTCTGTGAAGGATTTTCAATTGCATAATTTGTGCTCTGCTTCTGAATGACTTGGAAATCACTGCATAATCCTTCCAGGTTCTTCCCGCTCTGCAGAGGGGAGTGAACCCCCCCCCCCCCCCCCGCCCGAACCCTGTGGATGATGAGAGGGAGTGAATTTACATCTTCTTCAGACCTGCGACTGTGAATCTCTCTCATGTTAATATCTGAGTTTATCTGGCTCATAGTTCAAATATTCATTTGGAAATGATCATATTAAATAGGTAATACGATTGCAGGAGGAAATATTATAATTTTTTCAAAACATTTGTCCTCATAAATTCCTGAAAAGACACATTTTTCTACAGTTTGTGTAATTTCTTGTATTGTGCATTATTGGATTGAATAAAAAAAAAAACTAGGAAATAAAAATACCGTTATATATCTTTGATGATAATGAGATTGATTGATCCTCGGCTCGGGAGATGTGCAGGTTGTCTACTAACCAGAAGGTCAACGGTTCGATACCCCCCCCCCCCCTTGTGCCAAAGTGTCCTTGGGCAAGATACTCACATCAGGAAGTCCCTAACCAGTTGGCAGACCCCATCAGATCCCACCAGTGTGTGTATCCTTGCTACAGCACTTTTAATGCCTCTAGAAAAATCACTTCAATGATTCCTTGCACTTGCAATTATAGTTGCGAGAGTTTGGAATTTGTTTTACACAGCAGCTGTGATTCATGGCTGTATAAACTAAATTAAACTAATCTCACTAATTTCCCTGAGCATTTCGGAGGCACGCGTCAGCGAGGACGGCTCGTTGCAGGAAGTTATGTTCGGGAAATACACAGTTATGAACGATATAATAAAATCAAACATGTTTTGTTTGTTTTCGATCTTTTGTCATCACGTGGAGCCGAAGACACAATTTGCAAAACATTAGATGACAATCTGGTGAGTATTTTTCTCAGAAGATAATACAACCAAACAAAACGTGACAGTTTTACTGAAGAACACACAAAACAGAGCGTGTGAGGGAGGCGGGGTAGAAATAAAGCAACTCACAAACAAAGAAGAAGAAGAAGAAAAATGTCTGCAGACGCAAGAAGCTCATTACAAACTGCATTTACAAAGAAAAGGAGACATTTCTTGCAAATTAATTGCATCATTAATAGACGTTGCAAATTATGTTTAAGGCGTCTGTCCTCTGGAAATCACTTTCCCCGCAGTCGCGCGTTTGCCACAGCTGCCAAAAAGCCAATTATTTCACCCGAGCCCCTTCGGTGAAACTCGACAAGGAAAGCAGAGAAGTGCTGTGGGTGAAGCTTCCATCTGCCTCCCTCTGGCCCGTGTGGGGAAAAAAAAAACGGCATTAGCTCACATTTTATTGTCTTTTTAACACACGAGTGAGTTTAATTGGGAGGCGGTTTGGTTGTTGGGGCCATCGATACCGAGGCCGAGCCGACGCGCACCTTGTTCTGCTGCTGGTAATTTCATTGGGTTCGTCTACAATTGGCTTTCCTGCCTGTTCCCATTACCCTCAGAACTAGCGGGAAAATAAACAAGGTGAAATGAATGAGGGAGTGTGGTGAAACCCCCCCCCCCCCCGGAGGTGTGTTATAAGGAGTTCCTGCTGCCGGGGCACTTACGGCTGAGTGAGCTGTGTTTTTTTTTTCCGCAGAAAGTCTGTGAAGTTGGCCTTTTTATTTATTTATTTATTTCTTTTGAAAAGGGAGCAAAGTTCCTCCGTGTTGACGCCCGTGTTTGCATGTTCGTGTTAACGGAGGTGACGTGAAGACGTGGGAGTAATTACATGATTATGCAGATGTCCTCGAGATAACAGGAAAAACACACGTAACCTCTCGGTGTCGTGTTCTCCTCGCCGTGACAATAAAGACATCCTCCGGTGATGACCCCCCCCCCCCCCCCCCCCCCCCCCCCCCCCCCCCCCCCCCCGCCCCCCCCACCCCCCCCTCACACTTTGTTTCCACAATCCTCCGTCGCTGTCATCGATCAAACACGGTCATTACCATCTGGGAGATTTGCATAACTCCAGCCTCCCCAGAAAACGTGCAGCCCCGTGCTCGTGGAGAGATCCCTCACTTCAAAGACTTGTGCGGAGACGTCTCCAGGCTCGACGTGTCCTTCCACACTTCACCCCCCCCCCCACACAAGAAGCTGTTGCATGTGAAACGCCGCATGACTGGTTTCGCAGATTGTGTGTACACACACACACCACACACGGAAGGGGACAAAAACATGTAATTAAATCAAATGGGAATCAAGATGCGTTCAAGTCTATTTCACTCTTCAGCTGTTGGCCCATAAGGAATCCATTTTCTATATTCTTATACCCTCCTATTTTAGTCTCTGATTCTGACTCTCTGCTGCTGCGAGTGAATTTCCCTGCAGCAATAAAGCTTCTCTTATCTTTTGTGAAAACCTCTTTAAAGTGAATCACTCAAAGGGAGAAATCACCGCGTCTGCAACACCTCGTCAATCGTCCCTCTGTTTCCGACAGAGGCTGAAAAGAGGAGCTGCAGCAACAGACAGCCTGAGGACAGTGATGTGTTTTCTGTAGCCTGTAAACCTTTTCCGAGCAATAACACAAATTAAAACTATAAACCTGAATATGAGCAGAATATGTCTTCCCTTAATACGCACGTGGAAATATATGCAGATTTTTAAAAACCTAATTGGGCAAAATTACACATTTTGAGACACTCTCAGCAGAAGCTGTCACCATCTGTTGGAATAATATTGTCCATAATGTGAACGGCTTTCGTGGTTTTTAGTAAAAAAAAAGGGTTCAGACTGCCGAGAGCCCTCACGTCATTTAAAAAACAAACCTGAAGATGTGCACGGAAAGCTTAACGATTCTGTTTGAAGACAACGGAGTGTGGACACTCTGCGAAGACAGATGTGGCCTCGGGTCGTCCTAACTTTTCATTGACTGCTAACAGGCGGCCCAGAGAGGGGGGGGTGAGCTCATTCTTGTTTTTCACCGTGATGTATGTGTCCAGTTAAAGCAAATCCCATCTGCCGCCGTCTGGCGAGCGGCTCCCGCCCCGTATCGCCGCTTGTCATTTGTTCTCCGCTGTGCACACGAGCGTGATTAATTGCAGGTGTAATTGGTTTTATGCTGAAGGTCACCCGGCGTGCAGACGGCGTCCTTGAGAGAAACGGTTATCTGAAAGCTTTAGATCCTGATTACCGGATACCCAATTCCCCCCGGTGGTGAAGCACTGCATTGTTTTTTCACCAGAGGGAAATAAACTCAGGAGCCAAAGTGCTTCAGTGTGTGTGTCAGCCAATACATCGTGAAATTGATGATAGGCAGGTGGCAAGTGAGTCACTAGACCATTAGCTCCTAAAACACTGAGAGTAACTGCAGGGATGGTAATAACTTTGTGGGTGCATCACTATAAATTACTCTATTTGCATTGGACGTATTCATTTGGCTCATGTGTGGATTGGAGAAACTTAAATCCTTCTCCGACACAAAATATTACATTTGTAGTGACTGAAACTTTGATTACATGTTTTTATGTTTAGACTCTCTTGGTTGAAGTCAGGCGTAGATTATGGTCTGGTTGAATTTAGACACAACATGTTTGTTTGCATTTAACCAAAACCACAATCTTTCCCGAACCTCAACCAAAATGTTTTTGGTCCCTGAACCTAAACATCGATGTGAATCCAACTCCCTGTATCTCTGTCTGTCTGTCTGTCGCTCGCACATCTACAGAGCTGTTCATCTTATCGGCTCGATACTCAGAGACTTAAAGAGGCCGGGGCTCATCAAAATATGTGACGTTGTCGAAACACAACAACAGCTCGTTCACGACAATGGCAACAACACCTGAATCTCCAGTTCTGGTTCTGCGTAGAGTCGAGCTTCACCGAGCTTTGGGCAAACAGGTGATCGGCTCTTTGTGGTGCGGTGGAGGTGCAGCTCCGGGGTTCTGAGGACTCGGTCCTGCAGCAGGTCGATTCCTGCAGGTCTGGGTTCTGAGGACTCAGTCCTGCAGCAGGTCGATTCCTGCAGGACTGAGTTCTGAGGACTCGGTCCTGCAGCAGGTCGATTACTGCAGGTCACCGTTGCAGTTCCAGAAAGACAAGCAGCAACCAGCATCACCACAGGCCAAACAGCCCATTCCAGACCCGCAGGGTTTAGAACGGTCACTGCACGAAAGTTAATTAAAAAAAAAACTGTAAAACAAAACTAAAAAAACATTGCCTCTCAACATCATCTCTCCAGTGATTAAGTTGGTACCACAATGTAATTAGAAAACTCCTAAAACAATTTAAAGTATCTAACCAACCAAATTTAAACTAAATATGAACAGTTTTTGAACCTGGTGTGTGAGACACTAACAAACGTTTCCACACTGTTGGATCCAGAAACCCTTATTATTTCAGAAGGTAATAAAAAATCCACTGAGGCCCTAAAGTGGCCACAGAGGCAAAGCATATTTACATATTTGACAGTTACACACGTTTGTATCCAAAGTCATTTCACCACGACACCTCAGTAACTGCTTCTTGTTTATTTATCCAAAACTACTAGACCTCATTTATATCCTTGTGGATTTCCTCTGACATTACACTGACAAACGTATCCTCGGGATAGTACCAATAGTACCCACCAGTACCAATTATGGGCCCCCTGCAGAGCCCTGTCTGCTTTTCTAATGTCATAAATATCTCTCTTCCTTAAAACGCCGGGCAACGAGGGAATAGGCCTCACTTCAAACATGCATATCAAAGGATTTTTGCCTCTGAGAATAACGGGGTGGCGTTTAATATCTCTCCGATCGTGAATTTGCTTCTCGTGCAAGTTTGCTTGAGACGTGCGAGAGAGGAGCTCGACAGAGAAACAAAGCTGAAGCTAGAAGATTAGACTTTTTTTTTCCATCCGCAGGCGGCATCATGGAGGGAGCGGGAGATAAGCTCCTCCGATCAGGTGATACATTTAAATTAACGGGATCCAGGTCACGTTGGGCTTGTGGGAAAAATGACTTTCTCTCTCAGGTTACTGATGCATGACAGTTATTGAAATATTGTTGGAATTATAGCCCCCGTGTTGTGTCTGTGATGGTTATTTCTGTGTGAAATTCAGATTTATTCACAAGGAGGACGTGTTACAGGATGAGGAGAATCGAGATGATTGAGAACAACTTGATGAGACGAGTTTTCGTTTGAAGGACCTGCTGTGATTTGGGAATATGTTATTTTTTTTACGAATGCTCTGTAAGTTCGTCTGATAACAAAGACGTTTGAGTCCTCCGACACACAACTACAACCAAGTTGCGTCACTTTGAACCTTCGGGGGTCCACGTGAAATATGACTTCATAAAACCGGCAATTAAGTGTCACACCCTGTGCACGTTATTTATGCACCTAATTAATCTGGGATGTTTCTAAGTGTTTCCTCCATTATCTCTTCTAATCTCTGCCAGTCTGGAAAATGAGTCGCTTCACATATCATCGCCTGTAAAATCTGTTAAATGGTGCAGCACGGGTTTAGGTCACGAACATGCAGCGGGAAGCAAGGAGGCAACTTTCCGTTCAGCTCAGCCGGTGTCATTGTTCCAGCTCCATCACACTGTGTCACGATGGTTTCCCTGTCCATATTCCATTATCCATATTCCATTATCCATATTCCATTATCCATATTCCATTATCCATACCTGCCTGCTCTAACATCTTCTCTTATTCCACACCCTGTCATTCTTTCCCAGACTTGTCTGCAGCCTCTGCCTCATTCCCGACCCACCTGACCATCCCCCTGTCTGTGCACCTTCCTCACTCTGCTGCTTTATGACTCCATTGATATCTCCGAGTCCCTCGAGTGCAACATGCAGGGACAGCGTGTGGTTAAATTTGAATTAGAAGGGTCTCATCTGGATTTTAAATCACGCAGAGAGACTTTAAATCTATATGGTAACTTGTTGCGTCAGGTGCATATGTCAATGATTCATCATGACCTTAGTGTTTATCTGTGCAGAAGTCAGAGATGCAAGCTTTTATCATTGTTATCTCCACCAAGGAGGCTTTCATTGTTAGTCTCTCAGTAGGTAGGTTTTCTCCTGGTACTCTGGCCTCCACATGCAGATTGAGGTTGGGTTCATTGGGGCGAACCACGACTCTCTTGCCCCACGTCGACCCTCAAAGGAGAAGCATCACATGATGATGGATGGCAAACAGCTTGTAGTTGACTGATATATTAGAGAAGCAGAACTCCTGAAGACATTTTTCCAGCAAAAAAATCACCTAAAAACACGTAAATGCCTCTGATTCAACAAAACAAAGAAGTCGAGCTACAATTGACTCTGATAATTCCTCATATGTGGTCAACGTAGATTATCAACATGGATACAAGAAGCTTGAAATGACAAGTGAAGACATTCTGCTAACTTGATTGACCCCATCTCATCAAACTGCCTGTTTCTACCCGATCTGCCCGACCTCTGTGTCCTGTTTCGATTTGTCACAGCTGTTACAGTCTTACTGTCGAGGTCAGGACACGATTTCAAGGTCGTGTCGCACAGATCGGAGAACTCTGACACGCACGTAATAACCTCCGTGTCGATCGTGAGTCACTGGCAGGTAACATCCACTCTGACGTCGTGTCGGCTGCACATTTAAAGGTCATGGGAAACAAGGTGGAATCTGTGAGTCACTGAAACTGAGGGTGAGGAAATCTGGGAGGCACAAATCACGTGTTTCATTTTTACTGTATCTGTAAAAAATATAATGTCATGTTACATCTAAATATTAAATCTAAGTTAAGATTGAATATTTCAATTAGATCCAATACTTTGATAAAACATTACACAAAATCGTTATTTATCATTTTTAGAAAAAGTAAATATGACAAAGTACACAGATGCTGTCCCCCGCTCTGCTGCAGTTCTATAATGAGAATCTATTTACAGTTATCTGTGTTCCCCATACATCATCCCATACTGTTATTTGTGGCAGGTCAACACCACATCGACATTGACCCCCCCACATATGGATTTTCTATATGTGTTTTTTTTACTGGTGATGAAAATCGTATTTTCTACTACAGCTGCAGCACATTGATTTGCTCAGCCCCTTCTTGCCTCTCTCACACGCACACGCACACGCACGCGCACGCACACACACACACACCACCACACGCACACGCACACGCACGCGCACGCACGCACGCACACACACATATTGACAATAGACCCGTCCGTCATAGCAGAACAAAACAACAACAATGCGTTCGCTCTTTGAAAACAGAAATGATGGTCGTGTTTATTTGCATATAGATTAACAAATGGAAATGGAAAGTACGAACACCTCATGTTAACAGATTGGACATGGGTCAAACTAAAAAAAGTAGAAATGGGTTCTACCCAAAGATGATTCATCATTTTAGGGACCAGACCAGCTACCAAAACAAAGTGAAGCTTGGATCACAGGGTGGGAATGTGACTTCATTCCCTCAGAGCTGCAATCTCTACAGAAGTTATTGCTTATTGTTCATACCACGAAAAACTACAAGGTTCTGAAATGCACCGATACCATCCTTCTTGAAAAAGGACAAAGAGAACCATCCTTGCGTTCCTCATCTACTCTGGTCTGTATTATATTCCATTCCAGCTGCGTCTAGTCTCCTCTATCCTTACTGTTCACTGCTGTCAAGCCAGTGTTTTTTTTTTTTTTTAAATCTTCGGGGTGTCTCCAGGTGGGCAGACTTTTTTTTTCCGAAGTGGACTGTGCCGCAGTACCGTCGCAGCTCGAGTCTGGAAAGAAAAGTGTTGCAGAGGGAGAGAAAGAAGGCAGGGGTGCAACGTGGTTCGCCTCTGGGTGGGGGGGGGGGAGCTGTAGCAGAGAGACGAAAAGATGACTGGCGAGGGTGTGTGTGTGTGTGTGTGTGTGTGTGTGTGTGTGTGTCTCATACGAGTGAGAACAGCGAGGTAGAGAGAGAGACACTAAAGCGAGAGAATACCCCCTCCGCCGCCCTCGAGTGAAACCTCAACTGGCGTGTTGTGCAGAATCTTAATGGACTCTTCTGTCAGATATGGGGATTTTCCATCCAAATCCCCAAATCCCCAGACATAAAGGATACACACACACACACACACACACACACACACACACACACACACACACACACACACACACACACACACACACACACACACACACACACACACACACACACACACACACACACACAGTAGTGAGTAAGAGAAGGAAAGTACCCCAAAACAGATACTGCATTCCGCAAGCTGTTGTATTTAAGTGAACAGAACATACGAACAGGGAAGAGATGAGAGCCATATTATCTGTCACTATTCTATTACCACAGATAAACGACTTCTTCAAGTTCACGTACACAAAACGTGCGTTTGCGAGTGAGTCAGTGTGGGAATCGCCAGCGTCCACGATCTAACATGCAACTCAAATAGTTGCTTTTCTGAGGCGCTCCTCCAATATTGGCAGGAGCCAACGGGTTGGTACAGTGGGGAAATAAACTCTCTGTTTGACAAAAGCACGCCGACTCTGTTCTAAATGTTCGTCACAGCTGGTGTCGTGTCTCCGGGAGAATCACCGCGAGGCTGAGGGGAGACGGAACGTGAGTAAGGATGATTTAGCTGCATAAATATGTTTGATTTGCGGTTTCGGTTTGTTTTCTTATCTGTGGCACATTTTATTCAGGAAAAGCAGTTGTGGTCGTGAAAAATGTCTGTTATTAAAAGGGAGGTTTTTTCTGCTCGATAAAATATATGAAGACTCATTTGTGATTTTGATTTGCCTTTTCACATATGTGGCTTATGTCTTATTTGACACTTGGCTTTATACTTCCTTTATAATATAAATCTGGGTACATAACAATATCCTGACAACTATTGCTAAAAAATATATATATATACATTTGAATTGTCCGTTTCAAATTTTCTGGCACTTTCACAACTCAGTTTCAGTTTATTCTGAACCATGACAACAGGATGTTTGGTTCCTCGGACCACGGATCAGACCAAACAAGAGTCTCAGCCCGAATCAAACGGAACCATGGGTCAGCTCGTGTGAAAACACTTTGTTTGGATGAGTTCAGACTTCCGGACCGATCGCAGGAAGTCGACACAACATTAAAAACAGTTGAAGAAGAAGAAGCAGTGGATGTCGCTCCGAGTCTTCAGAAGGTTCACACCCTGAGTGTTCTGGAGTGATTCAGCCAGACGATGACCTGAACCAAAGTTGAATATCTCCGCAGAGCGATGGAAATGGATGTCGATCCACGACGCCCATTCAAGCTGACAAAGCCGAGACGACTCAAACCAGACTCGCTGCTGAAGGTACCGCAACTGAGTATTGAGCAGAAGGTCAGAACACTTATTGTGGGAGGAGGAAGAGCTGGTTTAGCTTATAATGGCTTTTAATGTAAAGGTCCAGCAATTAATGTCTGAGGCGGAATTTCACCCTGAGGAATAAAGTCAGTTTGATCACTCGAATGAGGTAAAAGGTTCGAACATACACGGAGACGATAGACTAGATTATAAAGATATATATTTTTGTTCATTGCAATTATGAATTTAAAAAGACAGAGAGAATGTATTCACAATTTAACAATATACTCATTTAAACAATTTTAGCGTAAGGCGTTTAGTGTAAAGAGTTTGAAGAAGAGCTGGTGCACCCTCCTGGCCTCGTACACATTTACACGTATATCACAAATAGCGTAAAGCAGACAAGAGCTGTGAATAACAAGCACAAGCTGTGGTTTGACGCGGTGGAGACGGGGAGTGACGTGTGGAAGACTACATACATAATTCAGAGAGTTGTTTTGACACTTGCTCGTCTCCTCAATGTTAAATTGACCATAAAAGACAACGTGTCAGACAAACGACGTTCTACTCTCGCGCTCACAGGTAATTTGTATTTTTGTACTCTCCTTTGAAACCAAACAGATTTGCCTGATTGGTTGAAGTCAATATTAGAAAGTGCCGGTGATGTTTTTGTGCGATTTCCAAGTATAGGACAAGCTGTTATTATTATTGTCTGTCGCAATCAGCTCAGGTTAATAGAGCTTGTGTGTGTAAAAAGTACTGAATACGCAGGAATGAGTTTACTTCAGTACGGACAATTTTCTCCTCATAGGTAAATAGATGCTCTCATTTAGATATAAACTGAACAAACAGCAGTACGGTGTGGAGCACTGAGCAATGAATGCATTCAAATGTTATAAATAAATTATAAAAGATGTTCTACGTCAATCGCTGCAAACCTGCCCCGGCCATGCCCTCATTAAAACTGCAGCCAGGAGAAGGATCCAGCTTCCTGTAAATAAAGCAGAGCTGGTCGTAGTAAAGGAGAGCACAACTTCCCTCTGAAGTCGGACGCTGCCCTGCATGCTGATGAATCTGCTTATGAATCTGCTGATGAATCTGCTTATGAATCTGCTTATGGATCTGCTTATGAATCTGCTGATGAATCTGCTGATGAATCTGCTGATGAATTTGCAGGCATCTCCTCGGTGAGTCCCCGACAGAGGCGCGGGGCAAAGGCAATTCGTTATTGAACATTTGCATAATGACATATTATGATGTTTACATCGAAAGGGGGAAGTGATAATTAGTGACGGGGCTGCACAGGGGGGGGGGGGGGGGGGGGGGGGGACCTGTTCAGATGATATAATAGAAAAAAGTTATTATGACACTAAACACAAGTGAGAATTGAAAAGATTCAAATGTGTGTATCATTCAGATGGAACTTTGGCTTCGTGTAAAGCCACATTTAGACATTAAAACAAATATTAACACACGCAAATCAGTATAATTCATTAGTGTTTGCAAATAAAAAATAACTTTATCTTCACTAAGCTTTTTCAATTTAGAGTTCGAAGCAAATTGCAACTCCAGGTTTGACCGCTGCCAATTTTCCCTGTATATACTGGTCCCTGAATGTAGAGTAGAGATAATTAAGTCCACTTGGATTGTGTAGAGCAGCAAAATCTGAACAGGCAAGTCTTTTATTTCCCTTTGCTCGTTGGTTTGATGAGTTAAAGCCACCGCCCAGCAGGCACTGATTAGGAAGTAATTGAAAATGAACAGGAATGAATAAAAGGTGCCTCCGAGCCGACTCTGCAGTTTTCTTTCTCAAATTCAACCTGTGCAGACCTGGGAAGCAGGTGAATTGTGATTCTGGCTGCAAAAAGTACAGCGATGCCTCATGTTTCAGCTTTTAAAAAACGTTTCTGACACATTCTCTGTCATTCTCACTGTGAAGCATCACTGGAAATTAATGGTTTTCACTGACTCGTTGATATTGTTCCATTTAGCAGCCTCTGCATGTAAAGATACAGTTTGTGACTTTACCGCATTTATTTCATTCAAAGTTCACGTCTTATTCACCCACTCACATATTCATGGACAGTCAGAGCAGTGAGGTGTTCGGTGTCTTGCTCAAGGACACTTCAACACGCTCTCTTCCAGAGAGGACTGCTCTCCCCCCCGAGCAGCGCCACGTCAACACAAACAAACGAGAGTGCAAACCTGAAGTCATCAACACGCAGACACCGCATCACGACTCCCTCTGATAAGAGCGTCTGCCCTGACACCAGCTCCTCTTCCCCTGCGCCGGCTGGGCTGTAAATCAGCTGCAGACAGGAGCTGGACATCTGGGCACGCTTTCTCACCCACACGCGTGTCCCCGGAGAGCCAGTCACACACCTGGGCATTACCCATAAGGCTGTGCTGTGGTTGGACTGGACAGCTGAGATGTTGAACATCTGCCGGGATGAAACACGGTCCTGCTCCTCGTCATCCTCCCCTGACTTTCTCATTACTCTCACTCACACACACACACACACACACACACACACACACACACACACACACACACACACTCACACTCACACTCACACTCACACACTGTCATGTACCATAACTCCTACATGCATAACCCTAACCTTAAACTAAACTTAACTAAAAACATGCCCTCACATTGTTATACACAAGTTATATTTTCATTTGTATAAATTAATGATTTATGGGGACCCTCACACACACACACACACACACACACACACACACACACACACCACACACACAGACACACACGGAGACAAACAAATATGCCCCTAATGAGATTTACTTGTCAAGGAATGCTTGTTGATTCATGACTTGCCAAAGCGACGTGATAGAATAAACACGAGGCTGCTAACTCTCAGTAGAATATGAAAGGTGCCATTTGGTGGAGAGGTGGTCAAGTGCATTCATTTCAGCTCAAGTGGCCCCAGGGAATCAAACTCTAACTGCTCTAGTTTCCAGGACCACGTGCTGAGAATCTCATCAGTTCACATTCAGACTGCCACAGCCATAAAACAGTGGTAAGAGGTGTCGGCTCGATATGTGTGGCTGCAGCAGTCAGGTTCTACGGCACCGGGCCAAATTGAGACGTGATAAAAAACGTAGCACCAGAGTGTCTTTGGCGCCGTGACGAGACTCATGAGCCGTGAGCGGCTGCCCAGGAAGTGATTGTTGATTTTGGAGAGTCCCCCGCCGGAACAGCTGTCCAATCGTAATGAGTTTGGAAGTGGCGTCTTTCTCATTTTCCCCGACTGAGCGTGGACCGGATCCAGCTGGCGAACGCTCCACTGAAACAAGAAAGATCGGTGTGAATGTAATGAACGGCTGCATCCAAGACTTCGGGTTTGTACGTGTGGCGTGGAAACAGCCGGCTCGGAAACCATATTGAAAAGACGTCATTCTAGATCAGAGCAAAGTTTTGAAAAGCTTTTTTTACGAGAACATGATGTGCGTCGCTCTGCGGAGACGCCAGAGATAGTTAGTGACAGGAGGGACACTTTGTTTCACAGAGGATTACGTCTCACCGACAGATGGTTCGGTTGGACAGTTGTGCCTCGTCCGTCAGAGGTAATCTCATTTCATAACCTTCACACATCTGGGGAATGTGTGTCTTTTCTCCTCCTGTCGTCGTTGTGGTCCTCATCCTGTATCCCTGCTGCGAGTGCTTTAGAAACTGTGCTCAGCTGAAACAAGCTCGTGTCTCCAAGTTGAGAGTTTGTCCACAAGTTGCCAGCTGGAGTTGGAGTGTTACACTGTAGCTAGATAACAGCTACATTTCATTTTGACTTGACTGCTGCTTTTAAGTTGTAGTGGATCAGCTCACGAGGAGGAGGAGGAGGATGCATCTTACTGTTCTCACGTCCGTGTGGTTTGTGTGGGAGGAAACTTTTACCTGCTTTCAGATGCAGTAGTTTGTGTTACAGATTCATCGTCATCATGGAGTTCACCTTGTATAACCCAGTAATTTGCAGAAGTGGTCTCGTCTGTGCGTCGTGGGTCTTTTATATACCTCGGACCAGTCCTACTCATCTGCAGCTTTTAATAAGTTCACCGTAAAACTTCCATGTCCTTAATTCTGCCAATCCACGCGTGAAGTTTAGATCAATGAAAACAAAGACTTACTGAAATATAGAGTGTGATATATTTTTAATTATTAGCCCAGGCTGCTCTGTTTATCTCTGTAAATCTCAATAAAGTTTATACCAGCATTTTACTGCAGCTGGTAAATATGTCATTGATGTATAAGTTCAACTAATAGTCGCAATTTGAAGAGATGATCGTGCGGCGCGCGTCTTTTATTTTATGATGCATGTTCGGGCTTTGTCACTGAAATACACAGCTGGCTCCTTTTCCTCCTTCGATATTAAAATGTGTATTTGCTTCTGTCGGCGTCGTCACTGTCGACTCGAGACAGAACGATATCACAAAGATTTTCCTTCCGTCTCATTCACTTGCACACAAAGGGCTTCGTTTACCCCCGTGATGGCAGTCGGCGATGTCGCATTGATTTGCTGGCACCAAACTTAGCCGAGGCCTCGTCTCCGGCTGTGATTGACAGCCGCTGCCTCGTGTGGGCACTGACGCCGGCACTGAAACATTGACTGAAGGCTGGATCCCAAATCAATCAAGATCACTTAGGCATGACCGGCTCGTTCCGTCTTTCCATAACCATAGTTGTCAAGTGACTCGTCAGAGGGGAGAATTGACTTGACTGCAGGATGAAGGGCCGATGTTAACATGGTCGGGGGGGCCAGTGGGGTTGTTCCTGGACGGACTCTTAACAGGACTTCATCACAGCTGCAACATTGACAGCGTCCAGTTTTAGTGCAACAAAGTGTTGTTGAGTGAAAAGCAAGTTTCAGTTTTATTTGTTGTGCCAAGTGGATGAACAGAATAGAAGTCACTTCTTGCAGTGTACAATTTCATTTTAATCCCATAAAAGTTTGCTATACTATGTATACTATGTTAATACAACGTCTGGAACCGTCCTTTTGCAGGGGGTCAGATGTCTGGTATCAGATGATGATGATGATGATGATGATGATGATGATGATGATGATGATGATGATGATGATGATGATGATGATCAGATATATGTGCTACAGTAAACGATATACAACATTAGCAGTCTGTTCTTTATTTTTGTCCTACAGCTGCGACTGATATTTGTGGATGTTCAACTCAGCTTATACAACTTATCATCACATAAGTGTTATTTATATAGGTAAACCATGTCTCTAAAAGATAATAACATAGTACTGGTAATGATTTTGCCACAAAGTAACGTTTTGCCTCAGGTTTTTCAAGTTCAAATGATTCAGTTCTTGGAAATCCATTTTAAAAAAACACCATTTGAATATAATATATATGATTCTATCCCACAACCCACAGGCCACCACTTTTCAGAAGAAATGTGACAAAGAGCTTTACAATGCAACACAACAGATTAAATAAAGGTAGGGACGGAATAACAGCGGCGCCAAGGCAGATAAAGAATAAACAATATTAAAGGTTATTACAGAGATAAAACAAGGGATTCAAACTGATGTGTGACCACAAACAAGACATAAAATGATGCATACGTGCTCGACATTGGTACATAACAAGAATGCAAATCTAAAACTGTCAGTTCATATTAAACAGGAAAACCTCTGACTCCCTCTGCTTTAATGGGAAACTACTGAAGATGCAAAGCTGCATCAAAAACTTTAATAGTCTTTAGTATCCAGGCTTTATCAGCTACCATGGAATCCCTAATCTCTACTCGGGGATGGAGAGGGCATCCCATTTCAGACAGTATAGAGTGGGGGGGGGGGAGGGAAGGAGGGGAGGGAGGATGAAGGCTCCTCGCCCTCCAGCGAGGCACACGGTTTGATATTCCCCGACAGGCAGAAATAAATTACCCCCTGACAGTCCGCTTCCCGTTTGACAGCATTACACAGGCGGGCGGGCGAGAGGAGAGCGAGCGCGCCGAGGGCCGCCTCACAACTCCTTCCTTCCTCCTGCGAGGCTCTGACTGACACCTCCAGTCTCCGCCGTCGCTAAAGCAAACAATAAATCACAGATGCTGCTGAAAATCAAATGCTGGCGACAATTTTTCTTTGTGTAACAATGACTTTAAAAAAAAAAAAATGTAAAAAAGCAGCTGCCGATAAAAGCTAAATGATTTATGGTCGTGTTGTTGAACGCTCACCGTTCAGCCAGCGAGTACAAAGTATTGGTATGCGGCCCGTGTGATAGTTCTGGTCCGATGGTTACAATCAGAGCTGGGTTATTAGAGCCGTGCGGCACCAGAGGAGAGAGGCAGTGTGTGTGTAGCAGTGTGTGTGTGTATCTGTCGAAACATCTCTGTTAATATGTGTATTCACAGTTTTTCTTCTGGAGCCAGAGCAGGTTCCTCTGCCTGCTCCTCTGACCGGCTCTGTTTAACATCCATCCTGCTGCCAAGAGCACAACTGCCCTCACGTAGGGTGCGTTTAGAATCAGTGTCAAACACTGCACAGGAAAAAAAGTTACACCGGGACTTTGATAGTTGTGGACTCTTCAGAGACAGATCGTCAGATTGTCTTTGGGTGGACGTGACTGTCCGTCGGTCTCTGCTGACCTTGCTGACTCCGGCTCTGTTGCTGCTCCGTTATCTGTCCGGCTCATCGCAGCTGCTGGAAAGCTGCTGCAGATAAGGTTCTGTGGTCAGGAGGACCCTTCACCCCCCCCCCCCCCCCCACAGTCTCTTAATCCACCTCGAAGTTGTGTGTTCTCAAATGTGTGTGTGTATACAATGTGTAAGGTAAAGTACAGAATGCATTTTTATCATTGATATGAACAAAGATAAATAGATTTAGTTTGTATTCCTTTCAACACTCTTACCGTTCTTTATTGTAATTTATTTTAAATGTTTCCATTTTACTGCATGTGTTAGTCTGAAATAGTTTTTAATTGTGTAAAATGTTTCTTTCTTTGCTTTGTTGTGTTTTTTCTTATGTCTCATGTTAAGCACTTTAAACTGCAGGTGTTTTATAAATAAATAAAGATTGATAGATTAGTCCAAGGTTTCAATCAATCAAACGTCTTTATTAATGCCCGAGAAACATAAACCTCGACGTGTCTTGTGCTTCTGAAGGTACGCGGTAGGTGTTGAGCAGGATTACGCAAAAAAAAATACTCAACCGATTTCCCTGAAACTCCTGTGGAGGGATGGGACACGACCCAAGAATGAAATTGAAATCAGAGGGTAATTCTAGGTAATTTTCTTTTTCTCTCTTTAACATTCTGATTTCACATTTAACAGCTTTTCCAGGAAATGATTCATTTGTCTTGGGGGACTGATATCTATGAGTGTGAGCAATTTGGAGCAACTTGAATCCAAAGGAAATGTTGTTGTTGGCTCTGCTCAGTGACAATCCAGTTTAATCTGTAATGGCATCACCAGTGTAAAACCAACTGCAAGACACGTTCTTTCTCTACTAGAAATCACTGTAAAACTATTGAATTCTCCAGGTTGTACTAATAAAAACATGATTTTCTTTTGATTACATGTTATAATATGCACAGCTACGGTCAATTTAGTTATTAAAGCTAAAGAAATGTGCACGAGTTTCATATTGTTGCAGCCGAGTTCCAACCTGTTGCTGTTTTTACTTCTTTCTGCTCTGTGCATACGTTGTGTATACGTTGTGTTACGTTGTGTGTTTGATGTGTTGTCTCAATACGTTCTGCTCTTTGAATGCAGATGTCACCAGTTGGCAAAAACATTCTCTCCTCCTGGTGGTTTCATTCACGACTTCATCAGCCAGCATCAACTTGATTTATAGGCTGTCGACTTTACAAAGTCTGTAGTCGTGCAAACTCTGCTGCCATCGTCAAAACTCCTGAACCTGAAGTGACTGAACATCTTCAGCGTGTCACTTTTTGCAACATGTCAGTTTTGTCGTCTTCTCATCCTCACCTCCTGCCCCAGATCAGATCGGGAACTTTCAAAATGTCAAAATGAGATGTGTGAAGTTGATTTTGATCCTTCGTCTATTTCTCTGGAGAAATTCATTTTCTTTTCACCGTACTGAAACAGCATTTTTCTTTGAACACGTTTTATGCAAGTTTGTTAATTCGCCCTTCAGCCTCCCTGATACAGGCAGGGAAACTCGTGTCTCTGATATCTTGACATTGACTGTGGAGCTTTTTACAGTGTCGCAGTTATATAACGTGTCACCATCCAACACAGCTTGACTGGAAGGGGAAATAACACTGGGTCCATCTGCGAGGATTCTTGGCTGCAGACACGTCGGCATGGTGTCACGGGGAAATGGAGTCTTCGACGGGGGGGGGGGAGCATCGACCACGGGCTGTTACCTGCAGGACAAACACTGCTGTTTGCTGATGGGAAGTTTGGAGTGGGGGGAAATAACAGGGATCCAGGTTGATGGACAGGAGCCACTGAGTGGCTCGGCAGAATTACTGCTTTGTTACAAGTCCATCCATCAGCGTGGGGGTGTTTCTGCACGAGGGAGCTGCCTGCAAATGGGATGAGGGTCACCACACCCGTCTGTCCGTCACCCCTCGCTGCAGCATCTCCACCCCCCCCCCCCCTGGGGTCCATCCACCCACGACTAAGGGTCCACGTTCTTCTTCAAACCTCTGAGTGTGCTCAGTGATTTCACCTGCACACGTCTCAGTCGGTGCAAGTTCGATTGGACAAAGCTAATTCCGGAATGTTAATAATAGAAAAATCGCTGGAATAAAAGTAAGCTCTTGACAGTTGGAGGCGAGGATTATTACTCATGCCTTGCTGGGTTTGAAAGATGTTAAATGAGGTGTGTGTTTTCTCATTTACATTTTAGAGAATAATCTCTTTAAATGTGCCTGCTGCAGTGCAAGGACTCTCCAGAGAATCCTGTATATGTCATTAGTGCACGTCTGAAAACGAATTAGACAAATTAAGACCATAAAGAGGGAAGAATTTATCCCTTTTCAATTAAACGCATTCCAATATTTACGTTTCTCACAGCCGCAGGTGCACAGATCAATTTATAGAAGCTGGAAATGAATGACATTTAAACATTTTAATTAGTCGGAGACAAAGAGAGAAATGAGTGTAAAAATGACATTTCAAAATGAACGACGTAAAAAAAACGTCAATGCACAAGATTCCTGCTGTTTCCTAACGAGACGGACAAAACTTGGACTGCGAGTAAATATCATATAATATATTCATTTATATATATATAATTCATATCGACACACTATTTCTCTTCCATTTCTTCGGTCACAGTCTGGTGCTTCCACCTCATGGAGCAGACTCATGTGGGAAGGGGGGGGGGGGGGGGGGGGAGCATACGAGAGGAAAAAGGCTGATAAAGAGGAAACGCGTGGAATCGCCGCTCTTCCTCAGATTTATTCCTCGGTCACACGGCAATTTAGTAATGTACCGTTAAGATACCGGCACAGGAAGCCGGAGCCTCGTTTGGTATTCATGGGGGGGGGGTGAAGTGGAGAAGAGCAAATACAAGTGAGAGAGTGAGAGTGTCAGACCTCATTGACTGTTGTGATCAACCTCAGGTTTACACTGTAAGTACGGCCAGCGAGGCTCAGAGTGAGGGAAGCAGAGGGGAGCTGATTGAGGGAGGTTATTATTGAAGGGGACCTTTTATGATTGTCCTTATTTTCTGTCTCATATTACATAACGTTGCATTGTCGGACTTTGCTTAAATAAATGTGGTTATCTCAAAATCACGACAAGATAATTTAAGCCTTTAAATCTTGGCTCATTTTTAATATTTTTGAAATAATGTTTTCTCTTTGCCAATGTTTCAAATCTTTTTCCAAGCTCGATATTAAATATATGACCTGACAATTGATCTGTTCAGTTTTACATTGCATATCAACATGTTAGACCCAAAACCACACAAAAAACATTAAATCTGTTAACGAAACAACTTAGTTATTTATTATAATTAAAGTATTTTCAAGGTAAACTAGTACAACTACCACATATAAAAGTACAGACTACAAATCAATCAAACTACATGATACAAACTATTTATTTATTGCGTTTACAATACAAATCAGACGGCAAACTTTTGCCGTCTGATTTTATAATCCAACCAGTCACGTGGGAAAAGTAAACACTCGGGTGTCCGATTTCTCTGAACTCTAAGTTAATAATTTTATATCCATGATGAGCTACTGGTCATATTGTCAGAGGTCATTCTACTACAAGTCTACCTGAGTAACATTATCTTTTAAAGTAAAGCCTTTAATACAACATGTGTATTAATCACACAGACTTTAACCTCCTCCTCTACCGACAGGGTGTTTGGCACGTGCAGAATTTAGTCATAAACTATAAATTTGGAGGTGAACAGATGAGGGAGCACACACACACACGCACACACACACACACACACCACACACACACACTGGATCCACGTCCAGTCACAAGAGGCTGCAGAGGAGCAGTGCAGCCGTTCTTAATAAAACACTCACAACTTCTCCGCAGTGGAGAGACACTGTGATCTCCCCCTATCTGCTCCAGCAGACCAGTCTAAGAGGCCCATTCTCTCAGTGGGGTTCAGCCAAGGAGGAGACGGCCGCGGCAGCGGGGAGCATTTACCCGAATATTCTCCTCAACCCGGAATGTTATTCACATTATGCTTTACACTCACACTCACAGTTGGAATCATCTTAGGATACTGCCGGAGCCTGCACATCCCTGGAGATGACTGTGAATAATTGATTTTAACCAGGGAGACGTTTGCATTTTTCGCCCCGTTTCCATTTGGAGGAGAGTCTCGAGGAGGTGATTCAATAGTTGAATGATGCTCGCAACACTTTGGGAAAGTTTGAGGAAGCATACATCTGTAGGTGTAGGATGTGTCCCAGAGGATTTTAGGGAATAATAAAGAGATTTATTTAGAAAAATCGGAGCAAAATTGTTCGACTTTTTTCATCCACAGGTCGACCTGGATGTCAATGTTTAAAATGGAGCTTCAATCGGGCGGGAATGTGATGACAAACACCAGGAACCTGAAGGAAAAGCCCGCATTTTCATTTTTAAGCACGTCCACTGGGAGGTTTTCTGCCGTCAGGAACACAAAGTAGACAACAAAGACACTTTCCCACCTCACTCCGACTGAACCTGAAGTCTGCTTGACTTTTTATCAAAAAACGAAACTCCCTCGTGGTTTCTCTCCTCGCTGCCTCCAGTGTTGTCTTTCATTTCTGGGTCACGAGGGGGGGGGGGGGGGGGGAGACTCAGGCATTTCTTGTCGGTGTCGAAACGGTTCCTGCAGAAAAAGGTGTGTGAACACTCGGCGGCTCGCATCAGGAGGTAAACATGACGCAGCGTTCGTACCAGTCTATGGTGAAGACTGACAGCTGAGCCACAGAGACAGAACCGATGTACTGGGCTCTGGGTTTGTACCCTCATGGTTAAATGCACATATTGTAAGTCACTTTGGATAAAAGCATCAGCTAAATGTAATGTACTGAAAGAAATAAAACATTGTACAAATAGATAAAATGTCTTTCTACCTCATCTGTAATATTCAAGGTGATAATCTCCCACAGAGCTGTTGATAACAGTCCACATCAAGTCTCTCCACTTCTCTGAGTGAAAACATAATTATATAATAAATATGAGAAAAGTTTGAGTGGAGATTATAATCTTATCTAAACTGTCTAATTCACTGTAAATTCCATAACAGGCTAAATAAACAAGGTGGCAATAGTAATGGTGGTTATACCAGCCTGTATCAGAACATTTGTGAAACATATAGTTACTATCACATGCAACTTACACATGTAGCATATTGATATTAACTTATTAACTTATTAAAATTGAAATCAAGTCACAACCAAACACACGACTCTGTAGTAGTGTAGTTAATTTGCTTCAATCTGTTCATTACACGTTAAATAAACGGTCACTTTTATAACAATTACATATTAAAAACCACTTGAGGCATGTAAGCATATGATTATGATAATAGATAAAGCAATAGGTTTTGTTGTTGTATAGTTTCAAGGTTACTTACGACCATCCTGAAGCAACAGCACCGCAGCGCTAGCCGGTTAGCAGCCGCAGGGTAGCATGTAGCCTAGCTCCTTAGCCTGAGCTAACCAGGTAACGTTGAGCTCTGCGGGCGTGGCTCAGCTGTCAGTCTTCACTCGCGCTCCTCCTCTTTGCCCATTTATTGGTTAGCCAGGAAATAGGAGGAGTCAGCACCGGCAAGAGGGTGCCGGGTGAACGCCCACTACTAGCCTCATTCTCACTCTGCAGAAACCAACGGGTGACGTCACGGACCCTACGTCCATTATATATACAGTCTATGGTTCGTACCCTACTTTCCACAACTTTGATGTTTTCGGAGCGACGGCATTAACATTCTGGAAGAAGCGCTGTGTGCTTGTGCTCATCAGATCTCCCTCAGACTACGAGCTTAGGGCGAAGAACTCTGCCAGGGATCTTTCTCCTGAGCGTTTCTCACCGAGTTTTGTGTACGCCTCTGGCAACGCGGTTAGTCTGACATCTCAGGGCAGAGCTGGGGCCTGAATGTGAAAAGATTCTGTCTCTTATGTTACAACAGGAAGTGGTTCCAGCTCCGCGGAGAATAACGGGCGTCCGAATCATTTAAATCTGACCGATGAACTCTTAATGGAGCATTCAGTTTCACAAACAGGCTGGAGATTACCCTGCACGGGCCGTCAGCTCCAGGTTCCTGGTTTTCACGGCTGGACGTCTGGGTGATTAATGCACAGTGATACTTTCGTAAATTGTAAATAGAATGGACGCCCACTTGAATCACACTTTATGCAGTGATTATTGCACGTCTGATGTTTTCCAACTTACACCCTCTACAGTTAATGGTGCGGTTGGAGCGTTAAACTCATTTTTGTGTTGAGGATTTATTTTTGTCTGGACCTGAAATCATGGCTCACTGACGCACTGGAGCCTTAACATGGCCTCTCCCCTGATATATAAAAACTAGGATGCATCATCAGTGGTTTGCCAGTTACTGCATCATATATATATATATATTTATATACACTACAGTTTGCTTTCTATCTGTACGCATTTGTCCGACAAATCCATCTTCCCCGGACGTCATGATACGTGATAACACTTGAACCTGCCACTCACCAAATGTGCGTCGACATGTAATCTTACAATCACTGAACCTTCCAGCCGCATTGATTGTTTTCAAAAGATGAAAACATGAAAAAGAACACCCCCCCCCCCCCCCCCCCCCCAGCTTTACACAGAGGGGAATACGGCTATTTTTCACATTTACTTACCCCTGAAACCTCTGAGGCACTTGTAAACATGCTAAATAGGCGATTGACCCTTTGCCATTTCCAGTATCGAGGAGTTTAAATCCCATTAGCATCATGTTCAATGTCACAAACACGCCGACAACTGAGGCGCTCTCTCACCTCGCTGTCGTGCCAAATCGGCGTGTGTTCACTCGTGTTTCCATTAGTGACAGAGCTGAGAGTCATCTGACCCGGGACTGGAGTGAATGCCGTTTGACTCCGTTCCCATTGCAGAAGAAAGCCAGAGGTTAGTGGGTGGCAGTGTTTTTCTTTTTTTTGACCAGTGTTTGACCAGTTAATTCAGAAGAATGGTTTCTCCAGTGAAGCAGATACAGTTTAAGAAACTCTGACCTGGTTCCTGGAACAATGGGAAACTTCCTGTTGTGGACACAGGTTAATGTTTCGGAAAAGATTCTAGTTACAGCTCGTAAAAAAGTATATTTTAATCCACTGTCAGGACTCGAACCTGTGAAATCCTTTACTTCCTGCTTCCCAACACGAAGACCATGGTACGTGTTGAATTGGAGCTGAATGTCGGGAACAGAAGTAAACTGTGACGTACAGAATTCACCGAGCTCGTTTGACTGCTCTGTTTTTCTATTTCCATCCATTGTTTGTGTGATTTATTTTGCCTGATGCTCATTCTGTCAGATTCATTTCTGTACTTCCTGCTTCCTGTTGAATCTGGAGACTTCTATTGACCTTAATCACAAGTCAAACCTGTCAAATGAACACGGGCTCGTGACGGTGCCTGAACCGCTAAACACATTTCTAACGGAGATTAACGACCTGCAAATATTCTATTTTGCAAAGATTCATTATTCACTTTCAATAAATAAGGGGGTCGTTCATCTTTAGTGCAAATTTAAGCATAACTCAATGGATGTGTTCCATAGGCTGTAAAATAGATCCCGACATAAATATCAAGATATAGTAGGTGGCATAAAATATTCTCCCTGCTTCAACCTCACAAGACTCCATGCTCTCTTTTTCCTCCCCTACCTCAAATACCCTCAAAGTTTCAACCCCTGCAAAGATGTACATGATTTGTGTGTGTGTGTGTGTGTGTGTGTGTGTGTGTGTGTGTGTGTGTGTGTGTGTGTGTGTGTGTGTGTGTGTGTGTGTGTGTGTGTGTGTGTGTGTGTGTGTGTGTGTGTGTGTGTGTGTGTGTGTGTTCAAATCAAGAGCTTGTCACAACAGGGAGGAACCAGTCTGCTTCCATTTTCCACCAGAGGTTGCTGTTTTGTTTCTTTCACAATAAAGACTTTCATTTAAAAAAAAAATGTTTTGCTTCCAAATCCAATCTTTCTTCCTCCTACACCTCCTCCCGGCGGAAGCTCCCCAAATAGCAAAGCAGCACTTCAAACAGGCACCGACATCCTCTGAAAAAGCATTGATGGGGTCCAGCTTGGGGCTGCCCAGCAAGGAGAGGAGGCAAGGGAAGGGAGGAGGGCGCATCGCAGAGATAAACACAAGCCAGAACACCTGGGGAATACATGTTTGCGGCTGCAGTGCGGCTTATGTTGATCCTGCAGCCTCATTCACAGGCAGATTCAGCGCAGGCGCCCACTGGCTGGTTTATAATTCCCTTCATAGACTGGAACTCCTCTTCCCCGCAGCCAGAAACTTTTTAAGAATGGCAGCACCAGCCCGGTCGTGTTTGTTCGAGGAGAGAGGCTTAATATGAAAAGAGGGATGACGCCAATTCCCCCCAAACCGAGGAACTGACGTGTAGTGGGACTTGAGGGATGCCGGAGTGATCCGGTGTAGAGCTTAGTCCGACTTTTTTGCATTTTGTGTTGCAGGCATTTGGTAAATGCATCACCTAACGACATTAACTGGTTGTAATGCAGAGCTCTGATGTCGTGAGTCAGTTCGGGGCTTTGTGAAATGACCACATCTGTCTTTGTTTCTTTTTTCCTCCAACCAGAACCTCTCAGTCTGCAGCTCTCTCTGGCTCCATGCTCATAATCCTGGAGCAGCTCAATGGGCTCAGGGTTCCAGGCATTATTCACGTGGTGTTTTTCTATGCGCCTGGCCAATAGCTACGGTCAGAATTGCAAAGGGTTGTTTGCTTCACTGGGGCACACAGATCTGACCACAGGGGCAGAATCACAGCGAGCCCTCGTCTTACACAGGCCCCTTACAGAACAGGAAGCGTCCACATATTCTACAAATGTGAGTTTTCCTCGTCACCCACTGCCTGGGCGCTGTTGTTTATTTTTTCGAAATATGGTAAATCCTCAGAAGTAATAACTTCTGGCAGGTAGCCTGACATGAAATCACAGCTTTTCACTCCCTCTCCCTTTAATCTGCAACAATTCAATCCGGCAGCTTGTGGGCGAACTTATTGGGCTCCTCTCTCGTCAAGACTTTTTTTATCTGAGGAGGAGGGAATGTGGACGGACAAAAGAATTAACTGGGTGACGAGTTTAATGTTTTTCAGACTATTGTTTGCACTGATGAGGGGAGAAGTTTAAAATCTGTCGGGCCTGTCCCCTGATTTGATTCAAAATAACTTTACAGCATTGATCACATAAGTAATAAGCTAATTGCCATATTGTCATATAACTGTTAGTTTGTACTGTCCAGGTACATATCAAACATCCACTCTCCTTTTGTACTTTATTATAATCTCCACTGACTCATGAAGGACATGTGTGACTCTTTGTTTGAAATGAATCCATGTTCTATAGATCTATGAAGTAATTCAGTGTCTAACATTTACTAGATTCTTTCATTAGCTATTCTCTGGGAAACCAGTAAATGTCTGTTGTTCACGTCTCTGCCCGTGTCCCATCCTTCCACTCAGTTCACCGTCCAGTCGTTTTTACGTAATCCTGCTGACAAACAAATGAACATAACCTCCTTTGTGGAGGTAAGAACAACTTCCATCATGTTAACATGTTACTCAACCTAAAAGGCTAAAGATTGGATGACAGGTCTTCTCGTCTTCCTGTTCATCGACAAAAGATTAATTTGAAATCTCTTACATTATGATCCAGTGTAATTAATTCCGCAGCCGCTCTCTCGCTTCTCCGCCGATAATAAATGATGCACAAGTTGTTTTTTAGTGATTATTCAGAAACACATAATGAGTTTTCATCTCATGGTGGCAACTTGGTAAAGAGAAGCTCGTGAGCAGATGAAGGCGAAGAAACTGTTCCCGCCAAACGGCCGCAGGGTGAAGCGGAATCCAGGCCTTGATGAGGGGAATACTGGGCTCTTGAATCCACAGTTGAATCGTTTGGCTTCCGAACACTTGGAATATTCGGCTGTTTTGCACTAAATTGTCGGCCATTTTTTTTGCTCTTCTGGAATTCACACGTGAATTCACACGGGGTCGTTAAAGCTTCAAATGAGGATGAGAACAAAAAGAAGAAATGTGATTTTTTGTTGTTGTTGTGTTTATTACTCTTATTTTACTGGCATTGACATTAATTAAAATACAATTCTAGTCAGCATACATAAATAAACATACAGACCTCTATGTGCACATGTTTAATTTAATGGTGGATATCATTTAAACATCAGATCATTTGCAGCTTTTAGTGACCTGACTGATCTGAGCCGTCCCTGGTGGGGGGGGTCAGTGGACGTCTAGTTCCAGCAGCTCACCTCTCACACTCACTGAAGGTGTATAACCACAACCTGACAGACCTCAGGCCTGTAACCTAGCGGGGGGACAATCATTGAACATTTTCCGGGACAAAGGGGGCCCCCTGTGGTGCACTGAAGTCCAAACACTGAACCTATTGGATTTCGAAAGAGGTCTGACCTTCAAAGTTTCCCCCCTGTCGATCGGGCTTTAGGTTTGGCTGGTTTTGTAAAAATAAAAACAAGGCGCCACACGTTACCCCAGGATACCGAGTTAGCGGTGCCCTTTGTGTCCAGCCAGCAGTTGCTGGACACTGCTGACACTGTCAGACTGAAGATCCGGCCCGTCGAGCATTAGGAAATGCCAGCCAGCACAGTGGACGTTTCAAAGTGCGGACTCAGTCGATGCTGTGTCTCAGTGAGCAAGTAGGGGTGGACGTTTGGAGGAGTTTTTCTAGGAGGGATATAAAACCATTCACACATTATCTATAATCAGAGCCGGGCTGTGGCGAATAGGTAAACAAGAAAATTCAAGTAGAGGACATTTTTATGATTTGGTTGAATACGTTTTTTTCCACTCAGTGTCGATGTCCCATTTTTTGCGCTGTGATTTGGAACCTCCCAAATTCCAAATAAGTCCATTCACATTCCTTACACCTCATACTTTTCTACATTTTTAATATCCAATAGATCCTGTGAGACTTGAAACAATCACATACAATCCAAGGGTGACTGTGGAGCCACGACATTGACTTTTAAACATTTCCATAACCACTTTGCATTAATATATAACATCTCCCATTGGTCATACACCAATATATAGCAAGGTCATTACTGCATTTTAAAAATCATGGAAGAATCTCTGCGCTTCTGAAACCAAAATCTCACCCCAGGGCCTTAAAAAGTCGAATGTGTATATTGATTTAAAAAGGAAAGAAAGGAGGAGAGACACACCTGATGTGCAGGCTCCTGCCAAAAGGTGGGATCCACTCAGGGAACTGATTAGAAAAGGGGGAACCGCGAAGCCAAACGGGGAACAACAGTTAATGTCACTGGGTTTGCTCTGCACCAATCCTGCAGCTAAACTGGAAATAATCAGAGAGACAGAGAGAGAGAGAGAGAGAGAGAAGCTCCGGAGAGAGAGAAAGCTCCGGAGAGAGAGAGAAAGCTCCGGAGAGATTTTCAACTCATTTTCTTCTCTTCTTTGTTTTTCCTGCTTCACAAACTATAAAACACTTCCTGCTGTCGTGTCCTGGAGCCTCAGTCCACACGGTCCCATCAGTGTTAATGCAGTTTTACAGCAAGACGCGTAATAAGTGTCTGATCATCAAAGTTATGGATCATCATTCAGGCAAATGGCTGTAATGGTGTCTTACAACTTCAGTGGGGAGGCAGGAAACCAACCGGTCGATACAATACACACGGTCATCAATCACACTTACAATAATGCTCAGGGTGAGAGGGACACACACACGAGGGGAGGGTGTGTGTGTGTGTGTGTGTGTGTGTGTGTGTGTGTGTGTGTGTGTGTGTGTGTGTGTGTGTGTAGATATATGTATGAGAGAGACAGTGGGGGGGTGAGAGGAGACTGACTACATATCTGATGCGCGCACGGTGCAGCCTCCTTTCACAAAACACTGGGACGGACGGAACAACATCCCCACAGCCTCCGGGGGTCCGGACGCGCGCTCACCTGCCACCTGTGCGCGCACCGGAGCTGACACGCGTTCACATTTTCCCCGGTTCCTTCACACCGTCGTTCCTGTGGATTACAAGAAGGTGCGTGGACCGTGAGGACGGAGTGCGTCGGGAGGAGAGAGGCGCGCGCGTGTCCAACAAGTGGACGCACGAATTGACTAGAAACACAAACTCTCGGTGGATTGATTGATCAGCTGCTAATCGATCGATCGGTTCTCAGTTGAGACTCAACTCACCTTGCGCTCTGCCTCGGATGCGGAGCGTGTGCGCATCGTCTCGCTCTGAAGTAGTTTCTCTCTCCGGCGACTTGAGTGTCATTTGTTTCTTTTCCACGCAAACAATGAAACTGCAATGAGGTGAGACACCGCCTGCATTTTTTTTCATTCATTGAACCTGAAAGCGAGGTTTCTGCGGACACGCTGCGGAATCCACCACCGCTCGCCCCCATCACCCACTGACGCGCTGCGGGTCCCTCGGTGATCGTGGGGGG
The DNA here is from genome assembly GCA_006182925.3 of Reinhardtius hippoglossoides. Lineage (NCBI taxonomy): Eukaryota > Metazoa > Chordata > Actinopteri > Pleuronectiformes > Pleuronectidae > Reinhardtius > Reinhardtius hippoglossoides. Next base: position 23,951,304 of record CM031678.1, on the reverse strand, counting down.
GAAGTTGGGATCCTCTCCGTGGGCACCTCTGCATGTCGAGGGCGCAGGTGGCAGCCAAAGGTCGCAGTCATGCCGATGCATCCAGTCACCTCCACGTTGATGTACCGGGGGATCTGCACCATCCCGGACATGCTGTACAGCCAGCCGGTGAACCTGCCCGAAGACGAAGTTGAAGGTGAGATGATGATAATGATGATGAGGATGATGATGAAGATGATGATGAGGAGGAGGATGAGGAGGAGGATGATACCTGCTCGTGTTCACCTGAGTGTGTTCACAGTCACAGATCAACACAGGATCTGGTTGTTTTGTCTCGTTCTGTGTGTGTGGCTGTGGTGGAGCTCGTTCAGCACCTTGGACAGCGCACAGAGATTTCTTTTAATTGGCTTGTGGTTCCTCATTGATTTTCCATCCCCTCATTTTGTTCCTTATCTTACCAGATGAGACAGAATCTGCAAAAAAAAAAAATCAACCACTTTGTTACCTGTGTTGCTCAAAGATCAGATAACTAGTTTAATTGGGTTTCATCGATTGGAGATATCGATTTGCAGCTGAGTCAGAGGGTCACACATTCTCTTCTCAGTTCTGGAGCTGGTTGGGAAAGAAAAGAAAAACAACATCTCTGCAGCTTCTCTGCCATGAAGTGTTGCTCCCAGAGATGATGACACATTGCGCCTGAGAAGAAGTAGAAGCTCCTGGTTGGAAATGTGAATCGTGGAAGTCTGATTTCACCGAGTTTGATGTTCCATATTATTTCTACATATTTTCCAGGGAAGCTGTGAAAACTACAGCTGCTAAATTATTCAAACGATATGCATGTTAAACGTTTTCTTCTCTCCGCATCGTACACATCCACAGCTCTGCAGTCACGGCTGATACCAAATGGAGTATCCTATCCCCCCCTCTCCTCAACAACCATGACACAGGACAACTATTCTGAGCAGTTTGTTTTCTTTTCCAGTATCCTGAGAATATTCACGCCTGCAGCCCTTTTGTGATGTGAACCTGTGACATATGCACATTATCACCCAGCAGCCCCTGGGACATTGCTCCAAGTCCCACGGCGTGCGTGATGACATTAGGTTCTGGCATTGTTGTCATGTTGTCAGTGTGGTGACGCTGAAAAGTGGGGGATGCGTCCCCGATGAATTATTTGTTTTTATTCATCTCCCGTCCTTATTAATCTGCAGCGTTCTGATAGATGTGAATGCTTCCGAGGCAGAGTCAGAGAGATTATCGCGGATGCACACGTGTCTTTTAAAGTGTTGCATTTCCAATGAGGCTCTGACCAACAGGTGTAAATTGCAGACAAGCTGGGTCTTGTGAGGGATCCGTCAGCGGGTGCTGGTGCAGAGGGAGAAATCTGGAATGAATGAACTGAACCCGGAGTCGAGTCGAGATTACACAGCCACACGCGCTTCTTTGTGTCATATGCAAAGAGGTTTGGGCTGAGCATGAATTGGTTTTGCCTTTGAAAAGATGTTCATAGAAAAGAAAACACACACAGCTCAAAAAAAAAACATCCAGAAATGACGAGAGTAGAAGCCAAATGAGTGTCGATGTGCCTCCTGCATTATATACTGCTCAGCCTGCGATAAAAGAGAAGTGTCAACAATGCCAAAAGTGATCTTTGCATGATGCCATACCTCTGTCATGGCCTTGCATCACTCGGTTCTCTTCCCTGTGAAACATGATTTGCAATGTAAAAAGAAACTGCCTGACAGAAATATGTTTTTGCACCAAATATAATCTGCACTACCCCCATCGTTATTTTGCACAGGAAGAACCAGAGGTGTCACTCATTGCCGGAGGAAGCCGTTAGGTTGTGGAGACATGAGGAATCTCTGTTTCAATCTTCAGCCTCCCACTTAAATCCACAGTCCACTTTGGGTGCAATAAACAGACAACACTTAATTTTGACTTTAACTACTCGAGTCTACTTGCGCTCTCCTGCTGCAGTCGCTCTCAACAACGTGAGCCCTCGGGGCTTTACAGCTCAACGTATAAATGTCAGTTTGACCGGAGAAGCGATAAGTTGTGTTGTGCGGAGAGCAGGGGAGCAGGGGAGCAGGGGAGCAGGGGAGCAGGGGAGCAGGGGAGCAGGGGAGCAGGGGAGCAGGGGAGCAGGGGAGCACAGTCATGCACGGCTAACAGCGGCGACAGAGGCTTTTTCAGCCGCAGCAGAGCAGCGATCCCGTGTGAGGGACGACTCGCAGGTTGCGAAAGAGGCAGCTTTGAAAGGCAGAGTCACAGAGGAGGTCGAATGCTGCTGTCGTCGTCCTTGTCAAGCGAGAGATTCACAACCTTTTCTTGCCCGAAAGCAGGAGATTGGACTCACAAACACACGACGGGGCTGAGTGGTCCGTTGAAAACCATTGAAAGTGACTGAATAAATACTTTAAAGGCAAGATTCAGACGTTCAAACCTCGCATTGTCGCATCTGGAAACAAACCGGCTGTCTTCTGTGTATTTCCAGCAGCTCAGAGACGATGAGCAGTGCAACAAGTGAACAGCTGCGACGTTCTCCTTCCAAGCAACATGTTGCATTTGGCATATTTACCATTTTATTGGACTTTTATTTTGGATTTCTGCTCTGATTTTCTTTCTCAAACCTTTAAATGTCAAATGTGTAAGATTCAGTTCAAAGGAAATCGTTGACAAACATGTAATATAACAAATATTATCGTACTAATGTTTTTATACGTGTATAATGACTTGAATGTGTACATTGTTGTGTTTTCATAACGGGAGCGGGTCTTCCTCTATGGAGGCCGCCATGTTGCACCACCATGTTTCTACGGTAGCCACGAATGGACAAAACAAACACTTACTTGAGGGGTACTACAATAAGCAACTACACCACTAGATGTCACTAAATCCTACACACTGAACCTTTAAAGCACCACGTCCATTGTACTAAACATTGTTTTATAAGCTTGATACAGAATAGATTGAAGTAGAAATGCCAAAAAGGTGAGTTTAAGCTTGTTCGCTGATATTTCTTGTTTGTTTTGGAGACCTCAGCTGGTGTCGGCCATAGTTTTTACAAACCAACATCATCTGAACTCATTAATAGATCTATTAGGATTTATCATTACAGTTTTAAAACTCTTTAACAGGATGACATACTGAAAGAAGTCTAGTATATATATACAGTATATTTATATATAAAACATAAAGAAGATATAATGTAATGGCAATACCTTCATCTGGTGATGCAGCAAAAGACAGAGATACCGCTTCAAATCTAGGCTTCAAAATAAGGGCTGAAGAATAAAAAAGATGAACCAAAGATTGCTCGATTTTGTGATGATTATTCTTATTTTGAAATATGCAAGAGTTGGTTCTGTACGACCACAAAGGTCGAGGAGGTGAATTTACAGCAAACAGAGGGATTCATTTTACTTTAAGTCCTGCAGATGCTGCAACGGTCGATAAGCTCGAAATTATAATACGCATTCACACAATCTGGAGGTTCTGTCAGTCAGATTTGAAAAGCTGTGACGTTTCATGAACGTTGATGAGAGACGCGCTGCAGCTCGAGCGACAGACTCCACGTCTTGTCATCGCCTCTTGAGAGACGGATGAGAACTGGAAGTCTGGAGTGTCACATGCATCAGCTCTGCTGTCAGGGAGACAGGCCTTTGTCACGAAAACCAAATTGCACATTAGTGTATACGTGTGTGTGTGGGGGGGCTTGCATGAGGACAGGAAGCTGGAGCCCCATTGCACACATAGCCAAGGACGTGGTTTTCAATTACTGGCGTGGACACCTCAGGGAAGGGACCATTGGCACCATACTTTGTGAACCACAAGGCTGTCAAAGCTATAATTGGAAGAAAATCCTATTTTTCTGATGCTGGATAAGCCTTTGTGTGCACGTGTGTGTGCACGTGTGTGTATGTGTGGTAGTAGGTGGGGGGTGGTAGCAAGTACCTTAATGTACGATGATGTGAGCAAAAATTGAATAGGAGTCCATATTCTCCATTTCCCCTCCCACACAAGAGGGAGGGAAGAACAGTTGGTCATATTACAGGAGCTCAATATAGTTTAGACCTCCTCCACCACTAAAACACACACACACACACACAGTGTCAATATCTCTCCAGGTGGAATTAAGTGGGTAGCCTATTTCCACACTGCCCAACAACAGTCCTATTTGTAAGCAGCTTCAAAATAGTCCCAGGGCTGAGCTTAAAGTATTTGTAACAGGTCCCCGAGTGAAGCTCATGTAAACAGACGCCAGCAGTTTTTCTGTAGGCACAAGCAAAAACACAGGACTGGAGCAGAGTGTCTGCATCGTTCTGACAAATGAAACCCACGTGTAAATTCACTACAGATCCAGATCTTCACTTGGATCCAGATGCCAACCCCCCAAAATTTGTATAATAGAAAGTAAGAGCTTCTTCCCTGGTTCATAAAACCTCCTCCCACCATCACGGAGGCAATAACGATACAATGTTTACAAATAGAATCATTCACATTTCCATTGCTTCCTTCTGTCAATTTGTAGATAAATAAAAGCTTCAGGGGATTCATTCAATTGTAGAAATAGTTATTTCCTCCCGAGATTTGTCCCAAAAAAACCTCAAAAACACATTTATTCATTTTGAACCAAGTGTGAAAACAGAATTTATTCATAACTAGGCAGAAAACACTGACATTAAGGTGAATTAATCTGTTTGAAAAACACGAGCAAGCTGCTATAAAAAGAGACTTTTATGTGTAAAAACCTGACAATTTATTACAAAAGCTGCAGAAGACTCAATTAACTCATAAAAAAGTGGTAAATACTGTGTTGAAATCTCAAGTCAATATGCTACTTAATCTTTTTGCAAGTAAATTGACAGCACAAATTAAAGCTAATTTTACTGGCAGACATCTAAAGGGAGAGAAAGGCAGCCAGGACGTTTTATAACTAAAAACCATTCACAGGCGTCACTAAAATTACAGTTATACAATATATATTCATAAGGATGTTTAACGACACGTGTTTTTCCCACCTCGACTTCATCCGTGTGCTTGGTTCGGTGCAGGAAGCCTCGTCTTCATCGCTGCCACGGACACATGAAAGTGAAGCCAGAGTCAAAACGGTCACAGGTGCCGACGCAAGTCAGAATCTCCAGAGGAGGATTTTACTCTCGTAGAGCAACTGTCTGCACGGATCAAAATCACTGCAGCCGACTAAGTTCCCTCTGCATTTGTTCTGTGGCAGAGTGACGGGGGGGGGGGGGGGGCTTTCCTTGTCTCAGGATCAAACACAGATTGGACTGTCACCCCCCCCTCCCTCAAGAGACAGGAAGCTGAGATGTAACAAAACAGGAAGCGGAATTGGAATCAAGGGGAACAGAGTCACTGAGGCCTAGAAGCTTCTTTCCTTGATACAGAGCGACAGCGGAAACACGAGCTGATCAGTCCTCGTCGTTACGTTTCCACGTTGGTGATTAGATCGCAAATAAAGACGAAGATGAAGCGTCCCACTTTCTGCCACTCTACAAAAACGAAGCCGAAATATCCTGGACACGGGGGCGGCCATCTTGAACTGGTGAAGCCAGAGTCTGTGAAGTAGTGATCGTGCAGTCGAGGTCGCGCCATTGAAATAAGAACTGCACAAAATGACAGAAACCATATTTTTGATGTGTACTTTGACTTTTTGATTAGGTCCATATGTTCCATCTACTAACATGGAGGAGACAGAGTTTATGACCTTTACTGCAGCCAGCCACCAGGGGGCGATCCCGATTCACAATCATAAATCACAACACTGCAGATTCTGAAACCGGTTCACCACCTGGAAATCTCAGTATCTTTGCGTAGATCCTTTAACACAGCCTTCAAAGTCTACATTAACAAATTCATTTCACTAAACGGAGGTTGTTTTCCGTCTCGTAAGAGTTCAGTTTGATTTGTCGCAGACACGAGTTGGAGTTGGACGCGAAGTCTTTTAGGTGAAGTGAACTCAAATTGGTAAAATATTCATTGCAGGAGAATGAAACGGTGAAAGTTGCTGCCGTTTGCTTGTGGACCCTCGACGCTAATTGGGTTGTTTTCTTCTCGTGTGTCTCCCGAGTCACAAACACTCTTTTCATAAGAAGCTCCGACTTGTTTTGGCTGCGCGTCGTTTTCTTCCGGAGCAGTTTGCTTTCACTAGTAAAAGTTGAACACGCTACTGGGACTTCTTTTTCAACAGTTTTTTCGTCAGTTGTTCCCTCAGCAGTTTTTTGGGGGACTTTTGCAGATTTTTGATTTGACTGACAGCAGCGCATTAAATAAAAACACACAAAAAACACCACTGACATCCGTGTGTTCCTGACGGCACAAATCGCCTGCGAGCCGATCTTGATGTTTCTGCACGACTCCCACTGTAGCTGCGGCAGAGAAACATTGACTCATTTCTTCGCCCTGAGGTGGAGGGTTGACTTCCACTCCTTTGGAAACACTTACATGAATACAAATGAAGATATTTAAAGACATCGGCATCTGCTTGGCAAAGACAGAAATTATGCACACAACGTATCGCTGGTGCAGAATGCGTGGGGCGTAGCGGGGGCGTACTTCCAAGGGGTCAACTGAGACCATTTTTTTTTTAAAAACGTAAGCTGCTCAGGGAAGATTTGGACAACAACACATAACAAAAAGTGACCAATCATGATGGCAGCGGATGTGCTGGCTCATTTTCAGGAGTATGACACGTGCAAATGATCTCGATGCATTTACCAAAACACATATTTATCTCCCCGGCTCACTTCAGCTATTGAGAGGACGGCTCTTTCCCAGGAAATTAGACCAATTATGGTTTCCTATTGAAAGAAACACCTTGATTTACCCCAAATGAATCCCCTGAACAAACTGTTTGTTTTCGCCTTTCAAAGATAAGAGCCCTCGAGCGTGTTGACAGAAATAAAACAACCAAGGATTCTCGCTCTGAAAAAGACAATCGAGCTAGAAGCAGTTTTTTCCCCCCCACTGCATGCCAACGCATCACAAATCTCCACTTTCTGTCTTCTTTTAAATCCTTCTGACGTCGTTACAAGTGAGGGAAACATCCGTTTAGAACCCAGACGGCGTTTGTTTGGTGATCAACAAAGAAGAAAGACGTGGCGGCATCAACAGCGCCGACTGCTCTAATTGTTAAATTGCTCCAAAGTTAAAAGCCCGTGTCATGTTTGGAGTCCGTTGTCAGAATTTGACTTTGGTGATGTTTGATTTGTGAGCATCTCCCTGATAACACACTCCATCACAGGAAGGTGAGGTGCGGTGCGAGGGGAAAGGGAAGGTGGTGGATCTGTAGGAAAATAACACAACACAAACCTGGGTGAGAAAGTAAATACAGGACAGGAAGATTAACTTCATCCATTTGGACCTGCATGGTTTGTGGCGCTACAGACGGTCTGCACGGGGAGGGGGGGGGGGGGGGGGGGGGGGGCCCACGAAAAAGCATCCTGCTCGCATCCTTCTCCTTAATGGGAAAGCGGTCTCAGACTTTCGGTCCCCGCTGTACGCAATCAGGGCCCGAGAATGACGAATCTGGCTTTGTGCGTCTCGCCGTCGCTTCCCGTCACGTAAATGATGGAGAGCCACCTTCGCACAATCTGCCAGACAGACAGGCCCGGGCAGGGATGGATCCGCAAATGGCTCTCCGGGCTTGTATTACCCGGCCTGGATGAGACGAGCGGCGTATGAAAAAAAAGCTCTTGCTTGACATAGATGGTGATAAAGATGTGAGGAATGAAACGAGCCATTTCTCAGAGGGTGGAGTGACCCGGCACCGCAGCTGGCGAGCCACAGGTTGGATCAGTGAAGTGAAACCGCCTCGGGAAGGGATTACAAAATGTGGAGTTCTTGGGGGGATCGAGTCGGCAGGTTGTTCGCTTATAGCATCATACTGGAAAGAGGAAAACAGCGAATCCTGGCTCAACTTTTTGGGGGGAGCTGTCATGTCGTCCATCTTTATATACAGTCTATGTTTAATACATTCAAAAACCTCTGTGTAAGTCTGACATGCTGGGCTGATTGGTTATGAGGTCAGGGCGATTTGACACTTTAACATTTCAGTTTTCACAGTCGGCTCTCCAGGTAATTACTCTGCACATATTAATGTAGTGTGTTATTAATCTTCGTCCGCTGCCAGAATTCAACAGCCAAATTCACAATTTAATCCTTCAACACAAACTTCAAAATGAAGCAAGTCGTTTATTTCTTCACTTCTCGTGACTTTATTACATGAAACTGCAAAGAAGCTGATATTTTAAAAACAGTCTTCAACCCAGTGACCAGCCACAGTCTCACATTAGACAGAGTGCTGCATACATCTCCAGTAATCAGCTGCTGTAATCTGGTCCCTGACAACCCACCCGGCCAAAATTGGGTTTTGTTGGAAAACATGTGGTGCGGATTAGCGAGGAATATCATGAAGTGCTGTGATTATGGCTGTCGGGTCGGATGAAGTTAAGTCATTTATTTCCATTATGATCGATTGCCACCAAGGAGTGGATCCAGCAGACTTCATTACCTGTGAAATGAACTGAGATGAGTTCTGGAGGTGAAGTGCTTTTTCTCTCTCTCCCGGGTAATACTTCCTCCCTTTGATGAGCAATACCTCAAAGTCTACATTAGACAATAACTAAATCCCGCGAAGCGATGACGTAGTGTGTGTGTGTGGGTGGGGGGGGGGGGGGAAGCTGTAACGCACAGCGGCTGCTTCGGATCGTTTTCCCCTGACCTTTGTTTGAGGTTCTTCTCACGGCTTTGTCTCTTTGTGGATATTGGCTCCAGCTCAGCTTGGTATGAAAACTCGAGGCTTTGGAATCACGAGAGGGAGTGAAAAGATATCGAGGGCGGAATCGATAAATCCCCCCCTTTTCTGCGGAATGGAAAAACAAAAGGAGGTGAGAAAAGGGCTGAAATCACACTGACTTTAATCAGTCAAGGCCAAATGGAGGGGATGACGTTGGCGAGGAGGATAAAGCACCTCAACCCTTTTTCAGTCCCTCCTTGTGGTTTTGTCGCCGCTGCATCGGAGAAGTTAAAGCGCCTGAGATTCAAAGAGCAGGGAGGGAGTTTCTATCCAAACCCAGACGAGGGATTTTTCCTAAAGACCCAGAATACTTAGACTCTGCCATATGCCCCGATTAATACCCGCCAGAAACCCGTTATGGTAATATTTAAATCTTCTGTGGTCCCAAATTGGCCCAATCCAGCTAAAGATGGATTAATGTTGCTAGGGTGTGTTTAAAAATAGTCGCCCAAGGTTCACACACATTCACACGCACACGCACACATACACAGAGCGAAGCTGTGTTGTTCCTCGCACTGATAAGGTCTTACATAAAGAGTGGGAGTGCTGCAATTACTGATCCAGAGCAGCCCCAAGCAGATGCAGGTCTCACTGAGGCGAGGAGGATCTCTGGCTGCCAGAACAGGGCCTGGACTACATTCACGGACACTTCCCCATCGCCAAAAAGCCCCAGAGTTAGCCCGTTCTGCTCCAAGTGCCGCCGCGCGTGTAATTAGCAAAAAAACCTTTTCCTGATGCTAACTTTAGCACGAAAAAGGGGTAAAGCTTTGCTCCGAGCGAGCCTCAAATATCCACGGAAATATTCCCCATGTATCTGTTTTCTTTCGCTTCTCGTATAAGACAAAGATTAAAGCTGTGTCTTCCGCAGACTCATTGCAAAGAGAAGGTGGATGTCATGCTCCTCGTCATTGATGTTTTTACCTCCGTCGCATATCAAAGTGTTTGTCTGCATGAATCACCTCCGTTTCCAAGTGATTCCTGCCTTTGTCTTCACCGACGTTAAGCCAGTGCAGCTCATTGATATCAGTGCGGCGGCGTACGGCGGGCGCGATGCAACGAGAGTACACCGCACCTTTCTCTTGTGGGCGTTCGGCGTTAGATGTTTGTCTCTCGCAGCTCGCGATCCCAACTTGGGCTTTTCATCCTCTGTCGAGCGAACCGCACGGGAGCGCGTGGCGTCGCATCTTTGAAGGCCAACACGCACCTCGCTAACTTCAGAGCAAATAGCACATTCCAGTGTTATACCACTTTCAGCAAAAAGATATTCACACCTCCTCTGAGGAGCTGAGGTCCCGGAGAACGAGTGTACGACGCAACAACAGCAACTTCTCAATCTAAAAAAATAAAAATAATCACGTGTATATTAATAAGGTGTAAAAGTAAAATAATATTGAAATAGAAAGTGGTGACTAACATGCAACAGTAAAGTATGTTTTGAAGGAAAATAATTGCTACTGGATTATTTTTTATGTTTTCTCTTAATTTAGCAAAGAAATTTTATTTAATTGATTTACATTAATGGGCAAGTTACACTTATGTTGACTCTGAATGTGTCAGTAAAATGTTCACAGATTATTTTCCTACCAAGACCACAGCATCATTAAACTCCAACAGGGCAAGGGGACAGTGGTCCGCCTTAAAGCAACACCATGTAACTTTTACTGAGCAGCAGCGCCCCCTGCAGCCACATGTGGTGATTAATCCTGTTTGGCTCCATGTCCGAGCGATATTGAATTTTCATGAAAGGAAAAAAACTAATTCTATTAATGTTTTGACTGCAGAGTCGCACTCAATGAACTTTAAAACAACTGAACGGTGGATATTACCCATGATCCTCTGCTTCCTGAACCAGAAGAGCTGCTGCTGTAACAAATCCACCAAACTCTGCCTTGAATTCTTCATATTTTAAGGTCCCTGCTGAATATTGAGATAAACTCTGGTTTGTAACTGATCTTCAGCTTTACTCTTCAACTCGTTGGACGTGATTCTGACAGTTGAAGCTGTGACTCTCAGGCAGTTCTTCTCACAGGAGACCTCTCCCCAAAGTTACATAGAACAGACGTTCAGGGTGAGGAGAGGGAATGAAAGAGGAAACATTCTCCCTTCCTGAGTGACAGCAGCAGCATGTCCATCACCTGTTGCTCTCTTAGTCATTGGTCTGCATGGGGAGAGTCCTCATAATAGATCCTTACCCCTAACTACTCCTGAAGCTGTGGTTATGCTGGAAGGACTGGTTACTGTAACGTCAACCCAACACCTCGACTTGGTGTCTTCCCCAAAACAATAGGCGTCGTAACTGGAAAAAAGCCTGAAAGAGGAAGAAGAGAAACAGTTTTGGCTCCAACTTGTTTCTTCTAGCAGCACCACTGCCGGCTTGTGAACACTACTAGGGGTTTTCTGTCCAGGAGCGCTAGACATGCCGCACATGGCAAGTTGGAAAGGTGGAAGGTGTCAAGGTGCACAAGCAGCTGTAGCAACGCCGGCGCCTTCTGCTGCACGCCACTGCACGCATCGACGGGAGTGGGGAGCATAGGCTCATCCTAACTCATCCTAACTAACACCACAACTTAGTTGGTAAAGATGTCAGGTAGTAAAGATCAGTTCAGATAAATCAGTAGAATATTAACAAGGAATTAAACTAAGCTGACTGTTTTCACACAAACAAATATCACTGTTGTGACAATCAAGTAATCAGTGATACTCAATTAATCATTGAAATCTTTAATCAATGAAAAATGCGGCTCAGACTAAAAAAAAAAGATTGGATAATGTCACCTCGGGCTGCGGGAACCTGTGACTGCAATATTTTATTGTTAGAGTAGAATGAAAAAATAATTCTTAGTTGCAGCCCCTGAGATCATAAATCCCAGAATAATTGTGTCGAGTCAAACCATTGTATGTTATATACAACATGAGGAATTCACCAACAGTGTGAAATAATATGTCGTAAAAGAAAAGGGCCACTGATCATTGTTTTACTTCTATGATTTGATTTAAATCACATGAAAGTGATTTTAGCTTCTGACCCAATTACGCCTCTTGTTCCACTATGTGCTCGTACGTGTTGATTTGCTCACACAGTGGAAATGGAAGATTATTGTCGTCTCTCCAGGGGGTAATTCAGATAGAGTGCTTTCTCGTTGAGAGTTGATCTATCTCAGAAAGAGAAATGGATTATTTTGGGATGATTAGTCAACCTCTCGTTACTTGGTCTGTTTTACTGTATTCATTCCAGTGGCTCTGTCCTGATTTCAAGCAGAGCCAAGCACTTTCAATAAAACATTTATAGATCCCAGCTTTAGTTGATAAGCAAATTATCTTATTTCAGGACTGAGGCCTTTGTATTCTATAAATGGTTCGTGATAGGGTCTAAAAATCCTCCCACGACAAATTGCTCACATTTCTATTTCTACATCAGATACACGGGCACCACTCAGGAGTCGGGCTGTTTCGCTGACCTTGACCTTTGATACAACAAATAAAGCTTTCAGGGGGAGACGGGAGTATTCTTATTTGAGAGTGTGTTTGCCTCCTGCGACGTGGCAACATGTTCAAGTGTCTAGTGGAAAAGCCCCCCGCCTCTTCCTAAAGTAAACAGATGGAGCAGGGGACCTCAGGTGCAGACGGAGGTATTGTAATTCTCTAAACAATGAGATCAGGGAAGGAGAACAGCACAGGGCTCCGGGGGGGCTCGGCGATTCAAACCCAAACCTGCAGTCAGACATGTTGCAAGGAAAAGCCACGTGAAAAGTAGCTGCTTGCTGCCGCTGCCGCGACGGCCGCTCGGCTGCGTTTAGTGAATTGCACGGCCAGATGTAATCCGCTGTAATACATGACTGCCAAGTACCTCTGTCCCTGTGGCACGGTTTCTGTTCGTTCGGTTTACTTGATTACGACAACACATTTCCCGAAGCCTTGCTGTAGGATGTTTAACCCAGACTGACACACACACACACACACACACACACACACAGTTTCCTGCCATCGTTTATATTCCACGCTTTGTTTTCCAACTCAGACATTTGTCACAACCCCTGACTTGGGACGTTTGTTTTTGTTCTGACACGTCTATAAATCAACAGCATTTCCCATTTACAAGACTCTGGGGGGGGGGGGGGGTTATCGGTAAAGTTTGTTCAATAACACACTGAAGTACTTTACAAACCCTTGTGTGAAATGTTATCTTTTTTTTTTTTTAAATGTTCAGTCCAGAGACATGTTTTGCATTATTTTGCATCACTGATCACATTTTATTTAGTTTTCATTCTTTGTTGAAAACTCCTGTAATCGTATCTGTTCCCTTCTCTGATGTTTTCCTCTCCATCAGCCTCCTGCAAACGTCTCCACGTGTTTTTAAAAGCGACATTAAAGAGATTTACAGACATGATTTACAGAGAATTCACACTCATCCTCGTCTTAAGATTCTCCTGCTGCTCTGCTCATTTGTGTGCTAATCAGGCGTGTGACACGAGGATGTGACAATTCCACAATTGTAGGCGAGTGGTTGGTGGAGGCCCCTGCATGTAAATGAAGGGATCCGGTCCCTCGCGAAGAGTAAACAAGCAGAGAATGAGGTCGGAAAATATGCAGCAGCGTTGAGGAATTACCTGCTTGATTGTTTCCTTCACAGCGTCACTGTTAAAGTGTGTTTCTAATAGTGCGGTTTAGGACTGTGACATGTTGTTGATGAGCTTTGGGTTCATATAGAACATTGTGTTTTGTCTATTGGGGAACGGCGGCTCTCGAGTTTGTCTTCTGTTGTTGTTGTTAAACTTGTTTTGCCACCGCAATAGATCATCATCTTGATTTGGCTCCAGATTTTTGTGCCAGATGCCTTTTCTGATGCAACCTGGAGGAAAAGGGAATAAGACTAAAGCATAGACTGAAAACGTAAAATGCAGATCAACCAGCAATTGAAATTCAATACCTGCTCGACTACAGGTGGTAACTGACTGTAGTTGGAGAACAAATCACAGACAGAATTTAGTAGACTTGGAGAATTGCGTTAAACCAAATTTAAAAAGTGCACCAGAACCAATAGAAAACATTGTAAAGAAAGATGAAGGGCTTTTCTTGGCTTTAGGATCAGTAAAACACAAAAAAAGCACATCACACTTTACAAATTCATACACAACAACACAATATACTGCACGTCAGAAAAGTAAAAAATACAAGAAAGTTTCCATAACAGAAAGCAAACGGAAGATTCTGGACTTAGAATTTCAAAATTAGTAGAGATGACCTTGTGTTTTGTTTCACACACTAATTACCAAATACCAACAATTACCAATAGAGCAGCAGCTGATCCACTTCTGCCAGATACTAACACACACACACACAGACACACACACAATGATCAATACATTTTCAGTTTGACTTGAGCCACTGAGCCTTGACACAAACATCCAGAACTCTGAGGGTCACTACATATTTCACAAATCCACACATTGACCTCGTTGTTGCAGGTGTTTTTGTGCTGCAGTGTCAGTTTCCTCCGTAGTTGACTCATTATTTTACTTTCACTACGTCACCTCTTGTGCATATTGGGTTCAGCTTTCACTGTCAATCATTTGTCTTGGAATATACTGGGCTGATGGAATCTAGGAAACAGCCGGGGAAGCTACACGTTCCTGTCGTATGCACTCGGGAACATTTCCTCTGCAGGTTATTTTTGGCATTAAAGCTGTTCAGAGTTTGGCAGCTGTGTGAATAAGACTTCATAGGTTTGATTCATCCCCATAAAATGTAAAATATAAGAAGGCAGAGAGTTCTGCCCTATTTTTCATTTCAGTGTTAGTGACAGCCGCAGTTTCTTTGCAGAATATGGTTTTACAGATGTGGGTTTTCAGCTCATAAATACAACACATCACTACAGGTTGAACTAGCTGATTATTGCCTCCACCGAGGAGGATATGTTTTGGCCCCTTTCTCTTGGTATGTTTGTTGGTTGGTTTATTTGTATGTTAGTTAGAAGGATTACGTAAAAACTACTGAACTGATTTCTATGAAACCTGGTGGAAGGAAGTGGTATTGGTCAGGGAAGAATCCATTAGATTCTAGTGTGGGTCTGGATCAGGGAGCGGATCCAGGAATTAGTTTTTCACTTTAATATAGTTTTTTACCAGGGAATAATTAATACATCTTGCTGAGGAAAACCAGGCACATTCAGGGAACTGATATTTATGAGTGTGTGAATCTTTTTTGCATCTTGATTGAGTGTCAGGCCTTGGTCTAAAGTTTTTGAATGATTTTGTCGGATCATATCTTGTAGTTGATTATTTTTATTGTGTGGTATTGATAATTATAAGTCTCAGTATGTCTTCCACAACTGTACAATGCATTAGTATTATGCATGAGGCTGAAAACAGTTTAAGACGTTATAGAATCTACATTTTAGTTTAAACTTTGTCACATTTTGCTCAGATGGGAGACTTATCTTTTTTGGACTCATGTTAGACGTAGAGTCCTGTGAGCATTTTGGTTTAAATCAACATAAAAGGGCGATAACACAAAGTCAAGTTTTCCGATGCCACAGGTTTGACTCAAGGTCGATCTCCTCAATCCAGTCAAAGCCTTTAAGTTTTATTAATCCCCATGAAATTTAAGTTTCAGGTGTAGCCAGAGAGAAACATTGACGTTAGTCCTGATCTCAGCTCTCTTTATTTATTATACATCATTTTGTTCTCATTGAACTGGTGGATTCTGTTCTCTAAGCTGCCAACCCACATATAACTATGACTCAAGCATTGATGCAGCATAGCAAATGTGTCTTTGGTGCGTTGACCGTTTCCTGCTCTCAAATCCCCGCTCTGCTGGAAGACTTGAGCTCATGTGTGTGTTTGTGTGTGTGTGTGTGTGTGTGTGTGTCTCCTCTGCAGAGATCCGCGAGGCCTTCAAAGTGTTCGACCGTGATGGAAACGGATTCATCTCAAAGCAGGAGCTGGGGATGGCCATGCGCTCCCTCGGCTACATGCCAAACGAGGTGGAGCTGGAAGTCATCATCCAGAGACTGGACATGGACGGTGAGGCACATCCACAGATTGATATCATCTCAAATCACAGTATAGTACAGAAACTTGACTCTATTTGTGTAGCGTAGTGTAGTATGTCGTGAAAGCAGTGAACGACAAACACCAACTGTTCCTCCTTTCTACAGGCGACGGCCAGGTGGACTTTGAGGAGTTTGTCACTCTCCTGGGCCCGAAGCTGACGGCAGCTGGGTTGCCGGATAAGTTCCACGGCAGCGACTTTGACTCCGTCTTTTGGAAGGTGCTCATTATTCAGTCACTCATTTCCTGCCAATTAGAGAGAAGACAGACAGCAGAGTCGCAGGCTGTAGCAACCCCCCCCAAGTACAGAGCCTCTGCCACTGTACGACTTTAAAGGAAAACCAAAATTAATTATTACATTCACTGGCTTTAAAAGGAGAGGTTCGGATTCCCTCAGGAAATGGATCCTTCATCGAGACCCGGACTTCTACGTCTTTGTGTGTGGCCAGGATGTATTTGCAGACACCTTATTAGATCACACTTGATAGAATCAACAACTCGCTTTGACACCGGGATGGAAATGAAGGGGACGGAGCTCGAGTCAGATCCGCCTGCGTTGCAGCTACGTGAGAACAGAGCTGGAGAAGCTGCGAGACAACCGGCTCCAACGTGATTGTTAAAGCGAGGGGGGGGATTTATGGGATTTCTCGGTGCCGTCAGTCAGTGCAGGAAAAGAATGGGAGAAAAAAAGATTCGCAGCCCGAGCCTCCTGCTGGGAAAGCCAAGAAACCCGAGGGATCGTTGAAGAAGCTGCGTAGCTTCACATAACGTTATATAACTGAGTTGTAGTGTCAAGCATGTGCTGCTGGATGGATCAGCCTCCGGTCACTCTGCTGAACTGCAGCTCCGGCTCTCTGAATAACACAGTCTTTACCAGCAGGCACCGATCCAGGATTAGGTTTTTAGTTTTTTCAGTCTTAGTCATTCACGTTTATTTTACATAATACCAGTGCTGGAATACAACCAGGGACATTTACTCCAAAAAATATAGTTTTTTGTTACTGTATACCATGTATTTTATTTATTTTAGGCACTACTACTACTAAAAGGTATGTGCAGTATGATTCCATTACATTCAGTATAATAGTACGACAAAGACAGTAGCCATAATGCATACTTTTACTTTTGATACTTCCCTTACATTTTGATAATAATACTCAGATACGGAAATATATTTTTGAAGGACTTTGTGTTTTTATAGTTCAGTACTGATAGCTTGTTCACTCCCTCTTTGTTTTGATCGTGGGCCTACATGCTATATGCATATGCACGTGTGTGCTTGTGTCCAGCCTTGTATCCGCATTAACGTTCAATTACATGTATGTGTGTGTGTATCTCCAGTGTGACATGCAGAAGCTGACGGTAGAGGAGCTGAAGAGGCTTCTGTACGACACCTTCTGCGACCACCTCTCTATGAAAGACATCGAGAACATCATCATGACCGAGGAGAACCACATAGAGAACCCTGGGCAGTGCCAGGTGGATATAGACAGTAAGGAAGAACCTTTAATAGCAGACCTCTGCTGTTTATGTTGTGGTTTGAAAGAATTGGTTCGGCCCAGATTTGGCTCACACTGTAATCCGGCCCACATAGCATGTGGAATTATGGCACTTGGGTAGTCTGCTCCTGTTTCCCAGATCCAGGCCAGTGCTATTTGGGCCACAGTCACCATTTACCACATGGGCCACTTGTTTGCCATATTTGCCACTAAAGGCCCCCCTTGTTTTTTCGGGATCTTTGGGCCACTTTAGGCTCACGTCCATTTTGAAATCGCATTTCTCAATCGCACACAAACACTGGACATTTCCCCCAATTTATCATTTGTCAAATCAAAAATCCCTGATTGCCTTTGATTGTGACCGCAAAGATAGACAGGAAACAAGGGCGACAGAGGGAGAGATGTGCAACTGGCATTAATCGAATCAAGTTTTATCTTGGCTCTGGGCACCACAACTACATTTTTTATATTTTTCAATGAATCAAATGATCTGCATGGCTTTGATCTCTGTGAAATTACTGAAGCAGAAAGCCTCCATATATGATATTATAAATTACTGCGCTATAGTGAAAGCGCCGCCCGCACACGATACATGGAGTCATTGAAATGCAGGAAATCCCGAACTGAAGCAGAAGTGGAAAGGTGTAGCGCACTATAATAAAGTAAATTATACATCTTCATTAGAAAATAGCTGTAATCTTCCTTTAATGGGGAATGCACCAAGGGATGCAATTGAGGATTCTTTGCTTTTACGTGGTTCAAATGGTCAAATTCAACGACTGCTGGAGCCTTTACAAACCTAATCTGTGGTTTTCAATAAGAAACTCTTTTGTGAGGTGTTTTTCTCTGAGAACAGCAATTACCTCTGGATGAAAGACAGATAAATCAAAAAGCAGAATTAATTTTAAGCAGCTAGAAAATCAATAATACACTTTGCTCCGGTCCGACTGCCTTGGCTCTTTCCTCGGATGACGCTGCAGGTACGCTGCACCTTTTCTCCGGGGGCTGCTGGTTTGGTGAGCGTCGTTTAATATGCCAGTCAGGTGCCAGTCCATTTGTGTGTTGTTCCAAAACTCCAATCAACATTTCAATCTAGATGCAGTTACAGGTGTGAAAACAAAGATTTCTTGGCTGTGTTCATCCCGTATAATTGTGTTCATGTAATTGTAAGGTTCTGTGATGAGCTCTTTCATTCGGAAATTACTATCAGATGTCTTTCAAGCGTTAAATAACTCCTGATTCAATGGACCTTCAGGTATTATTTGCCTTCTCCCTTTCCCTCACATCACATTTGTTGTAACGTTTCTCTGTGCAGGTTCCAGCCCGACGCAGCAAGTGAAGCAAACTTGTGTGCGCAAGAGCCTGATATGCGCCTTCGCCATCGCTTTCATCATCAGCGTCATGCTCATCGCGGCCAATCAGGTGCTGCGGAGCGGCATGAAATAGGAGCTGTGGCGTTTTCAGCCTTGACCACCACCTAAAGGCTGGCTTACAGATAAATGACTGAGCGATGAAGCTAGAAAAATAAAAAAATAAAAGAATTCTACGGACAATCACCCAGCTGTAAAACAGGCTAACATATGACTGCTGGGGGCACCAAGGACACCACATGTGCAGGAATCTGTCTTTGGTGACAGAGACAAGCTAACAGCTCATGGAATACCAAGGACAACAGGACCTCACGTATAAAGAGACAGAGGCGTGTGTTAACTTGGACAGCTGACAATACATATCACTCTTCGTAATACAGCATTTAGTATTCATTAGCTATGTGCATTTGAGCAGTGTTGCATTCACTATGGTGGCAGCTATAGAGAGACGTGTAGTGACTGTCCAGTTTTGTATTTTTCAGTGTACCATACGGTTAATTATAAAAGAGAAGAAAGAAATCTGTGAAATATTGTGGGGAACATTGAAGAAAATGTATTCCAGAGGCTGGAAAGTGATTTTTGTAAGGTTTGGTGTGCACAGTGATGTGTGGGGGCAGTGCATGTGGTGCAACATTGTTCAAAAATAAAAAAAATAACCTCTAGGGAATAACAACAGCGTGGTAAGAAACAGGCAGGTGTATGTTTTCAGAGGAGGTGCCCATGATTGTGTGGATGGTGTCATTCATTCACATGCTGCAGGGCTTCAGGCTGAGCAGGGCGAAAGCGGGGGCAACACCTCTCAGGAGGAAGGTGTTTGGGTCTGAATGCGAAGGCAACTGGCTG
The DNA here is from genome assembly GCA_006182925.3 of Reinhardtius hippoglossoides. NCBI lineage: Eukaryota > Metazoa > Chordata > Actinopteri > Pleuronectiformes > Pleuronectidae > Reinhardtius > Reinhardtius hippoglossoides. The sequence continues at coordinate 23,931,746 of CM031678.1, read as the reverse complement.
GAAAGTGGCTGGACATGCAGTAAACACTCAACTCTGTCTCCACAGGGGGGCTTTGCAGGCCTCGGAGGGTGACCATCATTTATGCATGAAGTGCATGGATTTAAAAACAGTCGTCTTGACACATTTGTAAAAGTTCTTATCAATGTATTACTCATTATGACTGTGTAACAGAGCTGTTCTCAATACGTTATGACAACTGTGAGCAATTGTTTGTGGTGCAGGGTATCAGCAATCACAACAACAGTAAATTATACTACTGCATGAAAAAGAAGGGCTGCTTTAGTACATGCTCGTGAAAACTATTTCCCGGATCGCTACTCTATGGACATTGTGCCTCACACGGGGCACCTGATGATCATCTCTTACAGCAACCGAAGAGCAAACTCCTTCAAGATGTTCGCCACTCGACCATTTAAAAAATATGCATCGAACTGATCTAGCTAGGGTTGGGGGTGTAAATCTGCAGGACTGTGTTTTGTGTCTTTTTCGTCTGGAAGTGTTGCTATAGAGCAATAACTGTGTGTAAAATAGTCATCACAGGATTCTTCAAAAACATCAGTACCGAACGACCTACAAACTGTTGAGGTCAAAAAATATTTTATAGCACTTTTCGAATTGGAGTTTTTGGCAATACAACAGACACTGGCTTTGACGTTCAAACAGTGAAGATCACAGATGAGTTGACACCCTGCGTGTTAGAAGCTGCCCGTTGCATTGAAGTAAGACTGGAGCCAAATCGTGTAAACTGTTGCAATAAAACATTAATATCTGTGAAGCAGCGCATTAAAAGATTTGTTTGGATGTAGTTTAGATTGTTGTGCATGCATCTGGGTCAGGTCTGTCACAATTGATGTGTTTTGTGCATTTGAAGCGACTTCAACCAAAGCTTTGGGGAACCAACACGACGGGGCCGCTGAACAAGAGCAAGCTTAGTAATAAGAGACAATAAAAAAAAACATTTGAAGGATTAAAAAATCTGAAATCCCACAGTTACCTATGCACACTATTTTAGGAGACGCTCGAGAAAGGATTCAGTCGAACCTGAAACCAGCGAGAGGGGGGGGGGGGGGGGGGGGGATGTCTCACAGCCAAATTAGAATTTTTGACAGGGCAGCATTGTGTTTGAAAAGTCAAAAGAAAAAAATCCCCTTCACAACGCCTTCAAAAATAAGACAGTGAAATACAGAGAGCTGAATAATTCACATCTCATAAATATCCCCACGTTAGGATCGCTACTGGCAGCTCCCCAAACTTGGATCTCGCACAAGAGCCGCAACCTGAATTAGACTTTACCCTTTCGCCCAGAGCCGAGCCGGATAATGATTATCTGATGCACTCGGGCAATTTGTCAAAAGTGTCGAGGCTGCGGGGAAAACACTCCGATTAAAAAAAGAAAAGAAAAGAAAGCTCTATTTATTACCTAATACCTTTGTTTCCATTTTGCACTTTAAGATGTGCCTCAGCGCACAACAACAACTCACCGCCATGATTGTCCATCCATGTTTAGATATAGTTAGGCATAAAATTACTTTACCGTAGATGTATATTTTTGTGAAAGGAGCGCGACGGTATAGAATATTTACTGACTGACAAACGATAATGTCTCATTAGTTTTCTATCGGAGCATTACTGAGGGAACATTCTCATGCGGAATAAAAAATGTATAATTTGATTTGTTGCCTTATTCTTTGAGACACTTGTGCATAGACATAAACATACATGTGTGTCATGGGTTTATTGTTTGTCATCAGAGCAAAATATACAAACCAATATTCATTTTCTTTTTACAGGTGAAAATACCAGTATGAACTTGTTGATAGTCTACTGAATGTTATATTTCCATTGAACTGTACTTTGATACTCGTCTTTGGATCTTGCAAAAATGTTTATTGACCATGTGATATCTGTTCATTGACTCCACCCGATGTTCTTCTATGTGTGTGGAATGGTATTTCACATGAATAAAAAATCATACGCCGACCGTGTTGCGTGTCTGAATAATTTTGCGATTGTCAAATCCCCAATCACGGGGCCGGGGACGACTCTATGAAAAGCTGGGGATCAGTTTCACGGTATTGAGTGACATCTTGACATTTCAGATTGAAATCCATGGAACAGAATGGATTTTCCCAGCTTGGCTGAATCCAGTGATTGCTTTATTCCAGTTTGAGATGCCCTTTGGCTTAGCGGAGTATTTTGAGCCCTGTCATCTGTCACATTTATCCCCAAAAAATCACTTCTTATATCTCATGTCCACCTGTGATGGTCAAACAATCCTGGTCATTTAAAGCCGACTGGGAGATATACAGTAACAACAGCGTGTGGATGTCTGCTGGTTTACATGTACAGCAAATGCTATTATCTTAAAACTTGTGCTGTAACTAACAGAAGCTCAAACTTCCAGTACAGGCTCCCATTCCCCCTTGAGGAATGGGCCAATGACGCACTGCTGCATCCAACACACAAACACTGCTGTTATAACATTGCATGCGTTTTATTTTGTACTCACATTTTTGGAAATAAATGTTGTGATGAAGCACTTGTCGCTGTGAGCAAGCGACAAGTGAGCTGCTGAAAAAGCCAGTGGGTGGTGAGAGGAGATTCGTAGTGTCCCTATTTGCCAGGAGATAGAGGGTCCGTGTCCCAGAATCGAGTTTGAGCCAAACAACAAACTCTGAATGATGCAAATCTAACTTTGCTTTGATGAAATAGTTAAGAGAGTTTTTGGTCCCTGTTTGTTTTATAGCACACGGCTTACTTCATCTATTTTAGGAATATTTTTTTAAATGAACTGCATTTCAACCAATATGTACAGATTTCTAGATATATCTAGTATTTCTATATCTAGATTCGACTGGAAGGGCTGAAGGATCAAACCATCGACCTACTGGTTGGGTCGACTCTAGTTCCTGAGCCACGACCGCCCCAACTGTACGATGTTGTGTTTATTATAATTAATGAACATCTCTACGAATTGATCTACGTGTTTTTCAGATTACGTGTTTCCATGATACTATTCTGTAAAACCAATGAAAACAACTACACCCATTTAAACATAGAGTCATATCTTAGCCTGATTTTTTAAATTTTATTTTCTACAATAAATGGCATATTAAAAGTAGGATCTACTTTCTCAGTAATTTCCACTGAATTAGAACAGGGACGGAGACTGTTGAGAGGAACAGCTTCTGTAACAAAGCCCTGGAATCAGAAAACAGTGATGATTCATGTTGCATGTTTCTGAGGCCTCGAGTAAAAATAGCTTAAAGACAGAACCTGCATCTACGTAATCCTGAAAAAACACGTGTACCAAAATGGAGCAAACGCAAGATATCCTCAAATAAATGGACAGGATTCGTTCCCAGAAAAGAAAGAAGTAAATAAACATGTTGAAAGTTGAAAATTGTCATATTTCTTGAGGCAGAATTGTATTTTCATGTATTAACCCATTGTACAGACGTCACAATAAGAGAGTGGATGTTTTTTGTGTCGTCACATTTTTTCCAACTTGACTGGAGTCAACAGGCTGTTGCCAGAATGAGTAACGGCTGTGTCATTCCCAGAGGGAGAGGAAATGGGAAAAGTATTTCATTACTTTTGTCTCGACATTAATCAGCTGCTGAACGCCTCAAGGTCAGCACTGAAATGAAATAACTGCCATGACAATCATTTGTGTGTGTGTGTGTGTGTGTGTGTGTGTGTGTGTGTGTGTGTGAGTAAAAACCTTGAAGATATCATAAAGAAAAGAAAAAGAAATGACTGAGCAGACACCAATGACTGGCAAACTGACGCTGACCTGATGATCAATGGAGGTCAGAAAATGAAGTCGCACATGAAAACATGAATCATAGCGGAAGAAGAAGAAGAGGAGGAGGAGGAGGAGGAGGCACCTGTCAGATCGGTACATGGCGGTGGAGTCTTGTTTCCTTTTTTTTTCAGGAGAGAAGCCAGATTTATCCCAGATTCAGTGGGATCAGTGACTCACTGCAACGTTATTACTCAACTGCAGGGTTCACAGAGAGAACGATTGCATCAGTCCGTAAACGGCTTTCCACTGGCGTTCTGCAGATCGCCACGGTGCCTTTGAACATCCAGGGACAAGCTTCCTCCTTGGTGGAGCTTAAAGGCTTTTCATTAAGAAAAAATATATATCTTGATGCTGCTTCAAGAGAACAAGCAAAGGTTCGACAAGGTCCCTAATGTGACTTAAGACTCTCAGTTGGCAGAGAGCCTAAAGGACGCAAAGAAAGGACACGAGAACATGTTCCAAAAATACTCCGAGATAAAACGTAAAAAAACCCTCTTCAAGGAAGTTTTGTCGATCTCATTAGAGCTTCATAAACAAAATGGGCAATTTAACATGATTTCTCTCCGCCATACTCAAACAAGCACCAGATCAAAGCCGATATGCTGAAACACAAGTGGTAATCAAATCCATTTTTGTACGGGAGTGAATCAGAGAACAAAATACGTTTCCTGTATCCATAAAAAGCATATTGGGATAGAAATGTTCACATGGGAGGAAAGTAACCAAGCGGGAAAACACTGATTGCGGAATTACTAATTGCTTGATTGTCGTGTGCACACGGCGAACGTGCACACAAACGTTTGCGAACTAATTGTTCGACGTCAGGCTCCAGCTCCGAATTAAAAAGGTTGCACGTCCGCGCGTCTCAGTCGGTTCCTTCAATCTTCCTCGCTCTCCCGGGCGTCTGATGCACATCAGATCATTCTCATTTCTCAATAAGGTGCTGAACACATTTGCACTATCCGACTAGGCTAATCGTCAAGGGACCGTCTGGAGTGTTTGCCAATCTCCATCATTTGTCGGACCTCCCCGGCTGCATACAGATGACTCGTCTGTGATCTCTATCTGACATGCAGCCGTCTCTCCTGTGGCTGTGCTGTAGGTTTGTATCTGCAGGCGTCAGATCACAGTGTTTTCAACGGGGACATTAGCAGTCACATCGGGCCCCGATTTCCAACAGAGCGATTTAAAGAACCGACGCTCGCAGCACAAAGTAGAAAGAAAGAAGGAAAAAAAACTACTCATCCATTACTGATGAGCCTGTTTAGCCTAAATAGATGAAACTTTGAATCTGAGCTTATTAATGTTTTATTCTTTGAATCTTAACTTTCATCGGGGTCCAGCGTTTGAGTCGTTTTAAAATGAAGTCATTATATTATGAGACAAAGGGCGCAGATAACTGAAGCTATTGAGGGAAGTTCAGCTGTATTAACCCCCATCGTGGACCACGAATAGATACACATCTCTCTAAAGATAGATCCACTATACTTTGACTATACTTGAGACCTCCCACAAATACATTTACCACATCGTTGCACCAAATGCATCTACTAATTCCAGAAACCCGCCTGCCTGCCACCCGCATATATCGAGGACTATTCATCACGTCTGCTTTCCACTTGTCATGTGTGTTGCTGTGGACCCAGGGAAGTGCAGTGTCCAAATCTGGTGCGATTTGGACACGTGATACGGTCGATATTCACAGAGTTGGAATAGACAGGCAACCAGGGCTCTGCAGCGGCAGCGGCGGCGGCGGCGGCAGGGACTCATCAACGAGCCATTGTTGATCTCGACAACTGCAACAACAACTAAGTCTCCAGTTCGGGGGGTTTGCGTGCGAGTCGAGCTTCACTAAACTCTTTGTGCACCCGCCGTTTATTTCTCTTTTTTTTCTACTAGCAGCAGCTCAATTACTGCAGGTCACTTTAACAGTTTCAGAAAGAAAAGCTTCAACCAGCGTCAACCACAGGCCGAGAAAACGGCTCATTCCAAACAGGCAGGTTTAGAGTGTGCACTTAGAGCGAGGTAAGAGGGAAAAGGACACGCACACACCCACTCACACACACACACTCACGAGGTGAAAGCAATACCAACGGTTAATCACCAATTGCTGGACCAACATCCCCCGTCCAGCCCGGACCGCCGCCGCCCCTCCCCTCCCTGAGACGTGTGCAGCACGTTCACAGCTCAGGAGATGAACGGTAATCAACAGAGTTCCAGGAAATCAAACGGTGTCACACTTCCTGTCGGGAGGAGGTGCTATTCAAATCGCCCCCGGGGTCAAGGCCGGTTTGCTTGTGCGAGAGAGGAGCCGGGGACCCATTCGATGTCATCAGCGCTGGACTTGATGGGAGCAGATGGAGCACTCGCTGCTGACGCAGGACTGAAGGCAGCTGTCGGGGGGGTAGAGAATTGAGAATTTGCAGTGGGATTACAAATGATATGTTATTGAGATTTGACAGAATTTCACCATCAGGGAAAATTCTAAATATTTTAATGGCTCTGGACAGAGACAATTGTTGTGTAAACAATGTTTGATGAATTTCTTAATTAAAAAAAAAAATTTGGGCATCTGGCAAAATTTCAAAGTGTTCAATTTTCATGTTCATAAACTTAATTCAAATTTATGAATTAAGTTTATTGAAAGTGGTGCCACAGCCATAATTAGGCAAATCTTTACCCAACTCTTGTTACAGTTTTGAAATACTTTTTAAAAAAAAATCATCTTTGTTGTAGTTTCTAGATTCAGAATCTCTTTGTAAAGTTTGTAAAGTTTCTCTCTTGGAAACCAAAATATTGGTGAAACTACTGAAGAAACCATCTTTGCTAAAGCCTCATCAACTTCTAAACTACCAAAGTGTAAATGAACCACCAGACAGATGATGCCAATCACAGCCTGCACACAGCAAACTCTACAGAAAGAGTAAAATGTCAAATGATGTCACCACTGGTCGTGCATGAGACACCGTAACTTTGTATTTGCACAAAAGGCCGAGAGGCTCTTACACCTAATGAGATCCAGTTGGACGGATGCTAAATAATTTCACCTTTACAAAAGCTCTTAATTGAAAGCTTAATGCCACAACAAGTCAAAGTTCATCGTTGGTCAATTTAATGAGCGGCCTGTAATACCTCCGATGTGGATAACCTGGATTACAACCTCCAGAGACGTGACCCCCCCACCACCACCACCACCACCACCTGTCTGTGACCAGCAACGCAGGCGGGATCTGCTGCAGAGACGGACAATGTCCCACAACATATAGAGATACTATATATGTACAACTTCTAAAACAACTGTTTCCCACAACTACACCGCAATCATATCCACCTGTAACCTGACTGGTAACTCTTAATGGTTTCAACCCATAGTCATGGAAGTTGTGAGCATAAAAAGAAAGGAGATGACTTGAAGGTTAAAAGATGCTCTGGGTTTTGTGTGCAAAGTAAAAAAAAAATAAAGCCATTTTGTGGCCGGGGCAAATAGTTTGAGTTTCAAGTTTTAATTGGTTCGTCATTTCAAAAAGACGTGAAGAGACGGCCTGTGGGCATCTTTAACCCTCGACCTGAGTCAAGGTGATCTCACTAATGTCCTCAAACCAAAATCCTTTTACTAGTTTAACTGCACACATCTAACTTTGAGCCCGAGACGGTAAAATAAACTTTAGCTTCTCTCATTCTGCAGGTGCAGATTTGTTTTGGGGATATTTGGTCCATATTTGCTATATTCTCTGGTTCTGCTGCATAGATTTATTTAAAATATCCATTGTGAGTCCAACAGGGTTAAAAGAGTGCAATGTTATGTCGATGACACTTTTAAACCTCAACTTCGGATAATACGATGGCAAACTTCTGAACTACGTGAACCCAGACAGAAACCTCAAATAACAGAATATAATAAATTGATGGATCGCACTGCCTCTGTGCTCTAACTGTTGTGTTTGTTCCCCAATGTTTTTCTGTATACATTTCTATATCGTTATTCCCACAATAAATACAAACATTTCCAGTGACATTTTTCTTTCTGCCATCAGCTAATGTAGCGTTTCGTTTCTCCATCAGTCTGACGGAGCAGCGCCGGGGCGAAGCTTTTCCCTCCACCGGTCAAACATCATTGCTCTACTCCCGTTTGACCATCGCGCTGAAACCACTCGCAGACGTGTGCTTTTAATTTATTCCAGCGCCATAAATCTCCATCACAGTCTCGTCCTGCCAGGTCACGATTTGCCATGTCTCTGTCTGTCTCTGCGATCGTCCTCAGTGGCATTATCATTCATGTCACGGTCACGGAGCGGAGCCAAGAGCTTGATTGGATCAGGAGTCACCGAACTCCCAGTTTTAATTGAATTGAGGCCGTCCTCTCCCCGGGAGTCTACCAGTAGCCCGTGGGTCGGAAATACTAAGCAGAGCATTAAGAATATGCATGAGATGGTTAGCGTGCGTTAACTGGAGGCTTCTCAGAGATTAATAGCCACTGAATATCAATACATAATGTTTCTTTATTTGGCGTTTTCTCGTGTTTAGAAGACACTGGGTTTGATTTTGGACTGAGCGCAAAAATTATAAACAAACATTGCTTTAGAAACTATACAGCCTTACTAAATATTTAATGATCAATGTGGCTCTGGAGATAAAAGTTGTGCCCTCTTCTTCTGAGGATAATTTTTAATCTCTGTATCTTGACTATCATCTATTGCTGCCTTTTATTGCTTTGATGTGCCGGGCTTCACATTAAGAATGGGCTGGAAAGGAGTGATGAGTTTTTTTTTCTTGTCCTCTTTCAAAAAAGCCTGGCATCGCCTCGCCACCGTGTTTTCCCTCGACTGTTTGTCAGCTCGAAATGTTTGTCAACTAACTATCACAGCAAAAACATTTTTTTCCCCACAAGCGCCTGTGGAGAATTCTCAGAAGCTCAGTGGCGTCCAATTCTGCGAACCCACAAGAGCACGAAGAACATGGAGTTCATGAGAGTGCGTTTAGGGTTTTAGTTAATGAGTCGTATTTTCACTGCATAAGTTATTCAGGAAATTAATGAGCATTTCCTTGTTTTTGTACACACACACACACACGCCACATGCTTACGTCCCTGTAATCGATTAGCATAGCTGCTCTTATCCTCCTGGAATCTCACAGAACGGAAGCTTAATTGCTTTTGTCAGAAAACCCCTCAAACGGATATCAGAGTCCCGTCTGAATCAAACGTCTGGCAGGCCCAGCGACTGCTTCCCACCAGCGAGGACGTGGAGGTCTGCTGCTCTGCTGCGGAAAAAAAAAGCCCAATGAGGCTTCATAGTCATATCAAAATGTCTTTTGAGAACAAAAGAAAGCATTAATCATTAAAAGCCACAAACGGCAGCAGGAGATTTAACTGAAGACTTCTGTCAGAATAACACAATTAAAAATGCGACGTTAACAGAAGTTCAGAAAAAAATTGTTTTGATCTTTAAAACCGGACCTTTCTTTCCTCCTTTGGTCTTAACATCTGTAAAAAAAAAACTATTTTGAGTGAGTTGAGGAACAGCAGGAGTGGATGTGAAACACGAGACACTTGTTGTTAACCTTAACCCCAAAAACCAGGTCCCACCTGGAATCTTCTCCTCTTAGAATATATTCGAGTGATTCTGTTACGCTCGCTGAGCCGCAGCCACTCAGGATGCAGGACTCAGGAGAGGGAACTTCTGCTTCATTTCTCAGGAATCTCAAGATATCATTTGATCATCAGAAGAAACGAGTTGAAACGATTATCCGTGGCTGCTGCTGCGACCTTCAAATCAAGGGTAGGTCAGGTTGTTAGCTGCATAGGGTTCGGAGAGTTATGAGCAAATAGCAATACATGTTCCAAGTTTGTTATCATTAGCCACCATGTGACAAATGATCTTATATATTTAGAGCCTTTCACATCCATGTGCAGCACTTTCTCTCTGAGAAGGAGCAACTTTGGGTTCAGTATCTTGCTCAAGGACACTTAAGCATTCAGAATGGAGATTGAACCCCAACCCTCTGGTTAGAGGATGACCGCTCTACCCCCTAAGCCACAGACTCCCACTAGAGCTGTGCTTTGAACATATGTTTGGATCATGGATCCAATTTATCTGCAGTTCAATACTCCTTGGTTGCCAGGTGAGCTTTACTGTGTGTGTACATGTGCATGTGTCCTGCTGACTTCAAGTATTAGATATTAGTCATGTGATTTGCAGGGAAATATGTGGAAGCAACCAGCAGATAAAGTATTGAACACGTGGCAACACACATGGCCAAGCCTCTAAAAGACGTCCCTCTGGTTTTCAGGGACGATTATATTGTCTTTTTTTAGGTGATGAGAGAAAGAAGGTTCATGAGCTCAGCCGCTGCAACAGCCAAGGTCTTAGGTGTCAAGCTGAAGTATCCTTGAGAGAGGGATGGATATACCCCCCCGCTCCGTCAGTGACAGACCCCTTGATTAGATAATGGGCTAAACTGTAATTCACACCTGCTCATGTTCAGTTTTTGTCGTCCGTCCAGTTGTAGGTTGAACTGCACTCACCACAGGGTCAGAGTTGTCACCGTCTCACAAACCTTGAATTATCGACGAGTCTATAAATTGAATCCAGGATTCTTGTCACGGCAGCGACAGATGACGCTGGGAGAGCGGAACTGTCACGGCCCGAATCAAAGAGCAGGAGAACCGAGTCATTCAGAGCAGCTCTACAGCCAAAGTCCTGAACATTAGATCGTGTGATGTGAGCGAGTTTCACTAATCTCACCTTTAATGGGATCGTTTTGTGATGAGGAAGCCAAAAGGGACACAAGCCCAGGTTTCTTTGGATCAAGCACATTTTTTTACTTTTGATTTGATGGCTTCATTTGCTGCCATTGGCCGTGAGCATCAGCAGAACTTCAAGTGGCAGCGTGTGAGATGCTTTTCTTCGACACTTCATGAAGTCGCCATCTGCCACAAACAGGATTTCCACCTAAGGAAACACGTTAATGTAATTGTCCGATAACAGAAGGGGACACGAGATTGGATTGAAGGCCACCACAGTTAGTGCATTTATGGGATTGTCTATTCTGTGTCAGTGTCCTTTACCACCTCCACCAGCAGATATTACCCCTTCACATTAAAGGTCTAGACCAAAAGCAATATCCTATAAAACTGTTGTAATGTTTCATATTGGTTGCTGTTCTTAAAAGGTGAGGTCTTTGTAGTGTGTATGGCAACAAAGAAAAAAACATAAATCTAAATTAGATGAACCTGAAAATACTTGACGATCATAAACATGACAAAATAGTAAATTGATCATTTTTAAGTCAGCACTTACATCAAAATCTTCAGTTTGCTAAAGGTTGGCAAAAAATACACCATTTAATAAAACCTTCGGATAAAAATATGGACATAATTTAATGTGGTTGTATTTGAGACAAAAGGGCTGATGTGGGTAACATGCAAATGACTCCACTCAAATCAAGCTCCCAGGAAACGGGATCTCTCAGCCTTTCTGTGGTTCTGGCTGTAAAGGCTCTACGTTCTCCTGTGTCACCAAGCGCTGCAGATTTAATACTGTTGCTGCTGATCAAATATTCATCCATACTGTACAGCGAGTGGCCATTTAAACCACGGGGGGGATGCCACTTGTCCTGCCATTCCCCTTCACCCAGGTAATCAGACCCAAATTGAAAATATCCGACTACCAATTTCCCTCTGAGTTTCAATATCCCTGCCTGCCGGTGTGATGTCACATTCCCTGCTGGCTCCAAAAAAAAGGGGGAAACAATATAAGTAGCTCATGAATGAGATTTGAATTTCATGGCTCAATATCATTTAGAGGCAGTAATTGGGCAATATGTATTCGGTACCCCTAAGACAAGGCCCCATTCGTTCTGATTGGAGCGGCGAAACACTCGGGTCATAAGAAATGGCATCAAATCTCCAGTCATACATGTGTTCCCATCAACTGGGATATTGCCCTTTCATTGCAAATGCCAGGTCCTGTTCTATCGGGGGGGGGAGACGAGTAAGAGAGATTGAACAGTGTCCCAGAGGATTTAACGGAAGGCTCACAGCTCGACACCCCCCCCCCCCCCCGCGGGCCCCCGAGCAACCGGGGCTCGGTATATTCTTGGAAGTATTTTTCCCTTCAGTTGCTAATGGAAACAGGTTGTGGACGGAATAGGAAGGGGGGGGGGGGGGGGCAGTTGCGGACATTTCACTGGTTTAATTAGTTTCTTTAGCAGCTGACAGACTCGGAGAGTTGAAGGACCGGTTCCCCCCCCCCCCCTTCGCTCCGGTGGTACACAGAAAACTTCAGACTGGAAAAAAGAAAGAAAAACGCAGCTGAGATGATTTTCAGATTTTTGCTCTCAGACACACAAACTTTAAGATTTTCTACTTAAATCCAAAACCAATGGAGGGAAATGGAATATGTGTCTAATTGTGGTCACAGATTCAGACTTTACATTGATTTCCTTTTTTTTCTAATAGCACTAAAGTAGTTATGATGTGCCGTGTGTTGGCTGCTCACGCTGCCGCTTTGCTGCCGCAACACTGTGATTTCACTTTGATATTCTAAAACACGGGAGACAAACAGACATTAATGACAGATTTAACTGATGTTCAATCTCGTAATGTTCAGATCGCACACAGTGGAAAAATTGACCAGAACGTCAGACCACACGTTGTCGGAGCCAATTTTCGCAAATAACCGACATGTTTGATATTTACGATTCGAGATCGGGAAGGCTCCGACATTAAGATTATTTCGTAAACCCCCCCACACTTCAGGAATATTTGGGCAGATAATTGACACAGAGTGACCTCCAATCAGAAGCGCCCACATGATTGTCGAAAGGGGCGAAAATCAGCCTGATTATCCTCTAGTGAGCAGCAGCCTTGAGTCCTTAGTCCCTAATAAACTCATGAAACCTGGAACAAAAAGCCACAGTTTAACTTTGATGTTTAAGGAGTTTTCACAAACTGAAAGTATGACGAGGTTCTAGTCTGACACATTCGATCCGGCTGGTCGGGTTTCACATTGCACTGTAGGGCCGTCTTCCTATACTCCACATTAATCGGTGTGTAGACAGATAGTCACATCATTTCAAAAACTTTTGAGTCCCGAAAAATTCTTCAGCGGGTTCAATCCTCATCATGAAATGTCTCCCAGTGGAATTAGTTTTAATAGTTTAAATGGAGACGGAGGAATAAGCTGTAAAACTCTCTGGCCACATAAGTTTAATACGATTTGACCTTTAGCATTTTGCTGGCATTCATAAAAATGTAGAAAACTGCTCCAGCCTTATTAGAGAGGAAATGTTTTTATTTCTTCAATCTGACTGAGGTAAGTGTTTAATTGTGTCACGACACCGTCCATCAGCGACTTGTAATAACACTTTGCGACGGTAGTTTGAGGGTTAATTGTATAACCACCTGGAATTAAGGGGATGGGAGCGTTTCCAGGCGTCTTGGCAGGTCTGGTGAGCTCTCCACCGTGAGGGATTACTGAAATAAGGAACAAGGATGTTTCTCTGACGTGTCGGATATTGCCTCCTGCGAGCGCTTGTAGCCTCGTCAGTCACATTTTTTTCGCGAGCACCTCCGAGCTGACGCCCAATTATAATTAAGGGCGATGACGGGGCCTCGTCGAAGCTCAGCAGACGATAATGGTGAAAATACAAGCCTTGTTGCAAAACTTGGAGAAGTTGCAGGAGTGATGGCTTTGAATGGAAAGGACGCTAAGGAAAGCTGTTTGCAGGAGCCGGAGAACATTATGTCTCCAGATTGTCCCAGGATAGTATTTACCACACTTCAGAAAAACAGGAAGCCAATTGGATAAGAGGTGACGGGTGCGGATGTGACCACGGGTCTCCAGAGGTAATTTCTACTCCTTTCTGATTAATCTCCTTCCTCAATAGATCCTAATAGAGTTATTAAAAACAGATAGAGGAGGAGCTGAGGGGGTCACAGCATCGCCTGAACACAAGAACACATTGTGTTGGCATTAGAAAAACATGAAAACAGCATAAAGAACATTAGTTTGGGTCTTGAACGTGACTCTGTGAAGCGTTTACAACAAATCAAGACATGACAACAGAATTAATTGTGATTCATCGGTATAATTACGATCAAAACAATGAGAACACGGTTGAGAGGATCACAGCTTATACCCGACTCCTGCAGCTTTAAATAACCGCCTGCCTTTTATCCCCATTCTCTCTCTGCATCCGTTTTTTTCTCTTTGGCTTTTACTGAAGTGACTTTTTCCACGAGCGCAGAGTCTAAACTCTAAGAGACGACTTTATCCTCTGTTTGAACTCGAGGACCAAACGGGCGCCGTGTGTTCTTCCTGTTCCCGAATGGATCAGGATCAGTGATGGTTTGATTTTAGGGTTTTAAGGTGGCAATGATTAAAAGGATTTCTAATGTTTTTTCTATCAAATGTGGTAAGAGGTGCAAGACAGTGTGTTACTTTGCCAATCTACTTTATTTCAACTTAGGCAGTGGTGCGTCCTCTTAGCTGGAATCTGCCCTCTGCTACAACCTGGTGATGGGCACTTAAGAGTGCACAGGAGCAGCAGAACAGGTCAGCTGTGATAACAGTTGGAAAATGAGATCAGAACATCTAAACTGTTGGTTAACAACTTTCCAAAATATATATTCATAAATGCTACTTTTAAATGACTTTAAAAAAGGCACAGAGATCGTTTGGGCAACTGCTTCTGATATGAAATGAGCATATTCTATATAAATGTGTCTACAATGTATCAGTGCATGTGTAGATATGATGACCCTATATTAAGTGGGCCTATGTTGTGTAGATGCATTTTTTTCCATAGAAGACACAACCTGTGGAAATACATTTTCCTCCTGGGACAATACAAATCTAACTGGTAATTAAAAACACGTTGCTGCTGACGAAGCGGATTCACGATCTGAAATAAAGAGGGAGTAAACGGCTCCTTCTCTCCAGTTGCCTGCACACGTTTCCTCTTCCATTTTATCGTTGAGCCAGAAGCACCGAACCAAATCCAAGCTGCCTTATCGCCAGCACCGATGGCCGCAGGTTCCTCTCCCACTCCGCGGGTTAATTCACCTGCAGGGAAGAATTCAGGACACGTGGAGCAGCTTTAACTGAACTGAAAGGGCAGCGGCTTTTACTTAAGGTGCATTTTCCTTATTTAGTCAAGATAAACTCGTGTTATCCTTCCGTCGACCGATAAATAGACTTTTTCCCCTTTGCAGCAACATGGGACCTGGTTCTTCTCAGTTATAACTTGAGCTTGTTCCTGGATGTAAAGTGGAGCAGGATGAACACGTCCTATCACAGAAAGTGTGTCTCTCTCATTAGCAGCTTTGTGTGACTAGTAAAGCATCTGAG
This sequence comes from Reinhardtius hippoglossoides, assembly GCA_006182925.3. Classification (NCBI taxonomy): domain Eukaryota; kingdom Metazoa; phylum Chordata; class Actinopteri; order Pleuronectiformes; family Pleuronectidae; genus Reinhardtius; species Reinhardtius hippoglossoides. The sequence continues at coordinate 23,916,587 of CM031678.1, read as the reverse complement.
ACTCTGGCTTTAGGCTCGTCGTAAAAAACTAAACAAGTGAGGAATCATTTTTTACGCCCGCATCAAGAGGAAAGAGGGAAAGTGTAGACAACACGACATGCAATCGATTTCCATAAAGACACGACCCGGAGTTATAGATGATCAAATAATACTCGTGCGGACATGCCAGAGGGTTTCCTGACCAGGACATGTGCTGCATGATGATCGGTTCTCATTGGACTGTGCAGCACGCAACACCTCCCCTCCTTCCCCTGGTCACTGACTGCCACTGTGTGGTCATAAATATTTAACACAACTCTGCTGCAGTCACAGGTTTAAACTCTCGGACTTTATAAGCGTCAAGAAACGTGATTCTCACCTTTAAAGATTATAAACGGTGGAGCGACTTAAAGATAAAGTGAAAAACAAAACGTGGTTCTCATTGCTCTTTCCTGAAAGAACAGGTGACTCTACCTCTGGAAAACTAATCTCGTCTCTGGGTAAAAAAAACAAAAAGAAAGTAATCTACTCTTGCAAAAACAATTGTGTTCTACCAACACTGCAGCCTCCGTCATCCATCATCATTAGAGAGGAGAAAGAAGAAGAAGAAAGCAGCTCCTGGCATCGAACTGCCTGCGTTTCTGAGCCCATTCTGTTTTTGTGATGATGCACTTTCTTCCATTCAAGTCCGGTCACTTTGACGGCTCGGCTGACACGACATCAGCTGTGACATTAGAGTGGGGCCAAAGTGACGTGTTTAATCTTTTCTAAAACAACAACAACAACAGAGAATGTCTGGATGTTGGCGTCAGCGCTTTCTTTTTTCTTGCACATCGCAAAAAAATCGAGGATGACGATTTCTGTTCGATTTGTCACATGCAATCTGCACCAGTAGTGTCCTCAGAGGACCAGACGCACGGCAGTCACAACACGGGTGTGAACAACAGAGTGCAGATTAAACAAAAAGTTCAGTATCTGTATTTAAATGTTCACAAAGCAGCGTGGATTAAAAGTAACCGAACACTTAAATGTGTTTTTGAGCTGCAACAAAATTATAGACAGTTTTTTGATGAAACACATTAATGCTGTTTTTAATTTCACATTTATTCCCACATTTACAAAACCATGTCATACAGTAGATGGCTCATAACGCCCCCTAGTGTTTACAAACCGTCTCAGACCTTGCAGGCCTGATGCTACAACAGTTCGGGACGTCTCTACATTTATATTTCAAAATGGAAGTCTCTCGCCACCAGCGTCCGATCGTGTCTGGAAAGACGCGTCTCTTTTCAAATTAAATAAAATCTGAGCTGAAACTAAAGGCCTAAATCAACAATGTCTTCCAGTCAGAGACGTCCCCCAAAGACCACAACCAAGACCACAACCTAGTCCTTGGCCATTGCTTTAACCTTGGCTGCCCCAAACGGTTCAATGAAACTCTGGAGGCGAGTAACTCTCTACTTTTTTTATGACATTTCTTTTGCAAAAGTGTGTTTGCTGCTGCTGGAGTCGTCTTTCGTAGCCGGACAAACTCTGGCGAGCTGACGGGGGAAGGTCCTGCGTCCCAGCATTTAAGGACGACGATGCACTTAAGCACAAAGTCCACTGTTTGGAACAGTAAGCAAACAAGTATTGAGTCAGGTGAACTCATATTTCAGTCATACAGGTCACGGAGTGGTGACACCGGCAGCACGCTTCGATGGTACGTCAACCCGTGGACGGGGCTCATCCCCGCGTGGCGGAGGCTCTCCACTTTGCCAAACTGCCGCAGATGGAAGAGGAGGGTGAGCTTTCGGGTCATGGTCCTGAGCGCCAGGAAGGAGGCCAGGATCTGGGCGAGGAGGAAGAGGAGGTACAGGGAGTGGACGGCTCTCTCCAGGGGCAGGATGAGGATCCCTTCATCGGTCAGGAAGAACAGCAGCACTGGCAGCTGGAACATGAAAGACAGGAGCCAGAAGGCGGCCAACTCTGGCACCTGATGACAGGCGGGGGGAGGAGGGAGAGAATTCGGGTTGGTGGACGGAGGCGATGCAGAGATAAAGCAGTCGAGGGCTTTAGTTGTACACACACACACACACACACACACACTCAGAAACTCAATAGAATAAGGTGGTTGTAGCCTCGAGACTGATTGTTTGCTCAAGCAGCCACTTCCTCCACTGTGTCGATTTCACAGAAGAGCTCTGTGTTGTGTGTTTGCGTTGTGTGTCTGCGTTGCGTGTCAGGGAGGATGTCGGCTGTCTGAATTACCTTTTCTTCAGGTTGCCGATGTAGCCCAGATAAAGTCGCACCACTTCGATGACTGTGAGGAGGATCATGCCGGTGATGAGCAGAGCCTGGTAGTATCCCGGCAGATGGTAGAACTGCAAATGAAGCACGGCTGTTATGTCAATATATTGAATCTTTAAAAATAAAAAGCTGCATACTTTATTAAAAAACACATATAAAAGTATAATTCTTCCAAAAATCTCAAATATAACTTTAAGAATGTGGATTTTTATCAATTCTGATGATCTAACACATTGTTTTTAAGATTGTATTGATGAGTTTTAAAGTTTTACCTTTGTTTTTAACCTTTATTCAACAAGAAGTGCTTATACATAGACATAGATGGGGATACAGATAGGTGGTAGGACAAGTGTGTGGAAAAAGAAAGATACAAAACAAATAAATCATGATAGTAATAATAAAATAAACAGAAAACACATAATATAAAGACAAAAGGTAAAAATAAGTGTAATCTTATTCATGGGGCTTTACAGGTTGGGTTTGGTATTTTGTTCTGTTTATCAATTTAAATATACACATTTTCCACTTGCATTCATATTTCCCTTCTGTTCTTTTTGCCCTTTTCCTTTTTGATATTTCTTATTTTCTAATTCTATGGTCTCACGGTCGTTCCCAGAGCACGATTGACCTTTGCGGTACCGGCCCCAAAACCTGTGGAATGACTTCACCAGCTGAGATCAGACCTGCTACGTCTCTTACTGATTTTAAATCCCTTCTTCAAACGTGTTTTAAATCTTTTCATCTCCGTTAGAATTTATTAATTAGTTTTTTAATGTAATTGTTTTTTATTTGATTCAATTTGTTTGTTTTGTTGTTTTATCCTTCTGTGAAGCTCTTTGTGACCTTGTTAAGAAAAGTGCAATACAAACACAGATTTTAATATTATTCATTGTTCATATATTATTTGTTGAAATACATTTATTATGTATTAATCTGTGTTGTTTGATGCGACCAATAGATGGCGCCAAAGTCACAAGTTTTTCCAATTTGACATATATTGAATTTAAGTGGATTTAACTTGTAATGAATGAGTCCACGTATTCAACTCCTCTTTCCCTAACAATAATAATAATCTAATAATCTTCAACCAACCTTCACTTCCAGCATGAACACAGCCGAGAACCACCAGCAAGGGAAATAAAACATGTTGAAGTAGAGCAGCATCTGCAGAGGGAGGTGCGAGACCAGCTCGTTCACCACTGCAACACAACGAACACAACACACATCACATGATCATAAGTTTGTTGCTGATGCTGAATATGTAAGCTTCTGAAATTGAAATAAGAACTTTTAAAGCTTCACAAGTGCCTTGATAAACATGTTGTGTATGTCAAGAGAAAGCTTTAAAGGTTGTAGATATACAGAAACATCATTAAGATAAAATAATCCTTCATCAGTCCCACATGTGGAAATTTGCAGTATTACAGCAGAAAACGTCAATAGTCAGTAATAAGTTACTTGCAATACTTAAGTGTCAGGGATATATTAAATTATATAGAAGTATAGAAAACTATGAATGTAATTAAACTAATATATACAGTGTAAAGACAGGAAATATATGAGAATATGTACAGTGAATGGATTAAACATGAACCGTTGATATTGCACAGTTGAGATCTAAAGTGTGGATGAAGATAGTTAAGTTATAAGTTTCCATGTAGTAAGATGACAAAGCATTTACCTCAGTTATGAGATCAGAATTAGTTTCAGTTACTCAATCACATTTTCAAATATTCATCATAGTATATTCAAAAATCATATTTTACTTAGGACAACTATAGAGCATACTACACTACACCACAGTTGTAGTCTCGTGGAACCAGTTACCGACCCAGTGCGTCCTCCTGCTCCCTGGTGAAGTCGCTGTCGGCCGTCCGGTTGTTGGTGAACACCGAGCCGCCCGTGTAGGCCAGACCCATCTGCAGGTTCTCGGGCACAGGGGAGTAAAACACAGGCATTGTGGGTAGAGCCGTTCACCATAACCGAGCCAGAGAGTCCGGAAATCTCCCGGTCTGGAAACTGTGTTTGTGTTTTCAGTCACTACTGCTAATCCCTGTTGTGTTAAATTGCACAGAGACACAAATGGACACACACACACACACAGACGCAGGCTGGCAGACACTGGTGCTAATCAGATTAAAGTGAGGGAGGCGGGTTGAGGATTAGGCTGAAGCAGCATCCTGGCAGTTAGTGGCTGTTTATGATGCTCAATATGATTTGTTTGTCTAATTGAGAATCGAGAGTTATTTAAGATCTACACAGAAATATAATATGCAGCAAAATAAGATGCATCTTCGTAAAATAAAGTTTAATTTAACCCTCCCTTGCAAATAAAACTCACATTTTAATTCAGTTCACAATATGTAAGCATTTAAATCTCTTTTATTGATGCAATTGCTTATTCAGTGACTATAGTGAAGAAAACCGACCCACGTGAATACACACACACGTTCAAACATTTCTGTGTTGTTTTCCAGATATATTTATTTTATTATTTAGATTCAAATCACTAACAGAAGGACACATCCATGTCTAACCCCCTGCTCCCAGCACCCGGCCAGCAAGTCCTCAGCGTGGAGCCTGGCTCCTCGTTTGTTGGCCTTTGGGCCCCACACGTCATTAAAGCGGCCGGGCTGCAGCGGCAGGGTTTGTCCACTAGATGTCGTCACAGCTCGTCCCTCGGGGCGCGCAGGGGGAAGTGCTGGAACTCCATCTGGCACCTCTTCCCCTTTCTGGGCCCTCTTGTAGAAACCCAGTGAGTCCAACAGGCTGCTGATCTCATCTGCCTTCATTTTCTTCACGGGAACAGTCTGACGTGTCGGGGAAAACACACACGGGATCACACACACGCACGAGCACACACACACACACACACATGCATATGGACATAAGGCTGATAAGGCTGTCATGTTGTGTGAAGTAGATGGACGCAGAGAAGATGGTATTTTGCAGACTAATAATTCGTTTGCGATTCTGTTCAGGTTTCGTCTTTAAAACCGTTAATTTCACCGCAAAACGGGTTTTTTTTAAATTAAAACTTCCGTCTGCACATTTATTTTCATTTATCCGCTCAGTAATTTAGTCTCTGAATACGATTTTCTTCATTTGAATTCAAATGACAGTCTCAAAGGGCGACCGCCCACATTATGAAGCAATAAACGAACACAACAAACACGAGACCTTGAAACAGACGCAAGGAAAACAGAAAAACAGAAAACTCCCACATTGACTTAATAAGGGAAACGAAAAAGGTAAAAGAAAGTGGACTCAAAGTGAAACAAAATGGGAGAACAGTTCACTTTTCAATCACAGCGGGGGGGGGGGGTCTTTGAGCATTTAGAAGAAATTCATTAACGTTGGTTTCACTGGGAGAGTTTTATCGTCCCTCGTCGGCCTGATGGCAGATTCGGGGGCTTTTCCACACCGATAAAAGTCTGTGGGAAACATTGACAATTTTGAAATTGAAGGGCTCACATTTATATCAACATTCATGCCCAGTATCATGTCTCCGTATATATAAAATATTGCTCAGCTGTCAGAAACTCTGATTTATATACTTTCTCAGCCTCCTACTTTTATTTGTTTCCGTGTCTCACTCCTTCAAACACACTCTGTCTCTGTGACTCGGTATCTGACAGAGGATCTCGTATCAGATGCAGGAGCTTTAAAACTTCCCCCACATGAATCTGTCTCGACGCTCGAGCTGCATCACGAGGCCGGATTCCAAAGATCCCTGAACCCGCGTCTCACCTTCACAACCTCGTCACCTCGTCGTAGAATATCAGACGGGGATTCTTCTCCTCCGATGAGTCGTACTCCAAGTTGTGGCTACGCGGCGGGGGAAATAAGGGATCAAGGGAAACAACAAGGTACACAATAGGGTTTTGTGATGTGTAAAGCACATCCATCGGCTTTCTGCTATTTTTAGACCCTGCGTGACTTGCAAGAGTTTTTGGAAAGCTCCCAGAGCTGGCTGGCACGGGACGGGGCCATTTGCTGGGACCATTGTTTTGTCTGGGAGGGAGAGGTCACGAGAGGACCGTCTGCTGTGTGTGCGTTGTGTGTGTGTGTGTGTGGTGGGGGGGGGGAAAAGGTCACGTCTCGACAAGAGGCCGCAGGAGAATGAAAAAGAGCAACAAGGATACTACAGAGCCCATCGCTCCAGGAGGAAGTGGTGGAGCTCGGGCATTTTCTTTATGCTTCATCCAACCACGCTGGGAGCCTGCAAGGACGACAGCAGACGCTTGTTAAAGCAGCGTGACGACGATCGGCCTTGTGCTCGCTTTGTTCTGCTCAAAGCTGCCAGCTATCAAAACTCCAGACACCGACGTGACAGCACGTGGCTCAACCCGGAGGTCAGATGTCAGATGAGAAGATATTTGATTTCAAACTTTTAAAGCTAAAGCATTTTATTGACTTTAAACTTTAAACTCCTCTGTGAGTCGTTCATCCTCAGGTGTGTGTGTACTCACCAGCAGTTTACCTCTGGCTACCACCAGCTCCTCTGTGCCGTTTTCTGACGCCCTCACACCGAGGGTAAGGCGAGCACCAATAAAACCCACATTTTACCACTCACTGGTTTCTTCTAGTGCTGTTGCCGAAGTTTTTACCAACAATATCAAACCCTTTCACACACTTGGACCCTTTCTCAGGCTGGACGGGACCATGACGTGTCCCCACAGGGGAGCAGCGTCCACCTGGGTTTGGTTCTTCTCACTGTTTCTTTACTGTTTCTCTGTTAAAATGCTTTTTAAACTCAGCACTTGAGAAAAACTGTCCCACACACGCTTGATTCTTCTTCTGTTGTTATTTAAGCTGTTTGTTGAGTTTTCCAAAGCCACACAGAGACCCCCGCTTTTACGGTTCATGGTTTCTTCCACATCAGATGTCATCAGCAAACATCTGGACTCTTATCACTTGTTCCCATAGAATGAACTCACAGGTGGTTGATGGCCAATGAGGCGAGCCGGAGCCTCGCAGCTGCTGACAGACGGAATTCAGCCGAACCTGATCCGTCGGTTTTCTTTAAGAAACATATCGAACCTGCGTGTGAACTAAAAACTAAGTGTTTAGATTCTCAGTTTCTGATTGGAGAGAATCTGTGTAATGTATGTAAACGCATGCATTTGTTATCGATAAGAGGCGAAAACAAATCAAATCAACATTTAATATCACAAATAATTTTAGGACTCTTTGCAGGAAAATGTCATATTGACAAATGTGGAACACGACACCAATAGACTCTCAATTTATCCCTTTTTGTTTTGCTCTCCACAATCTCATACAGACATATTGATTACAGCTGCTAATTAATCTGCAATGGATGAAACCCGGTGACGGCCGGCTCCCAGTTTTATACTGAGCTAAGATATGAGTTAATGATCTTCAGTCTCATGAAGAAAGTAAATGAGCATCCATCCATTATCTGTTCTTTGATGGAGGGGGGGGGGGGCTGTAGAGCCAATCAGCTGCATGTGTTTGGACAGTGGGACGAGCCGGAGAACCGGTGTACCTGGAGAAACCCACACAGATATGAGGAAAAAACATGAAAACCTTCCTGCTGATTTCATAAAGAATATTTCTCTAAGTTTGTATATTCTTGTAAGGCAGAAATAAAAACTTCATGTCTGTTGTGTTCCGTCTTTACTCTCTCTCTCTCTCCCCCTCTTCTCTCCCCCCCCCCCTCTCCTCCCCCCCCCTCTCTCTCTCTCTCTCTCTCTCATTGCTGTTGTTGCACAAGTCGAACACTCGAATTCCCCGGTGTGCTCTGGTATGAAATCAGACCTTACGAGAGAACGCGGGCACATTTGCACTTGAAGAGGAAAACATCTCCTCCATCTGTCCGAGTTTACCCCGACTCCCTCTGTCCTGTGAAAAGGCAGACGCACCGGGTCGCCACACGAGGGCGGCGACACCCACGCGCACACTTCCTGGCAGTTTGGCGGGTAAATCGTGTGCTCGCACTGCTTTCGCTCTACTGTTTGAGATTATGTGTCAAACGGCTGTAAAACAGTCCCCCTGCTTTAACAGGGTTTCCTCCCCTTGGCAGCCGTCGTAATAAAAAAAAACCCGAGGGCCTTTACGCTCGTCCTGCTGGAGTTTCACGCTTTGCATCTTCAAGTTTTTAAAGTTCCACTCCAGCTCCTCGCGATCTGTGTTGGACTCGGAAAAAAAGGAAAAAGAAGTTAAATCGCCGGGATGTGGAAAGGGAGAGTTGATGAGCTGAGGAGGAATCGTAATGAGCGGTGGGGGTGGGGCGGCCGTGCCTCGGCCTGTATGTGTGGATGTAAACCATATGTGTTCACCATCAGCATGTTTCAGCTTACATCACATGGTGAAGGCCAAAAAGGAAAGGGGGGATGTTGTTATTATTCTGCTGACAAAGGGGAAAACGCTTTCATTTATAACCAGAGGAGAGAAGCAGACGATGAAAAACATTTACAAAAACAAATAAAAATTTGTACCCGGCAACTTTTCTTCTATTAGGAGTCTCTCTTTGTATTTTTTTATCAAATTGCAACACTTGCGTTTGGCAGAAGATCAAACGCTGAAACACCTCGCTGTGATCCTGCCTCCTTCAGAGGGCTCACTATAAAGACACACACACTTCCTGTCGCAGCTAAACACCGGATGCTGCCCACCAGCCAGCAGGACATTAGTGTGTGTGTGTGTGTGTGTGTGTGTGTGTGTGTGTGTGTGTGTGTGCTCTCTTATGATGTGCACATTTGTGGGAGAGAAAACTTGGCTCTAATGTCGACGTCAGCTGTCACGTACACTGAACATTTGCTTGTGCTTTAAAGGAGGAGCAGCGGCGACGATGAATATAAATGTAAAGCTTTAGTTTAAACAGTTATCTTGTGTGTGTGCGTGTGTGTGCGTGTGTGTGTGTGTGTGTGTGTGCGTGTGCGTGTTTATCTGTCTGGAGCCTCGGGGAACCTGGGGGGAAGCCGGCTGCCCGTCTGCCTGCTGCGCTGCAGTCTGCTCATAAAGAGAGGCAGCACTGAAGGCTTCGTGCTTCATTCATTAACAATGCTAATGAGGGGGCTCCACTGTATAATGTGCAGAGTGCAGACGTTACCCTCACGGAGGTTTAGGTTCAAGGTGTAAATATATATTTCCTCGACTTGGAAAAACGTGTTAAAACGGCACAAAACACAGCAGAAGCTTCACGTTACAAGTTTTTTTTGGGTATTATTCTCACGATGAATCATTAAACGAGGATTTATTTGTCTTGATGCAACATGTCATTAAAAAATCACGACAATCCGTTAATTGAGCCTTACAGAATAGGGTGTGTAGTGAAATGATGCTACGTGACAGTGACTCTAAACTAATTTACAGCTCGTGCAGTAAACTACAGCGTCACTGATTTTGATTTAGCTCGTGGTTAACGTGAACCTTTGACCCACAATTAGCTCAAATCATCCCAACACGGGGGGGGGGGGGGGCAGACGATGTGTGTTGTACAGACGTCGATGACGAGGTTTTGTTGGTTGAAGGTTTATCCAGTCAGATCTATGGGAAAGTATTTGTATAAGTTATGTAAAGTAACTTAAATTTTCAATGTACACCACTGCCGTATGACTTTGATTTACCTGCCCCTTGTGTATTTACATTTTTATAATATAACCTGATATAATACTCATGAGTACTTATATTTAGATGTAATGCAGGATAGATAGTTTTTATCTGTTGTTCTTCTCTTACCTGAAGCAACAGTTTGACATATATTTATTTCTTGAGAGTTTAATGAGAAGATCAATATGAGAGAAATATGTAAATACTGTGTCAAAAAAAACATGGCTTGTACTTTCTTCAGTGCTGTGGCCCTTTAACATGAACTCTCAGTCGACTGTCAGCTGACTCTCACATGACCTCACACAGAGAATCACACAGAGCATCACACATCACGTCAATAACTATTAACACTAAATCAGAAATTTCCCGCAAATCAATGCGTCCTCACACGTTCTGCTTCGGCAGCTGACCTCTGACCTGCCTCGGGGAGGAAGGAATCAGAAGAGCGATTTCCCCGTGGCGGTCACTCGGTCAGTATCGTGCGACTGATGCAACAACAGAAACCACACAACCCCAGGAACACAACTGTGTTTACAGCTCGGGCAACAACGCAGTGCAATACGTCCAGTGCAACTCACTTCTATGAAGATTTCACTGGTTACATGTTTATATGAGGAACAGGATAAGGTGATGGGCCTGGTAGTGACGTCATGGCGAGAGGTTTTGGCGTGGAGGTGAGAAGAGTGACGGGGAGTGTGGGGGGGATTTGGACCGACGGTTGTCCAGTTGCTGTTCTTTGTTGGGGGGGGGGGGGCAAGCAGACAGTAACCGCTGCTCCCCTGCCTCTAATCTGAGTCTGGGTAATCAGGAACACATGGCTCCCCATAATGACTCCAGTGTTGTCCTGCGAAGTAGAGCAGGGCCGCGAGGGTCATGTACACACCAGCACGCAGCCGCAGTGACGGCGAGCGCACGGCCGACACTTCCCTTCACACGCCGCTGCACCGCACCCACGGACACTAAATAAGTCCTGGCATCCGAGCACGAGTAAAGAAAAAAAAACACTTCTCGTCCAGCTGTTATCAGTGTGTCTAAAATAAATAAACCCCAGATAAGAAAGGGTGCGAAGAATCCTGACCCCCGGGCCTCTGAGTCACAGAGATGTGATGATGGAAGCAGATCTGATTCCTGTCGGAAGGTGAGTAACTCTGCATCGTCATGTGCTTCTGTAACTGAAACGTGAAAGGAGAAGTGAGAAGTTTACATCTTCACGACAACACGAGCTGCTGTGAGATCCAGTCCGTCGCTCGCAGACAGGACGGATCGCCGGGTTCAGTGCACAGAAACATAACCCGTCTGCTTGCTTTTTCCCCGGGTCTGCACGGACACACTCGAGTCTTGTGATCATTTTCCGTTCCCGATATCTGGAGCAATGCAGCAGCTCTGCCTCTCTCTCTCTCTCTCTCCCTCTCTCCCCCCTTTCTCTTTCCCTCTGCTCCAGAATGGAGTGAGTGAGAAGCAGAAAGGAAGAAGAAAAAAAACAAAAAACTTAAACCTCGGTTGGGTCAGCTTGTGGAATTATGTGAAAGCTGAAACCTCAGGCCACATTATGAAGCCTGAAGTCCCACTTTACTGCACAAGATAGCGGATGGATGGGTGTGTGAGGGATAAAAGGACAAGGGGGGGGGGGGGGGGGGGAGGAAAACAGGCTGTGGAGGAAAAACACAAAAGAAGGAGAAAGGCTTTAAAAGAACGAACAGAAACAGAAAAAGAGAGAGAGAGAGAGAAAAGGGGAAGAAAAAGAGCATCTGACTGATCTGCTTCCTATTAGCCGTCCAAATCTTCTCCCCCTAATACGCTCGTTCTGCAGAATTATGCTGACAAAGGGGGAAAATTTCAGGGCAATTTGAAGTCCCAGACAACGGTTTGCACACCCTGAAAGACACGGAGGAAAAATAAACTCTCCATCTGGAGAGAGAGAGAGAGAGAGAGAGAGAGCGATGTGGCTTCATTTCTCACTATTTGTGCTCATTCATCTCCACATTTACAGAGCGAGTGCAAATAACAACTGTGTGTGTGTGTGTGTGTGTGTGCGTGTCTTTGCAGAAGCTTTATGTCCCGACGCTGCCGGAATAATAATAATAATAATACGTCAGATGCAGCAGACTAAAGTAAATTGTACTTTTCAAAATCTCATACAATGAAGTTCATCGATCCCAAACACAAACGTCAGATCCGTGTGTTGTCGCTCTTATAACTTGTGCATCGAGAGCAAACTATTTTAGGTCACGGCCACTGCATGGGAGTTTCGTTTCTGTTATAATGACAGTCTTAAATCGCACAGCGAGTAGATGTCACTGGAAATCTATAAACACACGTCTGATGCTGGCATTTCTCCTCCTCTTCTGGTTTGCGCGCTGACCTCAGTTCTCCGCGGTTTTGGCTCCACAAAAGCACCAGCAATCCATTTCCAGTAAATGTCATTTCATAAGTTTCCTGAATTTCCACGGGGGCCGAGGAGCAACATCGAACGCGGAAAGGAGGAGCGCAATTAGCCAGTGTTTTCTCTCGACGGGGATAACAGATGAAAACAGCACTTTTCAAATGTCCCCCCCGGCTGCGTCTGATGCAACGAATCGGCCGGGGAAATGACAGCATTTTGAGGAAATCGGGGGGACGTAGCCGACGCACATGTTTGTCAGACAGCGACACAGACGAGGAGTGGAAAACTAGAACAAAAAAAACCAGAACCTTATGTTACAGGGAGATTTTTTTCAAGAATAAATTAGCAGGCCGTCAAAACAATCAAGAGATCTGCAGAGACGAGGTGAATTATTCCTGCAGAAAACCTTTGTCTGCATGAGAAGTTGCTCCACAGCTGAGAAGCAGTTGCATTAATCCCAGATCCTGAACTTACACGGGCATCGGAAAAGCCGCTCTCGAGTCGGTCCGCGGCAGAATTAATATTCCCGACCTCTTTTAAGTGTAACGTGACTCCACTTTCTTTCTGCTTTGCATCGCAGAAAAATATTTGTCTTTTTTCCCCCCTCACTCATAAATTTCTTTCTTCCTCTCCTCGCAGGGACTGAAATGGCTACCAGATGTGGTTCCAATCTGTTCCCGTTGCCGTGGAAACGCGGGGACTGGAATAGGTTTGCAGAGTCCAGGGCTTTTTGGCTGACTCATAGGGCCTCAGTTTTTTTTAAAAGCCTCGCTGTTGCTATAGATTTGGCACGACGAGGGCGCCCCGGCTCCAAGTCGTGTTTGGACTGGCAGCCGAGATGTCACTGAACCCCCCTTCCCAAACTCCTCACCCTGACTCTTTGACCATGCCTCGCGTTATTCGGTATAGTCGCTCCTTTGTGTTTCACACGTCCACCTTCAATACCAAGTCAATGAAACGAGCAAAACAATTATTCTCGGCGAACTGCAGAGGGGATATGACGAGGCCAAGTTCCATAATCATACACAGGCCTTGCACGTTTAAATCCATTCAAAAGCTGCCGGCACAGAAATCCCTCGCAGGAGATGATACACATGATCAATCACCTCAGTTTATCCTGAACATGCTGCGCGCTGGGGACACGCAAGGCTCCTTTCCGTGCTGTGACTTTCCCACAACATGTCAGGGATGAAAAGCCAGAGAGCGTGTGTTGGTACGACTCAGCTGAGAATCTCCCCCGTCTGCGAGCGGAGAGGACGAGCAGATGGAGGCAGTTGTGTCAACGTTCCTCCGCGTCCTGGCAGTGAAGCAGACTTCAGGACGTTGTCACATTGGATGTGCGACGACTGGAGGGGGGGGGGGGGGTGTTCAGACTCTGGTGTTGGATTGGTTGAATATCTGGATGGCAATCAAGAGGAAGATTGATTTGAACGATTAAAGTCCAACTAGAAGTCTAGCAGCCGATGATGATGTTCTACACAGATCCCTGAAGTAAATGCCAACATCAACACAATGCTGCGCTCTAAGGCGCCATCTTACGCCCTGCAAACTTTTCCTCTGCATTTGGGCCTTTTGTCCACAAGCAAATGGCGTTTTAAGTAACTACATTTTATTACAAATGAAAAAACTCTGGTATCTGTGTATCCGTATGTAAAGCAGAGCATCTGTGAAACGATAACATCACAGCTTACAGTCATCAATGCCGACGGCTGCTTTGTGTGATGAGTATTGTCTCGAAACAACGACAGCAGTGGCAGCTACACACCGGTTTCTCAATGTTTGGTTCGCACTGCTAAGATCACATGTTTTTAGCTAAATTTAGCCTCATTGCACCATATTACCAATATTCACAGGATTGTTGATGTAGACTTTCGCCACCTATTGGCCTGTTATGCTCGTTTTAGCATTTGTAGTCGTTTTTGTCTGGATGGAGATATTTAGTGACACAGGTTGTAAGGGATACATTCAACAAAATATCCGCAGTAGTGTAGACAAGGCCTTAGTTTTCTGTGTTAGCTATAACGTTGTGGTCAACACTAATAAAAGGCTACGTCAAAGTAGGTACGAGACTACGCTGATCCAAGTGAATCCCAATAAAACATGCAGCATTCATTAAACACACGTAGGACACCGTGCAGGAACGAGTCGAATCCAAAACAAAGCCTCTCTCTTCTGTTTCCAATTACCCATCACATGACCCATCCAGCCATCCTTACATCAACCCATTCATCCTCCTCCGCTGCCTTGTGGCCCAGTCCTGGCTGGATCCCTCTTCTCCCCGCCAAAAGAGGACACATATGCGGCGCGTGATTAGCTCCTTAGCACAGACTTTCCAATGTTTTTTCCCCCCCAATGAAAGGAGCTCTTGTCCCTCCTCTATCCTGAAGGAGCCAAATCAACAGTCCCCTGGTTTCCTCGGGGCCCTTTGAAGAGCCGCTGTGACTGAGCAACCCTGTCGGACTCCTGCCTCGTCCCGGGACGCGGCAGCAGCCCAGTAGCCCGGAGTCGTCAGAGGAAAGGGTCAAATATCAATCAGCGACTGAATGAATCTCTTCAGAGAATACAACAGGCGATTTGTGTGGTGTAGTTACTTCATATATCCCGTTTCACCTTATTGTTTGTTCTACGCTGGAATCCGACACCAGGAAAGAAGCCAACAAGAGGCTGTGACCCCCTAGAGTACGAACCGGGTCTAACTTTATCACGGCTGTCGTGGTGAATCAAGAAAATGAGATGTGATTTTTTAAGTTCTGCTTTGACTAGAGCTACATGTATTGCTTTTTTTTTTTTATTCCAAAGAAGTAAATGAGGAAACAGCATGAATTTAATGACCATACACAAATGGAAATCAAAGATGCTAAAAAAAAAAAAAAAATCCACAAAAGATAAAATATATCTTACAGTTGGTAACGAGTTTGCAGCTTTTCAGGCCCATCTTTACAAACAATGCACTGTAAGCCTATAAAAACAGGCACGGGCCAGTCAGATTAACAAATTGCCACTTACTTCATCATTACACAATGTTAAGGTTTTTAACTATATGCAATTGTTTCAACAGTGGTATCATAGTAGTATTGTACAATCCTTTCTGTATGTTTTTTTTTTTTTTTTATGTGAGGCAATAATAACGACTGAAACAAGAAACAGGACAAGAAGATTACAGATTTCCTGTGCAGCTATTAATGCCATATAATTACACTCTGCGTCATGCAGTTAAGTGTTAAACAAACAATAACATCAACAGAGAACAATTACAAAGCCAATGTAAACTTTACAGGAGGGAAGTACTGATACTGCAGGTTTGATTCAGAGCCAAAAATACAAGTGACATACGAATGAAAAGCAAATGAAGCATGAAAGCCAGTTCATCGACACCAAGGAAAACAGAAGAACTAAAAAAAATAATAAAAGAAAGTCATATAAGCACAGCTTACAAGGATAATAAAAAGTACACAATGTATACAAGTAGAAAACGTTGAAAAAATAACCAAAGGAATGTGTTGTACCTTGATAAAAACACATAAAACCAAGACATTTTTTCAAAATACGCCGCGAATGTAAAATATTCCTCAGCCCAACACATACCAACACACACTGTCTTCACCCACTGCTCATAGCTCGTGTTTAAGTGCTACTTTTAAAATAGCTGTCCACCAGTAACTGGAAAAAAAAGAAGCATTGTCCTCTTGAATGAGTCCAGTTTAAACGTTCCGCCCAACCACCTTGTTTGCTCGACTTATTCTGGGATAAACACTCGGAATAAAAGTTGGCACACGTTTGGCTGACATCGCTTAGACTGATCCACAGTTGAGGCACATTTTAACACTCAAGGCCCAGTACCATTTGGTCTTATAGTCTTACCCCATGAACAATCGAATGAAAGCACCATGTATTTTCAGCATGGATCTTCTAGCTTAAAATAATATGATCCTTAAGGGACAAACATCAAGTTTTATTGTTTATACACAATGCCCCCGACGGCATAAACAGATTCATGTGAGAAAAGAAGTAGCTCAAACTGTGATACTGACCGAGTTTCTTGACTGAAAGGGCAAATAAAGATGGCAGGAGCCTCCTGACCTGTAGAGCCCACTTCCAACTTGAACAAAACAATCTATTGTGTGTGTGTTTTCTAAAACACAGCGAAGGGAAACTGCAGATTTTCATAAACGGAGTGATTTATAAGCATGACATAAAGCAAAGGGGCATAGGGCAGCTCGGGTTTCATTTTTGGTTTAGTGGTTTAGCTGACTGAGTAAAACTTACAGTAAGAGCACATTCTGGTGATTTGGTGTTAGCACAAGTATGAAAGAGATTTCAAAAAGCCCCCTTCTTTTGCAGACAGATCAAAAAGCTTGTTTGGGCTTCAAAATACCAGTCGTGACAGAGTTGAACAAAAGAGAGCCACTCCTTTGAAATCATCCCAAGATACTTCATTTCTGAATAGAAGAGCCTTGAAAGCAATATTGAATATAGCATAACATGTAACTAGTTTTTGGGGTTCAAATTTAGTTCATTTGAGAAAGAAATTCTCATAGCACAAGGTGGACATCTGGAAAACAGAGAGCAACGAGGAAAATCTATCCGTAAACCACAAAGCTAAGTAGAGTGTCATCTGCAAAGAATAGCCTTGACGTAAAAAATGAGGACTATAACTTCTATCTAACTGTGTTTTGCGCATGTTGGTCCATTCAAATGACAGAATCAAAAAGAAAAACAATAGCTTGCAATCCTTAGAGGATCCACATTTTCTCGTTATTTTTAGTACCTTTAGTACCTGTGGAGAACGTACGTAAAAATAGCTCTGTTTTTTTCTGACACCTCCATGACATATTACAATTATGCAACCTCAGAAGCAATCCATGTATAAATATAGTGGTGGACATACTGCAGAGATGAATGACCTATGGATTTACGTCACTTTCCGGCCAAGCCACAGGCTGCTTTGTGAGATACACAGTTGTTACACACACAGAAGAAAAAAGAAAAAAAGTCTTGAAATGTAATACAAAGGTGTATAGAGGTCATTATAATACAACTCACCAATATGCCCTTGATTTAAAAGCATTTCTCACTCTTGACTGGTCCTGAAGTCACAGCACACTCACACAGGGAAATGTTTATTCCTCGATTGAAAACGATGCGGTTCTCCTCCCGACAAATCCATTTAAGTTCTCCTTCGAAATATCCATCACAAACTTTGTGCCATTTGTCTTTAAAAAAAAAAACACACTTATTTCACTACCTGTGGTGGCATGATGGCGGTCTTTTGCTGGGGTGTTTTACTTTCAGGTGTATCCAAAGTACCTTCCTTGCCTTTCTTCCTGGGTGGCTTTTTTATTGGAGTTTTCTTTGGTGTAGGATCCAGCGCTGGGTCCCCTGACCTTGAGCCGTTCAAGTCCTGCTTCTCCGGGCTCTTGGCTTCAGGGGTACCCGAGGTCGGTAGTGACGGGCGCCACCATCTTCTGGAGGCTGCCTGAGGTGGGCAGCAGGGGCTTGTTGGAGCCCTGCTGGCACAATCCACTGGAGGGGTTCCGCTTGGCTTTCTGTGGAGGTGTGGGCTTCTCTCGGGTTCCCTTGGGCGTGGAGAGGCCGTTGGTTTTCGTCAGGCCTGTCCCCTCATTCCTGTTGATGCTTTGGGTTTTCTCCTTGAGCTGAGCAGCCAGCAGTGTGGCAGCCTCCGAGTTCATATGAGGATGGATTACCTTAGGGCTCTTGGGTGGCTCCTTGGGGGTCTCCTTTGGACTGTCAGGGCTCTTCTTCTCAGACGAGGAGCTATGGAAGCTACTGATCTTCTTCAGGGCGTTCTGAACGACACCATTAATGTGCTCCATGTGACTGGGACTGCTGTGCTCGTCCCCAGACTTCTTACCTCGCAGAGGTTTGTGTTTACTGGGCGAACCATTGGCGTCTGCCTCCTTCTCCTCCTTCTCCTCCTGTTTCTTCTGCTGCTCACGGTTTCTCTCCTTCATCTTCTGACGCTCCTCACTCTTGGCTGAGCCATCACTCGAGCTCCTCTTTTTCTCCCTTGGCACTGCCAGCACCTTCATCCCCCCCTGGCCCTGCTGCTCTGGCTGGGGAGTCCCTGTGGCATTACCGTGTATCCACGATATCTTGGGCTTAGTCGACGGATCCGGAGGGCGTGGTTTGGGCTTGCCAGGTGAAGGTGGTGGTTTTCCGTTGCGCTTGGTGTCTGGTGTAGGAGCGCCTTCCCCATCCCTGCCGCTACCATCATCCTCTTTGGACTTGGAGAGGCGGGCGATGCGGGCGTAGAGAGCAGCAGTTGTGGACTCAGAACCGCTGGTGGACCCCTCACTGTCCGAAGACTTGATCAGGGGCTGCTCGCTGCCTTCTGGTTTTGTGAAGCTGGTGTCTTTCAGGGAGGTGTACTCCCCGGCATCCTCCTCATTAGGGACAGCTTCTGGGCTGGGGCTGCACTTGTCTTTGCTTTCATTCACCGCCTCTGTGGATCAATGGCAGATCACAAATGATGTATTAAATTGTGTGAAATTATCTGAATGGAAGAAGTGACGCATTCATCTTCAAATAAATCGGAGGTTCAGTGGTTTGACACTGTGGTTTGGTATAACCATTATGGTGACTAATGCTGTTAAATGACTCAATGCTTCTCTCAGTGTGGTACCATTACTTCATGTCCAATGTTACACCATAATTACCACTGGACAATGACTATTGTTTATCAATATAATGCTCAAATTTGTGTATTATTATTTTTCATGCAACATAATCTCCTCCCCACCAGAAAAGCCCTCCTCCCTGTTATTAAAGAGTGATATCTGTTCATTTGTTAATTTGTGTGCACACATACTTGAGAGCTGGAGCGGTTCCAGTGCTAAAGATCCTATCTTTGCAAATCTAACTCAAAGCCCTGTCATGATGTTTACAGTAATGATTCTGTGCCGGCTGCGTTCTGTTCACAATCAATTGTTTGCAAAGGCCTTGAACCATTCATGAGGAAAATGAGAACTCAATCAAAGCACGAAGCGAACATCCATCAAACACACGTTCAAAAAATACCCGTAGACAAAACCTGACTTACACTGACTGACTTCCAGAATAGAAACTGGTGGAATGGGTGTTTCCCACCAAACGTCCAGAGGTTTGTCACTGTTTGGATTTGCGCCATATGCTGACTTGACTATTCCATTTCCTGTTTATACTCCCTCGGTTCTCTAAGCAAAACCTAGACCTCGATGGCACACGATAAAGAGCCAGGCTATCTCTGTAATGACATTAGGAGCAATGGGGACGTCACAGCCCGGCACAGTGGGAATGCCCCTTCATGCCAAAGGCCAATTATTCTTTTTTATGTGCATCATTCCAGATAATTAAACTGTTTATTTACTCTAACGGTGACTCACCTTCGTGGGGCACACAGTAAACCGGCCCCTCGTCTCCGCTCTCAAAGGAAGAGAAGGACTCCTGGGATGACCAGGACGAGGGGGAGGGCTGCTCGGCCACTGAGGGGGGCTCGATGAAGCTGCAGTTGAAGGTGTTCTCTTGGTCATGGTGGGCTACTGAGAACAGAAAACAAACGCAGAAGCCAAAAGGTCAGCCAGAGGGTATTGTACCGAGTTACAAGAACAACAGTCTGTTCTCACTCACTCTCACAACTGCAGCGGAGTTGTAGAGATGTTGGTTTAAGTGAGTCTGCGGAAAAATTGGGTCTTTTATTGGTTTTGCGTGTGAGTTAACAGACACAGCAGCGTTATTGGGTTTTTCGAGAGCGAGAGAAGCAAACGCCTTCGCAGAAGCTGTGGAGTCTTTTCATATTCTGATGCCAACAGCTAAAGTGATTCAGAGTTTTGAACACACAGCATCCTGACCGTTATATGAGACAGAAATTCGCAACTAACCCCAAGACAAAGAGCATTGATTTGGGAGGTCTTGTGAACCAGACAACAAGGGAACAAAGAGATCCGACTGTTTGTCCTTTTGAAAATTGCCACATAAAGCTGCCGAGGTATAAATAGCAGTTTGCTAAATCGTTATTTACCTCCACGTAGAGGGTTTATGTTTTGACTCCTGTCAGTTTTGTTTGTCGGACGGACGACGCAAAAAAACTACTGAATGGAAATTCCACGAAATCAAGATTCAAATCCAGTTAAATGACATTAAAGTGGAAGCGAAGAGGGCTTCAAAATAAATGATTTCGACATGTGATGGCTCAGTATTTCTTTGTGAGAGTGAGATAATAATGAAGCTAATGAGGACACGCTCGTCTCATCCCTCATTGTGTTCGTCTCCAGTATTTAAATAACGAGCACAATGGGCCGTAACTGGATTCTTTCATCATCTTCCGCCGCAATCCTCTCCTGCTCCGATATGTAGGTCAAGTCATGTTTCTCTCTCTCTCTCCCTGTCTCCCTCTTGCTCTCTTCCATCCTCCTTCCTCCCCTTCAGACACAGCAGGATTCTGCTGACCCTTCAGTCTCGGGACAGCTGCGGTCTGTGACGGATACTCGCGGTTTTTATCTTCCCATCTGGCACGCACACTTTTGGCCCGAACTGCATTGGGCGTCAACTCGAAAATTGACCGACCACATCAGACGCCGCTATGTGCCCCGAGGTCACGTGGGTCCGTCCGTCTGTTTGGACCTCAGATAAACCCTCCATGTGAGGAGTCCCCTGACTGTACCTGCACCACGGGCCAGGAACAAACTTAAGCTCCTCAGCTGTTGTTGTTTGACTGTAAGTGAAAAGACGACCTACTTTAAAAAAAATGTCTGCAGGGGATTTTCACAGACCTGGTGACTTGCGGAACCGCTGATAATACTCTGTGATACGAGGATAAATGAAGCCTGTGTCACTGAGATTTCACACAGCTGGTTAGGGATGATTTCCGAAGTGCTCCAACACCAGAAAGTCTTGATCTCAACACCATTCAGAAACACACAACACGAGCACGTGATCGGTTCAGAGGCTCTTCTCCCCATTAAGTGTAAACTGAGCACATCTGGTTTATTTTTCATCGTAAATCTGTCTGATGTTTTTCTCTCTTGGATTCCTGTGTCCATTTTTTCTGCCTCACACCATATGACAGCGAACAGATTTAGTCATGGTCAAATCAGAAGTGGGTAATAAAGGGTGTGTGTGTGTGTGTGTGTGTGTGTGTGTGTGTGTGTGTGTGTGTGTGTGTGTGTGTGTGTGTGTGTGTGTGTGTGTGTGTGTGTGTTTTCAAAGACCTTGCTTTGTAGTTTTCCCTTGATACTGCTGAGCTTTATCTAGTTTCCCAGATTTGAGCACTTACAACCTCAGATAGAATATCTGTTGTCTTGCTGATTTGCTGAGAACGTGGAAATTAGGTTAATCTTTACTGCTACACTGATAAAACAGTTGTTCCTCAGAACTAAACCTCTGAACTACATGTTTACGTTTGAGAGTCTCGTGTCTTTGTGTTACTTGTCGGGTGGATAATGTCAACACAGGTGCAACATGTCTATGGAAACCATGTGCAGATGTGTAGAAGAGAAAGCAACGACCAAAGTAACGAGGGCTTTGGATACATGTTCGAGGGTATTTCTATCCAAGGGCACACGTCTGTGTGCTTATTTAAAGATATCCCCTTCCTGCTCTCTCCACATAAGTAAACACATAGCCACAACATGCATTTTCCATATAGCTATTACTCATAGGATTAACTGTACATAACAAACCAGCTTTGTGTGGGTGTAGAAGAGCAATAACAATCTATCTAATAATTCCAGATATCCGTCTGTCTGTCTGTATGTGGAACGCATATCTTGAGAACTCTTCATCTTATCTGCTTCAACCCAGACGCTGATAACGACGACGACGACAGCAATGACAACTGATTCTGCAGTTCGGGTTCTGCGTACTGAGTCGAGCTTCACCGGACTTTGAGTCAAACCGGTGAAGGGCTCTTTGTGCAGCAGCGGGGGTGAAGCTTCAGGGTTCTGTGGACTGAGACCCTGCACACGGTCTTCACTTGCTGCAGCTAAAAGTTTCAGAACGAAAAGCAGCAACCAGCACAGGCCAAACAAAGAGCCCATTCCAACCAGCCTGTGGACACTGCCTTTCACTTAGTCTCTACCTTTCTGCCTGCTGCTGTAGGCTGCTCTTAGGGACTGAGGAATGTGGAGCATCTGACCCATGTTAAGACTCCTGTTAAGTTAGTCAACAGGCTAACACATGGGCATTTTGCAACATTACTTGTACACGGTGGGGAACAACTGCTGCCCTTGAAAGCGACTCCCTCCAGACTGAGGGTCTAGCGGAGCAGATTGCGCCGCAGACTGGATGCCAGTGTGATCCCTCCCCTATACTGGGAGGCCCGACACACAACAGGGCCTTATTGACGCGTCCCAGCTGCAGAGCTCCACCGCCACAGTTGCTCAGTGGGGGGACGCGTCTGCAGACCTGGGGCTTTTGGAAGTGTGGAGGTTAGAAAGCTGGGCTGGAATAAGAAGGGCTGCCGGTTCAAATGTCTGATCCAGCTGTGGAAATCTGGACAGTGAATGGGAACACTATCCGCCAATAATAATAAGAATCAACATGTTTGAGCCTGAAATAGCCCGTGACAGAAATACTGGACTGCATTGTCTAAACAAGTCTAAACAGTTTAAACAGATTCACTGATCATTATTTACACATATACATAGCTGTAGCATTAGTTCACCCTATTAAAACTACGGCCAATTTTGAATTTGGTTCATCCAAACGACTTTAAAGTGTGAGAAAGCTTATTTTTTCACCCACTTTTATTGGACAGAACTGGATGAAAGTGAATCGGAGTTGCTGCAAACACTTTAGCAAAACCCGGCCAACTTTTTTTCGCAGGATAAATAAAGATGAATAAAGCAGGTGGTGCTGCTCTCGGCTCTCGCCCATGGGGAAGCTAAGAGGATGCAAGGAATGCCGAACAGACGTGAATGTGTCGGGCGTGGAGGCAACAGAAAGCAGAACTTACATGCAAACACTTTTGCTCTGGCCAAAAGGAGAAGATAGGTGACAGTGTGTTCATGTAGTTCTTTCTCTGAGGCTGTAGCTATGCCAACAACGATTTGAAAGTTGACGTCCTTCTCGCTTCCCCCTTTTTCTCATTTTTTTTTTTTCATATTCTCTTGCCACATCTGTTGCCAGTGACCCTGGTGTGGATAAATCACAGTTCTGACACGGGCTGGGGTAAATTTGACCACTTCCTGTTTCCAGCCCCATTGGGCCCCCTCTGGAATGTGTGTGTGTGTGTGTGTGCAGGACTGTGCAGCTTCCAGTCAGATTTAGACTCTCTTAACGTTGGCAGACCACGCTTCTGTGGGCAGGCCGACAGAAAGCAGAGGAGCAGAGGTTTACACAGGACAAACCAGGGGAGGGAAGAGAGACAGGCATCAGTTGTTATAAGTGACCGGGAATTGATGTCTGCTCTTGAATCTGATTGGTACATGGACGTAGTCTTTTGTCAATCCTGGCTAAAAGCAGAAAAAATCGATTTCCCCAAAAAATTGATTTTCTTTCTGTAAAAGCCTTTAACTGGATGACGTCATGCATCTGGCACATGGTCTTCACATGGTCCGGCTCTTGTCAAATACATTAATGTCCCACTCTGTCATCGTGACAAAGGCAACTCTGTCTGAGTGTTGTATTTAGAGCTAAGATATATAACGGTGGCAGACTCCAGCTTAAGTAATCAACTAACTGAGGAGGCACGTGCCGCTCACACAAGGAAAAGGAAACCAGGGCACCATGTTGTTAACTCCTTCCACGTCTTGGTCACTTCAAAACGACAACGTGTTGATGTTCTAATCTACAGGAAGCTCTGGGAAGTGCAAGAGTCCCAAGACGATGTCTTCAAAATGTACGTTTTGTCCGGGCAACAGTCCAAAAGATATTCTGTTTACGATCATACAAATCAGACAGAAAGCAGTAAATCATCAGATTTGGGAATTTCAAAACCACAGAATGTGTTTTACAACAAAGCGATTTTAAAGAAAATATTCCAGATTAAGTTTTGGTCAACTGTTGTAATTGCCTAATTGTTTTTAAATGTCATCCCAAACATCTGTCAAGGTTAAACATACTTTGAAAAACTTGCATGTACGGAGAACCTGGAGTTCTGCAGCAGCCGTGTCTCCCTTGCTCTCTGACCCTTTCTGTCCTATCCAATAAAAACTCACTGCCCAGAACATATCTTTGATAAATATATATTGGTGTAAAATGGCTCATTTATGTGCACAGTAAGAATAATGTTTCCCTGTGTTCAAATATTTTACCGAAGAATATAACAGTTGCTGTACATTTACCCTGCGACTGCAGTGCCACAACAAAGACTAATCATTTATACTGAGCAGCATTAAAAGAGATGAAGCGTCTGTTGGAGCAAGGCAACAGATGAACCCTGAGGAAAACCAGCCATAAGTTAAACTGTGTGTGATGGGGTGTAAAAGATCAGCGTATCTCCTCCGTATAAACGAGTGGGGTCACGGACAGATCTGTCCACACCACGAGTCGTCCACATGGCGCAGCGGTGCGCAGCGTCCACCCAAACAGTGCTGCCTTTGATAGCGCGTCACTCACCACCACCCGGGCCCCTCTGACAACCACTGGCCTTCTTTTAATAACACGGCCTCCTCCTCCTCCTCCTCCTCCTCCTCGGCCCGAGAAAAAGATGATGGAAACGAGCAAAGAAAAATGGGAAGAAAAAAAAAAGCCCCAGTTTTAGGGTTGTAATAATATGAACACATGGCATTTGAGGGTGCCAAGAATAATAAGGGGCTCTAAAACCAGTGCATTCCTTTCAAATGAAACCCCACACTCGCCTGGCAGCCACCATACACTTTTCAACCCTATTCATCATCCGCGGGCCAGACGAAGGTAGCACCGAAGTGAAGCGCTCACCCTGATTTGCCATTCGTCCCCTGTCATTGTCTCTACTGCGTTTTGCCTGAAGACATTTAAAAGCCTCTGGAATCGTTGGTTTTAAATATCCACAATCCACAATCTTCTCCCATCGTTATGTCACAACTGTGTTAATTATGCATCGGGTGTTAACAAAGCTAAGCATCGTGCAAACTGCCTGAACCTCACTCATGTGATCTGCCTCCAGCCGGCCGTGTCGTTCAAGAGAAGAGAAAGATTACACGAGTGAAAGCAGCTTCCGGCAGCAGTGTGGTGGGATGTTAAAAAAAGACTTCAGGGGCTTACCGACTACTTTGGGCAGTTTCTGTCGCCTCAGTGGAATACGGGGGAGTTTAGTGCTGATTCGGCTGAATCGTCCGCACAGGATCCGCTTGGCTTTTTTGCTGTTGGTAAGAGTTGTCTTGGTTAGGACTGAAAAAAGGGATGATGCCATGGAAATCCAAATGAATCATTCAAGAGAGCCATATTAGACCTGGCCCGGTGCCTCTTTTGAGGGCTCGCAGGCTGCTCACATTGCCACTAACACTGCAAACGTCAATATAGAAAGAAGTTTTATGTATTTATTCATTTAACAACTTCATAGCTGTGAGAAAAAGCAAAAAAAAAAAGGGTAGCGTCTAGTTTTTTACACACGTTATTCAAATCTCTTGGAACTTGAGCCCGGCATTGTGGACCCCGCGCGGCGAGGATATCTGTCACTCACTTGTGGTCGTCTTTGTGTCGACACAGGCAGCAGCAGCACAGCAGCGAGAGCAGGACAATCAGCAAGAAGGAGACCAGGGTTCCAGCCGCGATCACACCCATCCGCTGGTTGGGCTCTGAAAGACGAGATGTGGAGAATTCTGGGTGTGCCACACTGGCGTAGGGAAGCTCTGCATGCCAGTTTCAACAAATCTCCTCCTCTGTCATCGCTACAAAACCTTGGCGTGTAGTAGATTATAATGATTTAGTCAAAAACTCCACTCGGATGACTTGAGTGTACGGGGCTCAGCTCACTGTATGTAATTGTTATTAATGCGTTAGTGTGCGTGGATAGTAAAGACGGAGCGCGGCGTTGCGTCGGTAATTGATTCACGGTGGCTGCTTTCGACATGAAGCATCTCCGAGGAAATGAGGTTTCAACAGGCTGAAATTCACTACACGGATAATTCACGATTAATCTTATCTCCCCCAAGACACGAGAGCACTTACCCTCTCAATGCCGATTTCCTGCGAGCAACGTCCCCCCCCCCCCCCCCCCCTCATTACCGCACACCCCTCGCCATCGCTCGGATGATTTATTAGCTCCCCTCCTTTAACCCCGAGTGAGATGCACCCCCAAAGATAAGTGCTGCGGTGCATGTGCGGACAACATTTGGCGCTCGCAAGGACAAAAGACACGAACCATCGGTTAACGGGTAAGCAGCAGCAGACCGGGGATCACGTAAGGCGGAGATGGATTGTTGGGCAGTGTGGGTTCGTTGTGTTGTTATTGCTGGTTTGTGGGGGGGGCTGCTACCTTTGCACAATCATACTCTCACACTCATCATCTCTTTCCAACCATCCACTGTTTTTACCTCTACTCTCTGTCTCCCTTCCAACTCCCTCCTTTTTCTCTTCCTTTACGCCATCCCCCTCTTTTTTCTTCTTCTTCCTTCCTCTCCCTCTCCCTCTCCCCTCTCTCTCTCTCTCTTACCCTCTCTCTCTCTAGCTGCACAGGAACTGGGCCAACAAACACAGCCATAAAAAGGACACCGGTCTGGGTCTGGAAACACTATCAAGGCCCCGCTACGTAAAAGTCTCCTGCTACACACACTGACCTGAATAGACGTGTTTGTTGCTGCCAACCATTGGACATTTAATACACAGGCGGCACTGGAGGCATCTGGCTTTTTTGGACAAACACTTTTAAAAAAGGGTTTGTCCTGTTTTTTTTTTGTACGTGCAGCGAGAAATATTTGTTTTGTCTCGACGAAGGGGATTTACCTAGAAAAACACTGGTTTCTGCTGTTTCGTAAAAACATCTTAACCACAGAGCAAAAACAAACGAGGGTTTCCTTACGTAGATAGCAGGCTCCAGACACGGGATCGCAGTCCTTGTTGTGGCAGGAGCAGGTTTGGTTGCAGTTCACTCCGTACTGGCCAGGTTGACAGGTCATATTGCAGCTTGGATACAGAGAAGAGACAGGAAAAAAACAACATCTGTTTAACGTCCAGTCCAAGTGACAGATGTGCAAAACACACGACACAGACAGAAAGAGAGAGAGAGCAAAGGTGATCGATAGGATCCGGTGCTTTGTTCTTTTTTATTCTATGATGGAAGTTTGCAGGAATTTAACTTTTTCTAGTCCAAGAGTGCACTTTATCAGTAACTGTAAAAACATGCCCCGGGACCCAGGCTCACTCCCTCCATTCCCAGGACGTAAAAACGTGTGTGACAAATGTATTATGAAAGGCATCAATCCTTTTCACTGAGCACCGTGTGCTGCCAAGGGCACAGAAATTGAGTTTTTTTGGGATATGAGGTGTCTCATGACTTACTAGGTGCCATAAAACCCCGGGTCACACA
The DNA here is from genome assembly GCA_006182925.3 of Reinhardtius hippoglossoides. NCBI lineage: Eukaryota > Metazoa > Chordata > Actinopteri > Pleuronectiformes > Pleuronectidae > Reinhardtius > Reinhardtius hippoglossoides. The sequence goes on along the minus strand of CM031678.1, from coordinate 23,888,913 downwards.
GGCACTCTCCGGTGACAACATGACAGATGCCGTTAAAACAGTGGCTGCAGTTGTTCTCGCAGTTCTCGCCGTATGTGCCGTTGGGGCAGCGCACCTCGCACCTGTGACAAATAACAGGGAATGGCGTAAATAGTCATTTTCAAAAAAATTGCAAGTATGAGTCACGGAGATTATTACAGTGACAAAAAGGGTGGAACAGTGGCTACTAGTTAAAGGCACTGCCGTTGTGCTTTTTTAACATTTAAAATGATAAAGCTCCTGTGTGTTTTCTTACCGGTCCCCAATCCAGCCGGGGTTACAGTGCGAGCACTTGCCGAGAATGGGGTCGCAGTGGTGTCCGTCTCTGCAGGTGGGACACACCTCCAGGCAGCTTTCGCCAAAGAAGCCCTTGGAGCAGAGCTGGTCGCACCGCGTCCCGTTCCAGCCCCTGTCGCAGGTGACGCAGCGCCCCTCCGTCACCTTGCACGGCTGCATGCCCTTGCAGTGCCCGCACCTGTGGTCGGCCAAAGGAAACAGCGAAAAACAATTCTCGTTTATCTTGAGATAAGAAAATCCCCCCCCTATCTCGTCCGACTGTAATGAGACTGTGATGAGAGACATGTGTATTTGCCTGGTTTAAACGGCTGCACTAGTGAGAGAGAGAGAGAGAGAGAGAGAGAGTAACAACACTGAACTCTCACTGTGTTCTCTTCGGTTCACAGCAGCTGTGTAGTGTGGAGGCCACGGAAGGTAAAGCACTTAACCTGAATTGCTTTTATATGTTGGCTGGTGATTATGGGATAATGTGAATACCAACTCCCAAATCTCACTTTATAGTTGCTCCATTAAGTAGCGTGTCCAGATATTTCAGAGGTTATCAGCCGCAACATATATCAAATCTTATTTCCTATCAAGACCACAAAACCGCACCGTAACAGGCATCAGACAAGGGACCTGAACATTAGGCATCTGTAAAACTGCATGTTTCCTGTGTTTTCTGAAATGGTTCATTTGCTCTCGGCCAAGTTTTCTTCCCCCCCACCTGTTCCTGCAGTTTTGACCGTAGAATCCAGCGGGACACGGCTCCCTGCAGAACTTCCCACGGTACCCTGGCGTGCAGGTACACGAGCCGTCGGCCTGATTGCATTTGCCGTGGATGCACTGGCAGTATCGTTCACACCGCGGGCCCCACAGCCTCTCCCGGCACTGGCAGCGTCCCGTGAACTGGTCGCACGGCGAATTGTTACAGTTACACTGGATCGCACAGTTCCTCCCCGTCCAGCCCGGGCTGCACTGGCAGCGGCCTGTCATGGCGTCACAGATGGAGTTGATGCTGCAGTAGCAGTTGTTGTTGCACTGCGGACCCCAGACGCCGGGGTGGCATGTGCATCTGCCCGTGTCTTGATCACATTTGCCCTTTTGGCACATGCACGCATTCTCGCAGTTTGGTCCCCAACGGTTGTGGTTGCAGGTACAAGCGCCGGTCAAGTCATCGCACTGGCCGTTGGGGTAGCAGTTGCACTTCCCCTTGCAGTCAGGGCCCCAGAACTGGGCAGGGCACTCTGTGGAAAAGACAGTGGTGTTATGACTTTATGAGCCAGCGACCAGGTGGTGACTTTTGGGGAGCAGTCATGTCGTCCATGGTTATATATATATATATATACCCTAAATGCTACTTATCCTGTAGTTCAAGAGCTAGAAATGGGTGTTTAGTAGATACTCTTTAATAACTTGAACTTTTAACACCATATTCAAGAGGCAATTAAATGAAATGTGGTCAAAAACGTGAAAACAAAAACAATCCCTTACTCGTGTCACAGCTGGCTCCAAAGTATCCATGGCGACAGCGGCATTCATTCGGCCGGACACACACCTCGTTTTCCTTGCAGGTGAAGTTGCCTTCACAGAGCGCTGGGGTGAACAAGAAGAGGCCATGTTAGTCCACTGATCTGCACATTGAGCTGTCATGATAAATGTTTGCTCCCCGTGTGGCACATACGTGTCAGGCATTCATCCGCGAGCTGCGCCCAGCCACTGCAGCACGCCACGCCAGACGACCTGGGGAGGAGAGATTCAAAATGAGAGGGGAAAGATAAAGCACCAGACTGAGAAACAGCAAAACAAACACATGAACGTGGCTCCATCCACACCCAACTCATGTTTCCTTGATCTCTGTTGATGTGGCTCGGGCTAAATTCTGCAGACCTGTGTGTTTTGCACATGACGCATATGCTCAACACATGCTTGCATCATTTCCCCCCCCCCCCGATGCAGAGCCGCAGCCGTTGGGGGCAAAAGAGGCACATGAATATTCATAGCAAGCATTTTGCAGCCACGTTTTGGACCTGTCAGGAAAAGAAGGATGCTTCCTTCCTTCCTCCCACGCCCGTGACCTCTGCGGGGGCCCTGCAACACGTCAGCCTCCCCTGGAGTGTCTGAGGACGGCTGCTTGCTCTCGGTCAACGAGCAAGGGAGCGATGCTGTTTTCTAAAAAGAGGCGCGTGGTGGAGATCACAGGCCTCACCTCTGCATGCTTTCCCTTCCTATGAGGGAATAAATGTGACTTTCACCACTTTATCTGTATAACGCGACACTGGATTTAACTCTAAACGGCTCAGCTGCTGCACATTTTGACAAACTCCAGGTGAAATGTAAGGCGTTGACCCTCGTTGACCCTTTGACACGCAGCCAATCCGTGACAGCGGCACCCAAGGACAAAGATTACATTCACTGTTTGGTCGGAGCTATTTTAAAAGCTGCGCCCCTGTTTTGCCATTTATCGTTGAACGTACCACGTTTCCGAGGATTCTACCGATTCAAAAACATTTGATTTCTCTGCATCGCTACTCAAAACATCACATGACGAACAGCTTTATTTGTTCACAGTCTTTTTTTTTTTTTAAGGAGCTGGAAAACAATCAGTGTTGACGGAATCATCGAGTAGTTTTATTGCCGTTCCAGCTGGATTCAGCAGCTGATTTTGCAATGTGAAGACACACTGGAAACGCTGAGTAGCGGCGATAAATGCTGAACTACTTCCTTCTATTCATTCGAATTCAAGTGAGAAAACAAGACATAATGGGCATAATGTGAAAAACAAGTGAGAGGAGAGTGGAGAGTTCACTGCGATGGATGTAAAATAATGGAAGGAGGGCAAAATGTCAAACTTGTAGAGCAGGGGAAGGAAAGTACTATAAATACCCCACTGAAAACTCCACGAAGAACAAATATAGGAAGTATCTTTTCTAGTAAATTACTATTTGTAACCAAGCAGAGTACTAAAAAAAAACTCCGGATGACTTTGCATTTGATCGTGACCGTAAATGTAGCGTGTTGCTTTCCAGATAAGCTATTTTTCCGTTTCCCTCCAACAACTGTGGCTGCACAGGAAATATTATTATCTTTTTTTTATTTCAGTTTTCACTCCCATCTGCCCCAAAGTCTGTGGAAGAGGTTAAGATCCAGGAAACAAGGGCTACTTCAATGTGCACATGGTTTGTTATCACACATCTGTTATAGCATATTGGAGAATAAGGTCTGGGCAGTATTTTTGCTGCTTCTTGCTGAGCACACTTTTCACAATTTATAGTCGTCCGTGCAACAAACTTGGATCCTGCAGTCGGTAATTGTGGACTTGGATGTTTTCTTCTTTTGCACGAGCAACCAGAGGCTCAGTTTTATTCCTAGAGGTCGTCAAGAAATGCGTTTTTGGATGCATCACCCTTTGAGGGGAGCCTGTCCAGATATGTAGATTCCTGGTGTATTTAATTAATGTTCACATATTAGATCTTTACGCTGAAATATCAGCCGTTAACCAAAATCCATTTCCCCTTAATTTCCTTAAAGTCCAATCTCTTTTACTCCAGAGACCTGGCTAAGACAGCAGGAGTACAAACGCACAACATATTCAAAATACAACATATACAATCTGCAAAAGATAAACACATCTCTTCACCACATTCTCTATGATGCCCTTAATTTTTCTAAGAATATGAAAATATGTCAAATTTGGGTTATTTCCTTGTCCAAACTGCAGAATTATGTTCCTCAAAAACATTTCTTTAAAACTTCCCTAAAACCTCATCGTGTCATCTAATGGTGCCACGAATACTGTGAAGTTCGAGAAGAGCGCCCCCTACAGAGCAATAAACCCCGCCTCGTTCCAGATGCACACATCTGTATAGCTGCTTTCTTCAGTGGACTCCTCCTCCTGCATGCTACACAATGAACATGTTATAGAGGAACAAAATAGGTCAAAGTAAAAAAAAAAATCTGTGTAACTAACACTTACTTATATTGTGAGAATAGAACGTGGGGTTATAGAATAAAGTCAGAGATTGATTTCACAACGAGTTACTGACTCTACAGTGAGAACCGTTATTCGTGCATGTGGCCAACGCTGCGGTATGAAAACACTTTATCTTCAACTAAATGAGAAAAGTGGAAGCAATGAAATGATTTCAATGAATCCAACTCCGAGTGGATATCTTTAATAAAGTTGTATCCTTGAAATAAGGGACAATAAGGGTGACATGTCAGAGGGGAAAACTTTTTTAAAACACATTTTAAAACAACTGGAAATAAAAGAATAACATGTTCTCCCGCAGTGTGGTGATGCTTACCCCGGTGCTTTGCAAACATTCCTGCCCTTGGGGTTGAGCTCTTGGCTGAAACTGGAGCAAAAGAAGAGACACACCAGCGCAACAGCAGCAGCAGAACACTTCTTCACTTCCATTGTGCACGCAGCAGCAGCATCCTTCTAGACGCCGTCTTTACTCCTCCGATATAAACTCGAGATGGTGGTGGAGTTCACTGTTTTCACTGTATTTCAAACACGTCCACGCACATGATCCAGATGTTGGGGAACGCGAAATCCGTTTTCTTTTTCCCTCGAGGTGTTTCAAGAAAAAGTATCGACCGCGACCCCTACGCCATCGAGAAACTCAGCAGCAGCAGCAGCAGCTCAGTGTCTGGAAACACGGTGGGGAGAAAAAAACAAAAACAGTCACAAAAGCAAAAGTGGAAAATCTTCATTCTTCATCCTTGCAGCGCGCAAAGTATTCCACCAAAGTTTCTAAAAAAGCAGCCAGCGCGCAAAGCGGATGGATCCAGACGCATGAAAAAGGAAACAGAAATCACACTTTTCCAGACAATGTAATGTCCTGAAAGGAAGAAATATCCGGAAACGTGTGAGCTGGTGATGATAATCTGGACGAAAAGAAAGTAAAAAATCAGTGAATTAGCTGCCTGTCGTTGGTCTCCCCTCCCGATGAGAAGCGCCTTACGCGTAACTTTTGTCCTCTGGTGCGCGCTCAGGAGTGGCAGGAGGGAAATTCCTGATTTGTTACTCTATCTTTGGCTTTGTGCGCCATGTGTGCGCCACCAAATTTACATACGCATGTGTGCAACAGGGTCTGTCTTCACTGGCCTTGGATATACATTCCAAAAATCACTCTTTAACACTGAATAGAGGCAATTAAGATGGAAACAAAAGTTTTTAGATTAAGAAAAATGATCCTAATTCTAACTTTTATATTGACTTTTTAAAAGTTTTTGGAGTTTCATCATTCAGAACTTGAAATTAAAGTTATTAAAAATGTACTCCGGGGTACTAATCTATTAAAAACTGCGTGGATTTAAAGTAGGTTAAATGAATAAAGTAGAAAAGTGCGTGTGCTCTGGAGTGTGGGTGTTGGAGGGGGCAGGAGTGCTCCAGCATGTGAAACAATGGCTCCCCCATCTGTTAAGAGGAACAAAGTGGTGCTGCCACAGGACTCCTCCTGGATTCTCTCCTGCAAAAAGGTCCAGTTGCCTCTGAGCACGAGAGAAACGTCCTGTTTGTTATTGATTGTATTAGATTAACGACGAGTCAGTCCAATAGCTCTGTTGCATTCCACATCTGTCCACAGCTGTGCTCTGTGGCTCTCCGGGGGCCTGTGTGCGAGGAGACGGGCCCAAACTCAAGTTACTCAAAATGTTATGACATGTTTGGAATTTAATTCAACTTAACATCATTTGCGATCCATATGTCAACAAACGCGCTGCCAAAATCCAATACAGACGAATGCTCAGACCCCGTGTTTGACAGTTTCTTTATTAATAACTTAATAAACAAGCGATGAATACTATTTTCTAAACGTTGTGTGGTTAATGGGCGATGCTGCGCAGGAGTAAAATGTCCCAGTGGTGAAGTGAGAGTCCTCAGACAACACGGATGTTACTCAAGCATGAGATGATTTGCATTAAGGATTCTGCTGAAAGGTAAAGTACCTCTGAGTGCTGTGTTACTCAGGCAGCCTCCATGTGAGGCCCAGCACAGGTTTATGTTCTCCTATTCAGAGGAGGGGACTTGTCTTAAACAAGAGTAAAGAACATGCAGGAACTTATACAACACACACACACACACACACATATGAGTCAAAACTAGTAGAAGTAATAGGCTGATCCAAATTGTGTGTATTTCCTCACAGCCACTCATAATGTGACTCAGTGTGTGTATTGCACCATGTGCCGGTATGTTCTCCTGACACTGTGGTGTCCTGTGGGATCTCGTCCCAGATCTGGATCTGGATCAGGGACCAGGGACCAGGGACCAGGGACCAGGGACCAGGGACCAGGGAGCTCCTGGACAGTCTGTGGAGGAACCTGGTGGCGTCAGATACACGATACATAACGTCCCATAGGGGCTCCATTGAATTTAGGTCAGGGCGACACAAGGGCCAGTCCATGGCATCACTGTCGTTGGTTAGCTCTATAGTGGGTTAGTTAGTGAGTAAGTGAACTAGTTAGTTAGTAATTCGCGACTGCTGCAGCTCAGTCTACCTGTGCCATAACAAAGTGGGTCCCATAGCTAGCTAGCTGTTTAGTTAACTAGTTAGTAAGTTAATTAGTAGCTCAGTCTACCTGAGCCCTGAGAAAATGAGTTAGTTAGTTAATTGGTTAGTTGGCTAGTTAGCTGGTTAGTTAGCTAGTTAGCTGGTTGGTTTCCTCTGCTGCAGCTCAGTCTACCTGAGCTGTGAGGAAGTGGGCGTGTCCCTGTGCAGGGTGTTGGCCTGTGATTGGCTGATGTAACTTTAATGTCACGGACTCTCCACCAACCACAGTGCGACCTCAGTGTGTGTGTCTGTGTGTTGCCATGTTGTGAACCTGCAGCACTTCACTCTCTGTGTGACTTCACCTCACATCGTCCTCCTCCTCTTCCTCCTCCTCTTCCTCCTCCTCTTCCTCCTCCTCCGGGCCGATGTTCTGTGTCAGAGCTCCGGTCCTCCTGTGGCGGACCCCCGGGGCGGACACCCCCGGCAGGTGGCTGCTCTCCAGCCGGACCAGCCTCCGCCGCTGCAGCGCCCAGCGGCCGGAGCAGCGGCGGGACTCGGACCCGCAGAGTCCTGGAGGACGAGACGGCACCACCTCCACCAGCTCCACCAGCTCCAGGACCAGGGCCGCCAGTGAGATCTCCGTAGACTTCGACCTGACCCGGGAGGCTTATAAGAGCAAAGACTCCTTGGAGCTGCTCAGAAGCTTGGTGGTGTTCAAGCTCTGCTCCTATGACATCCTGGTGGATACGAACACGGAGGTAACGAGCTGATCCTGAGCCGGTTTGTCTGAGGCTTGTTCACTTGATCAGAACATTATATAGAAAACAGGAACTCAGGACATTTCCACAGAGAGGAAGGGCTCCACACTCAAGCAGGTGTTAGCACTGAAGGTGAAATACTCCATTAGACTCACTTATATATCACTAACAGTGGCAACCCAATGTTTATACAGAGATAAGCTTGTTTTTAAGATATAGTTGAAGTTGTGTTCAAGGTGAACAAACCCACACACACACACACACACACACACACACACACACACACACACACACACACACACACACACACACACACACACACACACTGTGAACACTTTGAAACCTACACATCTAACTGTTGGTGCCTCAGGCTCGAGTGCACAGCTCCCACCTCTCAAATTACACATGTGCAAACAGACACGCTTCCACTGAAGGTTGTTTCTGGATTCTCTCTGCACAGATCACATCCACAGCACTGATCTGATCTGGTATTAATCTGCTTTGCGTTGCAGCTCCAGTCTGTGATTCTTTGTCCCTGTGTACAGTCTTACATGCACACATGTGGTTCACAGCCTGGAGGCGAAGAACATACTTTGAATTCCTCCGGTTGGGAAAGAACAACTTGCTGCTTTTTCCTCTTGTCCCCACAGAATTGTCAGATTAACTTGTTGCTTCAAAACATACTTTTTTAATCTGGGACGTTATGATTCACATTAGATAAACCACATGTGTTTTTAAGCAGTAATACGCTTGTCTGTAATGTCCTCCTCTCTGTTCAGATAATGGACCTGGGTAAGAAGATTCTGGGCCAGAGAGCCTTCAACCAGCTCATGAAGATGACGTTTTACGGCCAGTTTGTGGCCGGCGAGGACCACAGGTCGATCAGGCCTCTGATCCAGAAGAACCAGGCCTTCGGCGTCGGCTCTGTCCTGGACTACAGCGTCGAGGAGGACATCAGCCAGGAGGAGGCGGAGTAGGAAAAGTTTTTCGCTATTGTCACACATTTCAGTAAAACGTCAGTGTCTCAAGTGAATCTAACAGCACCAGGAAGGAAAGTGAAACCTTAGAACAAAACTAAGATCAAATTACAAATATCAAGGGTATAAATACTCCTGTGTGATGCCGAAAATAGATTCACCAGAACGTAAACAGTCGTTACATCACGATTTGTTGGCCCAGCCGTGGCCCCCCCCCCCACTTACTGGACTAGAGAGAATTTCTCACACGATAGGAATCCTGTCACATGGGGGGGGGGAGCAAAAGGCAGAGCGGCTCTGTCCTGCGAGCTGATGTAAACTTGGATAACAGTACAGACCCAAAGCGAGCGGCCTCTCTGGGCAGCAGCAGCAGTAATGTTGCTTCAGTTTGGCCGAGGGCATTCATGCATTCTGAGTAATTGGGACATCACGGCGTCCAAAATAAAAAGTTGGACGTTCTGGCCCATTTAGGAGACGTGCCCCACAGTCAAATAAGGGAGTACAAGTTCCCCAGTGAATCTATCTGATGTTCATTTCATTAATGTGAAAAAGACGAGTGCACTTGTCAGATTTACTCTGCGCGAACGTAAAGAGTCGGCCGGAAAAGTTTGACCTTTTGTATCTTACACAACGGCTCCATTTATATAAAAGGCTCAAAGAGACTAAGAGCTGTGAGGCGTTAGTTAAAGCAACCCCGTGCAACCTTTTCACCATGAAATATCGGTTTCTAACTTCGGGAAGAGGGAGAATTGTTCCTCCTTTGTTCCCACTCCTCACCCGGAACGTCTATTCTTGCTCCATGTTACTGGGGAGTGGGTACGATCTCCTGTGTGAAGTGTGGAACTGCCGCGTCAGAATCGGGTCCAGAAAGTTGAACTGTTGATCATTTAAAAAAAGACTTATTTAAAAGTTATTAAAACCCAGAGTTTATCTCCAATATTCAGCAGGAAACGTTTACAATATGAGGAATTCTACACAGAGTTTGGTGGATTTGGTTCAACTTGAAAACCACCTCATCGCCCCTGGACACTTTGGCCAACAGAATGAGTCAGCACACGTGGCTGCAGGTGGCGCTGTTGCTCAGTAATAGTCACCTAGTGTTGCCTTGAGTAAAGGCTCGACTGTGATGTCGCTCTGCACCAGACAGAACAATCCTCTATCATCATTTCACGGTGTAATCACGTCCTGTAAGGCGGCAGAGCTTCCAGGAAAAGCCCTGTGCTGTGACTTTCTCGGCCCTTCTTGTACTTTCTCTCACGAGTAACAAGATATCACCTCTCGGCTTTACGTCGTCTCGGGCATGCCTGCTCGGAACGGACATCAAAAGAGGAATCAGACCTCAGGCTAGAAAGGATTTTGTTTGGCGAATATATATATATATATATATATATATACACCTGGGAACCTGGAGGATGGAGGACATTAAGACAGCTTGATCTCAGGCAGCGGCGAGGTTTGACAGGCGCTGCGATGATCTGTCAGGACAGCAACAACAACACGAGTCAGTTCCTGGTAACAGAATGAAGATGTGAGGAAGGGAGGCAGGTCCCGGGTTTGATGTTGAGAATAAACACACTCACAATGCCAGCCCTCGGATTCAGAGGCCTTATATATATAGACTTAAAATATATAATTTTTACAGTTTGGATTTGATTAATGCAGGCGTGTGAAGACTGGTTTTTTTGTAACAAAGCTGCCAATAACCAATATTTTGTGCCAGGCTTTCGGTTGATTGAATTATTGGCAGTGTTGCCGAAACAATAGCTTTAATAAAATCCATATTTGTCACTGGACACAAACGCTTCAACCAGAACTAACAAGTTTATTAACTCCTGCTGTTCAATGGTACTGAAAACTCTGAGATTGGTTTCTGTTTTTCATTTTTATATTCACGATTTTACCTTTTAATTTATTCTTTTAGTCTAAACTAGGCCAGAGAACAGTGAAAAATTGGCCGTCACGAATTCCCACAGACCAACGGCTTCTTTTACTTCTCTTCTATTTTTCTGACCAAACAGAACAAAAAACAAATGATGTTTAGTTTACAGTTTTATCAAGCAGAGAAAATCTGTTTTGCAAAATGAATTCATGGGACGTTTCATTTTAGTTGCCGTTAAATTGCGTCATATCTTCTTTACCATTGGCTTCGTCCATCCCTGCCATAACCTTCAGGACAAATGATTTCTGGCCAGTTAGCAGTTTTTTAACAACAACTCCCATGAGCCCACATTTCTTCACAACATCATCCTTTAGGTCTTTTACTATTGTTTTGATTGAGACCCCCCCCCCCCCCCCCCCCTTGTGGCTGTAGTTACCCATTCCGCATTTGAATGATCTGATCATCCGAATCTTTCATTGATAAATTCTCTGCCCTTTGCCTAATTTCCCATTCTACGGTTTTAAATGAAAACATTAAATCATCCAAAGTGCAGGACAAGCGTGTGTGAAATGTGTTTGACACAGTAAAATGTCAGTCTCCAGTTTCATCCACTTTTCTGCAGCTCAAGCCACAAAAAATAAATAACTCCTTTTTAGTTTTTCCGTCTTTGAAACCCGCTGACGTCTCTGATGTCCTGCGCGCTCGCTGCTCAGTCATCTGCTTAGTTACACGAGCTCCCCCGGTGGCTTATGACGAGGGGGGGGGGGGGCGAATAGGTCAAGTGTGGAGTGACGCCACAGCCGCCCCCTCGCTGTACGGTCCCCCAAGTTCGGCACACACCCATCAGTTTGTTTCTCATGTTGTGGCTGATGTGTTTATTTAGGTTCACTAAACACAACGTCGGCCTCTGGCGCGCCGCTGCCACAAGGTCCAACGTGTCCACAGAAAGAATCCCAGCTCCCACACTGACCCCCCGAAATGCTCGGCTGCAATAATGATGCAACTTTCTAATATCGCCCAAAACAGAAACGCACGCTAACCGATTTAATCCTGTTCTATTCCTTCTTCTGATGTAGCTCGTGTGAATCCGCCGCAGAGAAAGAGAGCATAGGTAAGCTGCCTCGTTTTTTGTTCTCATTGAACATGATGATCATATTACACAGTATATGATGTAATTAGAAGAAATAGGCATGCAAATTTGTTTTCACCTTCAGGCGAGCACCGCGGAGAGGAGAAACAGAAAGAGCACCAGCAGTTGGAGGAGCGGCGTCGCGGGGGAGTGACGGCAGCCGGCACGCATTCCGACAGCTCCGAGGCCAAATGTGACCGGCATATGGAAACCTTCATCAAATGCATCAAAGCATCTGGTATGTAAATGGGGAGTGAAACCACACACAGCTTTACAGTGTGCGTCTGTTTATGCACAGTGTGTTACAAGTTGTGACTCTATACTGGCTCATATACTTTCCACCGTTAACTCCACCAACGCACACGTGCTCTGCTTCTATAAGCCACTGCGTTTTATTACACGCAGCGCAGTACTTAATCTTGTGTTTACCGTCATGGTGATATTTCTATTTGAATGACTGCAGGTGGGAATTCGATGGACGGCTTCTCTGCCATCAAAATGACCGCTCTGGGACGACCTCAGTTTCTGGTAGGCGTTGAGGGGCGATTCCAGGGTCAACGCAGCACCCGATGCTCTTTGTTGTAGGGGTGGGATGGACTGACTTCCATTTCCTTTTTTAATAAAGACTTTTATTTTTTAATCTTAAAGCTCCAACTCTCAGAGGTCCTGGTGAAATGGCAGCGGTTCTTTAGCTTCCTGGCGTCGCAGCAGGGGAACGATGGCGTGGGAGCTTTAAATCAAAGGCTGGAGCTCAACCAACTTCAGGTGCAGTTTTCTTTTCCTCTTAACTGGTGATGAATGAATGAAGTATTACATGCAATGTTATAAACCGTCTTTGCACTTGGAAACACGGAGGAGTTTTATGCTGTACTTTATATCTTTAGGAATCTTTGACCAAACTAGGTGCAAAGGGTGATTTCTGTGGCTGGTTTACTGATGGGAAAGAAGAAACCTCTGGGTGAGCAAGATCACAGGAACAAATATCTGTAAAATAATACATATTTAAAGTATAAATACTGGTTAATATTATGTAATGTTAGGATGTGGTTGAAATTATACATATCACATAAGAATCACCATTATTGTTCATGTCCATCATGTTGATTCATTGTCATGGTTAGTTTTACAGTGCATGTTTCATACTGGATTTTAAAGACCAAAAAAACCCCACTCAAAATATATCATATTACCACTGGAAGTTTTTAGCTGAATTCAAATTGAGTAAAGATCAGTAAAGATGGATTTCACTCAGCATCTCCGTTTGTTTTCAGACCTTGAAAAAGTAAGAAAACTAGAATTTGAATACAGGTATTTTTTAGTCCATATTCAAGGACACGTGTCGCTGCAGAGTAACTGGGGATTTCTTTCAACAAGATACTGCTAATGTTTGAATCTCTCACTGTTGCCCTTAATATCTTTCCGCTCTGACAGAACCATTGACGTGCTGGACTGGAACAGCCTAATAGATGACAGGACAAAGACATCGGACCTGCTCGTTGTCCCGAATGTCCAGGTCAGTAGATTAAACTCCTGAAATGAAGTGGTTATAATCGAATACAGTTTAGAGCAGATGTGAAGTTTGAGCAGCGCCAGAACGACGGAGACCAGTAAGAAGCCTCGTGTTAATGGCCATGTCAATAAACTGTGGACAGGTCCCCCTCAAGCTTTCTGCTGACTTTGTAAAGCAGGAAGCTGAAGGGTGGATTTAGCGAGACGCACTAATAGGTGCAATATTTGGTTCATTTGCATTTCACTGTAAACAACGTTCCTGGTTTGTTCACTCAGCGAGGAGAGCTGGAGCCTCTGCTGGAGAAGTTCAGCACGGAGGAGGAGGAGCAAATGAAGAGGATGTTGCAGCGTATGGACATTTTAGCAAAGGTAAACAATAAGATAACGCCTGATCATCACAGATAAAGAGACACACAAGTTATCACTAATGCATCTCTTGTTAATTAGCAAGAATCAAGCAGGTAGAGTAAAAACAACAGACATTAATATGTATACATTTGTTTTAGTCAGAACAGATATGTAATATATAAACCTGTAATATATAAGAGAGGTATTTTTAAGGACCACAACTGCTACAGTGCCGCATTTGTATTATTTGTATTACTTTCATGTCCCAGCACGCCGTGGAGAATGGCGTGCGCCTGATGGTGGACGCGGAGCAGACGTATCTCCAGCCGGCCATCAGCAGAGTGACATTAGAGATGCAGAGGATCCACAACAGGGACACGCCTGTCATCTTCAACACGTACCAGTGCTACCTGAAGGTAAGAGCCCGGCAGCTGGCGGCAGATGTTCCGATCTGTCAGTGTTTAACACGCAGACACGCAAAACAACTGTAAGTGTTGTGATGCGTGACATGTCGTTCGTAATCAGATTAGCATGAGGCAGCTGAGTTGGGGGGGGGGGGGAGGAAACTGCAACAAGAACAGGATCACGTTGGGTGGAAATTGGGTTAATTTACATTGCAAATGAAAAGCTGTTTAAGTAAGAGTAGAGTTTCATTCACGGGCTTAATAAACACCTTTCACAACTTGATCATATTCTGTTTAAAATGACTGGAAACGTACCTGTCGTGAAGTAAATCAACATATTATAATGATGAAATAACACAACGATGGGGCTCCCGCTTACACAACACTGCTGCTTTGCTTCACAACGACGTATTGTTCATTTCCCCCCCGTGAGAATCAATTATGTAGAAACACAACCACAAATATTCTTCTAGCATATTTGACTGTTGAAGTCATAATGAAAGTTTTTTTTAAATAATCCCTCTGACATTGTCGCTCCTTCATTTTTCCTCGGTCGGTAATTCTTAATCCAAGTCGGGTTGAACACGCAGCCGGAGACCTGATGTAAAAATGATGTAACTGCGTTGTGTTTGTGAAGGTCGGCCATTGGTCGGCCGAACACCACGTGACGTGACGTAGGTGTCCCCCGAGTTTTGGGAGTTTCCCTCGTTGGCTGTTGCACATTTGTTGCTAGTTTACCAATTTATTCAGACCCTCTTAAGGAGTTTTTTTCAAAATAACTCTAAGCGGCAAACTCTAGGGAGTTTGAGGACAAATCTAATCTCCTCTCGGTAGGAGACAGTCACCGGTGTTGTGACCGTGAGCGAGAGAAACAACTCGATCTGCATCTATTCTGTTAAGAGAGCGACAGAGAGGTGGAGCGGCCGTTTGTCACCCCGATGGAGACAGAAGCAGATCTCACACATGCACCACAACCCTGAACTTGTGTAGATGTTATTTGGTGGAGGTGTTTGTGTAAATTGACTCTTCCCTGCCAGCTCCCCCCAGCAGAAAATCTGTGTAACCTCCAATTGAGCCGATGTGCGACCACGATGCAATGACGTCGTCCTCAATTTAACACATTGACCATTGTACCGAGTCTTGTTTGTTTTCCGCAGGAGGCCTATGACAACGTGAGCACGGACGTGGAACTGTCACGACGTGAGGGCTGGCACTTTGCTGCCAAGCTTGTGCGAGGCGCCTACATGTACCAGGAGCGAGAGAGGGCCGAAGAGTTTGGCTACGAGGACCCCATCCACCCCGACTACGAGTCGACCAATATAACGTACCACAGGTAAGAGCCAGGACTCGCTCTGTCCAAATGTGCGCCCACTTACAGAGCCTGAAAACGTCTTCCTCCCACTTGTGCCACTCCGAGTTTCCTCAGTGGCCACCTCACAGGCACAAATCTGCTGAAATGCTCAGCACAGGGATTTCATTTCGAGGAAGTGGTCCTTCAATTGGAGTTTGTGGGTCTGTCATCCTGTGTCAGCAAGCTCCTGGTGCAAATTGCAGAAACCACCAGCTGTAGGGGGGTGCTGTGTTGTAACAATGTCCTGACGCTCCCACATTAATGCGGGATCAAAGCCGTCACCCTGTGGAGATCAACATGTTTCCTCACAAAAAAAAAGAGGAGCGGCCAACCTCCCCGAGCTAAACACCAGCAAAGGACAGACACGGGGGGTTTTTTGGGCTGATGCGGCACAGCATGTGGTGCGACTCGATTTTGCAGATGGAGGTGAAGTGCATGAATATTAACGAAGGCAGAGGTCCTTCCGGAAAGGGTTGGTTCCAATGCCTGAGAAATATATTCACTGTTCAGAGATACTTGTGCGTGTTTAGTTGCGTGAAAGGTAAATCATACTTGCTAATGAGAAAGATATACGTGTGGAAGAGTCATGAAAACAGTCTAAGTCATCATATGCACACAATGTCCTGTGATGTATTTAGATTTGTACACTCTGTAGTAGGAAATAACTCACTTCACAGACAGCGGGTTTTTATTTGTGTGTTCTCTGTGTGTCTGTGATTGTGTGAGGTGTCTGGATCACGTGCTGGACGAGATCGCAATCAACCGCAACGCCAACGTGATGGTCGCTTCCCATAATGAAGACACAGTGAAACACACCATTCACAGGTACAGTTTCAATTCTTACCAAGGACACTGTCGGCAGAACACTATTGATTTCTTTCACGCAGCTTTGGATCCGTATAAAGCAAAGTGTATTTGTGTCTCTCTCTCTCTCTCTCTCTCTCTCTGCCGCACTCAGAATGAACGAGCTGGGTCTCGTCCCCACGGAGAACAAGGTGTACTTCGGGCAGCTCCTGGGAATGTGTGACCAGATCAGCTTCCCATTGGGTGAGAAACCTCCACACCGACCACACACGCCAACACGCGCTGATCTCTGTTGCTTTGACAGATTCGACGTAAAAACTCCGCGTTGCACAGGTCGCCCCCCCGGAGGCCACGAGGAGTGAGTGTGAAGTGCACGTGTAGAAGTCAGTCCGCTGCCCACGACGTGACACGTGAGCCGAGACACCTCGGTATTGACAAGCTGTCGTAACGAGGCGCCGCTGCCGGCTCTCGACACTTTGTTTGTCAGTCAAAGGCCGACACGGCAGCGGCAGTCGGTTATCTGTCAATCTGAGGCTCGTGTTAAAACCACCTTGACCAGTATTGATGTAAACAGACACGTGTTTTCTTTGTGGTTTTCTCGAGGGTTGGAGCAGACGCTGCCGTGTCTTCACAATTACTGAAATAATACAAAACACGTGTATTGTGTGTTTTTCACTTTTTTGTCCATCTCCGTTATTTTAAAAGGTGTCATTCAGTTTTCCATATTTGTCGTTTTCACTCTATTTGATCACTTTATTGATAGTTTTGCTAGTAATTGAGGATAAGCTAAACAGAGAGACGGAGTAAAGGGGTATAGACCTTGACGAAGCGCAGTGTGTGAGACAACCGCAGCTCCTCTAATTCAAATGCAGCGAGCCGGGGGGGGGGGGGGGTCTGTAAACCAGCCTGATTAGAGGGATGGAAGCAAACACTCGGTGAGGGAAGCCAATCAAAGCGACGTCCAGTTGTGACGTGCTCTCCGGAGTTTGTCCAAAGACAATATGATCATTTCCCCCTGAAACTGTGGTTTGTGAAATTGGTCAATTAAATATCACATTTAAAAAAAATCTTTAATGGAAATGTCTTTGGTATTTGCAGACAAATAGAAACGTCTTTGTTGGAATTTAAGGGGATTTATTCTTTAACTTATCTCAACACAAAGGTTTTCAAAAGGTGGAGGAGCGTAGAACAAGGTGGATGTGTCTAATAACGTGAAATCAGTAAAACTAGGCCTGAATTACCTCTGAAAATCCAAAGGCTTCCTTGTTTTAAAAGAAACTTACACAAAACAACACGAATGTGACACTAAAACAATAACTTGAGTCGTTTTCAGCCCAGCTCGTTGAGGAGCATAACAAGAGGAGAGAGCCACACATACACAAGAATTCATCAAAGACAATTTAACACGTGCAAACTGTAAAATGAGACGTCAGTAAATATAATATTTGTATTCATTTTGTTGTTAGAAACTTAAACAACACTGTAAATTCTCCGGACGTGTTCCACACTCCAGCTGCAGAAGATGGCGGCAATGAGACTAAAGGTTGTTTTCCAACCGGCATTAAAAATTCAAGAAGAATCTTGCGAGCTCCCTGAGAGATTTCAAGTCTACTCGTAGCTCCACTGTGAAATGGGTTAGTGTTCGGTCTGACGTCTGTGTTGTGATGCCTTAGAAGTTCGTACCCAGACAACTGCAACATAGAAATAAGGTTTTTTCCTGAAATTAAACACAAGTTAATCAAATATAACACGTTGAAGAAAAGTCTCTCCTTTACCCTCTTCATCTATGCCACTGTTTTTTATCCTTTCTCGTCTTCCATCCCGTGCACTTCATTCCCAGGCCAGGCAGGCTTCCCCGTCTACAAGTACGTCCCCTATGGCCCGGTGGGTGAGGTGATGCCCTACCTGTCTCGGAGAGCCCAGGAGAACAGAGGCTTCATGAAGGGCGTCCAGAAGGAGAGGGGGCTGCTGTGGAAGGAGCTGAAGCGCAGACTTTCCTCTGGGGAGCTTCTCTACAGACCGACGTACTGAGAAAAAAAAAACGCAGGAGAAGAGACCGAGGAGAGGAGAGAGAGTGCTAACGCGTTGGATTTTCCATCTTCTCGGGTTGACAGCTGCTGCTGCGGCTGTCGGTTCCGTCTCTCCCTCGCTGCAGCTCTCCCCGGAACGTGTAGCTCCCGTGCAAACCTATTCTGGAGTTTCCTCGTTGATGGACTGTTTCTGCACGTCGCTCCCTTTTTCTCTCACCCCCCCCCCCTCCACCCCCCCGTCTTCTCCTCGCTGATGCTGCACACCTTCACCCCTTTGCCCCCTACTTACATGTGCTGTCCGTGTCCCCTCTACTATCTGCCTCTGCGTCCACAAGCATTCCTCACCTCCCTTTGTCTGAAGAGCTGTGGAATCCATCAAGCTGCTTCTTTACTGCTCCTAAAGGACTCTCTAAAATGTCAACAGGACCCCTTTTTATCACCCTATTTATCTTGGAGTGGGACAACAATAATAAGAATAACGGGCTTGATTTAAATGGCAGTAAAGGAAACATCAATATCCCCACTCCTATATTATGTTCTTTTTTCTTTTCCCTGCTCTTGGACAGGCACACAACTCTGAAGAGGTCTCTCTGTGTTGTGTGCATCTGTGATTTTGTATTGCCGGTTTGAAAATGATGCCTCTCTACGAATCAATGAGATAGTGTAAATGCCTCCTCGCGGCACATCCCTCTTCTTCTTCTTCTTTTCTTCTTCTTCTTCTTTTCTTCTTCTTCTTCTTCTTCTTCTTTCTTCTGAGAGTGCGATGCTGTTGTTATTGTGTTTGCTGGAGGAAGCTATATTCTCGGCCACTGAGGTGTTGCGAGGGAACACGCGCCGTGCCGAGCATTCAGCGAGTGAAGCTCCCCTTTTAATACAGATGCCAGGTTGTTTTATTTTTAATGACATGGATAATATGCAAAGGGGGGGGGGGTATATAAGTCAGGGGGCTGCCTTATTGCATTTTGATGTATGAGCACTGTGCAAGTTTTTATCTTTTATAATGTAAATATGTTTAAAGTAGGCGATTCTATTTGTTGGTTTTACATGTCTCACTTTATGGACCTGTGAAATTGCTCATAAATAAAAAAAGGTTATTGACTGCAGTTCTGTAGCTGGGAGCTATTTCTACTGCTTAGGTTGTTTTGGGTTTTAATTCTGTGACATATCCCGCTTTGATTATTGATACGCAATTAGTATTTGAGTCAGAGGGTAACCGAGCCTCGTGATAATTATGGCCTTGTCATTTTATGAGAGCAGTCGGTGGTGCTCCGCAGACCGTCGTTTAATTACCCATGATGCCACGCTCGGTACAGATCACAGAAATTGGATGCATTAATCATTACTCAGAAGAAACTTTAGTGGCTGTTAAGTTTTACCGAGGCAAAGCAGCCACAGCTGAGCCAAGTTTAATTAAGAATGAAGTCGACTTCTGATGCGAGATGTGCCTTCGAGTAGACGTCTGCCGTCAAATCCCTTCTTACAACGGGGGCTGGAGTCAGCTGCAGCGGCACATATGATTTTAGAGGAGACTTTACGGTGCAAGAGAATTCTACACAAGTTCCCACGAGTCAGTCAAAAGCAGCAGGAGGCTCAGCGTATTCTTTGGGACTTATCAACACTCCCCCCCCCCCTCCTTCGACATTAAAGCACACAGGCATGTAATAGTCAGCCGAGGCAAATTTACTTTATGGAATGAATGTTGACATTTTATTAGGCGAGATGTGAGGGATGGCATACATAACGGATTTCTCCGGGCCGCTTTGTCGTCGGCTCCACGTGGTCTCGCGTCTCGGGCTGTTTGTTCGCCCGTGTGCCCTTCGCCGAGCGGCGGTCCGGTGCTTTTCAAACACCGCGACACACGTGCTGTGCGGCAGGCCCTGGTTCTGCAAACACACAGAGCATTTGTTTTTGTTTTTTCAGATCTTCCAAATTTTTTGAAAAAGATTGCTTTTCACTGTAGCACATTGAGCGGATTGGCTCGCTGCTGCATTCCAGCAGCCATTTAATCTCGTACCAAACGTGTGAGTGCCAGTATAGACAAAGTGACAATAAGGAGTGCGGCGGGCTTGGAGACAGCCGGAGGGGTTGTGTATTTTTATCGTTTGATAGCAAATTGAGAGATTAGTGGCCCGTGGGGTAAAAGAAAACTGAAAAACTAGGCCTGGGTACTTTTAAATGAACGGCGGGAATCATAACCACAATATGAGATGATGCTAAAACTATATCTCACTCCGGGAGAGGTGGGAAAGGTAAGAAAAATAGTGTTGCACTGTACAGTAGAGGACCCATTCACCCCAACAGTGAAATACAGTTAGCTCCTGTATTTGTGTCCATCATCAGAAGGTGTTTTCTGCAGTGATGTTGGTTTAAATCACTTGTTTCATGTGTAAAAACAACTTGGAAACATTGTAGAAAGGCTGAAAATGCAAAAAAAAAGGACAACAATAGACAGTCGACTGCGTTTCCTGATGTTGCAACATCTTCTCTCCGCGGCCAGTCAACGTGACGAGCACGGTTTAGCTCATATTAGCATCATTGAAAAAGAAAGACCTGTCAATGTTTCATAACATCTGAGGCTCACTGGGCTTCTGATGTCTAATAAGGAGAAAGGGTTGTGAACTTTGTGCAAGACACGGAAATCTCCTCAGTAAACTAATTGGCAACACTTGACAAGGATTATATTTTGGTTCCCCTGATCACTTACACCACTTAGTCAATGTGTGTTTTTAATGGGTTGATGCAAGGTCAACAAATCTTACGTCTAGTCTTCGAAATATAATATAACGTAATAACCACCCTCATTTAACTATTGATTTTCTTTTAGGCCCAAGAATGTATGTCTGCTGCAGGAGAGTCAAATAATTAAAATCTATTCATGAGCATTTACATGTCTGTGATATTCTCTGTTTATGCAGAGGAGCTCAAACACTCGAGCGTGGAGACGGGATCGGGTCTAATTTAGCTGCAGCCCGAAGCTGAAGAAGTTTCCCGCTGCATGTTTTTGCACATGAAGAACCTGGAATCCGAATGCATTGTTCAGGTTATTTTTAAGTTGCACAACTTGTTTTGGTTTGGGAAGTTTACCTCTCGTGACCAAAATAGGAGAATATGACAAATTGTGGGAGAGTAACAGAAGCTTCCTCTGACCCAGAATCAGCACAAGCTGGTACAAAAAACCACAGATGCACGGATGGATGGAGAAATCATAAATAGTAATTTCCGATGTATATTTGCAAATTACCTCTCTGGCAGCCATTAAAAACCCCCAGAGTGGACCACTTTGCATTTCAGCGGGTTTTATTTGACTGTGAATGTCTCCAGCTGTGTCTCCACTGCTCATCTGCATGACGTGAACCCGTTTGCAGCCGTGCTCCACGCCCCACCTGTCCTGTCAGGCCCTGTCCACGTGTCACATGTGGAGAACACGCCAGCCGTGCGTGACCCGACAGCTTTGTTTCGAAAACGTGCATTCTGTCTGCGATTCTCCTGCGGGCGCTGTCGTGCGGCTTGTTTCCATTCATTACGGGACAAATGAGGGGGAATCTGTGTGGTTCATCATCGTCCACTTAGCGAGAAAAAGGAAATGAACGGTTTGCTAAGATGACCTCGGAGCCCGGACGCAGCCCCCCCCGCCTGAAGGAACCCCCCCCCCCCGGGCCGCTGTGAGCTCCGATGTGAACCACTGAGTAAACAAATGAGTCGTAAACACAACAGATGGGACGGGCGATGACTAATCTCATCTGTCCTAATAGTGTCGCTGAAAGTAGCACAAAGAGTGAAAAGCGGAGGGAGGGCAGGATGGGGGGGGGCGAGATTTGAAAGTTTGTGTTTTTTTCCCCCGTTCTGCTAATTGTCAAGTGAGCAGGACCAATAACACTTTTAGTCAACGCAGCAGAGTGTGACACGGTGGCGCCTTTATGGGTGTCACCCCCACGCTATCAAACCAAATCACCGAAATCAGCTGCCAACGCTCTTGAGTGGATGAGCGACGTCACTCATCGCAGGTTGTGTGACAGGGTCGGCTGAAACAGATTCAGACAACATATCACACATGTCACACGTTGCTGAAATGAGGTTTTCCATCCCTGCGGTCGTCCTGTCGTCGTGTTTTTAACCCTCTCATTTGAAGCTGTCCAGGAAGAATTAACAGCACAATGCCCAGCGGCCTCCCAGTCCTCCCAGTCCTCCACAGGCACCAGTTAAGTTGGACGACTGGATTCCTCGCGGTCGCTGTTCCCTCCCACACGCAAACCTTTTGTTCTGTGCCAGTGAATGGCAGCCATGTATTATAGATCGCGAAACCGCTTTCATCTCGTCTCTTTGAGATTCATTCTGTTTTTCCCTTTGAAAGCGATAAGCGCGGCGCAGCACAAATGTGCCACGACTGGATAGGAAGAGGAAAAACAAAGAAGAGACGAGAGGTTTCTCTCTCTCTCTGTGTGTGTGTGTGTGTGTTTGTGTGTTGAAGAGGAAACTGCTCAGAGAACGGCCACAAGAAAGTAGCAGAGCGAGCGATTCGTCATATCTCCTGGCTAAACAATCTTGTTCTGATACTCACCCTGACGGCTTAGATTCCCCACCTTCGCCTGCACACACACACACACACACACAGACACACACACACACTTAAACAAACATACGGAGACACACACACGCATAACCACAAATGCACATGCAAATAAACAGACGTTAGATGAGGAGACCTGTATGCACAGTCGAAATTTCATAACACACCCCGTCAGACACACACACACACTCGTCCTCCCATCACTTCCCATATCTATCAGTCTGGGGTGAGAGATGATTTGAAGCGGCTCAATGTTTTGATCATTAGTTTGGACTCATGGAGTGCAGCAGCAGCGCAGCAGTGAGAAATGAGACTGCTATCTCACGGCCACCTGTTCTTTTAATAAGAAAAAGAACAATTCCCCATCACAGGATGGATTGGCTACTTGATGCCGGAGGAAGAAAACCATGTTATTGTGTGCACACTTGGCTGAGTGTTTATTTTTTCCCCCCCCCCCTGCATGCGTATATATATACTGAATTCAATTCTGCCTTCATATGTCTGTGGATATATTGTACATACACATCGAAGCCGGGATAAGGGTAAGAGATATAAATCTTATTGGAGAACAGAGATCAGGTAGAGGAGGGCCGGCTTCTGCTTCTGTGTGATGCATCCTCCAGATTTGTCTCCAGATGAAAAGACACCGTCGCCACATTGCGAGTTTTTTTTTTTTATGGCTACATATTAAGTTCAGAGCACAATCTCACAACATAATCGTAATAGTAATAACAGTTCATCAGACTTTTTAATCTGCGAGCGAGTCGGACATTTATTTGTTTGCAAAAGTTTTTTTTTGAGATGAAGAAAGAGGATTGAGGACGAAGAATGGGCACGAAAAGCAATTATAATACAATATAAATGCTTTCATCGATTTCAACATTGCAAAGAGCTAATGCAGGACGCAGAGCGGAGAGAGGAGAGTGGTGAGCTGAGTCGGGTTTGCATTTGCGTTTGTTTATTTGTCTGTTTGCAGGATTAGGGGAAAAAATTAACACAAAAAATTAACACAAAATGATGTGTTTGTTCAATTCCAAATTAAAAACCTGATCTTGTGAATAAGATGTGGTTTCATAAAGGGTCTGTTGGGCCCCTCTAGTTTTATTTGTTATTAACCGTACTTTAACGGAAGCTCATTTCTCTGACTTCTGAAAGGAAGGAGAGTAAAAGCTTCGGAGTTAAACATGATCATGTCGTGTTTTGAAGAATTGACATTATTGCTTGGTGCAGCCACTGATATCGAACGTGAGCACAGAGTGTTAGTTGAGGATATTACATGTTTGTCAGGACCTCCCTCCGAAGCAAACACTCGTCACGACAACTGTAATTTGTCAAATCAAATACAAATGTTTACATGAATTACATAAGTTGCTCGTAAACACAAGCAGTGTGTGAGCATTTGTTTATTTGGTAATGCCAGCATGTGCCTCCCGTGGCGTCTGTCCAGCTCCTCGCATGTGTTATCGGATATGTCTGTGCATGCGTATAAAAAGTAGCCCGCTAGCAGCATGGTGCTCCTCGCTTTATGGATCTAATTGTCATGCCGGAACAGTAGGAGGAACATCCACCCAACCAGTGATGCTGAGATGAAAGCAGAGCAGCCACGCTGGAGCTTTTCTCTCCGCTGCTGCTCTGCGGCGAGCGAGCGGGCGAACGGTGATTGACCAGACTGGTGTTTGGGTTTTGCTGCAGGTGATACTCAGGTACTTTTGGGGGAAGGAGGAAAACGGAGCCAAACCACAGGAAACCATGTTAAACTGAACGTAATTGGTCTGCCCCACTTCCGTGCTACATCCCTTTCATCCCTTTCTCTCTCTCGTCGAGGATTTGTTTGAGCTTCCTGCGGTAGCTGCGTCTTCAAAGCGCTGGCTCACTGATATCACGGAGAAACGAAATCAAATATCTGACAACAACCTCACAGATATCGTTGCACGTTGTTTTTGTTTTGTTCCTCCTGCTGTTCAGACCATTAGAGATGCCTTCCTCCATTCTGCTATTTTTTTTTTCAAACGCGGCGAGACAAGGGTCAAAACCTGAGCAAAGAAGATAATTAGTTTTATGTACCACCGACATTTGTCCATGTCTACAAAACAAAACAATATCAAAATCTCTTCACATGCAGAAATCCCAAAACTCAAATAACCAATCTCAGGGCCAATCTGAGTAATTAGCCTCTGGGGGGGGGGGCAGCCAACATGTTTGGTTCTTCCAGTGTAGACAGCGGATATCCAGACAGAGAACAAGTCTGACTGGTTTCTTTCATCACACCAGACAATGATGCTCCACTCAAAACACAAACACGGAAAAAGGAAACCAGAAGGCGTCCGGCCTTTTAAAAAAAACAAAAACCTGCTGTAGCTGAAAACAGCAGCTGCGGCAGAAGGTTATGCAATGGAGTGAACAAGAACATTAAAGTTGTGTGACGTGAAACCGGAAACCAGAACAAGCTCGTCTGCGTTTATCAGTGCAAAGAGCAAAGTCTAAAAATAACAGTGATTCTCCAGTTTGGTGCCATTAAGCTGTTACAGAATGAAAGAGAACAAGTGAAACGGTGAAAAGCAATGTTTAAAAAACAGATGGAAACGTGGCATCTCTGTTTCACGTGTTAATTTGAGTGAGGTCACAGTTTCACACCGAGAAGCTTCGGTAAATTAAGACAAATTGATTGTCGCTGCTGTTAAATTAGCTGAAAATCATTAACAAAACACATTGATTGCACATCGCAAATAAATAAAGCAAATATTTCAGTCTTCAGCTCTTTTCTTCCCCACATTTGTCCTCATTTCCTCCAAACATGAATATTTTATTGGATTCGTGTTCGATGGAGTTTTTTAAAGAAAACAGAAACTCAGTATTGTACAAAAGGATCGAGCTGCAGAACACAACGAATGAGAAGATGGGTTCAAATGGGTTCAACTCACGGGTTGAAGGGAAGAGCAACTGGAGGTGAGCTGTGTCAGCGGTATAGTAACTTATTTGATCCCCCCCCCCCCCCCCCCCTCCGAACAGGATATGAATAATGCAGGTTTTTATTTGGGGATGATGAGTCAGAGAACGCCTCCCTGTTCTTACACAACCTCGGGCTGAACGTGCAGCAGCAGCACAGCTCTCTTTCTGGATAAGGGAGCTTACGTCTTCATTATTTCTCCCCCCCCACCTGCTCTCCCTTGTGTTTGTGTAGGCTCGGACATTTTTAAAGGGCTACAGAAAAGAGGGCGTTTAGAAAGTTAGGTGGGGGGGGGGGGGGGGGTGGGAACGGACACCTCATCCGTTCTCGTGTGTCGTTCCGGACACCCACACCCTCTCTGAAGCCGTGGTCACGATGCCTGCGTGAGGAAACTGAACCCACATGTTTCTGCCTCTCCAAAGCTCTGGAGGTGAGTGTGTGGATGGATGGAAAAACATGTTGTCCCAGTGGCAAACACCAGGGGGCAGTGTTAGTCTTTATGGCCCTTCTATGAACCTCAACCCAGTTGTGTGTATATATGTGTATATTGTATATGTGTGTGTGTGTGTGTGTCCTCAGCAGCATCTTCTCCCTCCACAATCCTCAGTCCCTAAAAAGCCCCTTTTAAAAGCCTGTATGAAAATTCATCGTGCTTTCAACGACCGACCTATTTTGGGAGATTGGTCGCTTCGGCTTCTCTTAATATATATATTTTTTCTTCCTCCTTTTTCTTTCCTATATACTCAGTCTTCTCCTCGTCACTATAAGACAGAGGGAAATATTGACATGTGGCTGGGGCAGATTTAACACACACGGGCAACGAGTCGAGACTGTCGGGCGCTATAAATAGAACCGTAATACCCGAAATGCATCTTTATTTTCCATAAATTACCTAAAGAACATATGGCAGGGCTCACACCCACACGCTGCCAGCATGCACACACACACACAGAGAGACACTCTGGTCCTCTGGTCTCTCTCTTCTGCCGTCTCACAGAGCTTCTTGAAGTCCAAACATGCCACCGTCACCGGGTGAGAGCTCTCCGTTCCCACAGACGTGCACCGTAGTAAACACAGTAATCCCCTCCTTCATGTTTTAAGGATTAATATCATCTTTATTCATAAGCGTGTAGCAGGAAGACTGCTGTCGTGCTCGTGAAACACACAAACACACACAACACACACACATACACACACATGCATGCTTCAAATAACCATTAAGTGTCATGCGGGCCGTGCAGCTCCAACACACGTGTCCTTGTCGTCTTTCCGTGATGACATGATCTGTGGGTGGCAGATTGTTTGTTCTCTCTCTCTCTCTCTCTCTCTCTCTCTCTCTCTCTCTCTCTCTCTCTGGACCGAATCAATCAGATCAGAAAGGGATAGGAAAGTGAGAGAGAGGGAATATAAGCAAGAGGGGGGGTGGGTGGAGGGCGGCGTGGTGTTGGCGTGAGGGGAGGGGGGGGGGGGTTGTTGAGAGAGGAAGAGAGAGCTCTTCCACTTTGACTTGATGGATTTAACTCTCATTCAAAGGGACGGACTTATGACACATGGGAGAGAGATACGCTTCCTTTCATCTGCGGAAGTTACCACTGTGTCTCCTCTACCACACACACACACACACACACACACACACACGCGCTTCTTAAAAACTTCCCCCCTTACTCCCGAACGTCCTCTCTCTCTGCTCTACACACACACAAACACACACACCTCCAGCACTCATCTTTCCTCTCTCTCTCTCTCTCTCTCTCCCTCTCCCTCTTGTCTCCCTCGTCTTCTCTCTTAGAGGATGGCTTCGGCTAACGACCCCTGGGGCTGATTGGGGCGGTTGAATTAGCAAGGTCCTTGTGCCGCGGCCCCCCCATCACTGCGCCGGAGGTTCCAGGGGTTCCAGAGCACGACTATCTATCTGATCGTGTGTGTGATAAAAGAATAAAGCTGATCGGAAGGGAAGAGGAGGCAGACGAAGGGGGGGGGGGGGAATCATCACAACAGCCTTTGAGGGGCCACAAATCGGGCTCCCGGGGGCCAAGATGGTGTGCCTCTGATTTCCCTGCATGCTTGCTACCTGGACTGATAAGACAGAGGCAGAGCGCGGAGGGGGGGGGGGGGTGGTATTTCGTGGCATTTCGCTGCATGGCCGCGTGCGAGGATGTGGATTTGTTGGTTTGCGCGGCGTGGTCCCAGGCGAGGATTACCTTCGCACTCATTACCACTCACGGTGAAGATCATGGTTATAGCCTCGCCTGCCCGGCTCCCCCCCCTCCCTCCACTCACTCACTGCTAATACCCACACTGCTCGGAGACACACTGCGGGCTGCGGCAGGAGCCCTGCACATGAAATGAGGCGGGCCAACAGGGACGGTTTCGCTTCCTTCAGGAGAAGTACATGATTCTGCTCCACATCAGCAGCGAGTTGAACCCGTTCATCCATAGAAACCGCGTGTTTCTCTCTAACGCGGGGAAATGGTAAACGCCACTGCTGTTTTTTTGTTTCTGTCCTATTGAAAGCTGCTTTTACAAGCTGCTCCAGCCATTTGCGAATCTGTCTGGAAAAAAACATTTCACTTTCACAGACCTCCCTCGCAACCATTGTTCTCCGTCTCCTGCTCGTCCCATGTGGGCTCTGCAGCCAGATCACCCCTTGATCTCACTTTCTGCACTGAGTGCATTGTTTCTAAATGGAAGCTGGATAGAGGATCCATCGCTTTGTGGTGAAAATGTGATGTGCGGTCGATGTACTGTACGGATGTAATAATATTAGTAATGCTGGTGCTGATTTAAAGGTTCAGTGTGTAGAATTCAGTGACATCTAGTGGTGAAGTTGCATGTTGCAGCTGATACCCCTCACCTCACCCTCCCCTTCCAAACATGACAGAGAACCTGTGGTAGCCTTCAGTCTGTCATTAAAACTCAAAAGGTGTTTAGATTGTCCAGTCTGGGCTTCTGTAAAAAACATGGCTGCCTCCGTAGAGAGGACCCACTCCTGATGTAAATATAAAGTATTTAAATATAAAAGGTCATTCTAGGGTAAAGAAAAAAACAATTCTCACAATCTAGATGAAACACACCAGTGAAAACATCACTAGGATTATTTTATATTGAATCTCTGCCAAAAGATCCTTTTATCTAAATCTTACACCCTGAACCTTTAAACTATATATTTCTTTTCGTTTTAACCCATTTAAAAAAATAAATCACATCTGTAATACAAATGTTTAAAAAAGGCAGAAAGTCAGAGAATCAGTGCAAAACGACACTTTGCAGCAGAAGAGCGAAAAACTTGTGTGAAACAAAAACATTTATGCAAATTCACTATTTGCCCCAAAAAAAAGGTAATCTTTAAAAGCCACGAGCCGCCGTCGACTTCTCATGCTGAAAGTTAAAGTACAGTCTCTAAAAGTACAAGCGTTATTATTATTATTCACGACTGACATCAAATCACATTTCACCTCCATTTTAATGTTGACTGAGGGAAAAGTGGGTGGTGGGTTGTGAATAATGTCATCTTAAACAGAAGTTCTGATATTCCTCGCCGCGAGCCCAGAGAATAATACGACCCGGCAGCCCACACGAGCGAGACGGAGAGAAACACTACTTATGCTCTTCATGTGCTTTCAACGAGGCATAATGAGAAGTTGAGCTGTTAAACACACAGTTCTCTTTTTTACAGCCTGGCTTGTAGCCGATGGACGTTTTTTAACACATCCTCACGCTGCAGTGCGCTGAATCTGATGGATGAACTTCAATCAGTCAGTCAGTTCAGAAACACAGGCTCCGGGGGGGGGGGGGGGGGGGCGTTCTTTTAAAACGCTGCAAAAACAAAGTCTTCAAATGCAAATGCGGAATATAGAATTTAAGAGTATGAAAAGAATCCAGAGGGCAGAGGCGGCAGCAACAATGGTCATTATCCCAGTTTATTTAACGTTGGCTCACAGAGACGCTGGGATGGAACCTGTCTACGCAATTTTCTTTTTTGTTCTGCTTGAGAAAGAACCCGTGCTACTAATTTCTCCCGATGCTGGTGCGGCTCCAGAGATTATTTTTCTAAATGCAAACACGGGCATTCACCAGCATTGAATCGCATCCGTCTGCAGATGTGCCTGTGTCTCTCTCTCTCCTCGAAATATTCACAGACACGCACGCTCACACAGAAATTCATCTGATTCTCTATCCCATCATCCCGATTCACGCTCCCTTTCAGTTGTTTAATCACTGCCGAGGATTGTGGGTGACGCAGATAGCTCCCCAAAAAAAATAAATAAACAAAACAGAAAGCGGGGCAGACATTGGCTGGCCCCGCGGATTCCAGTCTCGGCAGCACCGACCTCAGCCGACCTTGAGCTGGTGTCAGAGGGAGATACAGAAAGCCGTCTGCCTGTCTGGCTCAGCGAGGATTTCACTCTCTCTCTCTCTCTCTCTCTTTCTCTCTCTCTCTCTCTCGCTTTCACCTACTGATGTAACACACACTTGTTTTTCAATTCCCCTCTCTTGACTCTCTCACCTGAAGGAGCACAGTGTCATCTCTAATCCTGACGCCTGTCGCTCCCTCCCTCCGTCACACACACACACACACACACACACACATCCCACTAATCTCATCATTTGTAACACCTATAGCGGAAATGAGTCCCTCCCTGCCGTTACCAGATACATGTTTTTTTTTTAATTATAAATTAACGTTTTCTTTCGCTTGGTGGAAATCAGCCACAACATCGAAGCCTCTTCCCAGTTTTAAGGAAGTTCACGCTCAATAAAACCTGGAACCCACTCAAATCCGGGAAACATGAACTGATAACTACAACAATGTTTCCTGGTTTTTAGCCAGAAAGATTGATTCACATAACTCCATAAAACCTGCTTTTGAAATAGGCCTCGGCTTCTTGTGGGTCTATCAGGGGAACTGGATGCCCTCCAAGACGGGTCGTGTTCTTTCCAATGGAAGCTGCCAACCCAGGGTGCACGTGCCAGAAAAAAGTGTTTCTCTCTTGAGCCCACTGGCTACTCAGATAATATCTCACTCAGCCTTTTGGTTTATGAGGGAAATTAGGTTTAAAATGTCATCATACAAAGAGGTGGTGATTTTTCGTTGTTTTTTGGTGTAGTACCACCTCTGGCCACTACAACAAACTGGTATCAAAGCTGATTTGCTATGTACGTGTCTCTGTCTCTTATTTGATGCTATTAAAAATAGGTGAAATGTCATTATTGAAAGCTGAGAATTGGTCGATCTTGTGTATTGAACCTTGATACCATGGCTCCGCATTAAGGTCACTACTGGGCTCTAATTTTTGTACAACATAGGGAAATGGAGATGTGTTATAAATTATAAATACAAAGTATATAAGCAAGTAGAAAAACCTTTTGTGGCTCCAAAGGCAGACGAGCGAAGCCTCAAATGATGTCACTTGAGTCAGGATCAGTTGGGTCTGAAAGCTGCACATTTCTAATCTGGACGTGAGGAGTTAGAAAGACGTAAACTGAATTAATCTCTGCAGCCCACTCCTCATCTTGGTTTGAGGCCAGCAGCTTGGGCGCCGTCACTTGCTACTCGCACAACAACACCGAGCTCAGCTGAGTTGCATTGTGGGTGATGCAGGTGACAGGCTGTCGAGGGGAAGAAGAATGTGTGACATTGATTTGATCCTTTTCGCTGTTTACAGAAGCAACAGACAAAGAAATGAGCTCTGCCTCTCCAGAGACTGAAACCTTGTGTGGAGGGAAGTCAAAATACATCAGTGTTGGACTCATGGTTTATTAATGATATAAATAAATATATGTTGTGTGTAACTGCTATAATACTACTATACTGCTACTATAATACATATCTTTTTTATATCTGATGTGAAGATTTATTGAATTAAATTGCAGTTTGACCTTTACTTTTTGTTGGAGTATTCCATTTTAGAAATCCCACACATGTGCTATCAATTCACACTTTCGATCACTTGATACTTTCATGCCGGTTATTAGTCATTCGCAGTACATTGCATAAAAGGATATTGATTTTTGCATGATGTTTGTATCAAATACATTCTACTCAGTTTCTGTGTATTTCCAGAATGTTTATGTTTATTTCCCTCAGTGTCAGCCGTGCATTTTGTTCCTCATTCTTTCCAGAGGAGAACGCTCATTTTTCTCAGACATTATATTAATAATAACTATATTTAAATAGCACATTGCAAAAGTGGCTTACAAAAAAAAAACAAAACATCCGAGACAGGAAGCAAATAAAACAATGTCATTTAAAGTCAAACACAGCGAATGATATAATACATCATCATTTAAAAGTAATGACAACAGAAATTGATCAAATAAATACAAGTAATAGCATATATACAAACATAGAAACTAGAGGGTTTTAATGAAAATTACTGAGCGGATGAAGAACATTAATTAATTAAATTAGTCACTATGATTTTTAGCAAAAGGAGAGGAACCACTTAATTCTCTAGTCATTGATGAACAGGAAGTTAAAAGCCCTAATGAGGTACCTCACTAATTAAAAATCAGAGTCCTGGCAAATACAAAGAAAAGAAAAAAGCACTTCCTGGACCATTCATGAAATCCATGTTTGGCGAGATGGTTTAAAAAAAAAAAAGAATAACCGAGCTGCGGCGTGAAGAAATCCCCCGACAAAAAAATTACACGGATTAAAAGGTCATCTACTTCCTGGACTTCACTGGAGTGGAACCAGTTGATAAACAGTCTGAGGCAGAACAAGCAGAGAAGGGGATTAACCCTCTGAGCAGGAGACTGTGTGTGTGTGTGTGTGTGTGTGTGTGTGTGTGTGTGTGTGTTGTCCGTGTGGTGTACGTGCGTTTAATAATCTGTATTCCTCTCACCGACTCTGTGCCGGGATGCAGCCGGGAAGGTGGAAGACGCTCTGGCATTTAAGCGCTTGACACCAGCGGAGCTATGTGAGTGTCAGGAGTGGGTGGGTGTACAAGCGTGGGCGAGAGAGAGGGCTTGAAGAGGCGGCGGGGGAGAGAGGGTGTGTTTGTGTGTGATGCGTGTGAGGGCTGGCGGCGGGCTGTGGCAGCGGTGGGGGTGGGTGGTTGAGCCACAAAGCAGATGGTGCAGATGTGTGTGTGGGCGTTCTCAGTTCCAGCAAGGCCAGGCTTTATCCAGCAGCCGCGCCGAGGTCCAGGGATTCTTCGCCGCCTTGCTCTCCATTGAGGATTCCACTGCTCACAAACTCATTACCCGCCTCGGGGCTACACTGTCTGTACACAGTACAACCGGCCCACCACCACCACCACCACCGGGCCTCGTGTTGTGGCTTCGCTCGGTGCAAGTCGAGGGCTTTAAATTGTGCACCGCGTCGAAGTGATGCGTCGTCGCGTTGCACCGCTCATCGCACAGCGGAGGGTCGGGTGTAGGGTGTAGGGTGTAGGGTGTAGGGTGTAGGGCTAGGGTGTAGGTGTAGGGTGTAGAAAGAAGGGTTTGTCAGATTGGAGCTATTTCTAAAAGAGGCGAGTGCCGAGTGCGATGCTGCTAACGGCTCGCAAAACCCCGGCTTTCATTTTTCATCCACACAGAAGAGCTCGTTCCTCCGTACGTGTAACACACCAGAAATGCTTTTCCTGTGTGTAGTTTTGGTTAATTCCCGTCGTGGTGGTAGAACCCCCCCCCCCCCCCCACCCCCACCCCACATCATCAATAAATGCATAAACCAATTACTCCACAAATCAATTATTCAATTTCCCCATGAATTAACCATCCCCATAGCAATCAACCGCATATGAGTCAGTCAATCACTGTTGATCCAACAGGAGCCTCTAACTGCCCCCCCCACCCCCCCAGACACCACTCTGCCCTTTTCTCCTCTCACTAGAGACGGGAGAAACGGTGGAGATGCTGGGTTCTGATGCTTCCCGCCGACAGGGTGGCCTGAGGCTCATTTTCATCATTACCTCCGAGTTCTTAGAGTATTCTGCTGTGGCCCGCTCTTGACACACGGGGGACATGTTCGTGTGTGTGCGTGTCTGTAATCAGCTGCAACAGAAAAGAAGTCCCGATAGATTATTTCAGGTGGCGTTTGGTTCATTTACCCTTTGACCAACAGGAACTGAAGCAGAACTTGTTATTTAATGAAGGGGAGATTAATAAAAGCTGTTATGATTTCACACTCCTGTTTGTATCCAGTAGAGCAGAGTACACACGAGCTCACAGGATACAGTTGACCCGCTGACACCGTTTCACACTAATACAATGAACAGTATAAAGAAGGATGTAAAAAAAAAAAAAAAAAGTGGGTTTGAAATAATAGACACACTTTTTTGTAATGAAGGAAATTGATTTCACAGTTTTGTCCGAGACTCAAGAATACAGAATTGGTGGGTGGGTAAACAAACATTTTCACAAAAACCTCATAGGGTTTCTCTTAATTAAGTAAAATGGAACAAATAATGAATTTGAATTCATTCAATAAAAAACCTACGTTTAAAAGTGATTTCATCTTTTTTAAGACCGCATCCGGAAATTGAATAATCAATCGGCGGATGTAATTAACCTTGTATTACTCTACTCCTATACTCACGTTTGCGATGCGTTATTTGTACGAACATTTAATCTGCTTTTAAATTCATTCATGTATTGATTTATTTTAATTAAACCCCGAGTAAATCTCCGGTTAAGCTGGTGTCTCTCTTCCTGGCTCCACTTCTACCTACACAACACAAACAAAAGTGATTCACAAAAGACTGTGTTTGCACGTGCACGGTAAAGATATCTTTTCATATTAGTTCCCTTTTCAAATGTTCCCCAAAACCCATACGAGGGGGGAACAGCTTGGGAGTTTTGACTGGCGTTACAGGCGGTGCAGCTGCTAGGTGGGGTTGTTCTTTTTTTAAAACCACAAGAGAGGTTTCTCTGACAACACGCTCTCCGCTGAACGCCGCGCCGACAGCTACAACAACCCTGTCTCCAGAGCAGCCTGTCACTTCCTGCTGGGGGGGGGGGGGGGGGATTTCAATGGTCACGGTGTCACGATGCTACTTCAACAGCTGCAGCCTTACATCACATACTCCGACACGATTGGACAGGAACGCTGGACTTTTGGAAATATTCACGGGTGCATATGTCTCCGAGCTTCGTCATCTCCGTGGTTTGCTCGGTCAAATTGTAAATATTACTGTTGCTAAGATACAGACATGAATTTGAAAAACATCCATTCATAAAGCATTCAGGTTTTCGGAAATAATACATCTGCGGGGAAAACTTGGAGGGGGTGTTTTTGAGTTTTTGAACTGGGAGATATTGTTCCAGAGAAAGTGAGGTCGACCTGAACCGACTCGATGACGGGCGGCGTCCATTCAGAGTCTCAGCCCCGGGGTCACCGGGGAGAGGACACGCTGTCGTTACCTCAACTGAACGGTGTTAATACAGAATGCATCAATGGCATTAAAAGGAATCGGGGACGGAACCAAGCTGTTAAAGCTCAGATACTAAACCAAGAGAGGTGGATCAGGTTTTAGACGGTAAATAAAGATTGACAACATGTCTCCACTTCCTCCTGTTGTCCGCAAATGAAGATAAAACGTCCTGGATTCCGCGGGTGAAGGCTATTGACGCCGTTTGGAGCCAGAGTCTGTGCACGATCGATCATGGAGCTGAGCCTCCGATACGCATGCTTGACCAATCAGGAGTCGTCTCGGCTGTCAATCAGGATGTTTTCACCCTTTAAAGAAAATTACAGAAAGCCCCATGTGCCATCCACTAACACGGAGGAGACAGGCTTCACGACCTATACCGCAGTGCATATGGTCTCAACACCACGATGAGCAGAACTCGGTCCAGATCATAGACTGTCTATAAAAACAACAACATGAATGCTCCCAAAAGGTGAAGCCAAACATCTGGATCGCCCCTGGTGGCTGGCTGCAGTATAGATATGGCTGCTCCCCAAAAGTGAAGCCAAAGCATCTTTATAAACAGCTCATACTGTTTACCGACACCCCCAATCACGCTGGCCAACACCTACCCTTCACGCCACATGTGAGCAGCGGGTCTATAAAAAGGCCCGGCAGTGCAGTGGTTGCAGATTTTCATTTTAACAGCAACTCATCAAATCAGCTCCCGACATTTATCCAACTTCCTCACAGAGGAAACTCGCCAAATCTGCAGTAATATTCATATTCAACATGGCCGCTACGCTTTCACGCAGCTTCGCGCACCTGCACTTATTTATTCACGGACCAGTTATTACACTTATTTGGGGGATAGTTTTGTTCGTGAGCCCCAAACCAAAGACAAAGTTTTCTAAATCTTGAGCTTCCAAAGCAAATTTTTTTATATATTCTTCAGGTTTCATATAAAGAAGCTGAGATCATCAGAAATCGACTGCACACAAGTAGCTCATTTCCTTTGCTGTGGAGGAAATCCTCACTCTTTAATTGGTCCGGCGAAATGTGATTAAATCCATCTGTATTACGGCCAAATTACAACATAATAACCAAACTAATTAAGCCACAAAATTGCACTTTACCACCGTCTGATCTGCATTAGTGTGTCGGACTACGTGTGGCCACTGCTGCCATGTCCCCCCCGCTCCATCAGAACCTCGCCCTGTGGTCATTCCTCGCTTTCCTTCCCTTCATCATCGTGGTCTCATTACGATCCTCCTTCCTCAATTTGCTTTCGGTAGATTTTCGCCTCTCTCATCTTTATAGCTTCCCCTCCTCCCCCCCCTTTCCCCCCCGGAACACTCAGCACACACTGATCAGCCGCAACATTATAACCAGTGACTGGTTTTAATGTTGCGGCTGATTGGGGTGTAATTCCACGTCCTTCCCTTTTCTCCCGTTCCTTTCTACCCCCCCCCCCCCCCTCGGTGTCTAATGAGAATCAGTACAACCAGGCGGAATGACTCAAATGTTCCAGGGGGCCGGTGGCAGCAACTCACTCGGTTTGGATCAACGCACGGTTCCCTCCGAGTCGACGCCGGTGGCCAGACGATGAAATGGTCGATCTGTGGCCATGACACCTCTGAAAGGCTGGAGACACCGATTTGTTTGTGTGTGTTTCATTTGTCACATTGTGTGGCAAAGATGTTCCTCGACCACTTTTTTACTCATTTACCGATAATTATGTTTTATCTCACAGTTCCCAGAATGTATTTCTCAGAAGAACTCTTTCTTCTTCTTCCTCATATGCCGCTGGTTTACCTCGCCAAATACATTAAGCAGTAAAGCGGTCGAGGAAGTGTGACATCCTCATATTGTGAAGGTATTACAGAGGGAGCCTGAGTGGTTGAGTGGGCACATATAAGCATAAAGCACATCTTGCATCCCTCACACTGTTGCTCAAAGCTGCACTAAATCAATATTTATACATCACACACAGTCAATTTGAAACACTGTTCGTGCGGAATCTCCTCAGAGAGACTCAAAGGAAATTATGAGCCGAGTTCATCTCAGTCCTGCAAATCACTTTCGCTTGGTTTCACAGGCTGGCTTCACTCTTCCCACTCCCAATGGCCTCACATTGCATTTAGCAGCTAGCGAGCAGGACACTTCCCCTTTAGAATCGGCGTCGACCAAAACTGAGCTAAAAGCAGAGCAACGTATTGGATTCACAGTCGTCAGGTGACCAGAAACGTGGCTTTAAATGGATGCTAATGTTGCCGGGTTGTGGTGATGGTTGTCTTTCGGAAGAAGAGCGAAGCCGATAAAATCAACCGTTCACAGACAGACAGAGATTTCTGGGAATTAGAAGATTGATGTTATGTCCGTGCTGTTTTTACAGCTTTGCTCCAAAAACATGATGTGAAGTTTGCATTGGCATTAATATAAATAGGTACAATTAAAATGAAAAACATTGTGTAATTGATGTGAAACCCTCTATGCTGCCGTCAAGCTTTTTTATATTGATTTTAAAGCAAAAAGCTCCAGTCTCTATGTCTGTTCCACTTTCTGTGCCTTGCCTTTGTCCCTTTGTCAACACAGGAACCACTAAGAGCACCGACAGCACTGGGTTCTTTCTGCCTCTGTAAATCACCGTCGGGTCTGCAGCAGGTACAAACACATTCAAGCAAAAAGGTTCATTCAGTTTCCCTTCATATTTGATGTGAGAGCTTCTATGGCAACTGTAAATCAACCAATCCGGTAATGGGAGGCACCTTCTGGCAGTCAGTGGCTCCCAGCTCTCGTGCAACAACAGCTGGAACAGCTGGTTGTGTTACCAAACATATGACTTGGCTCTTTCTCAGCTGATCCCAGTACACGCTTCATTACTGTGCTCTGTTCTGACCTGGAGCCGTTCACTTCACTGCTGACGCATCGAATCAACCTCTGTTTCTTTAGCTTGTTTAGCTGCAGCTCGTCGTCAACACCCGGACGTGACCGCATCGGATTAGTCATCAGGTCTTTGTGGAAACCGTTAACAGTACGGTAATCACCGCGTACAAGTTAAATGTATTACCCCATATAACAGATGGATTCCTCGGGCTGGAGCAGAAGCAATAAGTTTAGCATGTAGTAAAAAAAAAAAAGTTTTACGTCAAAGATGGGTGCATCTGCTGCGATTATGCGGCGTCAGAAAAGGTGATAATTTCCTCTTCTGCCTCCGAGTCAGCTCTGGCACCCTCGCTCATTTACCTATTCATTACACAGCCATTCAATCACGCTTTTATCGCCTGTCATAAACTCTGCAGTCACAGTGTCTCTCGTGGCGGTAACGTCTCATATGTTCGCCGTTTCCCCTCGACCTTTAAAGTCGCAGTAAAAAGTCATTTCGGGAACACGCTGTTTTTATTTGATATCAAAGCAGGGCTGGATTATTGCAAAGCGTGAACCTGTGGGAGAGCTACAAGTGACGGAGGGTTATATGTGATGGGGGGGGGGAAGAAAACGTATGAAAGTTTTATTGATTGCACATTGTAGCCTATTTACACCTTGTGAAAGGTCGGGTAAGTGATTCTGAGGAATGAGTGCTGATGTTCGAACTCTAGACCAAACAAACACACTTCACTTCATATCGCTTCACTGCTCCCTCAGAGGCTCGGCCTCCACATGCATGCAGGAGCTCTGCCAAGATCAGTGGTTAGATCAGTAGCATGTTATTAATGCTATCATTAATAACATCTTTACATCCATAATGTAACGACAACTAGTCAGAGCTGAAACCTGATGCTCCCGGTCTCTCTCTCTCTCTCTTCCCCATTTTTCTCCGCTCACCCCAACGGGTCGAGGCAGACGGCCGCCCACACCGAGTCTGGTTCTACTGGAGGTTTATTATTTATTAGTTATTGAGGGAGTTCTTTCTCTCCACAGTCGCCAACGTTCTTGCTCATTGTGGGAACTGTTGGGTTTCTCTAAGATGTTTAAGGTCTTGACCTTAAGTGCCTGGAGATAATGTATATTATGATATGACAGTAACGTAACGTCTTCCTCCCTATCATCCCTTGGTGGTTCTCCATTGTTCATGCAGGGTCTTCGCCCCTTTCGCTTTTTCCTTCTTGGAGCGCTACAGCAGTTGATTATGAGAATAACGTCCTGTTAGATAGCAGTAGTAGCAGAAAGGCATTTCCAGTGGCTAACAGTAGTTGTGACGTCCTCTTCCCTCGCCCTGATAGTAGAAGCAGAGGAACGATAACATTATCTTGTTTGAGACGTAGCAGGTGATGTCTAAATATGTTTTATCTAAAATTGCTCCAAGAAAGAGGATTCCCAGACCACTGGCATTTACTATTCACGGCCAGGTCCATTCAGGTCCATAGAGCTGCGTCTTGCTTCCACTGCCCCGATTCACCTCTGCACCTTGTATACCCTTGTTACTGATTGGCTGGAGCAGGGTTGTGCTGTTTGGGACGTCCAGCTTTATTTGTTTCCCAAATCAGAGGCAGTGTTTTTTAAAAAGGGTTAGGGTTAGGGTTTTGACGAAGTGTATTGGATTTAAACAGCTTTAAAAATGTACACAAGTCCAATAAAAGCTAAAGTAAATTAACATTAGATCATGAGATTGGACTCATGGTAGTTTGGGCTTTAAATTACATGTTCACATTAAGTTAAATGATATAAAACATCATGAAAATCTGTATCTCACAAGCAAGAGGAGCACCTCTTCACGGTCGGTTGCATCTATAGCACAGCACATTACTGCCGTGTTGAATGTACGGCTCCCGTGCCTAAACCCATCAACTATTTCAGGGGCTCATTGAGCAATTTAATGCTTCTATATTGAAGAGTGGAGAAAATCAATGATACACTAATTACACAGACTTTTAAAAAAAAAATTTTTTTGGATATTTTTTGTCCTCTTCTGGAAAAGCAAATCCTCTCGAAACCTCTTTTTTTCTCCCTTTTGATGAATAATTATCCACTAATTGTAATTGATAAACACATCTGCCCAAATTGAATATTATTCCAGTACAGTTTATTTAAAGGATTGCGACGTCAGACTGTAACCACATGCACGGGAGTGAGAAAACATTGTGGCACATTTGCGGTCGACACTTCACACGCTCGCAGGCTCATCACATCTCTGTCAATAGCAGCAGGTGGTGGGAATCGGCCGAGCGTCCTTTCTATGCGGATGGCTGAAGCGATTACCATATTAGTAATGTGCAGCCGAGCTAGCGTCTCTTTAAGTGCCATCGCAGGGGAACTATGACACGGCAACATGCATAATCTCCCCACTGTACGTACTGTGTGACACCCCCACGCGTGATCGCTTAGGCTGTACGGGGTGCGGCGGAGAACGGGTGCTGCACGGGCGCCTGAACACGGCAAGAGAGTGGACAGCTTGCCAGGGATGAACAATGAAGACGCAAAGGGTCCATCTGCTGGGAGCGTAAATTGGAACTTTTTAATCCGTCAGGCTGAAAAGTTAACTTCTTATTTCCCCTTCCCAGCGTTTGGCACCGTGATCCTCATTAATTTCCCGGACAGCGGCTCTCCAGATGTGCAACACGTCTTGATTTGATGTTCATATCGTACATCTCCAGCCTAACACACGTCGGTATTGGATGCGGCGCGGCGGCGGGTGATAACGAGTGTGTTATCAGTGCGGAAATGTGTTTTCTCCTCGGCCTTTGGTCTCATTCGTGGCTATTTATGCGTGTCGCTAAATAGATAGATGGACGGATAGCGATTGCGTGACTGAGCGCCAGCGTTCATGTGTGTCTCCACGTG
Source organism: Reinhardtius hippoglossoides (assembly GCA_006182925.3). NCBI lineage: Eukaryota > Metazoa > Chordata > Actinopteri > Pleuronectiformes > Pleuronectidae > Reinhardtius > Reinhardtius hippoglossoides. Next base: position 23,848,279 of record CM031678.1, on the reverse strand, counting down.
TGTGTGCGATGAGCAGAGTGATGATTTATGGCGTTTATATTATTCCAGGCCGCCAAATTGTTCCCACTAGCTCCTAAGCAGACAGAGGTTAGCGCAATTTAACCTCCGCTCATTCTTTTCCCCTCTGGACCAAATCCAGCCGCGGCGAAGACTGATTACGCAAAGAAACATGCATAAATCATACTTTGTCAATTGTTGGGCCAATTCATTATAATCTACATGTGGCTCAGAGGGTATTGATTCTCAAAGGCGAGCACAATGCACAATGGGTCCGCACACCCTCAATAGTGTCTGGGCCAAGTGGTCTTAATACTTCCTCTGGCGGGTGCAGTGGGTGGTGTTGTCTTAAAATCTCACTATTTACACATTTAGATCTTAGGGGTAATCTTCACGTTCAAGCCTTTACACTTGCATTTGTGTTTCCATTCCTTAACACTGCTCTGGAGCCTAACTTCACACTCGTGTCACAGCACACCTCCGCACTCTCCTCCGCCACATACCCCTCCCCCTCTGGTGAGGACCAACGAGAGCTAAGATTCCACAACGAGCCAATTAAGACGATGGGTAGCTGCTGCGCTGGCACAAGCATATGTTTACGATCTCATTATAAACACGCTTCCTCGTCCTGGTAGGGGCCGCCTCATCATTATTCCGTGCCAAGAGTAATTCCCAGGTCCTTAATTTGGCAACGCGCTGCAAACAGCTAGCCCCGCCAGGAGCGGCGAGGTAAATTGAGACATTTGGTACCTGTGACTCAGAGGTGGTGGTAGCAGGTCGGGCTTCCGGTGTTGGGGACAGGCAGCAGGTGGTGGGCTGAGACGCAGCAGCATTGAGGGAGACGCTTGTTGACTGGCCGTTGATAATTAAAGATATTTGAAGGTGTGAAACGTAGGTGTGAAGTAACTCGACCTCTATGACTCACTTCTCCTCTGCTTGGTGTCTTCCAGTCGTCATTTTGCTCAGATATAGCTAAATACACAAGGGTTCTGCTGAGGAAGTTCAGGCTGACGTTAAAAATGCCGGGAAATAAAAACGATCACCGTTGAACATGTTGAAGACGCTGATGAACGAGAGAAGTGGACGGTGCTGCTGTGGTCTTGAGAAGTTTCTGAAGTTTCTGTGGATGCTTGGATACTTTCCCCTGAGGTACCAACCTGTCACCGTTGTATTCCACCGTACAGTAAACAACATAAATCAAGATGACCACAGCTGCCGTTCCTTTGACAAAGGGGCAAAAATGCAAACTTTTAGCGTGCACATTTCTCGGCTCCGGGAAGCGAGTGCAGATCTGTCTTTGCTCAGAAAGATCGAGGGGGCGGAGTATCACTCCCAGCAACCCTGGGGTTTTTGTGTTAATGCATTTGCCATGTCTCAAGGGAGTCACATAATCTGTGACTAATGATCCCTCCTCCCACATTGGCAGCTATGGTTGCCACCTGGTTAGAAGGGTTAGGAGGGAAATGAGTCAAGAGAAATTCATTTTCTGCAGCGGGTATGCAGAAAATACGGTTCCACACACTATATACACTATATTTCCTGGGCAATAAAGATCTAGAAACCCCAACTCACTACAACAGGTATGGCTGCAGGAAAACAGTAAAATGAAAAGAAAAATGAGGATCATAACGTGAACATTTCAATATGTGTAGACTGTATAATGTGCAATAAGATCACAGTTTAATAACAGCCTTTACATTTATGAACATTTGCCAAATCAGCCTTTGAGAAAATTTGAAATCCAGCAAATAAAGATGCCTCAATAAAGATGATTTCCGTGTCTCGCATATTAAATGTGCTGACTTTTCGGTTGAACGTTTCATTGCGTGGAAGGATTCTGCCGAACTGCACGCGGCGTGCTCGCCTCCGCTCTGTACAGTGCGTAGCGTGCAGAAACCCTAATGAGTGTTTCCAGTCTCCAGTCATCTGTGCCTGCCACACTGGGCCTCTCACCTGAATGGACACCTCACAGTGGGGATGTTCCTTCGAATGAAGCATGACTAGTACATGCTTTGATGCTCTGGTGCACAGCACAACACCTGCACACCACACACACACACACACACACGCACAACAACACAGTGCTGATGGCGACAAAAGTAAACACACACACATCACACACAGGTCATGTCACGAAGGTATCCGGCACATGTGGATGTTTAAAAATATGCAAACATGTCAAGTGTTTGCATATGAACAATAAGGCCGTGCACTTGTTTGTGATGAAGAGAGGATAGGAGGAGGGGGGGGGGGGGGGGGCACTCTGTACATCCAGTTAACAAGGCTAATAAAGATCAAATATAGAATGAGACATGAATATTCATGAGTGTGCTGCACATTAGAATCCTGTGAAGCGTGAACACAACACAAGTAGGAGAATGCATCACAGTATATCCACATGATTAATGCACACGCTTCCTCGTGGCAGTTTGTGGAGAGACACACTCGTTAGAACCCAGAAGTTGTGAGCGTTGTGGAACTGGACCAACATTTGTTTTACCTGAAGCCCCACAAAGGTTTCGGTGGAACCAGCGGCCTCTCACACGGTCCACCTTGATTTGGCTCAATCGTCCGTGAAACCCAGCCAATGGCGGTTCACGCGCGGTGCTCCCCTTCCGAGCATCAGCACTCAGCGGGCCATCCGGTGGCTAAGTGAAAGTGAATCTCCATCAATAATGATTAGCCAGTGCCAAGCACTCTGTCTCACCCTTTCTCTGCGGCTCTATGGATATAGATGGTTGTTTCTTTTCCCACCAATATATACGACATAATTACTTCTAGTGAACTGTCCATTGGACAAAAGAAAGTTCAACGTTAGCCAACTCACTCGCGCCTCGGGAACCCGAGTGTGTCGGGGACAAAATCCTGTATTGTGTGTGTAGTTGCTGGACTGAACAAGATAGCAGCTAATTTGTTGTCGTTGTGTTTTTCCATTACCCTCTGCCCCCTGTATGTAGAATGCAGCGCTACTTGCCAGCACGTTTTGTTGTTTGGTTTTTTTCAACGGCGAATTGTGCACAACTCCTCAGAACACAGCTGTTGTTTCTGCTCGTCTTTTGTCAGAATTAAATCTCACCTTTGTCATGTAATTCCCTGAAGAGCTGCTGGCAGATATCAGCCTGTGTCCTCTCAGCTCGCTGCCCACCGGTCGCTGAGCAGGCGATGCGTGCGTGGCGCACCGCGTGGGAGCAGCAAATAACTTGCTGGCAGGCTGAGCCCGTTGCCTGTGATTGTCAAGGTGAACGGACGGCAGAAAATGAGATTCTCCCCCACCCACTGAGCTGGTCACATACATTACGGATGCAGAAAGCCGGGGTCCATACACTGAAAATGACAAACAAACATCGCGCTGCTTCAAAACAGCCATCTAAGTTAAGCTGGGGAAAAGGCGGCGAGGCAATTTGAAGCCAACAGCCTCGTCAGAGCACATTAGGCATCTGAGTGCCACTTTCATTTTTCTCATTTAGCCACAGATATGGCACAGAACTACTTTTTTCACCCACTTAAGTTTGAACAAATCATATTTACGCCGCGCCATGTTATACATATGCATATATACAGTCTATGATTCAGCTGTAAGGAAAACCAATTTCCCCACTGCACCGTAACTAAAAGCATTTGGAGAAAATGGAAAATGGATTGCATTAATGTGCAGTGCACAGTGTGTGGCAGAATGGATATTGAATCATTCCTCCGGTTCCACACGAGCACATTGAGAGAAAACATGAAATCAGCCGAGTAGTAAGTACAATGGCCCCCGTGAGAACCAGCTCAAAGGCACACATTCGTATCCCACACGACACGCTGCAGTGGTCAGTGATGGGGAATCGGATGAGATCCTCATTCCACAGATCAGTGATGGATTATCAGGTTTTCCTCGGACTCTATCTACTTCCAAGTGAGTATGTGTGTGTTTATCCAGTGCAATTTCTTACATATGGGCCCCCTCTGGCGACGCAGAGGCCAGGGGGTCCGTGGAGAGAGAGAGAGCACATCCTGTAATTCCTCTGAACAAATAGATTGCAGGTTAGCCCGAGTGTGTGAGTGGTGGCGCAAGACCAACAGCACACAGCTGCCTGGCTGGCAGCGGTCGAGCCGCCTCCGAGACGTGCTCGGGAGGATGGAGATCAGAGAGAGCAAGCAGAAAGAGACAGACACGGAGAATGTGTGTGAGCACTGAGGAGGGCGGCCAACAGACAGACAGCACGTCTGCGTGTGGGAGAGGAAGTGAAACAGCCGAGCTGCGTAGAGAGAAGCAGGTCGACATGCAGGACGTGAGGAGAAGGATGAGAAAATATGATGAAATGTGTCCAGCAGGTATTTGACGACTTCTACAGCCGAACTTCCTCCAGGGTGGACGTACAAGACAGATGCATCATAGTTCCTACTGATGATGGTCGACAACTTGGGACAGATTTAGATAAATAAACATATTTTCTTCAAGTATCACTCAATTATCCTTCTGAAAGAAGCTCGTTGCATTCACTCAAGTGTGCACGAGATATCAAATAGCAGACTTAAAAGGTAGAGGCACACGTACTGTAGGTTTATGTTTCATATGAATACGCTGCCATGTATTGTAACTGGATCCTAGTCTAATTTATTCATGGACATAATATGTTTCCATGGATTAGTACATTAAAGTTATTCAGTAGTTCCTTTGCTTGAGTAAAAGTACTGACGCCACAATGTAGAAATACTCAAATGCAAGTAGAAGTCTTGCACTTAAAAATCACAGAGGTAAAAGTATTATAAGCGAATGGACTGAACTGACTGGCAGTGCAGAGCATTGACTAGCATATTGTTGTATTTTACATTAATAAATTATTAAGACTGATGCATCAGTGTATAAATAGTAATTTCAGGTTATGCAATGTTGCACAAAAAAACACAGCAAACAACTATGGATATGTTTTGGCCTTTCACATATTTTTTATTTCACATTTTTCTATGTAATTGTTTTGTCTCTTAAATAAAACCAGAAGCTCAGACGGGGGAATTTGAAACGTGACAGAATGTTTCCACCAGATGCTGTTAATGACAATCTGCTCTGCACATGTCACAAGTTAGCAATAATTTAATAGATAATAAAATATAAATATGAACAATTTCATTCAGTGCTTCGCTGTATTTTCTTATATCTGCAGTTCTGTATGTAAACACGCCTCTTCCGACTATACCTTGAATAACATTTTCAAAACCGACAATTTAGTAGCACTTAAAATGGCACTTACTTATAGCACTTTGTAGTTTTGCTCTTTTGTTGTTCTGGGTTTGTACCCTCATGGTTGAATGCACTCATTGTAAGTCGCTTTGGATAAAAGCGTCAGCTAAATGAAATGTAAATGTAATGTAATACACCGGTGCATTAAAAACCACTGTGTCATCCTGATCCCACTCTACATGCGCAGTATCTTCGCTGCAGGATGTAAAACCCATGCAAACCACTACACTACCTGTACTGGGTGCACGTCGGTGCATTGAGCCGGGACTGGGCTGCAGTTTTATCTTTTTGCCTGAACAGACGGAGTCGGGCGTCTCGTTTGCATCGCGTGGGTCAGCGAGCTCACCAAAACAGTTTTAATTAACCCACATCTCTGTAGGGTGAGTTGCTCCTAATCCTTATGTGCTCGCGGCGGGGCACCGCCACCTGCTTGTGTTGGTGTTATGCAACTGCTCCTGCCAGCCAAGACACAGACACACACACACACACACACACACACACACTCGGGTCTTGACTTAATAAGACATTACATTGACTCACATTGATTCCTGGAGAACTTACTCATACCTTCACTATACGTCCTGGAAACTGATTCTTGTCAGGGCATTTCATTGACCTCCATTCATTGTGGATGACCCAACCCCCCCCCCCCCCCCACAGTCCATCCCATAGACTGTAGATGAAGATGCGTCTCCACTTCCTCCCACTATCCAGAAATAAAGCCAAAATATCAAGGATACAAACGCGGAACCCCGGTGTAACCCCGGTGTAACCCCTGGTGGAACCCCGGTGGAACCCCTGGTGGAACCCCGGTGGAACCCCTGGTGGAACCCCGGTGGAACCCCTGGTGGAACCCCTGGTGGAACCCCTGGTGGAACCCCGGTGGAACCCCGGTGTAACCCCTGGTGGAACCCCGGTGGAACCCCGGCTGTATAAAGGCTGCTTTTCAGCTGTGCCTCTGAAATGAAGCTTATGTCACACTTTTCTTTTGCTGTGTTTTTTCTTATCACCATATATAACCTAAAACACAAAAAGGAATGTGATATCAAACATTTTCGAGTGCATCAATAATAGACAAAGTATTTCCCGTTGTCTGTGACACCAATAGCAAAAGGCTTTATGTGTCACTGCTACGGTATCAAAGAGTCTCTCTACTGTCATAACTTTGTTCTGATGTTTGACTATCACAGGAAGAAATGCAACTCAGAAGCATCAGAATCCAGGATCTCTCCAGGGACAGTACAGCCTCAAAATCCAGGAATGTAAAATGTGTAAAAAACATGGCGGCCTCCATAGAGAGGACCCGCTCCTGATGTAAATATAATATCTATATTGCCACAAATGAGCCTCCATAGAATGTAATAGCATTTTATGGAGGCTTTATGTAACGATTAACTACCGGGGTAAAAACAACTATCGTTTATTCATCTTTATGGAACGTCTGCTACGTCTCTGTAACTAACTGAGAGTAAGAGGTTACCAAACTAAATATTCTCCCTCCAAGCTTTGTACAATTAAAGCCACAACTTCTCTGCAAGATGGATCGTTCTCAACATGTTTGTGTTTCACGGAGCTGTACAGAATTAGAGCCGTAGCTGCTTTGCAAGACGCCTCGACTCACCCATTCATCTTGCTGCTCCCAGGACTGCGTTTGGCCATTGTTCCTCTCGCTGAGCACACGGGTCGGCCTGTAGACAGGAGTAATAGCTCCTTGTAGTGGGGAATGTTTTTCTGACTGCCCAGGGAATCAACCGGCCTCCGATATTTAAGTTTCAATTTCCTCCGAGTCGAGCTCAGGAGACCTAGAGGGCAGAGCACAGGTGTAACTAATGTTGTTAACGCTGGCCTTGTTCCAGGGCGAGTCAGCAAACCGTGCCAGTGGTTTGATAGAAACAACGCCCGGGCTCCGACATTAGCCACGCTAAATAAAAAGCAGCCGTTTTATTGCCATTTATTAGTCACATCTCATCCGACTCCTTCGGGGCGTAAAACGTGACCGGACATTAACATCTCATTCCGGGCTGCACACTGGAGGATTATTGGGGTGACTTCAGGTCAGATTCAATCCTCCTTGGAACCTTGGTGATTCAAAAATGTCTGATATTCAGGATTCATGTGTCTACAGCATTGAAAATGAGACATTCAGCCATGGAGAAAAATGTTTTGCATACAAATTTGATGCAAAGACGGGAAAAGATGTGAATTTCAAGTCATCTGCAATTAAATATTTGATCCAGAGACTAGGAGGTTCTGAAAATATATAGACGTGCTACTTGATTCAAGCTGTTGGTCGCAGTTTACTATGAATCAAGCGATTTTCTAACTTACAGTTAACAGTTCATGTTTTTAAAGGAGGAAAATGGAGGTTTCAGGGACACAAATCTGAAGAAGGTAGAAGGAGACGGAGAAATTATTCTGCAGCAAAGGAACACAAATTGAATCTGTCTTGACACAGCATGAGACTTTTGTTCGGGGGTTCGGCAAGTAGCGGTTAGGGCGCTTTTTTAAATGTGTCCTGTCGTTTGTGTAAAAACATTTCACAGACAAGCGCAACCAGCTGGCGACGCTCGGCAGTCGACCTCCAGGTTTGTATTATTCTGAAGTCGTTTTTGATAACTGAGGGTTTTGGCTAGTCTGAAGTAGTCACTCAGAAATTGCGGTGGGTGGCCCTGCATCTCGACTGGATCGTAAAATAACAAAAACAGATTCAAACTTCAGAGATTTGGGAAAAAGGCATTAGCAGTATTGTAAGAGTGGAGTAGAGAAACAACAATATCCCTGTAGGTGGGATGTATGTGACTCTGTGTGGCGTGCAGCAGGTTTCAGCCGTGACACAGTGTGGCTCCCATGCTGTGGTTCTAGTGGTTCTGCTACATGCTACACTTACTGTAGGCCGCGGTGCAAGCTACGGTTCAGGAGTCTCAGGAAACAGAGTCGAGAGGAACATGACAGCTGGCGAGAAAAAAAGGAAAAAGGCAGCAGCTCAGTGTGATGGTATCAGGGAGGACAGGGCAGGTGGTGCATCTTCACAGCAGCTCAGATGGGAGGTATCGCTTTGTGAAAGACGCTTTGATATATATCAACGCAGAGATATAGACATCACACTGTAGTTGATCTTAATATCAATACAGTATATTCATCATTCTAATTGTAACGCATCCATTTCTTTGATTATATACAGACAAGGTATAGGACCCTTTTATTTTTTTTCTGCAGCTCTCCTCAGCTCTTGCCCCACAAACCACCATTTAACATTCAGGAGGCGTTCCCCCCTCACTTTGTTCCAGCAATGCATTTTCATTCAAGTGTTTCTTTTACTTTTTCCTGTTTCTAATTTGCAGGCACATATAAATGGTGATTTCCGCCACTCGGCTCAGGTTCAGCGCTCGTCCACGGGCACAGAAGACTGTCGCGGCTTTTTTTTTGCGAGACCCTTAATTCAATATGTCTCGCCGCATTTTAAGCACAACAGGAAGTGATTTGCAAAACCCCTGCGAGTGTTCAACACTGACAACCGCTGTGAACGCTTCATGGGCTTAGCGGGAAAAGCAGCAAACAACCCCCGAGCTCTCCCAGTGTCACTCCCTGAAGGAAGCCATTTTAGTTAATCCCGGTTCCACAGACACTGGTGGTGGTTGGAGGGGGGGTGGAGGTTGCCAAAAAATAATTTAACCACTTTAAGCCTCCTACTGTCTACAATCCCCCGGTCCCCCAATAATCTTCCCCCAAACCATTAATTTTGTATCATACATATCTGATGGCAAGTCAAGGGGGCTGAAACAAATTACTCGCTCCTTTAAAGAAAGAGAGGCTGTCACGTTTTCTTCATTAGACCTTGGCAGTCTTTTAATCTTGGTGGTTTGGTGCTTTAATCTCCCTCACATATGCTCTTCTGGATAAATCAGACAGGCCCCGCTCTGCTCTGCACACCCACTGCCCCACTGGAATCGTCTGCATCGGTGTTTTGTCTTTTTCAAAACTGCAACGAGCCAAAGTCAAGCCTCCCCTCCTGCTTCTGCACTGTTGTCATCTCCGTCTGACGCCCTCACACTAGAAATCTGCCACCTGCTGTTTTAGCACACAAATAAAAATAAAAAAACTGCTTTTTCACTTCATTTGAATTATGTTACGTGTGCGTCTGTGTGTTTGCACACCATCCGTCTGTGTGCACGGTGTTAAAGAGAGATGTGTAAATACAAACGACATCCACTCCTCCACGCTGTCAGAATAATTTGGAGCTGTTAGCTCGCTACTTCGGGGCGCGGCGCTAATCTGTCGGGGAAGACGACACACCTCCCGACTCCTCGAGCTCGCCGTCGATGTGAATAATCTAAACTGTCATCAGGATTTTTGCGAAGCATTCTTCACCTCACCCGAGTGTTTTAGCTGCGAAGCATACGAAACCCTGCTTCTGGGCCGTGTACCTGTGATCTCACACCCTGAAATCCCAATTGACGTTTGTGATACAAACTGCACAACTTCCTTGAACTAAATGTATTTCCACGCATCTAAATGAGCACATTCATTTTGAAAAAGGTGTCGTGTTTAGCCTTATACAAACACTGCCTCCCACGAGCCCCAGGAACCGTCTCAATAAAGAGGCGGCTACACTGATTGTGTTACTAGCAGAGCAACTAGGCACTTCTATACCAAAGGCTCCTTTAAACACAGCCGACAAAGGACACTTTCCATTCCTGTGCAGCAAAAGATTCATCCTAGGTTTCAACGTGTCGCGGTTACGAAAGCTAACGAACTATAGCTCTGCAGGCGGCCAAGCTGCGGTAAGTGCCACATCTACGAAATCCTCCGTAGACCAGGACATATTATCTTAGTCCGGCCATCGACCTCCAGACCGAGCTCCTTCGAAGATCCTACACCCTGAACTGGGACACAGCTCGGGCATGTCCATAAAAACCACAGGAATGAGAAGAGCAGATATAAGTTTTAGCTAAAGGGCTGGGAAAAATTCCGGATATGGAGACAACCACAAAACAATTAACATAAGTAGCTGCCACCATTCTGCTGATAAATTCTGCTTGTCGTGGAAGTGTGGTCTGTTCGCTCCCGATGTAACGGCTTTTCTATTGTTTAACTTTGTTTAAAATCTCCAAAGTTTCAATGTTTAACTACCGCTGCTGTGTCGGGTGTCGATTCATCTTAAAACGTGGAAGAAATCCCTGTAACTTGATTCTACTTTGCAGAAAGACAGAGAAGAGATTGCATCGAGTTACGGAAGCGAGTGGAACAAAGCCCGAACATGAACACGATGTCAATTCTGTGTCAGCTACTTCTCCACGCCGATAATGTCTTGTGCTAACACTACCTCTTCCCCACGACTGCCTCAAATCCTCCTGATGTGATTGAAGCCGCCGTGTTGACTGTGTCTGTGTTTACAGCAATCTCTGGTTCTGCATCATTATGCGTTAGTGGGAGATTAGTTCTCTCCTGCAACCTTTTGCAAATGTATACTCACGTTTTCCATTCCGGGGACTAAAACTAACTCCAGAGGGCCTTACATTTAGGATCACGTTCAGACACCAGAGCAGCATCTGCATCTGTGGAAATAAATCAGAGGAGGTGTCTCGTTGGCTCTTGTGATTCTCGGCACACGGGACTCAATTTTCCATTCGCAATTCAGAGTCATTCATTCAAATACGTTCCTCTACAGAGGGCTTCGTCTCCCAGACAACACATCATCAATCATACGATCCTGCTGAGCTGTCGTGGCTTGATTCGCCGTAGTGTTCACGGACACACGAACTTAAAAGCTCCCCTGCGAGACGATTAGGACTTGGTCTCCACTGGCGTCCTCGGGCAATTTGCAAACTTGGGGATGGCACTAATTCAGAAGTCTAAACGCCGTCACTGTACAACCCGGACACCCATAATGCAAATCTGTGCATAATTGGAATATTAGTGTAATTTGAATGTAGTGGAGTGTGGACAAACTCAAGGGCTTTTTAAAGACAATATAAGAGGATCGGTTAAAACAAGGCAAACTGACTCTTCTGCGATGTGATGGTATATTTCCCACATTTGAAATAGTAATTTATAATAAATTCAATGATGAATTCATGAAACGTGGTGTTCCTTTGATTGCAGTTAGCAGAACGTGACTTGTTTTGACAGGCCTCTAAATGCACGTTGCTAGGATGAAGCAGCAGAACGGGGGGCTGGATATATCCTCTGTGCTGGCGTATATATTTTTCCAGACGTGATAGATGCACTGAAGGTACAGAGGGAGAACACCGGTGAGTTCCTATTTCTCTCCAAAGCAGGGATTAACCTCCATTGGTTGTAATTAGATGAAGCAGACACTTCCACTCCACTGCAATGGATTTATGTACCAGTGGCTGGAACATGCTGGGTTTCCATTTTCCCTTCATTTGTCTGTGTTGAGCACTTACCTTGGAATTCAAAGAGGGAAACAGGCTTCGTGCCAGGGTGTTTAGGATTTGGCACTAATTCGCCGTTACACCTCTACCCTACACACATGCACACCAAGACCAGAGCACCTAACCCACTTCTTGCACAACCCCGTCACCGCAAGCATTCCTTATCTTTGACCTTGACCTCTGGGGTGTCCCCGATTGGATACACGGTCCCAATTAACCCACTTTTTAGTCTGGAATTGACAGAACCACTCACACACACACTAACCCTGTCCAACTTACCTTCACCTCTCCTTGTTTACCCCTAAGCTACCCCAAACCCAACCTTACCCTCTGAACCAATTAGGGACACAGCATTTGTCCCCAATTGGACACACTGTCCTCAATTAACTGGTCTTTGTGTGAAATGTACACAGGCACACACACACACACACACACACACACACACACACTATCCCTAGGCATTCACTTACAGGAGACCCGAACCACTACTTGCCAACCCCTAAGCTTACCCTAAACCCAACTTGATCCACTGACCCACTTGGGGACACAGCTTTTGTCCCCGATTGGACACGATGGCCCTAATTAACTGGTCTTCGACAGAAACACACACAAACACAGGCACACACCACACACACACACACACACACACACACACTTTCAACCCTTCTTGACAAAGACAGCAATGATACAAATGATGAATCTGCGCCACTGAGCAGAATCCCCCCCCCCCCCCCGCCCGCCCCCGTCACTTCACACACACAGATTTCTAAATGATGTTTTAATTACTTCGATTCAAAAGTTCACGGCAGATGAAAAGCACCGGTGACTTAAAAGTGATGATCTATATAAAGGCTGCGTGTCCGTATTGTTCCCTCTCATTGGATTTCTTGTCACTTGTTCTCAGGCTTATCTCGGTGTAAGAACTGTCAGGAACCGAAAACGCCTCCGTTCTTCCCTCTGAGTTCTCTTTCATAGTTTAAGAGAGAAACATATTTTCACGACAGCGGGGGAAAAAAAAGAAGAGTGAGAACACCAGAGCTGTTTGTTCCACAGAGAAGTGGGTGGAGATGCAGACTTCATCTGGAACCCGGGCTGGACACATCTCAGTTTCACTAGTGTACGCCTTCTTCTTTGAATCCTCCCATGTTCATATACGCACTGAACAGTTGTATCTGCTGTACATGGCCGACGACATCAGCTGCCTTACAATAAATCAGAGGCTGGCTTCTCACTGGACTCTTATCAAATCGACAACAAAGGACGTGATATTGATTAAAGTCAGACAATCATGAGAGATGTGGCCGCTGTGTAGAAGGAGAAGAATTAAATCATCATTCCCCATCAGTACGGGATATTTATTCATCTTACTGTATTTTCCGCCGCCTTGCAGATTTGAAGGGGTTATTGATTTTAATGTCCGTTCGGCCTTTTCATTTAACTGTGCGTGCGTGTACCTGCACGTTATAAGCAACAGTTCTTTAATCCTTTTTATCCTTTTAATCTGGTTTTGAAAGACCCCTTCAACTTTATGGATTCGCAGCACCATTGACTACATTCACTACTCAGGCCGGTGCATTTTTGCTTTTCTTCTCCTTTCTCCTCTTGTTTAAACTTTTTTTTTATTGCATTTACTCTTTTTGCAGTGAAGCCATTCTGGCCACAGTCCACCCTCATGGTGTGTAATGCATATGGCCTTTAGTACAGTATGTATTAGTTCTTTTGACGTCAGGGTTAAGAGCCGGGGGGGACTTTTAAGTGAAAGGATAGATTAACCTGCCAGGCTGCAATTATATCGAGCAGCGACCTACACCTCTGTAAAATGGATTTGTTTACCAGCAGGTTTGACGCGCTGCTGTTCCCATTTTCTCCACGATTCATTTGTCGAGCAATCAGCTTGGACAAAGAGCCCAATGGGGTAAATAGGACTTGGCAGTGATTTGTCATTACAGCCCTCCTCCTCCTCCTCCTCGTTCACCCGTGTGTTTTCATCCCGTCTTGGAACGCAGATGACAGAGACAGAACAGCACGCGTCTAATTTGCTCATGAATCATAACACAGATGACACAACCCTGCACCGAAGGACGACGCGCCATCGTGTTTCGTTTTTTCTCATAAATGGCGATGTATTACTTTATGAATATATTTACAGATATGTTAATCATTGCAGTTAAGGTCAGTCCAAAGCCACCAGGTGTTTAAAGGGCGATCCCAGGCACCACTACGCTCAACAACGGGCTGAGGAGGATTCGATTAATTCATCTCATGGATCCAACAAAGGACTCTTGTGTAAAAGCCACCGGGGTCAGAATAACAACAAAAGCAGTCGAGGCCGAGCGCTGAACAACACACTCACCGCGCCAGTCTTATTTACCAGCCAGAAAATCAAAGCAGCCACGAAATGAATCACCGGTGCCGTCAGTCGCTCCAGTAGCCGACAACACCAAACAGCATTAAAATCCATAGTTCCACCGGGACAACAAAAACCCAACGTGGAGGATTACCCGTTCGGCAAATTAGGCCAAAGAAAAAGAGCTAATGTGTTAAAATGGGAGAGAGAAGGAAGGAAGAAAAATCTTTATGGGCGTAACAAGATACAGATAATCCGCTTTTAACAAGATGAGTGATCGCGGCCTTTTGTCAGTGACTTGAAGCCGCACAATCAATGGCGGTGATTTAGCCTCACATGTGCTCCAGGGCCCACTCTGAAGCAGGACTCTGGATCTTCATTTATCAGGCACAGGTCTCGGCTCGAGACGGCGCCCTCGCCCGCGGGCCCGGCTGATCAGTAGTAGTGGCGGACGGGCGGGGGAGGAGTTTAGAGGAGGCAGGAGAGGATGAAGGTGGGGGGGCAATTAGTGCAGACAGGAAAGGAAAGACAAAGAGGACAAGGAGGAGGAGGAGGGGAACACGAGCGATGGAGATTCGTCCACTGCCCCGCTGTCAGGTAAATGTCAGCCGGGTGTTTTACAGATGAGACTGTAGCTGTTGGCATTTTGAATGCACCTCCTACACCTTATTCCTCCTCCTCCTCCTCTCCTCCTCCTCCTCCTCCTCCTCCTCCCCTCCTCCTCCTCCTCGGTTACTTAGTCTCTGCGCCGTGTCTCCTCTCGCTCAGGCTTCGCTGAGAGAGCAACATCTGACATTATCTAAATGTGCCGTACCCTCAGAAATACCAATAAGTGATGTTTTGAAACGGGAGCGGTGAGGCAAAGAGAAAAATAACATGCGGAGGTGTGCTGCTCGCTGAAATGACACTTCATCCTCAGGAATACGCTTCTGTTCCCCCGCATGCAGCTCTTAGCAGCAGGCTTATACCCATAATATACTACGAATCTATACAGCTAACAATAAAAACACGTGCATGTTAAAGCCACGTAGCTGTATTGAGTCCTCTGCTGTGGTTCTGTCTCTCACCACCCACCACAATCTGGGACCAAGGAAAACCCTATTGTGTCGTATGAGAGTAATTTGGTATTGATCATTGCTGGCCGGACTATTAATACTACAAATATTGGCTGAATTCCTTTTTGAAATCATCAAACCGCAAAGGATTTATAGAAAATACAGACATTCTCCATGCGACTGCACCTCGTTCCTTCAAATGAAACTCTGAGGTTCTTGGATTTTCTTTTTTTCCTGGGAGTAACTACAACATCCACTCTCAGATTTCGGCGATGACAACGCCGCACTGACTTTATTAGCCATCATTCCCTTCTTCCTTCACAAGCAATTTAGGTTTCACTCCGAGGCTTCCAAAAATATTTTGAACATTTGTGTACTGCTAAAATAAACACGACCACGATAGCATTTTCCCCCCCCCAGAAGGCCACGGGAGCTCATGAAAAATTGATTTTAAAAGCCTTGAAATATGTTCTCCTCTGCTTGTTGGTGAGTAAAAATAACAAAAGATGTATTATTGAGGAAATGCCTGATAAAAATCTCGCCCGGCCTCCGGTATTATGAGCGATTGTCCCGGGAGATTTGGGAGGAACAGCGAGCCGTGTGCCCACAGCTCGGGAGCCCTGATAAAAAATTGCCCTGCTTGCTCTCAATGCCACAATATTCTCTCTGCCGCTATTGTCCGTGTCTGAGAATGTGGGTCAGGAAGCGGCTGTTGACAGTCTGCTGAGAGGTAGATTCACGCCGCCGCCCGGCCTGTCACAGCTCCCGACTCACCGACTGGACGAGAGGTTCACACCCAGCCCCGGAGGGAAAAGCCCCGTGTTTCATTCCTCCTCTTCATTCTGCCGGCTGCTTCGCCCCCCGGAGGAGCAAACACAGGTGAGCTTATTACATTATTACGACAATAAAACTAATGAGCTGAATCCTTTTTGCTCATATTCATTTCACACCCATGCACCGTCACTTTGCAACAACACAAGCGGCCCACTCCAAAGTTCCATCCCTTTAATCAATGGAACAGATTCAGCGCTAATAGAAGAACATGATTATGTTGCTACTTCTGCTGCAGTCAGTGTAAACAAGGTGTTATTCAAGTATCCAATCTACGCCTTTACTTAATTAAACAGTGTTAATGAGCAAAGTAGCAACTCAAATCTTTTTCAGGCTTCAAGTTGTCTCGTGTTTTTTATTTTTTATTTCCTTCCTCTTATTTTACATCTTTAAAGCTGCGACACAGGAAAGACAAGTAAACTGTCTTGACCATCTGAAATGGGAAGTGTTTATAAAGATGGATGACATGACACCTCCTTCAAAGTGAAGCCAAAATATCTCAATCGCCCCCTGGTGGCTCGCTGCAATTTAGATTATATACCCCACCTCGTCACGTATTATAAATAAACACACACAGAAATAAATATAGTGAAAGTATATGCCAAACAAATTAATTCATATATATATATATAATATATAAAATGACGAGACTTGGCAGGTACCTGCTGGTGAGAGCTTAACGCTGATTGACAGTGTGGCGTGTAAACCCACTGGTTTCAAACTGGTTTCAAACTGTGCAGCCAGATACAGATACAGATTGTGTAGATAACTGTACACTAGAGTTGTAGCTCACAAGAATAAGACTCACTAAGGTTTCCACTATTTCATGATTAATTAAGAAGATGATGTCAAAATACAAATGTTGAAATATTGAATCACGTTTAAAACATTTTAATTTGAGTATTACTATTTAATGCTTATTGTGCTTCACTGCATAAAATCTATTCCAAGAGAGTTGGTGAACATTGACCCACACTTACATTGTGTAATGCTCAATGTCCTCTGTCGTGCATGAGACTGGATCACAAAGATGATTTGAAAAAGAAAAAGACAAAATTAAGACCCTTGGTTGTCAAAAGCACAGCATGAGCGATATATGATTTTAATCTCCCACTATGTAGAAACTGATTAAATTATATTGCTTGAGTTATGTGGAGTGAAATCCTGCCAAGAAGGCGTCACTTTAAAATTATTGATGTAAAAAAAGCACTGATCCATCTCACTGGCCACACCTCAACGATTGTATCAGCCCGGTTCCAGACCTCTGAATCACCAGCGATTCAATGAAACGGCCGTTCAGCCTGAACATCAGGCCGCTATTACATTGCTGCTGCAGCCAAAATGTCAATGGCTAATTACTAACGGTTGCCTTACTGTGGTTACCAAGGTCTCAGCTAATTGGCTATTTAGACCCAGGGAAATGGCAGCGCCTCGAGGCCAGTCACCCCTGGATACCTGGGAACGAGCAGCCGGGCTTTTTCACGAGCGGGGGGGATTAATCAGTCAAGTGCGAGCCGACGACGAGTTAATGGGTTTAAAGACTCGTGGCGTCGTCTTTCAAAAAGGTACGAGCGAAAAAAACCTAATGACTCGTGAACAATGGTACGGAGGGTTAATGGAGCCTGGTGTGGTCGGGAAACTAGCGTGTTTAAAACCAAATAACACGGTACACGCATGTAACATGAGCGAGGACTGGATTAGATGGGATTCAAAACTAGTTTGTAGCTGGAGCACCGGAGGGTTGGTGGGATGGATGATTCTCTTCTTCTGACGTAACCCAATGACTGTCAAGACTAATAACATGAGACTGAACCTAATTACGCCGGTACAGTGGTTTCCATGTCCAGTATCGTCAAAAAGGAAATAGTCCCTTAACCCAGTGAAATTAAATTGTTGGCAGAACCTATTTTCCCCTTTGTTAATATTTGACACTAGTTTGAGCTTTTTCAAGGGCAACGTGAAATACTACATAATATTAACATCGGATTTGACGGAGAGCCGCGTGTGATGTAATCACTTCCTGCTCCGTGCCGAGGATTACTGGGTCACTACATCCGACAAGAGGAGAAGCAGCGGCGGACGGATTCAGCTCAGTTGAAATGAGCAGCACACAGTTCTTTAAGATGGAATCAAGCTCGGTTTCTCACACGTCTTTGCTGTGTTAAAGAAAAGATTGTTCAGTCAGTGAATGTTATGTTGCCCGTGGCTCTTTAGTTTGTTCTGAGAGACGTGTTCAACTCTAAGAATGCGAAGGAGCCACTTCAGAAGGTTTGCATGACGACTCTGAACCGTCTTTCTCTCGATGTGATGGAGTTCAGAGAGTTTAAGGATAAATGTAAGGGTAAAAAGGACTTATACTAAAACAAAAGACAAATACTCCACCTTCCCAGAAACAAATGATCCAAAATACTCCTTCTACACTCTTAACGGTCCGGACCCTCTTTACGTCATTGATCTCCTGATTCCGTATTTTTTGACCCACGTCACGTCCGCGTCATCCTCACGACAAAACTCCTTTCAGTTCCTACTCATCTTAACTGTGGATGGAACAGATGCTTTTTCTGCTTTTAAATCCAGTTTAAAGTCCGATCTTCTTAATCTTCTGATTCTGAGAATCTCAATTATTATTTTATTAAAACATTTGATCTACTGCCCTTTTTAATGCATTTTTTCTCATCCATCAATTTCCCATGATTTTAAAGCACTTTAGCTCCACTCTTGTTTAAGATATGCTTCACTTACTGACAAGTAACATTCACATTTTTGATATATTAAGACAATAACACATCTCATTTTACTTTTTTGTTTTGAAATTAAAAAAAATATAGCTCCTCATTTGTACCCAAATGCTTTAAAACTATTTTTGTGCCGTAGAAATAAAAAAGTAAATCGGTTCTTGCACAAATGGAGTGATGCTTGCGAGCTGCACTGCACCATGACGTGTGTTACTCTCCACAATCTGCACCGTCCTAATTCAGACGTCTATTTAAGCTGCAATATTTCCCATCTCTCCCTTCGCTGTCCGCTGCCTCTGCTGACCTGCTTCGGTATTAACATCCTGTGGAGATCTTTGACTGTGTTCTGCTGCTGTAAGAATCTTTACAAACACGAGTTATCGGACTGAAATTCTTTTATTAGGTGTGAAACATGTTAAAGCTGTTAAATTCAGGGATTCACAGGTGTGGAACATGGTGCTGGAAGCCCACTGTCAATACTGGTACAAGCTCTACAGTTTACATGAGCCCGACATGAGCCAGAACACACAGAAGAGATGATCTTCACATAATGAAAGGAGTTACAGATACAAGATCAGGCCGAGGCCGAAGAAACGTTCACATCAGATTTGTTCCCTCCTCTGTTGTACAGATCTGAAGAGAACAGCACAGATCACATGGAATCTGATGGTTGGGCCACTTTCATACGTGGTTCTGAATCAGGTACAGATCTGACTTTTGATTCTGAACAGCCATGTGAGCTGTATCAGAACACAATGCAACGTTTATGTCACTCTAGATCGATATTTCTCATAATTTTGCGCAGGTGAAGAGGCGAGCAGGAGTCACCCCGGCGTAAACAACAATGGAGGACAGCTGCGATGGAGGTACAGTGAGGTTTAAGATACATAAATACTTGGACACGTCTTTACAAGCAGAACTCGAGGGGTCGTATCGTCACCGATCTGTGTTTGAAATCATATCAAGAGTCAAATTAAACTGTAAACGCTCACATCTGTGGCCTCAATGTTTGTTTCAGACTTCTTCTCCTTGTTTACCTGCATCTTCTTGTTCTTCTGCACATGCTGGCCACATTTTAAAAGATAATATTCCCAAAAAATTGGATCTAGTGTGTGAACGTTGCTATTGATTCTGTTTCTCTTCCCCCTCTCGTATCCACGGAAAGGGCGATGCGTCACACATGAGCTCTTCTTTCCCACCACTTCTTTTTCTCACACTCGAAAAAAAATTGTTCACTCCCGGGAGTCGCTCAGTATAAGTAGAGCTGTGGACATGAAAACACCTTAAAATAGATCACAGGGTACAGTAGATTGTGTGTGTGTGTGTGTGTGGGGCCGTGGTTACAACACGCAGTTAGAGAGTCACAAACAACAACCGTGTGTGTAACCAGCAGCGTGTGTATCAGTCAGCAGCTGAAATTAAAGGTAGGTCATCTAAAAGAGGACGCACGGTGACTGTGTGAATTATGAATTATCTCGCTGCGGGGACAAACAAACAAAGCGTCGAAAACTATCACAGGCCAATGATGGCAGTTTGATAAAAGTTGACAGCAAACAGCGTGTTTTAATCCCCCCCCCACCCCGTTAATGCATCAGTTTAATATTAAATATATATAATGGAATTAAACGAGGGATGTTTAAGTTTTGCAAATGCGGCCCCTGATTCCAACCATCTGTTGGACGCCTGGGTCCCTTTCGTGTTGCATAACCAAATAAAACCAGACCAAATAATGGATTAATTATTCATCCCCCTGACTCCAAATATCAGAGGTAGTCCCCCCCTCCCCCCCCCTCCCCTGTGGCATACACACAAAAAAAGGAAAAGATGGCAGCAGTCAGCACTATGAGTTCTTGCACTGAGGGCAGCGAGCACACAGACAGTTCTATTTCCAGCCACATGCACTCTGCTCCCTCTTGAGATGTAGACTAAGTTTGATCCTGGTGCAACAGAATGTCAGAGGAGTGGGGGGAGGGGTGGGTGAGGGTGGGGGGGGGGGGGGGGGGCAAAGCAAATGAAGTGGCAAAGAAATATACAGGGGATATTCTGTTTGTTTGCATTTGGAACAAAGACCCTTTACCTGCCCACCGCAGCCTCCCCCGGACAAGAGATCACACACTGCTGAATGATTAATCACAGTGTCCGATGGATTCACGCTTCCGGAGCGTGAGTGTGTGTGTGTGTGTGTCCATACGATGGGGTTTAGCTCAAACCCCCCCCACCCCCCCAAACTATTTGCAGTCTGTACTGGAGATGACAAATCTTTCAGGCAAATTGAACCAAGGAGAGGTCAGTCCGCCAACAAAAGCAATTTCCCCCGTTCACAGACGCACTTACACACATACACACCGGATCGGTGCTTCAACAATCAAATCCACCCCCCCCCATTGTAAGCACATGTATTCATGTGTTTGTGAAATTACCAGTCTTTCCTGGTATTTATCAAAAATAGTTTTTTTTAATGCTTTACAAGAAAAGTGCCAAGGATTTAAATTTTTTTTTTAAACTTTCAATAAATTGAAGTAGTCACAAAATCCAGAGCAGTTCAGCGACGTGATAGTTCTCTAGTCTGTGAAGCCACAAGATGACTCACACTGTAGTGAAATTCTAAAAAGGAAGCGGTTGACATGGAATTAATGAATCACAGCCCCGAGGTTGTATGGTTCTGCCAAACGGTGCGGTTCCACTCTCTACGTCTCCACTGCACCAACCAGTTCATCTGTGAGTCCGAGTGACGACTGGTGACAACTTGAGGGAAATTCCCTCGAAAGCAGACTCGAGATGTCACGTCCAAGAGGCCGAAAAAACACGTGACCTTTGACCTTTGACCACCAGCATCTAATCAGGTATACTTTGAATTCAAGTTAAGGTTTGTACCCAATTTAAAGAAAGTGCCTCAAAGTGCAACTGGAGATGTAATTATACGCTGATGTTGGAAATATTACTTTTAGATTCTGGTGCACGATGGCATCACGTTATTATTCTACACAACCAATCTCCCATTCTACTGCATCCCAAGTGTTGGGATTCAGATCTGGTGACGAGGAACTGAACCCATCCTTGTGTTCATGAAACCAGTCTGCTTATGTTTCTGTCACCCCCCCCCCCCCCCCCCCCCCCCCCATTCTTCAACAACAAGGTGATTCCCTCCTCAGAGCTGCCACTCACTGGACCTCTTTATTATTATGGCATCATCTCTCTCGTAAGCACTCGATTATTCATGCAGTTCCTGCCCTTTTATTTTAAGCAGCGGCTGGATCTTCGGTCAAGTGTTCTGCTGCACTTGAGAGTTGAGCCGATGATTCATTTATCTGAATAATGTTGTGAATTATGTGCCGTTGACTCGGTTCAGTTTAGACTCTCAGGGTTTCACTCAGCTCTCCAGCTTTCATGGAGTCGAGGGACTTTTTCCAGACTCAACCACACGGTTCTGTCTTTAAAAGGTTCATCGGAGCGATGACAGTGTCGATGGATGTCATTTTCAGTCATCGAGCAGTGAGGTTGCATATTTATTATGGGTTATAATCAGTAACAAAAGCGAAAAAGGCCCTCTTTAGAGCGAGAGTTTCATTTTGTCCATTCTGGGCTACTGTAGAAATACAACATGGCCGACTCCGTGGAAGAGGACGATTCATAGTTCTTCATTCAAAGTATGATAATGTGTAATATATAAATAATATTATCTCCAACTTCTGCTGATGGATCATCACTCAACCACACTGGACCTTTAACATTTGTATTTAATTCGGAACAGAAGAGGAACAAGAGGTCAAAGCTGAAAATGCAACAGTTTCTCAGACAAAATCATCAGTTCTGTTCAATGAATTAAAAAAATGTGTTTGTTTATTGAAATTCACTGATTCTTGCTTGGTGTGAAATAATTTGATACAGTAGGAAAATCTATACTGCATTAACACTCAATTAAAGTCTCATCATTCTCAGCAACCTCTGTCCTATTGGTCGTCCCACATCCCAGACATGGATCTGCCATCTCATGCTACACGCTGACACACACAGTGGCGCCAGGACGGACGCCACAGCCCGGTGGACGGGGAGAGAGAGAGAGAGAGAGACAGACAGAGCTCAGTATTTCAACCGGCTGAGCAGAACCCGAGACCCGGAATCCAGTGGAGCCTTGTGTGGGGGAAGAGTGACAACAGATCGATCCCTGTGATTAATTAACTTCTAATGAGTTCATCTGAGCGTTGAGAGACACAGAAAGTTGGACACATCCCATCATCTCTCTCTCTCTCTCTCTCTCTCCTCTCTCTCTCTCTCTCCTCTCTCTCTCTCTCTCTCCTCTCTCTCCGTGACCTCTCCTGCTCTTCGGCATCCATCTGATCGGAAGGCCAATGAAGATCATCTTTTGCGGTATTTTGAATCGCCCCCGAGCTCAACAGAAACATTTGAAACGATAAACAGTGCAACGACCTGGAATGGATTATTGGTTCCCAATCCGAGATCGATAGTTAAGGCTGCCGCGCACATCGCAGGTACCTCGTTGTTAACCGTCCCTATTACCGGGCATCAATCACGCGCATAGAACAGTGGAGATCGAACGCTATACTCCCCGTGACCTGATTTCCCACAGACACCAAAGTCAGTGGCGCGCAGGTTCCCACATGTGATTACCCGAGCATCGTTATGATGCCTGGGAGAGCGAGAGTGAAAGCTGGCGGTGCAGAAGCAATGGAGATGAATGGCGGTGTGAATAGGGAAGTGGATTGGGGCGCAGAGGCCCCCCCCCCCCCCCCTGTAGCTCCGTCTGCCATCCCCCCCGCCCCCCGCCCCCCCGCCCTCCATTTCTCAGCTGTGAGGGCTCAGCGCGGAGTTATTTGTCTCACAGTGAAATTAGTAATCGCGCCGCCATCCATCATTGGCTGACCTGCTATTGATCGGCGGTGCACCCTCTCTTTTCAACTAAATTATATTATGAAAAAAAAAAAGAATAACAAATGTCTGCACCCTCCGAATGGTCCACACTTTTGCCTGCCTCAGCAAAAGTCTCGCAAAAGCACAGACTTTCCTTCCCCCCCCCGTGTACCCTCCACGAGACACGTCGAGCAACGCTATTGAATGAGATTAGAGTTGTTGTTTTCGAGGATGACAAGTGCGGGACACGTTTTAACCCAGATAGAGTTCGAAACGGTGGTGGGGGGGGGATGGGATTTCTAGCGAGCACGGCTTGTTATACACCGGTGACACCTCAGTGACAAATGCTGCATGCTGCTCCCTTGTGCTAAACAACAGACAGAGTGGAACATGCTGATACAGGCATCGACTGGTGAACGTTTCGGGGGGTGAGGTGCACGCCGCCGCCGCCGCCGCCGCCGCCCGCTGCGGAAAGACTTTTCCACAACATTCTGCGTCTAAATATACATTTTCAATTTTCACGTCAGCTATCGAAATGTACTGCAGTGCAGCAAAAATGAGGTCAAGAGCAGCTATTTTTATATATTTTTTATTTCCAGTAGACAGTCAATAACAAAGACAGGCAGCGATTAGCCCGCTATTGATCACTGATGCCCGCGTGACGACCAAAACACCGCGCACAGAGGTCACTCGTCACTGCCGGTTCACTCGGGTCCCTCTCATCGGTATGAAAACAAAAGGATTTGCGGGCTGCAAGTTAGATTATGAGCTTAGTGCCTCTCAGTCAGGGAATGATAGGAATACTGACATGATACAGGCAGAGCGCTACAGGTTGGCGTGGGCGGGAGAGAACTGTTGTGTACACGGCACCGGCATACAGAGAAGAAGGGGACGAATGTCAGTGTCACAGAGCGGCACATTAAGGCAATATCAATCACATTATAGCTTTCTAATTGCAGAAAGCAAAAAAGGGATTGTGGGAACATATTGGTAATAGCTGGCTGCGGCTTCCAAAACCTGCAAAAGAGGCAGATTAGGGAAAGTGAGATTACAGCAAAGCACCGTTTACCAGGAAAGGGGTTAAAACCTCGTGGGACGTGACACACAACCTCTGCATTGACTCTGCGCGGTGGCGTGTGCGTGCGTGTGTGCATGCGTGTGTGTTGGCGTGTGCGTGCGTGTGTGTTGGCGTGTGCAAAGTGACAAGGATGGAATGGCAAGGTTGATGTATTAAATCCCTTTAGGAGCAGATCAACACCGGGGCCAGAGCAGCGAGGTACACGGCTCTCCCACTGTTTCGCATCTGACCAGCAGGCTTCACTCACATTTTCCCCATTTACAAATCCCTAATCCCCCCCCCCCCCCACACACACACAGTCCAGAAGTGGGACACTTTAGCAGGAATTCTCCGCCATATAATCACAGCAGAGCAAAGCATAATCCCACAGGGCCCATGTTCTCTCAAATGTACAGCACATGTTGTGTAAGGACAATGTTTGGCCAGCAGTCTTGCAGAGGGTGTGCTCAGACTTATCTGAAGATGAGTGTGAGGAGCGGGGGTGGGGGGGGGTGGGGGGGTGGCTCGGGCTGTTGGTTGATTACACATGTACTCTGTGTACAACACGGTCCCTGGACACGTATGCAGCGTGTTCTCATGTGCCCCCTGACTGACAGGCACACACACACAGAGGCCGGTAAAGAGACACGCAGGGCCGGTGCAATATCGATTCCTTTAACAGTCCACCAGGCCAACGATGCGGTGGTCCACATTTGTCCTGGTTGGCCACTGATACACTGAAGAACCACCACAGGGAGGGAAATGGTTTCCTCTGCAAAACATATACAATTTTTCTCTAGTAGTTCTGTGACAAACGTACTCATTTTAAGGAAATAGGATTTCTCAGTGGGTATATGGTGAATATCTGCGTATACTCAGGCCTTGTCTACACTACTGCAGATATTCTTTTGAATAGATATTATCCCCTTTGTTTTAAAGAAAATCTCCATCCACACGACCTTCCTATTGCAAAAATATGTCCAAATAAGAATGCAAACACACATCGTACAGACATAGCGGGCCAGTAGGTGGCGATAAAGTCGACATCAACGATCCAGCAAATACCCGAGAAGAACACAGACGCCTGTGGACGGCTGTGATGCTACACTTGACCAATCAGCGCTAGACAAATGTAGAGAAACCAGTATTTAGCTGCCATTGTTGTTGTGGTTTCTGGTTCATACACAAAAGTTTTTGCAGATCTGCACTTTGGAAGGTTTTGTAACAATCCGTGTCTTCATGAAAAGATGAAACACGTTTTTGTTCCTGCGTCCCGAGTCCTCAGGATCCTGTCTGTTCTTTCTCCCGTATCTCTCACTCCATCGTTATTTCACGCCTTCCATCCCTCCTCGCCACCCCCCCCCGTATCCCTGTGGATTCTTTCACAAACACTAGATAGGCTCTCACTCATCCCAGCGTTGTGTGTCTTCTTCGAATGTCTCCGCACCGTGGACTTTGAACTGTGGATGCCCCAGGCACCCGGCAGAGACCTGAGAGGGCCTGCGGTTTGGCCTCCAATCCATCATACCTCGCCTGCAGCTATGAAGAGAGAGGCTCCCTCCGTCCAGTTGGACTCGCTGCACACTAACACACATCACAAGCATCGATCCTTTCAGCGCGGGCCGATGAAGCCCTGTGCTTCTCGGGTTGCGGTCACATGCTTCACCGTGGGGACAAAGAGGACGACGTGACACCACTTCAGAAGAAATCGTTGTTTGGCCACATGGCAAATATGAAGCAGCATTTATCAATTATGGAAGTTGATACGGATGAAACTTCGAAGGGAAGAATCTTTGCAGTAATAAATAAAACACGTAGGCTACCGTCAACGTTATAGGTGACATTTAACACATTGACTAGAATGTTTTATGAAGCCATACATTGCAGATATGTATTTTTAAAATACCCGGGAATCAGGAATACACCTCATATATGAACAAACCATTGAACCATTGAACAAACCACTCCACAGAATTACATCCACTCATTTATCTCTTACAAGCCTCCGACAGTGACACCACTCTCTTTCTGCACTGCAGGAAAACAAAGAGTGAATCCTTCCTGGTTTAAACTTTGCTCTTGGCAGAATCCCAGTTCTCCCTGAGCGATGCCAAGTCGACCAGTTTGCTCTCGATTGAATTAACGTCTCTTTTTTCGGGGGGTTTGAAAACAAGTTTTCCCCGAACAGACCCCGTCCTCTCCTCCCGTACAGAGGACTTTTTTTTTTATAAATGGTTCGCAGACCTCCATTAGTATCTGCATGTGTGATTTATCGAGCTCGTCCAGACTTCCGCTGTAACAACTGGACAGTCGAGGCCGTATTTAGCTCAGATATAATGGATACCAGCAGTCAGGAACCTGCTGAACACCCACAGATTCAAATGCTAAAGAAGAAGACGGCGTCCTTCAAGAGAAATAGCTTATTCATGTCAAGTTGTTTATATACGCTGTGCTGCAGGATGTACAACTCTTCTCATCTACCGGTCAATAGTAGATAGTTACACAGGTGTAATTGTTGTGTGAACAAGGTTTTTTAGATTTAAGTGTCACCTTGATATGTTTGTGCCCCAATCTATCACATCCTAATGAACGTGATGCTCCAGATTTAAGCCTGAGTGACCGTCGGAGCTGCCTTAACCGCAAACTCCCACAACTCTGCACTCCTCCACCGATCATCCATCCCGGAGGCAGTGCTGGGGCGGTTTGAACATCAACTGCCCATAAACCTTCCTGACAGGAGAATGAAGACATATTTCCCTCGTCTGTCCGTGTATCCCCGGTGATTGTCTGGGAGGATGAGAACATCATCAATAACGTAACGTTAGAAAGCGGGTGGGTGGGTGGGTGGCTGTCGCAACGGCTACACGGGCCTCCCACTGACACCTCCGCTGGATGCAGTAAAATTAAATCGAATCAAAAGGAATAACTTTGCCTTGATGCTGATGCACAGTCTCTCTCTGTCTATCACACACACACACACACACACACACACACACACACACACACACACTCGATTGTAGAACGACAATGTTTACACACACAAAATCTGCTCCTTTCCACCTGCTCGTTTCCCCGAAAAAAAAAAGAAAGACAGAAACCGAGAAGCCTCCTCCGATTTCTGAATTCATTAGCGCACAATCCATCTGTTTCCAGTCTCCGTACATGGCTAAGTGTACGTTTACCTTTTCAAGGCATCCTCCGAGTCAATGCCGGCAAATTACAAAGAAAGAGAGCGGGTAGCAAGTGAAGGCTCCATTAATTTCCCTGGAGAAAGTGTGCACTCTGCTTTGAGGGCCAGAGTGACCTTTCCCTGACAAGACGGCGGCGGCACAGACAGGAGCAGTGGACAAATTAGATATTAGAATACAGCAGCTAGAGGGGATGGATGTGAATACAGACAGCTGGGGATGGATACTTATACTCATCACTGTGAGCAGGTTGTTATGCCTCGTATGTTTTCCAAAAGGAATATTAATAAGCACTAATGTGTCGTGTTGTGGTGACGTCGGTGCTATTTCTCACTAATGATTTGTCATTTCATCAGATGCCGTATTGTGCTCTATGTCACGAGCCCGGTGGTCTTGCATAACCAGACTTATGTGCACAGCGGTGGAGAACGGGCGAGGGACAGTCTGGCTGTGCTCATTATCATTCTGCTATAGGGGGGGGGGGGGACACACACTCTGGATGGTTTGTGTTCCTTTAAACAGATCACAATCTTCCCGGGTGGCACAGAGTCCAGGATGCAGAGACAGTGGCCCCTGCAGAATGATGTCAATGGTTTAATAGTGCTCCCTGTAAAGCAAATGCCACGTACATAGTAGAAGATGTGGACTGGTGTTATACATTAATCAAACTAGAGTTCAGTGAGAATCCCCTTAAATCCAATCAAGCTGCACCAAATTACACATATAGATATCACTACCCTTTGTTTTTTTTTATCAAGATCCATGAATCATATCCTGGGAAATTGGTGAAAATGTCAAAAATAATACAACGCTAAAGAAAGGGATTTTAAAGTAAATGCATCAGTCTCATTGTCTGCATCTCTCCATGGACTTAGCTGTCAATCATGATGTTTCTATACCACTTGATGCGTATTTTGTCCAATCCACTAACATGGAGGAAACAGGAATTATGACCTATAGTGATTAAGATGCTCTGGCTTCCCTATTGGAAAGCCACCATGTCGTCCATCTTGTTCAGTCTGGGTTTTTTAGCATGTGGGCGACGTGTTGTTTCCAGTAGTGAAGGAATTCAGGAAACAATAACAGGAAGTGGAAGAGGAAGGAGGAAACGACGTGAGACACACGGCCGACAGCAGGTTTATATCCACAGTCGACATCTGGTGAGTCAGTCCATGACCCGTCCTCCTCCTCCTGCTTGTTGCAAGTGGATTTTTCATTATTTTCTGATGCCTGTATGTGTGAGGTTGTGTTTTGTGTGTCTGCTTGTTTCTCTTCCCTCTTTGCCCTCTGTCTCTCTCTCTCTCTCTCTCTCTCTCCACCTGCCCATCATCAGGAATCACCTGCCTGTCATCGAGCCATCACCGCACCCCCCCAACCAGAGTTCTGCAGTGACAGCACGTCCCCGCCGATGTGCTTCCAGCTCATACACCTGTAAATCGACCGGGCTTTTCCGTCTGGTAGTTTGTTCGCCCGCCCGCCTGCGGGCTTTCCCTTACACCGGTTCTCCTTGTCTCCTGGATCGGCAGTCTTTGCCAAGCCCCCCCCGCCCTGCGTAGCCTCCCCCTGGTTTCCTCCTCGTCACGTCCAGCCACCGCCTCGTCATCCCTGACTGTGCTGTAATAAATAACTAACCCCACCTGCTTCTGTCTTAATGTGGATTCAGCTTTGATTCACCACAGAGTAAATATTAGCGAGCGTCAGAAATTGCCTTTGATGCTCGTCTTTCACTCATCAACATTTAATTGAGAACAGAAACTTTTCTCTCTGTAAAATCAAATAACCATCCAACGCTGTTTGTTGTTTGCATCCAGGCTCATATCACATGTCAATCATAGAGACTTTACTGTACCATTCAAATTAGCAGCACATTGAGTGTGTGTTTGCTTTTTTTGTCTGTTATTTACACCTTTTGACTGGTGCTGAGATGGAAACTTAAAAATACATCTTCTACCGTCACTCAGCACGATGCAGATGACGTTAATAACACTGTAATTATGCTGTTGTAGGCATCTTACTCAGATCAAACCCTTTATGAAATGAAAGAAATGAAACCGAGGCTTGATATTTTACAGCTTATCTATAAACCTTTTAATAGATAACTATTAATTAAAATAAAACACTAACGCAAACAAATACATAAACTTGAATTAGGCTCACAATACATGTTGCGTTCACATCGAAATACTTTCCTCTTCCCATCATGCAACATCATCAGTTCATTATAGGTGTGTGGTGGTCCGTGCAGTTCTCCTGAGGACAGTAACTGGTTTAAGTTTACTTTCAGGAATTGTATAACCATCCGTACTGAGCAGTAGAGATGAGGACTCAATATCAGAGTGTGGATTCCTGACCCGGGCCCATCAGGAGGAAGGGCCAGGTTGGTATATACAAATTATATTCAGTCCAAAATATGAAATTTCCTTTGACTATAGTATCTGCTTTTCAGAGGACGGAAACTTATTCTCCAACTTCCAGAGTTTGTCCCATTGGAGCTGAGACACCGAGTGAAATGACTGTCGAGTTCTCCCCGAAGAAATCGTGACTGGTTCGTCGCCATCCGGGTCAACTGGGTTCCAATTTAGCTTCTTTGCCCAGATCTCCAGCTGTGTGGAGTATTGAACTTTTTATTCATGTGCACAAAAACAAGGTAAAATAGAAAATAAAAAAAAGTACACATTATGCAGAGGAGATACAAAAAACAACCTGAGGGGAGTTATAAAAATTCTACACCTCAAAATAAACAAATACACCCACAAGTAAAAAAAAAAAAAAAAGTATGATGATAAATAAAAATACAGCGAGGGAGTGAAATGCCTGTATGTGGCTCAAGTTTGAAAAATCATCAAAGTCAAGGCAGTGGCGCCGCATGACTGGAATGTTTCTCAGACCATTAAGCAGTTTTATGACCGCGTGGCACACGTGTCACTTTGATGGACAAGGTCACCCCCCGAACAGGATGTGAGTCTGTTGCATTTTCAGTTCTCTCATGCGGAGCTCTCCTGTGAAATTTATGTGTATTGTTTGTTTTGAGACCGCACTTACCAGGCAGGGCTGAAGCTGAGGGAAAGCAATAAAAGGTGAGAGCCATTGTGAAAGTTATAACCGAGCGGCAGCTGTAGCTCCGGAGTCGGGGCTCAGAGGTGGTTTCTGAGAAAACCTGATAACATTTGGACGTTTCTTGATCTCGGTAGATTTTATAAAACAGGGTCCTGTGCTCACACGGTAAAAGCAACTGCAGTTTTAATACGACACGGTCTGCGGTGAGGGATCACGAGTCAGACGTGGTGTTGTTTGGAAGGGTCACAAGTCAAGAAGGTTGGTAACTCACAGAATGAGATGTTCTTCAACCGTGTGTCTGGCTGTTTGACACCTTCTGCTCAGTGTCTCGTCTGGTTTTTATGTAAATTCATGTTCTCAAAACTCTGAAACTTCGGTGAAAACACTTTTTATTCAGAAGATAAGTCCAACTTAGTCATGATGTAGGATTTGGGTTGGTGACAGTGCAGCTGTGTGGGTCCTTCCAGCCAAACTTCCACTATTCTTCGATTGGAAAACCAGTTTGAGTTGAGAAATATTGCATAGGGAATTTTTAGAATCTTTAAGTGAAGATTTTGGAGATTCTGGTTTCCTTAATCTCATTTGTTGCCCGGTCAACTCCAACGCCATTCTCGCATCACAGCGTTACAAGTCGGTCTGTAAACAGTGTCGAACAGAAGATGGAGTCTCGGCCCGGACGTCCTCTGTGTGCATTGAGAAACCGAGATACTGGCCATTGTGCCGAGAAGCGAGTTGTTCCCCGAGATTGATGCCGCCCGGACCAGAGCACGGTTTCTGTTCACCACATTAGACATTGAGGTCCACTATATTTCTTTCAAGACAGCCAATTACAAACCTTCAGGAGGCTAATCAAAAAAATCAACATGATAGAGAATCTTGTACATTAGAGAGATTTAATGGACTGAAAATCAGCAAACCTGCTCTCCTGTATTAATTCAACTTGCGAGGACCGGCTCAGTAATCTCTTAATATACATCCCCGACCCACACAGAGAGAAAATCAACAGCCAGCCCAGCAGTGACTAATGACTAACACCCACACGCTGGGTCTAAAGAACACAGTCGCCACTTCAGCTCAGTGAATAAGGTGCACTAATGCACAGTGCAATGCAGTGCGCTGGGAATGTATGACAGGCATCCGCACTGGGAATTAATCCAGAGGGTACTTGGGCCAGAAAGTCTTTTAATATAACATACAGGCATCAATTGAAAAGCGAAAAAAAAATAAAAGACACAAAACCAGAGTGGGAAATTACATTTTTTGGTCAAACAGGTGCAGGAGCTGGTTGTTAACTGGGACCTAACCACTCACTCCTGTTTTAACCGTTACATTGATTTTATTTGGCCGGTGTTTTCCACCAAAGCGCACACACACGAGCACTGGGAGCGTTTCGGTGTTCATTGCCAAGTGGACCGTGCAACACTGCCCGAAGCCAGGGATCGAACCGCTGACCTCGTTGAATGATATAATCTGACCGGCTCCATCTGAGCCACAGTGTTTAGAACGCACATTATTTGGAGTTTTTAATAATACAAAGTAAAAATAACTCTTATAACTTCCATATGGGTAGTTTTTTTATTGGATTGTTTATTGGCATTTTGCTGAACAGGATGTGGTCATGGCCATGTGTTCCACGTGAATCATTACTGACATGTTCTGTCTTATGGAGAAGATTAAACAAAACCTCAGGATGCCTCCTCCTGCAGAACCTTAATACTTCTCATGCATTCTTTGTCCATGTTAGGGTAGAAACAAAGTACGGTGCCTCAAGAGTTACGAGTCTTTGTGGAATCACATCGATGGAGATCAATAAACTCTGAGCATTTCTTTGTCTGTGTGGATTTCTTCTGGAACGCACACTGACAATAACAAGACTCTCAGCTGAGATTCATTGTTTCCTGTGTCTGGAGTCAACATTCCTCATGGAGAAGAACCTCCTCCATCTTCCAAGAAATAACTCAGACCATCGTTTAAAAAAAAATACCATCAGTGTTAGTGTTTCCTTTGAGGCTTGGTTTGAATCCTGGACCAGTCAGTCCTGGTGATTACACAAATCTACCCACCATTCATTTGGTCATCACCACCACCAAGGTCCACTGGATCCTGACCCTCGACCTCTGACTACTCCACTGTAGCACTGTGCACAGACCAGTAGCTCAGACTGGGTCTCTAGTGCACTGTTGTGTTGTGTTGTGTTGTGTTGTGTTGTGTTGTGTCCAGATGTGAACATGAGAAACTAATTGGGATCAAGACGTTTCTGCGGAACAAAGCCCAGCTGCCAGTGAGGCTGCTCTGAATAAATACATGTTTTAAAGAAGACGCTTCTACAAAGTGTGCGGAAAATCGTCTTTAGTCCCTCGACTTGCTTTTCATGAAACAAAAAAAAAAAGATGAGAAAACATTTAAAGAGCACAGTAGCTGCCCTGAGAAACGGGGACCACATTATTCAAATATAAAAAAAAGTTTGCTATGTGGCTCATGAATTCAAATGTTTAACATCAGAAGATCTAAGAATCCATAGCACTCGTGAATGTTTTGTTAATTGGATTTATCGTGAGCAGCGCTGCAGATTCTCTTCAGTGGAAACTAACCAAGGGTTCTGATGCTTTTTGAAAAGGTTTCCAAGGTTAGAGCAAAACTATTTTTAATAGGTGACTGCCAATGGGGAAAGTCTGGAATGAAGCACCTTCAAAACTCCTGATACCAGGTGAGCTTTCAGACTGAGGCGGGAGTCCTGTGGCAGCAGTCGGCTCAGACTCGCCCTTTGTTGCATGTCTTCCACGCTCTCTCTCTCCTTTGTACACATACATTCTGTAAATAAAGGCCAAAGAGCGCACACATCTCTTTAAAGTAACAAACAAACATCAGAAACACGAGGAATAAACGAGAGCATGTCAATATCGTCATTAGCATCCAGAATTTGACGAGACGCTTCTGTGACTTGTCCCCATTAATAACTGTGAATTAAACTGAGGCCGAAGATAATTTTTTCCTTACAATTTATGATTTAATAATTTCAGAGAATATTCCTTTTTTTCTTTTTTAATTCACCACATTATTCTTACAAAATATAAAACTTTAATGTCGGAAAATTCTGAGCTTTTTATGGCTGTATCAACCCCCCCCTCCCCCCCCCCCCCCCTCCCCTCCGGCTCTGTATTAATTTGGATTCATTGTTTCCGTACCTACAATGGAGCCGAATACCATGTTGTACATTACACTGCTGACTGTGTTCAGGAAGGAGCCTTTAATTGGGTCTGAGTGTATTGACCACTGCCCGCGTGGTGAGCGGTCAATACACCGTGGGTGGTGGTCAAAAGGGCGAGGCAACCCGCCCTCCTGCCTATACATCCTCGGTTTCATGTTCCTGCTCTCGGGGGTCGCAGGTGAGTCCGTCCATCACCAGCAGCGGTACGGAGAGAAGAGGAGTGGGTTTCCTTGTGGAGTGAGACGTGCTCCGGGTGAGCAGGTGGTTCAGTCACGTTGAGCTGTGACCCGGCGATGCACTTAAATGTGAGGGAGCGAGAGAACAGATGCATTTACCCGTCTGACCCGGTGTTAAATGGCAAAAAAAAACAGTTGGAATCCAACATACGACTGGAAACAGATTCAACCAATGTACGTTTCAGTACAACAGTATTTTGCAAAAGGTTAATCAATGAGAAAAGTAACATTATCCATCTGCTGTGTCTTTTGAGGCTGAGACAAGCGTTCCAATTAAAACTAATTAAACAAATGTGCATTCATTACTACTACGATTGATTAACTACGAGATGCAAACCTCTAATTCAAGAGCAAAACCCGACTTAAATGAGGTGTGGGAGGGGGGTTGGGTGTATCGGTGGTACGATGTGGCCCGATCTTACCAACCCCTAGTTTTAATATGCCAGATTCCTTCCTGTTTAGTGAAAATATCAACATGAAACATGACAAGACATGAAAATCCTGGATATGCCCTAACCCTCTTTCTGGGCTCATCCTCCCAAGTTTTGTGGAAATCAGTTGTGTGGTTTCTGCGTAATCCTGCAGACAAACAAAGGGCTGAAAACACAATGGTGGAGGTAATTCTCTGTTGACTCATGTCGCACGAATGAAACGCTATCACAGACGTGTGTGATTCTCAATGGATGTTATTTCCTGTGCGCAGGCATTAGAGATGCTCCAGACGTCCTGTAGGCTACCTGTGTTCATCTCAGCGTGTGTTAACATGCGTTCGTCTCCGGTTTAATGCAAACAGATCACAAAGCAAAGACTGCCGCTGACTAGCCATAACAACACGGGGAATTTGCTTTCCTCCGTGTGTTCAAAGGTGGCGCGAGGAGCCAGTTTGCATAGTATTGCTTACATGAATATCAAGTAAACACCATAAAAGATGTATGCACCAAAACATCAGGACGATGAAAGGGGCGACCGTGACGTGCGGTGAGTACTTTCCGCGTGAGTCTGTTTCGGTGCTTTCCACACAAGCATCGACTGTTGTGTCATTTTAAGTGTGGGCACATCCAAGTCGTATATTTCTTTTGTTAAGCCGGAGTGAATCACGGCTGAAATAACCCGTTCACAGCTTAATTGCAGTCAACAGCGTAGCATGATTAATCAAAGTGTTTTTCCGAACCGGCTGGAATTGCCTCTCTCTCTCTCTCTCTCTCTCTCTCTCTCTCATTTAGAGGAGCACATCCAATCATGACATCACAGACACATCACAACAAATTAGACGGGGCGGTTTCCATCTAATGATGTTTATCGCCTGATGTGTAGATATAGGGACTTAATCACATTTCCTTCACTTGGTGTGAAGCTAAGTGTTTATCCTTGAGCCGGGGCGAGCACATTTGTGTTTAGCGATGCTATAAGTGCGTCATGACTGGAAAGTTATCTGCAGAGGACGTTCAATTACGTCCTGACAAGAAGGGAGGGCTTTTTCAAATGCTTTTCTCCTTTAAGCTAATTAAGGGCTTTTGATGAAAACACTTCTTTCATTATTCATCATAAAGCGTGTCGGCCTTGTCAAGCAGGACTGCTCTCGCCCCTGATCTGAGTTCTGTTAAACACAACACCACTGTGAATAGTGAAACTTGTCAGAAACACAATCGCTCCCGCTCGCTCCGGGTGTTGCCGGTTTTCCACCCGCCTCTGCCAAGGATTTAGTCCTGTGAAGACGGCCTGCTGACGGTAATTAAACTGCACATTTCCATTGATCTCCCTCATCTCTTCCTACATCCTCCCTGCCTCTGCCCTCATTCCCATTCCCGTCCTGGGGAGAAATCTTGAATAAATAATGCAGGTTTCCGAGTGTGGACGCGTTAATTGGCCTGTCTTTATGAGACTATAGGGCTCGGGCTGACCTTTCGCGGAGATAGCCGGGAGCCCGGGGGCCAAACACGTGCAGGGGGACAGTGAAAGAATCGTTGGGCGGCGATTTCTCTCTGAGATCGATGAAGCCTGGCCTCATAATAAAGATGATCTGATAATAGAAAACAAAACGTGTGACTCCCACAGCTGTGGTTTTTACTGAGTGTTGTCATTTTCCCTTCTTATCAAAACATTCCACCATCATATTCTTCTTTTTCAGTTGGTGTGGCGAGCGAAGCAGTTCCCCTCTGTCAGTGTTTGCACGGGGCATGAGGATGTGTCGCTGATCTGTTTGGTTCAGTAAAATACAACCACCGGTCACAGGAGGCCATCTTGGCTCGGCTTCCCCTGGAGAAGAAAAAACAACCTCCAGCCAATCGTATTGAGGCCAAGCTTGATCGAGCTCAACATTGAATGGTCAATTCGTCACTAAAAATAAAAACCAAGTGAGGGCTGTTGGATTCTGGCTTCTCACTAATCAAATCACGATCATGATCATGAGGAAAACCGCCTGCACTGATCTCCAACCGGCGAGCCAATGACACGCAGCAGCAGCCAGCCAGCTGGCGAGTTAGCGAGTTATTAAAATGGAGGCAGATGGGGACCTCGAGTTTCTCATAAAATATGACTTTGCTGATTTTGCTTTTGAGCTGCAACCGAGGATCAGACAGAACAGCACAACCTGCACCGCAGCCGGACCCGAGTCAGGAGGGAGTCAACTGACAAACACAAAGCTAAACTGGCTTTTCTGTCTTCCTTCTGGTTGGACTGGTCAAGCTGGTCCAGGTCAGAGAACCAGTCAACGTCCCAAAGGGGCGAACACATCCATACACTCTGTATTTTAAAGAGAAATGAGGCGCTGGATCCAACAGCTGCAATAAGAACCCGACATATAAAACCAACAGGTGAGAATCTTGTAATTCTGAAGAGAATGACTGAACTTCATGGCTCTTGTGGAAGCCTTTGATGTTTTCAAACATGAATACTGAAGCATCAGCTGCTGCATTCAAGGGAAACGTCAGAGCTCATTTGCGTACTTCCATAACCGTGTGTTCACACTGTTAAGTATATG
The DNA here is from genome assembly GCA_006182925.3 of Reinhardtius hippoglossoides. Classification (NCBI taxonomy): domain Eukaryota; kingdom Metazoa; phylum Chordata; class Actinopteri; order Pleuronectiformes; family Pleuronectidae; genus Reinhardtius; species Reinhardtius hippoglossoides. The sequence continues at coordinate 23,811,100 of CM031678.1, read as the reverse complement.
GCAGCATGCAGATCCATCTAAGTATCTGCATGATGCACCAAACACGATGGACACTCCATCTTGGCTACGGATCTATGGAAGGGACCTCTGACACATTTTCAAATTCATGAAAATGGCTGCAGAGGAATCCCTGTTGTGATTCACATACACTACACCAGTGAGTATACTGTGAACATAGTGTTACATCGTTTTTAATTAGAACCTGTGTATTTTTTTTTACAAGTAATTGCTTCCCAGCGACCTCAAAACCACCAATGATTAATTAGGTGACATCCATCCTATACATTCCCAACAGGGGGGGGGCTCTGCAGCTGAGCCTGTGGACCCCCGAGTAGCTTCCACAGTTTTTTAATGTCACAGTTACGAGTTTGAAGACAGATGCTTACGGCCACTGGGGAAAGACATTAACGCCGCCTGTTGTGAGAAGCAAACTAAGTCACCAACATTAGTAAGCTCCTACTTTAAACTGAAATCTGAAAAAGAAAGAAAGACCATGGATTTGCCATCGTGCTGTTTCTTGGATATCTAAGTAGAGAATCCTTTGGCTAAGCCCCTTGTGATTTTCCATCAATTTCATAGGCAGAGTAAGCAGATGCACTACTCTGCGGGGCTCAGGGGGCGCCGCGGCATCCTCTCTCCTCCTCCTGCCCGGGGCCACTTCCAAGCCCCCTCTTCACACGGGGCAAGTTCTCTGAATCAAAAGGACTGCCTTGTTTGGGCAGAGTACCTGTGAAAGGGATTTGGAATATTTACACCGTTTTTCTAGGAAGGATATGTGTATTTATGTGTTCCACAAAGCGAGCGCTGGGGTTTTTCGGGCCGGCAGAGGAAGCGGGACGGGCAGATTACTGAGAAATATATCGTGTTCTTTTTTTCGTTGTTAATCGTGGTGCGAGGGTCATCCTTTTAGGGGCCATGGGGCGGCAATCTTGATGCTGGCGTCTTATCGTCTTTTGTGAGCTTAGAGGAACAAGATTTAGATTGCATGTAAGATTGATAATACGTTCGCACAATCGCAAAATATCTAACAGGAAGCCATGTTCAGTCGGAAAGATTTAGCAGCAGACCATGTTTAAATGTGAACGTGGTCTGCGTCGTCAGACCGTATCAATCTTGGGTCCGTCGCTTTGTGTCCCGCACATTATTGATGTCGCAGTATGATACCATCTATATACGGAGGGAGGACGAAGATCTCATTATATGATTTCACATCATAAACTCAGTCACTACGGCCAGGGTTTGCATTTGAATTTTTTAATATTGAACTCCGGCGGATTGAAAGATCATCAAGTGATAACGGCTCTGAAATAAGTTTGTGGCGTCTCCGGTTAACATTCGCTGCAAAGAAATGACTTTAAATGACAATTATCATGAGGATGCAACACAATCTGGAAACAGGCATCGCATCATTTCACTGCTTATGATGCTGAATAACACAATGGGAAAAAAATAGACTAAGCCCATAATCCAATCTGATTTAAAACTACAATGAGATCTGCCTTCACTCAGCTTGTGAACAACAGAAGTCCCCAACACAGCCTGGATTCTGCTGGCAAAGCTGAGTTTACCCGGAACAATTCGATGGGAGGAGCTCAGGCAAAGGGTTGTGCTTTAAACATTTTTTGCATTTATAGTGACTTCTTTAAAGAGAGAGAAGCTGCTCACACACGAGCTGCATTTCCCCCAAACTGTCGGGTTTCAGGTTTGAAAAAGGAGGAAACAGATCAAGTCAAGTGAGGCAGCGGTTGAAGTGAGGCTGGCGGTGGAGATTACGCTGAACGAAGTGAGGCAAATTACCTAATTCCATTTAGAGACAGTGTGTAATCGGCTTTATCTACTGCGGCGATGGTATTAGACTCCTAAATAATCTGGAATGAGAGGGATTTAGGAAATAAGGAACCAGGAGAGCGGTGTCTCAGACGGCGCTTCGACCTGCATCGACCTGGATTCGGAGCGAGCCCAATATGGCATCTTTATGTAAGACTCCATTGTTCTGAGTAGCTACTTTGTTCAGGGCAAGTTAGGACAATTTGTCCTGATGTATGGGTCTCGCACATTACCGCAAAGTAGTCCACGTGGAAGACGGGGGGGGGGGGGGGGGGGGGGGGGAGTTGCCTAAATAAAAAACAATAAATCTTTGTCCTTGATGAATAAATAAGGAGCCTTTGGAGTAGAAGAATCAGGAACTGTGGCCCTGAGAAGACGGTGTTTCCGTCCGGCAACACAAGAGGACGGATGATTACTGTGTCTCAGTCGGTCAAGACCGAGACAACTGTGTTTTGGACACTGTGGGACGTTCTTTCAAGGGACGTCACCAGCTCAACATTTCAAGTCATATGCTACAGCATGAGTGCTAAATGGTCCAGTCTTCATTATAGCAAAAACAATGAAGTGGATATGTTTGTACAGACATGCGTGGTCCTTAGATGATCCTGACTTTTCATCCAGTGCCACCATTTGTTGAGACGTGTGGTTTTGAGTAAAATGTTTCTCATGGATTGTTATGAAAATGTGTAGATATTCATAATCCCCAGAGGATGATCCTTGATCTCTTTAACTCCATTTAAAAGGGTTATGTAAACATGTTTTGAATACTTCCAGATTGTATCTTGAAAGGATCGTGTATCCCTCGTGTATAAAGTCAATGAGAAACAACAAACAACAGAATTATAGCAGAAGAAGAAGACCAGATGTTGATGGGGCCATCCACATGTGTCTTGAATAACGTGAGAACTGAGGACAGGACTGTTTTCTTTGTTTACTGCTGTGACCTCGCTGGTTCGGAACAGTCATGTGAGTTTTCATGTGTGGATCACGATCAGCCCAGACGCAGCTCCATCCTCCATCCCTGACTTTTCAGCTATCGTGCAATTTAAATTTATCCAATGAAATCCTGACCATGTAACGTTCTGCATTCCGTTGGTCTCAGCCATACTTTAGTGTTAAGAGCCAATTAGCAAATGTGAATGCTAAACAAAGATGATTAACTAATTTAGCTACACATCATTAGCATGATAGCATGATAGCATACTGTAGACACTGCTGTAGCTAATTGCAGCCTCACAGAGCTGCTCGATTGGCTATTGACTCGTATGGCTTGTCCCAGATTCACGCTACGTATTAATAATACAGTACATAGTACATGCTAATAATCACAGTATTGATGTTATGTACAAAATTAAATACAGAAAAATTCCATAGCCTCCTTTTATGTTTAAGTTCCTCTGATTCGTCTGGAGACGTCTCATCACAACACACAATTTATTAAAAGGTTTTCCCAGTTTTGAGCAGCTCTCCCGTTTCTTTTGTGCAATGCATTGTGGGAGCACACTGCACATACAACAGATACGGGAAAAAAAAATCATCATTAGAATTCATACAGCTTCTTCTGAGTACTCTTCATTCTCTCACTTTTCCAGTGTGAACACACTGGAAACGTAGTTCGAACTCAGTTTGTCATGCAGCTCGCATTCAGGACACACCATTAGTCTTGTTCAATTACACATCCAGTATCTTGTCATGCAACTTACCGAGCACGTCCCTGCTCCCGAGGGAACGAACTCCGGGGTCTCAATGACCCAAATGACCCCCCCCTCCCCCCTCCGCTGGAAACCTCCAGAAGAATACCATTTATTCAGCTCCAGGGCAAAGCAAGTAAGAATTGCAAAAAATTACGAGAGTGTTGCTCCGACCTCCCGGTGCTTTCACGTGGGCTGTAAAGAATAATGCGTCCTCTGGGAGCTGCTGTTTTTGAATCTAATAAAAAATGTGACGGTGTGGGTTTACTCAGCAACAAGTTCACATGAATACCAAAAAAAAGTTATATTCAGGAACACAAATAGTCCTTATTTATAGTACTTATTAAAAATGTTAAAGCCACACTAGAGACAGAAACACATCAGAATATAGTGGAGGGAGACAAAGGGACAAATCCAGGGCCATCACTTGTATCTGTGTGATTGATGTGGTTAAATCACGTATTCGGTCGAGAGAGTGACATTTAAGTCCTGAACTGTTTTATTGGAGATTTGATTTAAAATAAAAAAATTGGTTTCCTGTTACTTTCTTAAGATGTAGCTATTCTATATTTGGATTCAGAAGATTGTCCACCAGATGTATGGGATTAAGAAATGGGATTAAATGTCCAAGTGTGTCCAAAATTGTAATTTGTTGAACAATGCGTGTTTGTGTGTTTTTAATCCATTGATTTGATTATTGTTAACAGAAAAGCAACCTCGGGATAAAATTGTGATATTTTTGCTTTGGCTCGTGAGTCGTCGTATCATGTGAGGGTGAGATAATGTGATCACATGTTCATGAACTGGGTGTTTCCTCTTTTCCTTCTCCATTTTTCGATAATTATAATAATCTCATGAGGGTAAATTATGTATAATTACACTGATTTGGACTGAAAAGGCTCGGCTGACACGTGCCCCCCCCCCCCCCCCATCGCACAGGAAATGCGATCAAACCAAACGCACATGAGACGGATGCACAAAGCCTGTGTTCATCCGAGCGTCTCTCTCTCTCTCTCTGTCTCTCTCTCCTGCCTCTCACTTGAAAAGAAAAGAGGAGAGAAAGAAAAATCAAGGTCAGGTCAAGCACATAAAGTTGCAGAGTAAATTTCCACATGCAGTGTGTCCTCTATGACCCCCCCACCGACCCGTCTGAGGGAATGTACCCTTGTCAAGCCAGGTAATACATGTCTAGTGAAGACGTATGGCGTGTTTGCATGTGGAGCTCCATCACCATCAACCTTCCTTCCCCCCCCCGCCCCCCTCTGCTCTCCCTCTCACACACACGATACTCATATCCATACAGGAAGTGATGGATGTGCCGGGTCTGAATTCATGAGTCAAAAACCCAGTCCACGTCGTCATGGTTTAGGAAAGAGGAGAATCGAATTAAAACACCAAAATGGACAGAGGGGGAAGAGTGAGTGAATCAGCATGATTACATCTTAATGCAAACAACAGTGTCTTTATTCCAATGGGTTAATGAGGTTGCAGACTGGGGGGGTGGGGGGTAGGGGGGGGGAGATAAACAATTCAATCTCTGCTATTGTCTTCCACAGGCCACCAAGGAAAATGAGCTGTCACCAGATCTTAATGGCAACAGGGTTTTCACCCGGGCCAGAATTAATATGTGACTCCCAGGCCTAATGAGCAGGAGCTGGGCGAGTAGAGCGGAGCCTCCTTTGTCCTGCAAGGTTTTTTTTTCTCGGAAAAAAAAAGAAGCGGAAAGCAAATAAAAGAGAGAGAAAAGAGAAATACGGCCTTGATAAATAAATGGAATAAAGGGAAGAATCGTATGGTGCAGAGAGTTGTGGCTCCTGCGAGGGAACACATCTCTCTGACGGCGTTCTGCTCCTCAAGGGCGATTTGGATGGAAAGTCGACGTATCAGCGTGACGATCGTTTCTTTCTTTTACTTAACGCTGCGAAATTATACACAAAGACGTGATCAGGGAGTAGTAGTAATAAAGCTGAAGGTCCCCAGCACCTACACCTGCTGTCCTACAGTGAAGTTATCCATGCAGGCTGGTATGTGTGTGTATGAAAGCTGTGGATGGATGGAAGGCAATGGAAAAAACGTTGTGTGCTCACATGTTGCATTGCATATGGCTTTTTAAGTGGTTTCATTAGACAGCTGCTGAGTGCATAGAGCAGCTGGTAGTGTATATATATATATATGTAAATATGTACGTACCCACACGTCTCCTTCATTTCATATGTATACTGTATATATTTATACAACCACATTATTTTTAATCAGGCAGAAGACTAGAAACATCGCTGGTTTTCAATGTGTCTTAACCTCTGTTTTCTCTACATAGTTGTTTTCCACTTTGATAATTTTATGATAATTGCAAATAACAGACACTCGCCACATGTTTCACAAGCCAGACGCAGACATGATTATGTTTTATTGTTCGTAATTATTTACCTGTGGACCTGTGGTTTGTTGACAGTAGTTTTTTACGCAGCGCGGAGGGAGATCTTTATTTTGTTTTTTATTATCAGTTATAAAAGAAAATGAAAACTCTCTCGAATCTAACTGACCCCCCCCCCCACAGATATGTAATGTCATTATATGAGATAACATACTGGACATCTTTTCACCTCTTAGCTTAAAAAAATATATAGATACATATATATAGAGAATGTTCGTGCATAGCCTGAATAAAAATGTGTCACCTTCATTAAATACTGCATGAAGGCCGTTCCATCCGGCCGGTGGAGCAGAGCTGGAAGCATCAATGGGTCCAAAGATGATAAAAAAGATCTCCACCCACTTAGATCCGTGCAGTGTTTTCACTGTTCACTGAGCGAAAACATCGCACAGATCCAAGAGTGCGGAGATCTCTTTTACCATTTCGGTCACCTTCAGCCGCTATAACGGGGCCAGTTTGTGCCAAAAACAAAACGATAATCATAATCGACTGTTTCGCTGCAATTAGGTTTTAATAAGGACAAAATGAGAGGAAGAAGAACCAGTGAGGGAGCTGCGTGTCTCTGCAGGACGAGAGGGAAGTCAACAGATCACAAGAGCTCACTCCTCACAATGTGTTTTGTTTTTTAGTTTTTTTTATGATGCATTTTATTATTTTTTGTGTGTGTTTAATGTGACCTATAGGAACAATTCACCAATTCCTTTTTTGCAGTTACAAAACCAATAAACCGACTCTTATTCCAGCGATTAGTGTCAAAAACATACGTTTTTGCTCTGAGCTGTTTTTTTTTAACGTGGATATCTCTCAGCAGGGAGCCGCTTCCTGAGGAGGATTACATTTCCTCTCTCTTTTCCATTACACTATTTGTTTATTCATTTATTTATGTTTATCCTAACCACCCAATACTGCAATATTGGCATATTGTCCATATGACAAACGTGCTACCCTGGCTCAGTAATAAACTATAAATACAGATAAAAATGACTTGTCAGGAGACAAAATGGATATCATACAGGTGTGGGCCACTTCAGGGAATGATGCAGCAGTTCTGGCTCCTTGTGGCCTGAGAAAAATGGATGTGAGCCGGAAGTTGCCGCTTGCCAAATATCAAATGAAGCCCATATATGGCAAACAGGAGCAGACGACCCAGGAAAATCATTCCACGCGCTATGTAGGCCGGAAATAAGATGTGTGACAGTGTCGGCCACATCTAGGCTAAGACAGTTTTGCTATGTGGGATTTCCAGATTCGTTCCTGACGTGACGGACTCCCTTTGGACGAGTGGCCCAAAGGAACCCCACTGACCTTTTGAAAAAACGTATTACATAACGTGAACCCCCCCCCCCCCACGTTACATTCCTCAGTAGCATTCATGCATATTCTCTGATTAACGCCGGTCCTGCTGCAGCTCCTGTGGTGGTGGGACACCTAACTTGCCCCATTACCAAAGGAAGTCATCTGTGCCCCTCATTCTCGTCTCGTCTCGGGATGAAGAGAAGAGCCGAGCCCTCAGCCCAGGGATCCGGCTCCTTTGAGACTCAACAGCTTGACTCATTTCATTACTGTCATGAATTAAAGATCCCCCGATCTCCTCGTTTCTTCCCCCCCCGTTCGCATAGCAATGATCTGCTCTCGGTTAATTTACAGTTGCTCGTTGTGCGAGGCCGCCAGCCTCAAAGCTCCCACGACAATTTACCTGTGTCCTTTTCACTCGCTGGCGCATATCATTGTGATATACAATAATGGAAGGAGCGGAGGACTCAGGAGTGAGTAGGCATGTTGCATAATGAGGTGGGGGAGGGAGTAATAAGCTACAGAGCACCCTTCATTCCCTGGCACAAGAAGACGTCCAAACCACTGAGCCAAATTAGTGCTTTTTTCGAGCTGGAGATAAATTTAGAGCGGGTTATACAGTGGGAATGTTTTTTTTTGTGTGTAGTTGTCACTTAAACAAGATCATTTTTTAACATGCAACTAATGTTCTTGTCTGTTTTAGGAGGAGACGTTCTCTGCAGAACTGGGTTACTTCCTTTTATATCTTCTTTAGTCTATAATTCTCTTTGACAGTTCATAAACGTACATGTGTGTGCTGTCTGTTCTCATCCACCCTTGTTAACAGAGGTGATAACTGTGGAAAGGGACCAGAATTCTGCTCTGGTAGAATGTTGCTTTGCCCGTTTCAGTGCACTCCAGGTCACACACGTTCAAAACACCACACAAAGCCAACCACAGGATCAACACATGTGTGATACGGTCAGATGAAACACGACAGACAAGAGACTACACTGCGAAAAGGTGACAGCATTTCCTTTTCTCCCGGGGTGACCTCGTGCTCGGCGGGGTTGCTGCGGCGGCTTGGGACCGTGCCTCCACCGGCCATCTGGCCCCGCCGGCCGGTCTCCACCGCGCGCCTATAAAAGCAGAGTGGCTCACCGACATATTCTGATTATGTGATTCTGTACCGGTGCTAGTTGTAAGCTCGGGATTAGCCTGCTGCACATACCTCCACCGCACTCAGCTGCACCACCCACCTGGCTGCGATTTATACATTCACCTGCTCCCGGTGATAATCTCTTGTCTTCTTGTTCCCTTCTGTCGTCGGTGAATGTACTGTAATGTAATTAACGCACGCATTTGATCCCGTGCCAATGGAAGCTGCTTCTATTCCTATTGTGAAAGATTTACTGTGTGATTTGGAAACTTCCCCACATTTCATTATGGATGTGCAGATGGAAATATACCAGGTCTCCTTATAGGGGATGTAATGAAGTCAATGATTTATCTCCGGCAGAAACACACAGTGTGGTTTCCTCTTGTCTCAGGGAATCATCTTCTACACGAGGCGTCTCTGTCCATGGTGCTGAAAGGTGTCCGTGTTCACCGGTAGGGGGCGTGTGGTACCTAAAGATAAAACCACGCTCCTGTGAACCCAGTCAGCCTCAGCAGAACCAGCACCTCTGCGGTGGGTTCGATGCCCACATCACCACAGTGTGTTCTTACTGCTCAGTGGTCCGATCAGCAACTGTTAACACGTGAAATGCATTTTAAAAAAGAATGTGTTGTGTTGGAGAACACGCTGTGCTCGCAGGCACTTTGATTTCTCATGTGGACAAAATGCATCAATAATATAAATAATATAAAAAAAAGTTATTTTAAGATAATCCCAATAATTTATAGTGAGGAAATTAGAAAATATTTTACCAGCTGACACCATGAGAACCTTTTAGTAACAGTCTCAGGTCCCAGGTTATTCTGTCAGTTTAATAACCAAGCAGGGGCGTGTGTGTGTGTGTGTGTGTGTGTGTGTGTGTGTGTGTGTGTGTGTGTGTGTGTTGTTTGTTTTCTCTCTGTCGGTTTTTAACAACTGCTCCTTGCACATCGGAGCAGCCAAATCGTCCACTCCCCGGGAGGAAGCGCGGATCCCACCAGCAGGCCTGGCTGCTCGCCTGTCTTTTTTTTTTTTTTTAGGGAGGGTGGGGGGGGGGGGGGGGGGTGTTTTCGTATGCATGTGCGTGCCTGGCCGTGTCCCGATCCAAATAGATTCGCCTCACGTCACCTCCCTACCCACCCACCATCACCACCACCATCAACCCACCGCCCCGTGCACATAAAACATTCATTAGAGTGCAGCCCCTGCGCTGCAAGAAATGCCTGAGTGGATGAATCACCCGGTCTCTGCTCCATCCCTCCAAATCCCGAAAGTCCATCAGTTATGTAAAAACTGCGCATCTTCCAAGATGTGGTGTGTGTGTGTGTGTTCACCCGCGGCAGGGATCGTCTGGAAACAACAGCAGGATATCTGAAACCAGGCCGAGGAAATCAATTAATCACATCTGCTTCGACTTTCAAATTCCACTTTGAGAGTTAAGAGAAATATTTTTTGCAGCGTTGATACAGATCAATAAAACATTCATCTTTGAATTCTCTCTCTATCTCTGTCTCTCCCTCTCTCTCCCTCTCTCTCCCCCCCCCTCTCTCTCTCTCTCTCCCTCTCTCACCTCGCTGCCCCGCCCTCCCTTTCCCACCTCCCTGTGGTAAACGCACACTAACGCGCACCAGTGCGCATCCACCGGACACTTTTCTCTGTGTACTTGGGAAATATACCACGGGGCAAGTGATCGGACTGGATTTGCTGCTGCGATTTGAAAAAGATGGATCAAATTGTGCGTCTTCGCCTGCGCCGCTGATTCTCCACTTCTCCTGCTCTGCACACTTCGAAGCTCTTCTTCTCCGGGAGCTGTTTGCGCGTCCTATATATTTTTTTTCGGGGGGGGGGAGGTGTCGACTGGTGCGATCCCAAATTGGATGTTTATTGCTGACTACCCTGTTTCCTGAACCCCTCGCCCCAATGACTGAGCTCGGGTGCAGCCGGAGCCGCGTCTCCCCACTCGGGCAAACCTACGGGTAAAGTTTGAAGGGTGCCGGGGTGCTCGAGCCCGTCCGTCTCCCACCGCGCACTGGATTTGCAATCACCCACAATATTGCAATAACCGTCGGATACCCGTTCTGTCTCTGCGCACACGCTGGGATTCAGTCGCCTTTGGATTTTACAGCTTCTGGATTTTCACCCCCATCTAAATCATGAAGACCGTTATTATTGATGGTGAGTACCGCTGCACATTGGACAATAGGTCCACCTTTCTGTAAAGTTCGAAGCAGACAGGATCAATCCGCTGGGTTAATGCGCACTGGTGAAGCCCACATCGGGCAGCAGCAGATAAATCACATGTCCTAATTGGAGTTACTCTCCTGCTCCTCCAGGGTTTGGCTGAACTGGTGCATCACGGAGAATGTGCGCAATATGAAAAACACACACACACACACACACACACACCTAATCTGCACAGTAACAAGTGAACCTTGTGGTTTTTTTTGCTGCGGACTAACAAGCTCAGTCGACGCCAGTTATGGATGTTGCGGCTGTAAACGACCTTGACTCAGTGGCTCTTAATTGAGTCATAATTCAGGGCAGATTTTGTGCGCGTCCCTTTATTCCTCCTCCTCCTCCTCCTCCCTCCTCCTCCTCCTCCTCCCTCCTCCTCCCTCCTCTTGTGCCATGCGCGTGCCCGTGCGCGACAGTGGTGGTCAATATGCTGTGCGTGATATAGCAACTTAACCCGGGGTATCCTCTCCAGCCCCCCTGTGGAAGCTGCAGCCTGAGCTTTTTTTTGAAGAAGAAGTCTGCAGATGGTGCGCTTGGCGGCTCAGTAATAACCAACCAGCTTCTTGGCTCATAATTGTTGTTGTTTGTGGCATCGTCCCACTCAGGGTGCGTGAGAGGAAGCCGGGCCTCTCCAGCTTCCACCGACCGGACCTGATTCTCTCATAATCACAGGCTCGTCTTCATCCCCCGCCGGAAATGGCTCAGAACTTCATTTCTTGGCAGCAGCGGCTGCTTCAGGCTGTGTGCGCAGGCGAGGGCAGGGGAGGAAGAAGCACCTGGCGTGTCAGCGCGTGTGTTCCTGCAGGCCTGGTTGTGTTACAGTGTCTAATGCAGTGCGGGGGGGGGGGGAGACAGTGATATGTGGCGTGTGTTGTCTGGAAAAACCCATGCACCGTGACGAGATAACTGCATGTGCGCAGCATCCAATTTGTTCCATCACGAGTTGGTGGAAAACCTTCATCTCCACCCTGCCCCACCCCTGCACGCACTGCCTCACCACAACACACACACACACACACACACTTGCACAGCTATCCTTGTTAGGACAATGTCTTCCAGTGGACAGTTCAATTCTTAACTCAACCCCTGACCTTAACCAGTGTCCGTCTCACAAATTACGCTTTGCCTCATTAGTCCCTATGAGGACTATTGCTCCAGACAAGGTCAGCGCCCTCGCTGGAAAAAGGTCCCTAAGAGCCAACAAAATGCATACACACACACACACACACACATAAACACACACACACACACACACACAACCACACACATAAACACACACAGTCCTTACGCAACACGCTGTGCCACACTCCCTCTTCCTCACATTGTTCATTACTCGGCTAAAACCGTGGGATTATGGTCGAAACCGAGTAACTTTGATTTTGCCTAGTTGTGGAATGCGGAGAGGCACGTCCACTTGTGCATTCTCTTTGATATGTCAGGGGGTGATGCAAATCCAAGTGCACACCCCTCCATTGGCACAGAAAGGCTCCGGGTCCCACAGACCCTACAGGAAGGTTTTCATCATCCGACCGCTGGTGTGATTTAGCACCGAGCCCCTGACTTACACCTACAGTATGTCTGATTCCCCCCCCCCCCCTGTTGCAATTATAATTGGTATCCATCTCTCAGGCTCCTGATTTGGCGGGAGAAAATATGGCCTGTCGTGTCTTGTGTTTAAAGTGTCAGAGAGAGGTGGGACTTTAATTTACACTGTTTTTCAGCCAGTCAGCATATGATCAAATGCCTCTGTGGGAAAGCTGTTGCTCGGGGGGGGGGGGGCTGTTGCTCCCCGTCTGCTGCCAAGCAAAGCCAATAAAGCCCAAATGAATGGATAAGACCATTATGGTGGAACTGAAAGCTTTCTCCTCGGATGTTTTAAACCACTACATAATGAGGGCAGGTTTTAATTTTTTCGTCAATTAGTTAACTTGGTCATTGTTTTGCCAAAGAACTCCTTTGCGCCCCATTTAAAAAAAAAAAAATAGGGCACAGATGCAGCATCTGAAGACGTGAGATAAGTGTTAAGACCATGTAAAGCCATGAATGTAAAGTTGGCATGCAATTAGATGATAACAATGGCAGAATTACTCATACATCATGGTGAATTTGATCCATCTGTGTGTTTGTATGGCTGCACAGCGTGTGTGAGGGATAACGTGCGTGTGGTGGTTCTGTGAGTGTGTATGTGGAGGCTCTGGGGGAAAGGAGAGGCAGTGAAGGGAAAAGGGAGACGTTAAGAACGGAGAAAGAAAGATCGCATGTAAAATTCAGGAGCGCGAAGGTTATGCAACTTTTTTTCGCGCCTGCCATGCATCTGACTCGCCACCGTGCGTCTTCCCCCTCAGCGTCTTTCATCTCGCCAGCATGGGAACTGCATGGGAGCTCCGGAGATGTGGAGAAAAAAGAATTAGCGCTCCTGAAATTCAGCCAGAGAGGAAATTAGTTCTCATTCTTGTGATCTCCAGTTGAGGTTCGTTTCATCTTAATTGGCTAAAGATAGTGATTTGAATGTAAAATGTCTAAATCCCCCCCTTTTATTTAAATGACTACCATCTGTAGCCGGGAGCATTGTTGATCAATACTCACTAATCACTTCACCGGGCAAACAGATTTCTGTTTCTCGGCCTGAATTTCAAGACCCTCCCAGTCTCTCTGGTCTCATTTATTCAAGTCTTTAACAATCGAGGATGTACGAGCAAGACCTTTCAACTATGAAGACTAATAAGCCTCATTACCTTTGGCGCTCCAAGGAGAGGACGTAATAAATCCCGCTAATGTTCTCGCCATTCCTCCTGGCCACCGGCACAGAGGCTGGGGACTCGAGTCAAGTCGTTTGGCTCAAGTCTCAAATTGAAGGACTTAAGAGTTCCGTTGATGAAATACTCGAGTTGACTTAAACTTGGTATTCACGACTTTCTGCTTGACGTGAGGCGCCGTGTGTTTTTTCTAGATATTGAGAAGTCACGTTGTGTTCTGCTTTGGAGTCGCAGAGATGCAGTATTGGCTTTTATATCAGACGGAGGAATCACAGACACTGCATTCTAACACAATACTGCAAAGCTGAGGTCATCGGGACACTTAAACACTAAAGACTAACATGCCTGTAGCATGTGTGTCACTCTGGGTAGCAGCAGAAACAAGCAGGTGCTGTTCGCTCACACACTCGACAAGGACTGAATTAACTAAACCCACGCAGGTCCCCCACAAGGCCACCGTACTCCAAATGGACTGCTAATGAATTCAACTGAAGCCAGCATTTGTTATTTGTTATTATAAATGTGCAATATTCACTGAATTTAAAAAAGATATGAGGACTAAACCGTCCATTGCAAGAAGTGGTGGGGACATGTCCCCGGCCTCCAGGGACGTGACACCTCAGTGTGAATGTGTCTTTTTGACAAAGCTATTGGCCTCACATAGTTTCCAATAGTGCGAGTCACGCCTCTAATTCCCTGAGCCCTGCCTCCATCGCTCCATCTTTTACACGTAGGCTAGAATTATTGCTAAAGGAGGGCGAGTTAGCAGAGAGTGATAGGGAGAGAGAGAGAGAGAGAGGGAGCAAAGCTGCTCAGCTTAAGTAACTAGCAGATCTGAATAGCATGCAAACAACGGTGGGATTAGTAAGAACAGAGAGTCTCGTATGAAAACAGCAGCAATGCTAGAGGTAGTGATTATAACAGTATAAGATATTCTATGGAATGGACTAAAAATAATACAAATAATGATCATAAAAATTTGTCTCACATACACATTGGTTACTTATTGTTTAGCACAGAATTAAGGTGTAAACAAGTTTGAAAACAGGTTGAAAATCCTCATTTATTCATGAACAGGGATCAATCATCAGCATATTGAGTAACTTCCCTGCTTGATCCTCACTCACCACCTCAACTTGAAGGTTTAGACGTAAGACATGGAGGAGGCCGTGGCTCAGGAGATACATCAGGTCGACCTCTAAGCTGACGGTTCGATCCCCGTCTCCTCCATTCCGCATGCCTCAGGTGTCCTTGGGCAAAGATACTGGATCCCCCGTTGACCCTGACGGCTGTGACAGCAGTGTATGAATGTGTGTGTGTGAATGGGTAAATGGCAAAACCTTGAGTGGTGATCAAGACTAGAAACAAACTATATACAAATACAGAGCATTTACCTGCTTGTGACACGTCTCACCTCTGCCACTAGAGGCGATGAGGGTCTCAGGGTCACTGGGGGGTTTGTCTTCTTCCACGGTTTGAATGCGACCCGAGAACACGGCACATGGAGGTGAACCCATTCAGCTGTGAACTGCTGCAGCATCATCCTTGTGGGTAAACACTGCCGGTGGCTCGGTGCACTTCAGACGTTCAGCCTCGGCTCCACTTGTCTTTGTGTTATCTGCACGACACGAATCTCCTGTTCCCCTAACAGCAGAATCTGTTTGTTTATCTCGCAAGTCAATGACACCCCCCCCCCCCCCCCCGTCCAATTACACGTTTACGTGTTCGTTCAGATTGATAATCAAAGCTTCTTAGCCGCAGATCGTAACTCTTTGATAACGTGTTTAAAACTTTGCAAAAAGAGACTTTCAATCCTTGGAAATGGATCCGCAGTGTCGTGCACAACCGGAGGACTGATAATTATTGGGTTTGTGCACGGCAGCTTAGTTACACTGGTCAAATAACACAGTGGCTTACATTTTATCACAGTTTTATGAGCCGTTTTATGGACTTTGGTTTGTAATTCGAATGGAATGTTATTCTGTAATGCTGCTTGGAATAAGTGTTTGTTACAGTGGATCAGATAGATAGTGTGTGTGTGTGTGGTGTGTGTGTGTGTGTGTGTGTGGTGTGTCGTGTCGTGTTCTGCCGTGAGCTGATTGACTGCTCAAAGTCTAAAGCATGAAGATGTCAGTACTTTATGGCACAGAGCTGAGCTGGTGTTAATGCCTTAGTTACAGTGACAGACTGCGCGGGCTATCTGAGAGTGGATCTGCTGTGTTCCCTGCATCCTGATGAGCGCCTCCTTCGGGGGGGCTTCTTTTAATTGGCCGCGCCCCTCAAGCAGCAACTGCATTTGTTTATACGGTGCATGCAAAGACATCCGTGCCCACACACACACACACACACACACACACACACACACACACACACACACACACACACACACACACAGAGCGATCCCCACTGATACCCACAGAGGCATGCTGGCCTCAGATATCCTTGGAACCATCCGCTGTAGGTTATCCCAGTCTCCCAGCCCTTCGCTGCTAATCAGCAAGACAGAGGGACTAAGTGGATAAACGAGTACAATTCTATTTGTTTATACAGAGGAAGCTAACGGGGGGGGGAGAAAGAAAAACAGAGAAAGAAGCAGAAATGGAATACACCATTCCCCCAGATTACCGGTCTGTAATCCTCTTTGTGGGTTATTATTATACTGTCAGAATATTTCGGAGGGACAACGAGCAGAATCACGGTGAAGACGAGAACCCCCGTCCCTCCCTGTCCTCCTGTCCTCTCAATGAAGAATACAAGATGTCAGTAACAGTTGGTTCTTAAGGAGGGCGTGGGAGAGGAGGCGGGGCCCGGATGAATTGGTCGTTACGCAACGTTCGGGCAGTGAAGTGGGTCGAGTCTTTATTGGGGGGGGGGGGATTTATTCCTGTCTTTTTTTACCCAAATCCCCAAATCCCCTGTCACCGTATCCTAATCTCGATGCCCACACATGCCACAGCAGAGCAAGCGGATGCCCAACCCCTTCCATCAGGGCTGCGTTCACACCAGAGTCGTGACACACACACACACACACACACACCGACCGGCTGAGCCAGCCCGGATGTCCCCCCCCCCCCCCCAGGGGAGGTGAATATTCATCTGTTGATTCCTGTGACACGGCTGCATGCACAAACAGAGACGGCTAATTTGTCCCCCCAAAAAACAAAAAAAAAAAAAACATGGCTGATCTCACTCCACCACAGTGTCGTCTCTCGAACCGGAAACTCGCCAGTGCGCCCCCCCCCCCTCTCCTCCGTCCGTGCGCCCATGAAAGTTGCATGCTCGCTCTAATCCCACCGCAGACGTGAGAGTGTGTGCGCCGGTTGTGCCTGAGCGATGAAGACGCTGATTATACCACAATGGGGAGGTTGACTGATGGCCCAGTAAATTATTAATTAGACAGAGCAGAAGCCGCTCTTAAATTAGACGCTTGGATGGAGTCGTTGTCGTCCTTATAAGTCAGGGCCCCCCCCCCGGCTCGCCGCTCCTCCCCTCTGCCGGCTGCAGGGCCACTCAGGTGGATGAGTGACCGACCGATCCGAGACGTGAACACGGACGCGTCATCGATCACGTTGTTACCAGGAGGTTGCAGATAACCGATGATAGATAGATAGATAGATAGATAGATACACTCGTCTGCTTCTAACTGCAGGCCTGTGGAATCTTCATCTGATATTTTTTTTTAGGAGGGAGGATATCCTGAGGAGGAAGCTCCGATTTTAATGTATTTATTTATTTTTGCTTCCCCCCCCCATGGATGGATAATATTCCTCTGGTATTTTTAGCCATGTTGATCTCATTAGCGTCAGTGATGCAAAATGGACTCCCCACCAATTCTTCTGATCATCCTGTGTGAGTCTGCCTGATTAGTTTGCAAACTCGACAGATGGGAGTCGGTGTTTTTGATGCTGCATCAAAAACCCTGGCAACACATCACGGAGGCTCTTAAGCCACTAGGGGGGGGGGGGGGCGGGTGGGTGGTGGTGGGGGGCACCTTTCTATACCGTATGAATTGTTGGATGCTATACACTTCTCATTATTTATTTCCACTAATGGCCACATTCTAAAGAACCACTTCACAGGGACTCTGTGACTTGCATAAATAGCTGCTTATATTGTTGTTTTTTCTTCCTTCGTGTGAAGGACAAATACAGTGGGCTGAAGTCACACGGTGCATATTTCAGCGAGCTTTCAAAGGAGAGCTGCACAGTGCGGGGGTGAAAGGAAAAGAGGCACCTTGAGATGATGGAGTAAGGATCCCGTTTAATGACAGGGAGGGCGGCTCACTCAGAACGAGAGGCTAGACAAACCATAAATTAGACGGGTAGAAAGCTGAATTGCTATTGTATCTATCCATCTCTCCGGGCACGGGGGGACTCTTCAGCATCACAATCCTCAAATCTACTTAAACAATAAATAAGTTAAAAGAAATGAAAAAGAAACATAAAAGTCCATATAGGGAGGTTTTATTTGACGGATTGTCCCCCCAACACAAATCACGTCGTCGGGAGTTTTTCCTCGTTCATTTGGATTCTCGACCTTCGGTGTGCGGCGCGATGGGACGTTTATCTGTTTCCAGTCGTCTCCGCACACACACGGTAAAGTTGTGACTCACAGGTTTTTGGAGGACGATCACGATCTTACACGAGGCGTGATGTGGAAACTCGAAAGCTCCGGGCGTACGTCCGCCGAGAACAGACCTTCTCATCAAAGTGGGAAACATCTATTATCCAGCAGGAACAGATGTGATTTTTTTAAGAATATCTAATGAGATAATTGAAGGTTTGTTGAGGAAAAAAGAAAACATCTCGGGCAAATTATTATTCCGTGCAGAGTAATATGTAAAACATCAAGTGGAATTATCGGATTTCTTTGGCGGGAGGTGGACGGCTGCGAAAATAAGTGAGATTTGAGTCAATATTGGTCATTAGATGGATGTTTTTCTGCAGCGTATCAGGAACACTCATTAGTAGAGACAGACAGAATCCTGAATTTTACATTGTGCCATACTCTCATTAAAGATGGAGGAGGAACTGAGCCTCTCAGACATGTTGCAGTACATCCACAACAGCAGTATGTCTCTCTCTCAGTGCTCGGGCGCCAGTTCAGCTGAGATATGTACAGGGGGGGGGGGGGGTCCTTCAAAGGGAAACCGGGCCGTCACTCGCCGGCTCGGGGGGAAATTGATCCCTTGTAGATGTGAAGGCTCGTTCCATAGGTGCTAAACATATATAACAGCTAAACCGTTTCCCGCTGGCTTTTATACGAGAATCGCACACATTCCAGGTGGCAGGTATAACTTCCTTTCATACACAAATCAATGTCCTCGATTGCGGGCGGGAGTAAAAACGATTTGTCGAGCGGGGGGGGGGGGGGGGGGGGGGGGGGGGGGGGGGGGGGGGGGGGGGGGGAAACGCATAATCCTGCCACCGCTGCAGGAGCAAAGTGAGACTTTCCTGCAGACGTTTCTCGCGAGCATAAAAAGTGGAATCAACGGGCGATCCCGCTTGTCTGCAGCGATACGAGCGGCTCGTAACCTGCACTTTGAAAGAGCAACACTATTGTTTATCTGCATGTAACTGAACAGAATACAGTATGAAGGAGGAGGCAGCTCTCTCTCTCTCTCTCTCTCTCTCCGTGATGTTGTTAACGTCCGTGTGAATCAGGCCTCCGTCATCTCAGGGGCCCCAAAGCTGGTTATTCTTATTAAAATGCAAATCTGTCAAGTGAGGTTTCGCTGCTTCTCTTCTTTTGTTCGTGCACATTCCCTCTGATTCTTTACAATCCTTCCTTTCACTTTTTTTGCTTTCTCTCGATGCCCTTGCATTGTGTCGGCCACTAATTCTGTTACTCACTCACTCACACACACAGACACACAAACTGTCGCTCATCTCTCTGTCCTCACTCTCAGGTGTAAATGCTGATTATCTTGTGTAGATATCAGACCACGGGCAAATTAAATGTGACCGCAGCTAGCCTGCCAGGACGTCCATTATAATGATATCTGTAATCTGCTGGCTCAGGGGAAGCGGTGAGGGGGGTGGGGGGGGGGGGGGGGTGGATACAGGGATGATGATGGAGGTCGTGGCCAGCGGGAGACAAGCGGACGTGGATTTTCCAACTCTGATGAGGTTCACATGGACAGCTGGACCATATGTCGCCCGTGGATTTAAATCCCACGAACCAGAAAACCATCCGAGGCCGTAATCGTACCCAGAGCTCGGGTCATGGACCTTTGTAGGTTATACAAAATGTACAGAGTGTTGTTGTTGTTGTGTTTTTTTGGCTGAATTTGAAATAAAAATGCAAAGATTAAGATTTCAGACTAAAAGTTATGGTGGTTTGACGTCTTCATTTTTGTATTTTGGTTCAGTTCCAGTGTGTAGTGTATAATAATCTTTTAGGGGCAAACCACAGGGGAAACAAGTCTTTATATCACAAATGTAAAGTTGTAATCTAGAAGAAGTCGTGATACTGGGAGAAAAAAGTTGTAGAATAGAGTAAAGTCATAATAATAAAATAATAACTTCATAATTCTAGGCTATGTTACATGTTAAAGTGGGACTATCAGAATATCAGCATCTTCCCTCAATATATAATGAATTCTTTCTCATTAAATTACAACTTTATTCTGGAAATATTTAGAATTTCTTTCTGGAAATCTATGAATCTTTTTATCTTGAAATGAGCCTAATACTCAGTCGCAAAAAAAAACCAATCCATGACAACCTCCTGTTTTTTTATTCCCATCAATGCTGCTAGAATCACAACAAGCATCACTTCCTGTACGAATTCTACAGTCAAAAGCAGAAAATGCAGATGCCATTCTTTCCCCTCTTCTGATTTGTTACAACAACAGAGTCTCAGAATGGAAATTTACCCGTTTGAAAAAATATCGCCCATGGTTATTTGAGGGAACTGTGCAGGATCGAAGCAAGAGAATTCAGATCCTGCACAGTGCCGCTCTAAGCGCATTAGAGTAGATGGAAGACGTGCGTGGAATAAAATAATCTGATGAGCGTGAAGATCGTACAGACACATCGACTTGGCTCCGTTTTCCACAACCTCTGATCAGAAATGGAGCTTGTTTTCACATGCCTGTACGTGTTCCCACCAAAGCCCATCATCACAGCAATTACTCCGGCGAGGGAGACGAGCGCTGCCAACACTCCCATCTCTGAGCTGTAAACAAATTCTGCTGAGGGGGTCTCCGTGATGTCTGTGTGAGAAATGAAATGGGGTCTGATCCCAATCCCGATGGTTCTGCTGCGCTGCGTTTAGCTCCTCAGCCGGCAGACGCCCACGGGGGCAGGAGGTGCGGCGCCACCGGGACGAAGCCGGCTGCGGCGGTGGTCCCTTCCAGGTGTGTTGCAGAGTGTATCCGTGTTGATTTTTAAAAAAAAGCCGTAGTTACTCATTTTGCATCTCTCAACCAACAGTGCAGAGCCCTCCTGAGTATTTTGGGAAAGTGAGTGTTGACGGATGTAGCCTTTGAATCAAAGGCTACATCCACGCTGCTAAATTTAGTTTAAAACCTCCTTTCTGCTGTTTACACCTCACGACCACACAAGTTTCCAAGCACTTAAAAGAGATGCTGAGCCCATCAAGTGGCGTCACCCGTTGATTTGTGAGCTGCTGTTTTGAGGCCTTGAGTTTTTCTAGCGCCATCTTGTTTTTTTTTTAGACCACAAGTAGCCATATTTGGAGAACTGCCCACCTCCACCTGCAGCTGTTGGATGTCAATCAAAGCTGTCAATCATATGGTATCAACGCCCCGATGCATACCACGCTTGAACGTCTATTTGACCCTAAACGACTAGAAATTGAGAAAATGAACATCATGCTATATTGAAGAAGATTTGAAACTAAAGATTGAGACAATAAACTCTAATCGTGTTTGCTGATGTTATAAATTAAGGATCATTTTCACATAAACTTCTAAGGAAACGTACATCTTTACACAACCACTGGAGTCGCCCTCTCCTGGTCATTGAAGAGAATACAGCCATCAGGCACATCTGCGTTGGCTTCACTTTCCAGATCCGAAGTCCACGTCCATTTTTTGGTCTGTTGTCGTACGGACGAGCAAAAGCTGTGATGTTTGGAAACAATGACGCAATCTCTCACGTTGGCTTCCGTCTTTTCAGTTACGACTTGATGACTTGACTAAAACGTTTGTGTGGTCATTTAGTTTTTGAAAATGAAAATAAAAAGCAGTCATAGTCATTGCATTAGATAAAACTACGGAATTCTGAATCCCAATGAAATTCTCAATATTAAAAAATGTGGTTTCAAAACTAAAACGTATATGGATTTAGCCAAAGTCCACCCGGGACTCTCAGGGAGTAATTAACGAATCTACAGCCTCATGTGCTTCTCAGTGAAATTCCACTTGATGCCTTTGAGTCTGAGGAGGTTAATTCTACCGACATGATTTTGTAATCATTCAAAAACAAATGGCGGCCTGTGTTTGGATGTATCGCATGTTTCAGCCCTTTTGCCAAGTGGCAATTTCTCGCGTTTTTTTCAATAAATCTTTCAGTGGGGTTTTTTGCCGCAGGTAATTGACAGGTTATGTTTTCTCCCCCTCCATCGCTCCCTTGGAGGGCATTCGCATATTGAGTTTCGTGCCCGACTGTGAAGCGATTCCCACCATGCCTTTAAAAAGGCATCGCATGAATAGGCGGCACATTACACGGCGGAGAAATATGAGACGGAGGGAGAGAAGAGAGAGAGAGAGGGGGGGGGGGGGGGGGGGGGGTCTTTTCTGTGTCTTAGCTCGACACAAGTGCATACACACACACACTGGCTGACAGGACCCCCCACTGCTCGCCCACTCGCACAATGTTTAAGGCGTGGACTTGATTTCCAGTCGGGGCGAGTACATGTTTCATTCCCTGTCTCCCATTGTTAACTCAGGAGAGAGATAAACCTTTCCCCTCCGAGTTAAAGACGTCGACCCTCCCGTGGTTTTTCTCTCGTGTGTTTGTTGACCGCTCTGGACTGATGGTGAAATTAGAGCAAGGAACTCTTCTACACCGAAAGAATCTGACCACTGGGAACACGGACACGTTTTCCCTCGGTGAGTTGATGCAGGAACAACCTTACATTTCAGAAGGAAAGGAAACGCAGCTCCAGTGTTCAAACGTCTTTCTGCAAACATCGTCATCTTCCACATTGAACTACTTCATCAGAGACGCTGCTGTCTATATTCCACAGTGGCTGCTTTTAAAATCAATTACACCACAGAGCAATCAAACATATAAAGATAGAGAGTAAAGAGCTCGGGGAAAAGGCCTCAAACATCCATATGTCAACATTACGGCTATTTTGGGAACAAGCAGATAGAAATATAAAAACACGGATGAATACATTTCAGAAAATAATAAGAGAATTCAAGGAGGCATCACAATCGAGATCGCGAACCCAATGTGAAATGTATGAATATAAGTCCTCGCTTTAGATGAATAAAAAAATCAGTATAAAAGTTACAGTGCAGGTGATATTTGGACGTTTGCATTCAAGCCGAAGAGTCAAGGTTGAAATCTCTTGCTGCTGAGATGTTTCTTTGTCCTTCACGAAAACACAAACACAGAGGTGACTGGGATATTTTATTCTCAGCGCTCAAAGAATCCAACACTTGTAGCTGAAAAGAAATGTGTCCTTCCAGAAATTGTTTTTTAAAATGTCTTGTTACTCAGGTTACCAAGCGTGATCCAAAGACCTCACGTTTTTCATTCAGCTTCTCTCTTATTCTCAAGGTTCAACATTTAAAAAAGTCAGGTATTCTCAAGTATTCTCAACAGAATTATTCCTATATTTATCTTTGTCCTTGAAAAAGTTGTGAATTTGGTTTTAGATTTTCTCCGCAGAGCTTGTAACCTGTAAATAGCTCTGTGGCCTCACGGCGTGAAGGTTCCTGGTTCGAATCCCGGTTCAGCCTGGGTGGAGTTTGCATGTGTCTCCCCCATGTGTCAGTGTGGCTCTTCTCTGGTTCGCTCCGGCGTTCCCTCCTCAGACGACATCAACGCCCTTGAAAACGAATTAGTCCATGGATGTGTCTGCTTTATGGGAATTGTCACAGATTGGACAGATAATAGTTTGTTTCCTACACGTGAAAGCAGTCGTAACATTTGTAAATTGCAGATTTTAACTGCAAAAACAGCTGTTAGCCAAGACAACAGGGTGAGTTGTGATGGGTTGTCCATGTTTTGTTCTAGCCGAGGCTGATGCCTGTTGTTTTGGGGCATTTACAAAACGTTGAATGGACGTAGCCTCAGTCCACAGACATGCAGGTCGAGGCCATAGGTGTGACAGTGGGCTGGAGACCTGTCCAGGGTTTACCTCTCGTCAGCTGGGATTGTCTCCCCCCCCCAGCCGACCATTGAAGAATAAGTGGTCCTGATACTGAATGGATGGAGTTTGTATAGTTTCTATAGACCCTCTTAGTTCCTGTTCTGATGGTGGATTTGGGCGCTTCGGGGGGGGGAAGAGGATAAACTGATCGGGATTCCTGTTTGTTTGCTTCTCAAAGAAATTCACTTCGATCCGTGAGCAAATCTTTCTGGTCAGCCGGACTTAATGCACGAGCTCGGCTCCATTAGGAACCCTTAAGACGTAAACATTCGGAAAAGTCAAGGAGGTCACTTGCGGTATCCCAGTGTTTCCCGTCAACGGAGTCGATCTACAGACAACGTCGTAATCCAGAGGCCCTGTTATTTTCAAAAGCCATAGCATGGTGCATTAGAAACCATAAACAGCCTCCAGTGTGAGAGCACTGCACCTCACCACCGGCCCCCGGCCCCGGCCCCGGCATTACTCAGCAAATGGAGCGACTGGAGACTGGAAACTTTATTGCAGATGAGCGGACGGAAGCAGATATGGTTTACTGACATTGCCTTTATGGGCCTTCCTCAAAGCAGCTTCGTTTACCGAATCTGCAAGGTTTTTTATTATCATTATCGGAGAAGCGTTTATTGGAAAGCCGAAATAACAGCGATGTGTTTGTGTGGGAATCATCTTTTATTCTCGTGAGGCTGTAGAAAACAGGCGTAGTTTTTTTTCGCTTTTTGTTATTATATTATACACTTTATTATGACAGGAAGAACGGCTCCCCCTCCATCCGCAGACAATAGACCCAGTTGACGTCTCATCCGCTCCAGTGGAAACTTTCCTTGAACATTACGTAACTGACATTGAAACAACTCGTCTGGAAAGATTCCTGCGTCGGTACAGCAGCTCTCTAATTATGTTCTTTTCATATCAGAGCGGTGAGCGAGTGCTGCCTGATGCGGCTCTGGAATATGTGATACCTTCTTTATTGCTGGATGGGAGTGTGCGGCCCTCCCTCTGCCCCCTCCGCTGTGCAAACCATCCCTCACTGCACCTCCTTCTCAATGAGATAGCCGTGCATACTGGGACTGTATTACAGTATTGAATCCTCATCCACTTAACAGGAGAATCAGCTCCGTTCACGACTAATTAAAGCCATTACAGGGGGCACACGCTAATGCATTTTTGCACAGATAACAGAAACACGTGCGGCAGCGGCAGCGGCAGCCGGTCTCATTTTACCGGCAGGTCAAGATGATAGTAATTAACTTGGTATTAAAGTGGCGGCGTGACGCGTTCGCCAGTTCTGAGACAAAATGGAGGCTAGGGTGCGGCGCGCCGAGACGGGTGTGATCGAAAACTCAGATTTCACTTTTTAGATGAAAAGCTGTCTCTGAGGAAAAGATAAATAATGTCAGCAATGGAACAAGAGGTGCAGAAGATGTGCTGGTGTTAATGTTACATGAGAAGAGCTCCATTGTTTAACTTAAGTGCCGAATCGACTTCTAAGCACCTGCTCGAATGCAAACGCTAATAACTTTCACTTTGTTTACAGACCCCGGATGATAAGGAAACGTTCGGATATATAAGTGCGGAACTCGGAAAAAGGTTGAAAAACTCTAATGCATTTTGCAGAAGTCAAGAGAAAGGCTGTTATGCAGATGCAGCTGGAGACTCATTTGTATTTACACTGTTTGGTGAAACGCTGTCTCGCTTCTCTCAAGGGTAACTCTGGGGAAAGATTATAGGTTACATCATCAGAATTTACATAAAAGTGTCTGGCAATTAACTGAGTTTTGCGCCAGCAATGTAGCAGGTTGTTTCTACTTTATAACATTTTCATTATCTGAAATTGTAATGGAGGATTAAGCAGGTTAAATGCATGAAGGACTTCCATAATGGCGGCGCCTGCGCACACGTAGCCGTTATTACTGTGCAGCCATTATTTTTCGGAAACAGTGGATGACCACAGCCAGGAGAGCAGAACGTGTGTTTCTCTTCCCCTGTTGTTGATAAACACACACATTCCCATCGAATGCACCGTGGGGGGTGAAGTCCAGCCAGGTGCAGTGCGTCTCCCTCTGCAGGGACATACACGGGGAATAAGCAGAAATCACGTGGATAAATATTCATAGTGTCCAGGTGTAGATTTTAAAAATACAGACTAAACAAAACCTAGTTTCTGTCACAAGGAGCAAGATGAAAGCAGAAGGTTTTAAGAGCTGCTCCACCTCAGGTAAGCGGCTGCCGAGCTGAGTCTGCAGATATCGTCTCTTATCCACCGGGCTGGATAACGGAAGGAAAACAAGGGGCCAGGCATTCTGGTGCCAGGTTGACTCCATCTTCAAAGAGATATTAACATAGCTTATAGTTTCATAGTTTCCCTTTTATCTCGCTTTAATTTTCAAGGATGCCAGCCCAAATTAAAAACGCGACGCAACTGAGGTGAACCTAAAATATCAGAAACACAATGGAGAAAAAAAAAAGAGGAAGAACAACATCTCTCTCATCCCCTGCACCTGCTTTTCTATTCTGGTCCTCGCCACGTTTTTATTAGATCAATCCAAATCACGTGATACCTTAATAAAACCCAAACTCTAATAGACTCATGTAAATTATAACTGGTTGTAGATAAAAAATAAAAGATTAGTTACAGGTTTAATGACACAATCATGGTCCTGTCAGGTTTGTTAACGTTCAGCTAGAATAAGATTAGCGTGAAATGGAACCCGTTGAGCCGTATTGTTATTTTCCTGCTTGTTGAGAGAAATTATTATTTGAATGTTTGTTGGTAACAACAGGTAGAAAAAAAACATAATAACACTAATAACACTAAATTTGCAGGATTCCCAGGTGGCCAATGCAAATTCACCGGTAAGCAAACACTCCGAGTGACCGCTCTAATGAATGTTTTCCACGTCGACAACAAAAAACTCACGACTTGCAGCTGTTCCCCCAACTCCGTTTGTTTTCTTTTAAAAATAAAAAAATGATCCTCTGATGAGTCGATGCCGGCTCCCAAACGCGACGTGGAAATGAAAACTGAGAGCATCCAAGTGCAGCTTGTTCTGAATACCAATAGAGTTTTAAAATAAAGCCCATATAAGTCCGGGCTGGCTTCTTTTTTAGATCAGCAGAGAAATGCAGAGACTCTGGATTGACTGCCACCACACAACATAAACAACATTGTTGTCTGTTGATTCTTTGTGTCACCCCAGCTCCGTATACATTTCGACGGCCTTGCGCTGCTTTGAAAGTTTCTTTGCCGTCTGTGTTTGTGTCTCGAAAACTTGTCACACATTTTAACCGTGTCCCCTCGGCAGGAGCGCACGCACCACCTCCTCCTCGGCGGAGCCGGAGCAGCGTTAGAGATTGAGTGTCACAACATCTTCCTTAGCTTCTCAAGAGCAGATTTCAGCCGCCGCCGCCGTCGTCATGGTAGTGTGTTTAAGATAAAACGGGGGAATAAAGGATCTTGGAGGATGAAGTTGCAGGGCTGGTGATGGAACAGAAGATCAGACTGCAGCGGAGAACTCCAGGATCTGAGAACGACTGAGGAGGCGAGGGGAAGCGTGCATACTAATGCTGTCCTCTGCGTTCTTGTCTCCCTCTCGCTACTTTAGACTTAACTAAAGTCTTTATCCCGACTTTAGAATCCTCAATCTCCATGCAACAACGCCTCCTACACAACACGCCTGTTTCCCTGTGAGGGGGAGCGCTCGCCAGTCAACACACTGATTCTGTGCCGTGAATCCATGACTCCTGTCCGACTCCATTCACCTCCGCGTTAACCTGATGGACGTATGTGGAATGCATGGAAGTATTGATGGCACAGTGAGGGTGATAACCGTCAGCATATCGACCGGGCTAATTGACTTAGAAACGAGGGAATTATGAAGATAAATGGGAAGTCTGTGTCACTAACTGCACATTGTGGCGGCGAACACCCGAGGAGGCGGCGAGACGGGTGATCTGTCTGGCACAAGGTGATGAAAACAGATAAAAGTGACTGATGCCGACAGTCTCTCAGCGTGGGGGGGAGGAGAGATGGATAAGTTGGTGGGTTTTCACTGACCCACTCCTTGATGATGTGTTGAGATACGCTGCAAAGACGGGAAAAGAAATGTCATTTCACGCAGCTCAGGCCGTCAATCTTGTCTTTTTTTAATAACGCGGCCCTCACCAAGTTAAGTCCTGAGTTCTTGGAAAAAGAAGTCAAACACACGAGCAGTCTGAGTTACACTAAGTGAGGCAAAGAGGAAGAATTGATCCTTCCGGGAATCCATCGTTTCTGTGGCCCAGCTGGTTTCAACCTCGACCTGCTGTTGAAACCGTGGTTTGCATGCACACATTACTCTTCTGTGCATTGAGGGATTATTATTATTATGCACATTTCCAGTTTGCAACTTTGTCCGACTGAGCCAAAGAATTCTTTGTCTTGGTGAGTCATACAAACGATGGTTGAAAAAAACATCCCGAATATATTACCAATTATTTTCTCTTCTTCTTAATAGATTAGTTTGTTCTTCAAATCATCACAATTTCCTGCAAAAGCTTCAGCCCATCAGTCAAAAATGTAGAATATTATAATACAAGAAAAGGAGAAAATACTTCACGTAAAAGTGTTTGGTTTTGTTGCTGATGACTGTTGCAGTGGCCCGTTCTAAACCTGTTTGTTTGGTCGGTGGTGATGCTGGTTGCCGTTTTCTGTCTGAACCTGTAAAAGTGACCGAGCAGTAATTGAGTGTTAGCGAGTGAAGTCCTGCTGCAGGACTCAGGCTGCAGAACCCTGAAGCTGCACAAAGAGCCGTTCAGTGAAGCTGGACTCTGTACGCAGAACCCTGAACTGCAGAATCACTTTTCCCTGCTATTGTCACGATGGACAATGTCACTTACTTTGATGAGTCCCACCCACCGCTGCTGTAGCGTTGCATAGCGCTGGTCACCTGTTTATTCAACGTGAAGCTGATGAGATGAACAGTCTTTGAGTCACATTAGTCGATAAATGAACCCTGATGATGCAACAATGACAACACCAGATTTATTTCCCCTTCAGTGCCACAGATTATTCATTATTTCACCGCTCTCACAGACTGAATATTATCATGGTGGCAGATAACTCTACTAATTAATAAGAGCAGCACAGGCGAGAGAAAAGTTTACTGAGCGAACACCAGATTTCACATTTAGTGTCTGAAAACCCTCTGGCGCGTTTTAAACCGGAGAGAACGCGGCACAAAGCGATGATATCTGAATGTGAATGTGTAATGTGAAAAGATCGGACTTGACCGCCGCAAAATGCCAAACGGCAGCGCGTAAACTGCAGGGTTCCATGTCGGACAGCCGATGTCAAAACACGGCTCCGAGAGGGAAAGTGGGTCAGAAGTCAGCGTGGGACTTCTGTCTGAACACATTCACACCACCAACAAAGTGCCTCAAAACAAGTTCTGCGATTCCCCAGTAACATAAAGGCAGCGTGGCTCACGGACACGTGTTCGTATTTCGGGCGACATCCACAGTAAACAGTCGCCGGAACACAACAGCTGCTGCTGCTGTTCGGAAGCCGCCCTGGGGAGCCCCGGTGCCAGAACGGGTTTGGGCTCATCACACACCTCGTTTTTGCATTTCAGCAAAGTTTGTTATGGCAGAAATGGGACATGACAATGAAAAGGCGGGAGGGGAAGTGGAAGTCACCTCGGGATGAGGGGGCGAGGAGGTCTCTTTTAATCTCCTCCTTTTTCTAAAGTCAGAAACCTACACGGCATTTGATTTTCTTCTTCTTTTTTTCTGAAGCTATACGGGCCAAGAGAAATTGCCTCCGAAAAAAATTCAGCTTGACTTCATGAAACGAAGTCGAAAAAAAGACGGCGGGCTCATTTTGGAATTCAGACAGCGTGTGGTTCTCATTCGGCACAGAAGTGGAAAAACCTGCAAAGTTCTTGAGGGATAATGACCTCTTGACCCGTCTCCAAATAAGAAGGATGGAGAAGGTCTCCAGTTGGCTTCTCCGGGCGCCTTTTTAAAGAGCTGCCACTCCGCGCTCCCTATTTTATCCGAGCTGCGGAGTGGCTATCGGAGTCCGCATGATTGATGGGGTCTCATCTCTCCGGCTGTCACGCTCTCCTGATGAGCAGATACTTTATTGACTGCGGTTCGGGGGAGTGTGTCTTGTCTCGCTGCTCGCAGGGAAGTATAAGCTCTTTTGGGGGAATAGACTCTAAGCGGCGACCTGAGCCCTGATCTTCAAACTGTCGATTCAAGTGTAAGGTCCCATCAGATAAGTTCTGCTGGCGGTTATTAGTCTTGAAGAGCGGCACGCGGTCGGCAGCCGGTGCCAGATCCTATTGGCAGGGCAGGAAATACTGGAGTTTGAATAATGGGATTAGCGAAGGTGACAACATTAAGCATTGATGCTTGCTTTTCATGTTAAGTCTTTTTTCCCCCCCCATGCACTCGGACTATTGGCTCCCTTCCGCTGCCAGTAACGTGGAGCTGGTCAGGTTGCAGCGAACATCAATCCTTCTCACGGAAATAAATCCCTTTGACTGTGAACACACGTGGAAATGCCCCCCCCCAAAAAATAATATTTCAAACGCAAACAGGACGGATACGACTTTTTAAAGTCCAAGCGGATTCCCTGCTGTTGTTTGCTTATCCCCGCTTTGTCCTGTGATATTCATTTTAGGAGAAATATAGAAGAAGAAAAATACTATAATCCATAAAGTCTGTCTTTCCGTGCAATAAAGTGATGGCTTTGCGTTTTTCACTCCTGAGCTCTGCCGGCGGTATCAGAGGGCAGCCTTCACAAAAAGGAGATTGTACAACACCCCAGTTAATAGGCTGCTTAAGTAATAAAGGGCAGCTGCTTATCTTGTACATATAGGATCCTCTGGTCATGCTGAACCGGTGCCGGAGACATTAGGTCGTAACCTCCGTGTCCAGATGTTCAGTGACCGACCGGCTCGAGTGCCGGGAACAAGCTCTCGGGTGAGAAACCAGAGGAAGTTCATCGAATGAGACTCGTTCCTTTGTGAGAAACACGCGTGACCCTTTCACCTTCTGTATCCTGTGTGAAGGGAGCCGTGTGTAAAACAACCACTTTCTTCCACCGAGGGAAGATGAAATGCTTAGATAACTGGTCCAAATACCAGCGGGTTGTCGGGGGGTGGGGGGGGGGGTGTTAAATCATAACGAGAAGAGGAGGCCGGAGACAAAACAGCTAAAGGAGTGAGATAGAAATGGTTTTCCGGGGACTTCTGATGGGAAAGATGGTTTTTCTCCGACACCTCCTGTGAGACCAAGGCTGCTCTGCGTTACCGTGCTCATGGGAAACAAACCGCTGACTGGGAGCCAGAGAGGTCGACTCTCAGGGTTTCCAGTGGTTTCCGGTTCCCAGACTGCAAATCGTGGGAAAGAACAAATAACAACACCAGAGAGTAACACGGTGATAACACACGGCACCATCCAGGCCCGACTGCATAACGTCGACAACGACAAACAGGAGCACGGGCAGAGTGGTGTTCAGATTTATTCAGTGCTTTTCTTATGAATACATTGGAGTCAATGTGATTTTGAGAAATGTTGCACGATTATTTTGTATGATTTATAAATGAGCCGATGAATCATGCAACGTTATATAGCACGACACAATGCACAGCCGCATCTATATTACATGAAGACTGCGGCAGCCGTGATGGAGAGCGTCCTTCTCGCGACGTCCAGGACGGAATGAACCAAACACCAGATGTGACGACAGAACGCGCTCATGGCCGCTGCCTCACTGCGCTAGCTCGACGGGATGAAGGACTTTGCCTGAAAGGTCAGAAGAAAGACGAGGTTAAGAAGCCGCAGGATATTTTTCACTGCAGTGATATGGCTCTGTGGCATATTTTATGTTTTTATATAGAAACTCCTATAGGCTAAATATTTTTGCTGTACATTACGTCAATAAAAGACCTAAAATGGCAATAACTTAACATATCAATCAAATATAATAAGTGATATATGGCGTGCGGCTGCAGGCTGCCCCGGGGCGTGTGCACTATTTGCATGTGTCAGGAGGGATCTGTGGCAGTTTGTTGGTCATAATGATCCACGTGTGTTAATGTAGAATAAATATATATAATAAAACATAAGAGAGCTCAAATTAGTTTTGTCATATGACTTGTTTATCACTTTACCAAACATTCAGGTTCCCTCTATCAATCAGGCGTGATTCTCTAATCAGTAAATAAAGTGGATTTCTTTATGTTTTTGTTTTTGGACATTTTCAGACATGAACCGAACGTAACTTTTTGACATCTCGGAGGATGTGATTTATGACGTGTAAAGATTAATGAAAGGGTTCATGCACTTTGGTCCATTTCCTTCCACAAATAAAATCCGTGGTATCTTATCATAGCTGTGCTACTGTTTCAGGTCACCATTTTGTTTACAGATGGATTATTGATCAGGGTTGGTTCCTCTCGTCACACCTCACCGGAGGATAAATCCTGTCTTGACAACGTTTTGATTTTTGGAATCGACCTTAATTAGGACTATTGACAGCGTTCGCTAATATCTAATAAAAACTAAAACACCACTGATAACCATGTTAAGCCGATAGCTAAGCTGCTTCTGTCACTTTGCCATGATTTGCCTTTTCTACCATCGACTAGAGGGATTTGAGCTGTCAGACGCTAAAGCTTATCTCAAAACAAAGTGATGCAAGAGACAAAAACAGTTAAGAGCGTCTCTCCGGTGGATACTGCGCGGACACAGGGATAACGTTTCTCATGAATATGCCACACACACACACACACACACACACACACACGGACAGACACACACAGGCAGATATCGCCTGCGTGTGCAGCTGGAAAATGTTAACAAAACATAAATGAGCTGCATGGAGACGAAGAGCACTGCGGACATTTCTCTGCAGGGCTTTGCTCGGTGGAAATGACAACTCGACCTCATTGGTCCTCCCAGATGTACGGCAGCGGGCGTACGAGAACTTTGCAGTCATGGTAACGATGATTGACGTTTGGTTAAAGGGTCGGGGGTTTAGGCACAACAACTTCTTGCTCGGGTTTAGGAGCAGATGATGGTTCTGGTGACGTGAGATTTAAACTTTTGTAACTTTCATTTTACTGTCCAGCTTGTTTTCCTGAACTTAGTAATCATGTTAGTTGAATCATGGAGGCCTAACTTCCCAGTGTCCACATCCAGTTCCAGCTTCATGTCCTTTCCTCGGTTCCTTTCCTCGTGTGTTTTCTTCCCTTCGCTTCTTCCCTGGCTCTGGCGTTTTTCTCTGTTGAATCACCGCACATTATTTAATCAAATCTGCTGCTGGCAATACAAAATGGAGAATTTCCAGAACCTTTTTCCCAAGTGTGAAAAAGGTTTTCGTTAATAGATCGCATCCACTTAATGTGGTGCTGACTTTGATGTTGATCCACAGGCACATTAACCATTAGCCATGAAGATGTCGACCAATTTTTTTTTACTCACTGTAGGACATCGTTTTTTTTAATGGCCTTTGTTGCAGGACATTAATTATTCATCAACATACTTGTTACATATTAATCATGTAGATATGGATTCAAGCATCTATCTATGCATCTCCTGCAAGTACCCTTTACCAGAAATTATATCATAGTATATTACAATTATTATCACGTATAATATACATTGAAGTATAGTGAAACCATTAATATATTAATCTTGATAGCGACATTGATGGATTTCAATGCAGCTCTCCCTTTGTGCATCACTACCTAGGAACGAGAGTAGAAAAGGCCGATACCTGCACTGAGACATCAATATTTCAAGAGCGCACGCTGAAAACAGGTCACATACTCATATCACCCTATTTGTGGACCTTCCTGTGCTCGTGTCGTGAAAATCTGAGTTTACGATGTAGTAACAGACTTAATGCCTCGTTAAGACGGAGACGTCTCTGCACTCGGCTGCTCCTCTGCCATCAGGGACCGGGATGAACACTAGGGGGCAAGCTTAAGCCTTCCTCTCATGTCCATAGCATATTTGGACAATTAGATCTCTCCCCTCTTCCATCCTCCACTCTGGACTGTGTGTACGTGTTTGCTCCGCAGTGGCACACGCCTGCAACTCACACGTTGCTCATATTTGTTTTTGGCGTGGGCTTGCGTGTGGTGAGCCACCCACATTAATCTTAATCCAAAAATAACATTCATCGGGGCTACTTAGCATTCTGATTGAGGCGAGTGGTGCAGACGTCTGGCATCTGGGATTAAAAATGGATTGCATCCCCCAAATCTTTCACGCTCTTTCTTTCCCCTCCCGCTCCCCGTGCCCCCTGCACACCCTGTCAAGTCTCTGATGCTGCAGGCTGTCTCTTTCGATACGCCCGCTCTCTCTCGCCCCATATTCGCCCTCGCTTGTATCCTCCATGTTGTGGCCCCGTTCTCTCTCTATCTCTCTCTCTCTCTCTCTCTGCTTTGCTCTCGCCCCAGCCCATCATCTCCCTTTATCCCGCTCGCTTTGCCATCGACTCTCTCTTATTGCGCGGCCGGCTCCTTTGCAGTGTCTGCCTCAATTTGCATCATTCCTGGGAGCGTGGTGTCAGCTCAGGCCTCCTGATCAAATCCTAGCAGCCGATGACTGCTTTCATCCCGCGTTTAGCTGCCTTGCATCCGTGTAACTGCCTCCCTGTTTTTCCCACAATGCTTTGCTGGTGCGGGAGTGGTACCCGCCTGTGTCTGCTGGTCTGTCTGCTGCGTTTGTCTGTCTGTTGTTGTTGCCGGGGATCAGGGAACAGATGGTGTGCTACGCTTCTCCCTGCAGAGGGTGAGTGCTACAAAGTGCCGCATCATGCAGGATGGGTTTTTACTGCAGAACCGACTACCACAGTAGATCCCCTCCGCTGTGTGAGTCTTATCAGCGCATATATATATATGCCACTATATCATGCTCCACGTGCTTTATACCGACTCTATACCTCCCTGCAGACTGTAGCCTTCCCTGTTGTTCTCTAAACGATGTCTCCTTGCACTCCTTTAAAAAAAAAAAAATTGAATCAAGGACCCTCATAATGCCTCGCTAAAAGTTTTTGCACCGAATTAAAGCGGCAAGACTGAAAGGATTGCCCATGACGGTTTCCAATGGATAAACTGGTGAAATATTAAAAGCCTTGTTAGGGGACACTTTGTAGTACAGTTGCCTGAGATCCACAGTCGTTTGACAGTTCTGTAGAGATTACGAGGTTCAGCAAAACTCCCTGGGCAGTGCTGCCGTAGCAAGAAATGTATTTGTAGGAAACCAGCATCAGCGCAAGCATGTAGGCAGCACGGTCCCCGGGGAGGATGAGTGGGCTTGTTATGGATGGTAACTCTCCAGAGGCCCCTCTTTCTAAAATATTAACAAGGTGGATGAATTCATTTCACTTAAAAGACTTAATTCAATTAATGAGCCAATGACGGTTGCTGCTGATATTGCGGAGGCACGTGCGTGGCAAAGATCGGTCTGACGCAAACATGGCAGCCACCGCAACGCTGCGATGAATTGTGCAGCAGGATCTTTAACTGCTAATGAATCAGTTGTGTTTGGGCCGACGCCAGGCGCTCAGAAGCCGGGATTAAAACACCGCTCTTGCTGATCATGACAAAAGCCATGGGATTAGTCATTGGAGATAAAGTCAAGGTCGTTGCTCACGCAGCTAATTGAGCCCTTATCTCGGGCCAGCCGGTTATGCCATTAATCATAAATGTCATGTCACGTTCATGAGGAAGTGTGCCCGGCTCCGTAAGCACGATGCTACGGCACAGAGCTTTGTTTTCCAATGCTTTCTGGATCCAGTTTTAAGATTAGCCTATTAGAGGCTTCTGTTAGTTAACGTGGACAAAGGTAATGCAGACACACGCTGATTTATTGCTTTTCTTTCCAAATCTGTGTTCAATTCATTACGGCACGAGCGTCTTGTCTTATTTCCTGCTGGCTGCACGGTGAGACTAATGATAATCTGCGGGAGCGTGGTTTTGTTGCTTTCAGCCGACACAGACCTGCGATTTTCTTGTTTACTCTACTTTACCGGAGGCGCTTCGCCATAGATGCAGCCAACAAAAGTGGGAGAGCACACATAATCTATTGTTAACCACTGTTGTTGCTGCACAGCTGCTATTTCCAGATGCCCTGTAGAAATGCACGGGTGTACCTGTGAAGCTACAGTCACTCTCCCTGCTCTTTGTATTATCTGCCTCTGAGCTATTTTTCCTCTTTGGAAACACTGTGTGTGTATAACCGAGCCCATGTTGTCTCTTGACCTGCGAATGAACGGATGTCCCCCCCCCCCCCCCCCCGGAGAGCAGCAAAAGTTATTGTCTGTCGTGCTTCATATCATGCGTAACTTTAATTGCCAGCCCATGATGGGTTCTGAGCTCTAAAGTGTGAGCGTCAGGTGCACCAGTAAATGAGCATGACGGTGGTGGGTGGCTGCGCTGGGAGGAGGCGGTGGAGACGAGGGTTACGAGCTCAGCAGAGTGATTGAAATCCCTGCTGTCGGTGATGGCTGCTCAGGTGATGCGCGGCACAATGCTGGCGTCTGTGTAAGCAGAATGCAGAGGACTTCAGATGTTTTCACACGCGAGGGGATCAAGGGGGGATCTTGGTTCTGTGCCGTCCGTTTCTTTCTTGTTTCTCGTCGGGGCCGCGTGTCGCACACAGCATAAAAATAAATCCTGTACGCATAATGTGAAAAAAAAAGGCACATGTGCAAACCGAGAGGAGAGCGGAACATCCTGTCGTGTGTATGTATGAACACAACTAAATCAAAAGGATGTCACACAGAAAAGAAGATTCATTTGTAAGACTTGTGCATACATGCCAAGTCAGCAATATGTTATTAGCACCGACTGGAATTTGAGGGTGATTGAGATAACAGTGAGCGAAAAGCCTCAACAAAGAGGAAGTTGATAAAGGAACCAGAACAAAGAGTGGGAATATTTCTCCTCCCATTCACTTAAGCATCACTATCTTCTGTTCAGCAGTTAATGATATCATTCTTCGCTGGGTGAAAGCAGATAAGTACATTATGATACATAAAGGGCTTTTTCCATTTCTCATTTACATCTTATTTTCCTTTACATTTTAGAAGACTTCTTTAGAGAGTGCCGTTTAGTGCTAGTTACTAGTAGTGACTAGTTACTACTAGTTAACCCCATCAGTAATATGCTGCGTGGACTGTAATAGCACTGTAATAACACTGTAGTAAATATAAATTATAATTAAAAGTAAGTTATTTAACCACGGAAGCACAACGTTTTTCACCCCATCACTATGCTATTAATAAAACCCCAAAGTATCAACGTATATAAACTGTTTTAACCTTTTATTGCTGAAGGAATAAAAGATCAGCAGATATTTTTGGGGATACATGCAAATAATCATGTTACAAAGAAAACAAGACAAGTCAGGAGACTTAAAGTAAATCAGCTCATCAGTTCTATCACCTACAGGATTCAAAACATGGACGTTAACACCAGGATCTTAACAATGTGCTTCTGCTACTTGAGCACATCTTCCAGCTATTCTCCTTTTTCACTTACCTGCTTCTTGGCTGTAATATGCGTCAGTACATTCTTGTCCAAGTCTCGTTCGCTCCTGGGATCAGAACCCTTGATGGGGCAGATGGTTTCTCACACTTCAGTAAAACTAATTCTTTTCCCCTTTCTTGACGACTCTGTTAAAACTCCTGGTTAGTTTCTTAACAAGCGTAGATTTTGTGTTTTTTGCTGCATGGTGCCGAGCATTAAGTCTTCATCAGCAGGGCATGGATGGACCAGGAGTACCGTTAAAAGCCCTGTAATGCGTTTTGTATTATTCAGACATATCAGGCCCATTAGCACAAGCACTAGAAATGGCATTCGTATTACAATCCACCGCGAGCTTACGAGCCGGAGCTCCAAGGAACAGCTGAAGGATGCAGTTTAAAAATACCAGATTGTTTTTCTCCGGGGCTGGAATGACTCATTACCCAGGCAGCAAAGCAGGAAGTCTTGTCAGTTGGGTCGTCCCACAGTATAGTGACACGCAAATTGCGCTAGCGCATCACTTACGGCGCCACAGTCGTTTTGGGACTAGGGAGCACGACAGCGATACACACATACATTTGTACACGGCTTTGCATACACACGCACACCTGCGTTGGATTCCAGGGGCATGCTTTTGTATTTTCCCCTTTTAGTTTCTGCGACGTAAAGGGGAAAGTCTCAGGTGGCTGCCATATGCTGACATGTTTATCCCTTCCTCTCATCTTGTGGCTCACTTGTTCAGAAGTAAAGGCGGTTGGGAGATAGCCCGGACCAACTCTTTGGTCAGATACTGCCGTGTGCCACCGTGACAACTTGCCACTACTGGATCTTTACTCCGGGCTTATCTGATGGCTGCTTTGCCATGAAGCCGGCGCTCGTACGTCAGCGGCTCTCTATCTCTCCGGATGCCACCCAAGGTGGTGATGTTTAAGGGGGTGAGAGGGCATATTGGGGGCAGCCTGGCATGGCACTCGGATCATGCCTCCCCTGGGAGATAAAGAGCAGGAATGATGACTTCCCAGCACGAAGTGAGCACTGGGCCAGCGCTCGACCTTTCCAGTGAAAAAGGTGACTGATCCGTGGAGGCCTCTGATGTAAAGAAGTGCCCTTATCAGGCCAACGGGGGAGGGAGAGCAGCAGATAGCAGACAGGCTGCTGCAAAGAAATTGAACTGATTCTGGGCTCGGCTGGATGGCGACGTTACTAATATCTCTCTGTATTCATCCCCTCATTTTCTGCTTTCTGTCCTTTCCACCTTCCATCCTTCTTACCGGAGCTGCTCTGCAGAAAAATCCATTTTCCTGCAGTAGCCCACTTTGTCTGCTCAGGGTGCGGCAGTACTGAGGCGGGTGGTAAATAATGCACAAGTCATTCTCCTTTCATTCTTCCAAAGGAGGGAGTGCTCGCTATAAGATCCTCTTCTAAAGTGAGCTTATTAAACAACCAGGCCGCAGATGTTTCTTTCCCTTTTCTTTTTTCTTTCCGGGGTGCCAAGAAAAGAAAGTGAGGATGTCCCTACAAAAAAAAAAAAACTGTCTGCCGCAAGGGTCCATTACTCCATTGCATCTAACCCTCACCCAGGAAAGTAAAAGACGATCACTGAACTCCCAACACCGCTGAGTGTGCCTCTGCTGTAGTGCGGAGATCCTGCGCCGCAGAGATAATGCAGTCAGGTCATGTCTGATCCCTTGCTGAAAGATAAGATGGCTGACTTGCCTTGTGGATTTGCAAACAACGTTTTTTTACCTTGAAAGTTTTATGATATTTTACAACAGAAAATATCATAATAATAATAATAAGGGGAGCAAATGGTCATTTTTCACTTTGGACAGCATTCAAGGTTGATGGAATCCAAGTTGGAAGTTGCGCTTTAGTCATTTTCTACCGTCCTCCGGCTCTCATCTTTTATTTTTACTTTATTTATTCTTTTACTTATTTGACTTCTGGTCCACTATTTCCATTTGTAAGAAAAAGGTCTTTTCTTATTTACCCAATTCTGCAACTATATTTGCAGCGCTGTTTCGTTTTCAGTCAAACCGCTGCAAGGCTGTCATTTCTCTTTTAAAGCACAGCGGAGAATAGAGACCTTGTAGTGGGCTTGAAGGTCTCTATTCTCCTCTGTGCTTCAGAATAGGCAGTAAAATACGGTTTGAGTCAACAGGCGCCGGCTAAATTCAGTTTCAGAGCTGCGCGTCTCACATGCTTTGGGTGTAAGTGGAAGGTCTGGGGTAGAGAATGAATCAGATGTGTGCGGAGGCGGGTGGAAGATATGAGATCCTATACCTTGCTGTATGTCAGAAATCCACCTACATGTGCTCTCGGAGAGTACTGCTGCATGCCCCCACAAATATTTACCGGGTTTTCATCGCACAACAAATCCCAACGTCTCCCTCTACGACAACACTATTTCGGAAAGAGGCCTCTTATGAAATATATATATATATATATCTCTCCAACGTGCTGAGAACACAACTCTTGTTACAGGGCAGAACAGCAGAAGTAGGCCTCGTGTTATTGGCTCTAATTCATTTGCTTGCAGGGACCGACTCAAAAGATGAAAGGGAGGGAGAGGTTTGTCTTTTTCAGGTCAACATGCCTCCAGGGCTGCCTGCACATCCAAAATAGATGGATCTGCAAGAAAGCTGGCCAGAGTAGTCAACGCTCGCACAATGAGCCGCCCGATTTAATTATTTATTTTTATTCTTTTCATTTTCTGCCAGTCTCAGGATGTCCTTCTTTCCTTCTTTTCCTCATTCCCTGGGACTTTCTTTCCCATCCTTGTGGGCACCTTTTGTCTCCGTCCTCCACCGTGTGTGTCTCGGTGAGTCATGCACAGGGACCGGAAAAAAGAGAACTACACATTGTCATTGTTTGATATAATGGATAAGTAACGGCCACCTTGTGAGATGGCACTCTGCAGCATATGAGTTCAGCGAGATGAGGTAATTGAATCCGCCGTAAATATGGGTTGAGAGATTAAACACGCCGCCGTGCTGATTTGATGAGACAGGCCATGTAAATAACAACCGCACCACAGCGAGCCAGTCACTCAGTGCAAGCTGCAAACTGGGCGCCGCCTCCTCCTCTTTCCCAGTTTATCTCCATCGTTCCATCTTCTTCCTCTCGAGATCCCGTGTTCTCCCGTGTCTCAGACAGCGATCCGGTGGCTCCCTGTCACTCACATGTCATTAGAATGCCCGGCTCTTTCAGGGCCGCACGGTCCCACGTGATTCCTCTTTTTCATCCCTCCAAATGAGTATTGTGCCATATGTCACGCCGCAGCGAATCGCTCTGCGGCGAGCAGCACAGATAACAGCTTGCTGAGCACCGTGTTGCATGTCATCTCGTGAGCTCCATCATCCTGTGTGTGTGTGTGTGTGTGTGTGTGTGTGTGTGTGTGTGTGTGTGTGTATTTATACCATGAAAAAAACTGCAAGACCAACTTATATAAACAGAGTGCCCTATTTGTTCAAAGCGTTTCCGGTGACTTACAGGTTATTTACATTAAAGCAATTCATTTTGCATTGTGAGTTTTCTGAAATATATGTTTAAATGTGCAAAAAGAGGCAATTTTTTAAATTATTGTTATGCTCATTTGCTTTGATTGATAGATTTAAACTAGAATGGTGCTCAGCAGCCTTCTGTAATTCAGTCAAGCTGCACCAGATTTCGCACATAGATATCAGTCCCCTTAAATATGCCAGTTTTTTTCCTTCAAGGATCAATTCAATATTCTCTTTGAAATGTATGAAAATGTAAAAAGAGAAATCCGTCCAGTTTGTTTTTGTGTAATGCTTCTTACTAATAGACAAAGGAATGCAGATAAAAACATAACCTCCTTGGTGGAGGAGGTAATAAACCCTTTAATGTGTATATATATATTTATTATTTTCTTTCCATTAGAAGACATTATGACCGCCCCAAATCTCCATGTGCATAGAAAAAGACAAAAATGATTTTGCATGTAGTGTCTCGCCTCAAGTGTTCTGTTTGTCACGCACACACAAAAAAGAGGAATTAAAATCTAAGTACATATTAAAACCTACTAAATGTGTAAAAAATATTTTAAAAACATAATTTTTTTGAATAAAGTGCAGAATAGATCTGGTTTCCCTGTTCAAGGTAACACTGCATTAATTATGCATGTTCATTTGCACATGTGAACGCTGGGGTAGGAGATCCATCTACATACGTGTGTTCTCGTGCCTCAACACGGGGGCTTAGTATGCACGGCATCCACTTCAGTGAGGACGAGATCAGTGATGTTTGTCTTTTATATTCTTGCCTGGTCTCACTCTGGTCTCTGAGGTGATTGCAGCCAGTCAGTCACGACAGTAAAAAAAAAAAAGGAGCGTCAGGAATCGTTTGTCTTGTGTGAAGTATTCTCAGGCTCATCTCGCCCTCGGGCTGCGGATCTACCTGTATCGTTCACTGCGTTTTCACATGAATGAGAACAACTGCCCACTCTAAATAACCCTCCTGTGCTGTACAGTGCACTCACCTAAGCATAACCTTGGAATGAGTAATGTGTGCGCTCGCAGTTGCTTCTATCCCGGGCACAGAGGCTTAGCAAGGTTAAGTCGAGCGTCCATGTCAAGAACAAAGCAGCAGAGGTGCGGGCGGCGTAGAAATTCTTTTTTGGTTTCCCCTGCCACAGCTTCTCTTTCCTACACACACACAACTCGACGGAGCTCAACCGGCGCAAGATAAGAAAGTTCAACGTTTTGTGAAGTTCAATCACCACTGACAAGAAGCAGACTTCAATTACTTCGCAAAGCATTGAGGTTCAGCACTTTTTTGGGGTGGAAACATTTCCGTTGTCGTGTTTTGCAGTTTGCAGCGCGTTCCTGTATTTGCATGCGTCGGGCAAATTGATGAATTTGTTTTCTCAATTTGCAATCTAATTTTCTCTAATCCAACTCAATTAATTAGGATGAGTCCAATTTGGCGTTATTTCTCTCACAGCTCACACAATCACACCTCATCCGGAGCTATAGCTGCTCTGCGAGGGCCGGTCTGAGAGAGGCCGCTGCTGCACATGGGAATTTTCTCGTAATGAAGTAATCAGAGTGGATAATGTTCGTATCGACTCCGCTTCCAGGTGTAGAAAAACAGCATAGCCTATTCTGTGGGAGCTCAACTAAGCTCTACAGGAGCTGCAGTGACATCAAACCAGCAACAAACTGTGAAACCAGCCATTACAGCCTGTTCTCTGCTCCGACCACCTCGCCGTGTTTTCTCATCTCCACGTGCCCAGATATGCGAGGGCTGCCTGTGGGCGCCGTCGCCGCTCTCTCCCTCTCCAGCTGACACTTCACACGAGGAGGTGTTAGCATTATCTGAAGCTATCATCCAATAT
Source organism: Reinhardtius hippoglossoides (assembly GCA_006182925.3). Lineage (NCBI taxonomy): Eukaryota > Metazoa > Chordata > Actinopteri > Pleuronectiformes > Pleuronectidae > Reinhardtius > Reinhardtius hippoglossoides. The sequence continues at coordinate 23,768,494 of CM031678.1, read as the reverse complement.
TCACTGGGGCTGTCATCCTTTTTAGATAATACCGCCGTGATTCATTATGCCTCATTTGCCTTCATGCCAGTGCAATTTCACATTGTTGATGTGAGAGCCCCCGGAACTGCATGAGAGCTGCATGACTCAATTTTGGGAGTGGTGAATCATGTTTTTGTTTTTTTGAAATAGAAGAATCTCATTCAAAATACACAACACGCTGGGCCTTCTGTGAACATAATCAAATAGGGAGGTGAGCACATGATAACACAGAATCCTCTCTTCTTTTTCCAGTGATACCAACTTCATAATTAACATCTAACATCATTTCTGGGAGACAGAGTCGCTCAAAATCAACTTATAACTCAATTTATTCTTTGATTCTGATTACAGTGAAAACAAGAAATGTGAGTAACTAATGCCGACCTCCAGGTTGGAAAAATATCTGAATATTAGCAAGAAACAAAACAAGGCTCAGGTTTAAACCACATTCTGTGATTCTAATATAGTTCCTACAATTTTCTGTTTGTCTTATTATATATATTATATAGAAGTATTCATACATTAATTATCTTCATATTGTTATATTCCCTGGGACTCTGAACCTCTATCCATTCATATAAAATCCATTAGATAGACACATATAATAATCCCACTAATTTGAAATTATTAAACTGTTTATAACTCACTTAAACCAGTGAGTATGGATATTTGATATCTGGTTCTTTCTCTGCTGCATAAATTTCCACAAAATCCTCTGAAGAGAACGATGCTATTTATAATAAGAAAGGATGCCTTCTAAAAACGCTGTTAGCGCCTCTGCTAAAGTCTGCCTGGGAGCCGAGCTCACACTCTGACACATGACTCATGTACTTGAAGCGGCTACCTTCATTTATTTGCTCTCCAGCCACGAGCAGATAAGATATAAACTTATACACTCCGCTGCACCACTGGCAGCCCCGCACGGCACAAAAGCCAAAGTAGGGCATTCCAAATTTTTCGCTCCTCTGTGGCTTAAGGAAAACATCTGGACAACCCCCCCCCCCCCCCCCCACACACACACTTGTGCCTGCTGGTGGATGCCTGCATTATTTCAACTGCTTGAATTAAACCCCTTTTACGTGGTTTCACATGTGGAAATTGGCCATGTCTGTGACACGGGGAGGAACAAAGCTGGATTTCAGCCATCCTGCAAAACCCTCATGGGTAGACATGACTCCCGACGCCTTCCGTGGAACACTTCACAGTGAGCTGAGCAGCACTGAGGGCGGCTTGGTCCGATGCCAACTACGCAATACAATTGTGACGAATGTGCCGTTTCTGCGCTGTAATCCACTGGCGTTATGCCACCGCGCCACGATTAATCCACCGCGCTGGCATTTAAGCACACCTAACTCTATTCCAGCCATCTTTAAATTCAATTTACGAGAAAAAAGCATCGTCATTTTTTTTAGAACGGGGGGTTGATAGATGGTCACAGAAATCCTGCCCCTTATACACAGTCACCAGTGTTAGAAGCATCCATCCTTTACTTAAAGGGTTGTATACGTCAGGGGGGATTTTACAGTCGTGAGGAGTCCTAAACAGTTAGATGATATTTTCTGAGGCTCTGGAGGAGCTTTGTCACATCTGAAAAAAATCGCAACCTTGGCTTTTAGTCGACAAATCTGTAACGGGAAACCTGTAGCACAAACTGGCACCGGGTTTGAAAGATATGGGCACTCACCCGGCTGATAGGGTCCGGATATTGATATTATTGATTTGGAGGAGCAGCATCATTTGTATGTGGAGCGTGGGACCAGTCAGATTATCGACTCTGGCCGCTCTCATTGTAAAACATGTCCTTTTAAGTGTGAGTCCACATGATTCCCACTTATAAAGTATTAATAACACTCAAAGTTTCAAAAGTGCAGTTTCCATTATACTGGCAGAACGTCAGAGTTATGTGAAATCATTATTGGAATCTTAATGGGGAAACAGCATGTTGCAGCCATTAAAGATTAATTTTAACTATTAGCGTGAATCTCTGCTATTAGGTTATTTAAATATCTCACAATCTATTATGTTCTATAAGCTAATGATCGAGGTTTGGAGGTATAAGTAGCTGTCAAAGGGAAGAATAAAGAACTGAATGTGAAGTTGCATGAACTGACTTGTGTGAGTACTTCAAAAATTGTACTTATTGCTGATAATTGGAGTTAATCTACTTTGCCAAGTTGCTTTTCACCGCTAAAAGCAGCAAAGATGTTGACGAGCACAACACGGATCGAAGCGTTCGGGAGTTCAGGGCGTCTGTCAAAGGTCGATGGTAATTTGATGGCAGTTGTTGCAAAGGAGAAACTCTTCACTTCCACTTTCTCCTCCAATTGTTGGCCAGTTGAGCGGGGATTCGATCCGACAGCCCTCTGATTGCGAGCTCATTCCCTCACTGTCCGGGTATTGCCACCTCTTGGCCTATTGTTACCGCTGTCACTTCTCAGTAGCGCAACGTGGCAGCCTATCAGCCTACCGCTGCTACGCCGAGTCAGGTGTATTTACAGGTATTGATCAAATTTCTCTCTCGGACAAAGAGAGACTTCCGTGCATTAAGGCCTCTGTACATGGTCCTTTCCCACACAGCCTGTGTTTCGTCCTTTCCGCCAGTCGACTGCTGGTTCCGACAGTTATTCATGAGCCATCTGCTTGGGCTGGTGCTGTGTCAGATGCGTGTGTAACACAACCTCGTCTGTCCCCCTGTTCGTCTTCTAATCGTGTCTTCGTCTACACGCTGAAGCCGACGCCCCTGCAACTCTCCGTGGCTAAAGCCGAGGGATTCCAGCTTGACTCGCTGGTCCATCATGTCCTAAATATCCTGTTTGATCTGATGTGTGCATCTTTATTTAAGACCATGGCATCTGGTTCATCAATGTTGTAAGGACGAGCAAGAATCTGCCTTCTCCCGCTCGTCTATGTGTGTGTGTGTGTGTGTGTGTGTGTGTGTGTGAGCCTCATTCTTGGCGTTCTTGGAAGTGGGTTGAAATATGGCACAGAAATATATTTCCAATAATAAACCTTAAATCCACTTATTATTTAAATCAATGGTAGATTAGTATTTATTCATTACAACCAGAAACACATCTTATAGCTGAGACACTAATAGGAAATGACATCAAGGTCGGAAAAGTACTTGAATGAACCAGTGAATAAACTTACTTGACCCAGAAGTAAGAATATTTGCGTTGAAAACCAAGTAAAGGAAGGAAAGTACCTCTTTTCAACACTTTGCTCTTTGTGTCAGGGTAAATAACGTTTCTATAAAAGGGCCACTCTGGCTTTTTGATCACAACCTTTCCCGTGTGAATATTCCCCACCGACCAATTCCATCTGCAATTCAATGACTGCCCTTGAAAGTGAAGACCATTTCCTCTCCACAATAAAACGTTCTCCCCAGGCTCATGAAGGGGAAAGAGGTTCAAAGTAAACTTAAGTGGAATATTCTCCCGGTCGGCCACGACAAGGTAACCGATACTCCGCGGTTCTCATACACTCGACACAAGTGAAGTACTGATTTTAGGAAATACTCCAAAAAGTTAAAGCACAGGGAAAGGGATTCATCAAGAGTAACACGAGTAGATGTAATTAGTTGCTTAAAGTCAAAAGTGAAAGCTCGGGATTTGAGAATATCAACTTAATGTCCATTTTCCCTTTTGTTTAAACTTTGTAGCTCTTGACTGCGTCTGTTAGAGACATTTGTAATATGTTGTACTTATGGGAGAAAGGCTTTGGTAAAGAAATAGTCAGGATTATGTTTTCATCAGCGTTTGTTTGGTAGTTTGCAGGATTACGCAAAATCTACCGGACTAATTACGACGAAACACGGTGGATCCGTTTTGTGCGGATCCGGCTCTGGGAGAACATCCAGGAAATTACAGTTATTTCTTTCTTCAACATTGTGAGAGGGATTTTTTGAACATTTTCAATTTTGTGCAGATCCAAATAAAAATCCGAACGTAGTGAATTATAATGTGGTTTTAAAAGAGGACTGTTGTGCATCCACTTCGTGCCGTTCTAGTTTGTCAACCCCAATCACCAACCTGGGGCCTGAGCGAAACTCTTCTGGTTGAGTGTGATTGAGGAGCGTTTAACTGAGCCACTACCTGCCTTTTTAAGCCTTTCATTGGTAGCCGGTAGCTCGGTAGCCAGATTGACCACATGTCATATTTGTTTTTAGTGGGAAATGGTGATGTGCACCAGATGGGAGAGCAGACGGAAGCAGAATAGTCGGGAATTGATGATAGGCTTGAGAGAGACAGCAAATAAACAAATTCAACATGGACAAAAAAACGGCAATATAATGCCCTCACCAGCCTGTCCAGCAAAGGTACACAGCAACTACCAGGTTATTGTGAAAATGGACTAATTGCCCACAATTGCTCCCAGCATGCAACGCCATTTAAAGCTGCATAAGCTGAAATTTAGGATTCATACCACTGTCACGTCCTGGAAAGTTTGTCTAAGTTATTCATTTCAACATGATATAAAAACAATTTACGTATGCATGGGTGGATTCACAGCAGGGACACGACCTTACAGAGAGGGGATCATGACTATATTAAATGCAGGCCCATTATTGTGCTCTGAGCAGCACAATAATGCGTGATTTCAGAAAGGGGCCAGGAGGTCCCTCTGGAGAACCACCGTGATTCATCTGTGACAGAGACATCACTACCACTCTGGGCCGAGGGGATGAGACTGTCATGTTAGCCGTCCCTGCCCGATCCCCAGCCCTTCAAAGTAAAGCCACCGTGATGAATCGGCGGTCCTCCGAATGTGCTGTCCCAACTTGCCCTCTGTGTTCACTGTGGCTTTCAGGGCACGAGGAAGGGTAGGAATGCACGTTGAGTTTTCACAAAAGTTTTTTTTGAGGTCCAAACAAGTGATGAGCTGGAACATAAACGGAACAAAGCGATGTGCACCCACTCAAAACTCTCTTAGTTTGTGCATCTGTGTCCTGCAGCTATTACAAAACGCACCGATACCAATATTTCTGGACATAAGCTGCAGTTGGCTGATATCAGTTATCTTCAACACGGACCGCTTTCAGGCCCAAACAGGTTTCTCTCAATTTTTTTTAATTTTCCTTTTTTTTGACCACGGGACAAAACTTTCCTGAAATCCCCTTGTAATGAAATTCCTTTCGGTGGGTTGTTAAACAGGTTTCACAGCAGGTCTTGCAGATTGTCAAGCCTGAAGCTGGATGAATAAAATCATATCCTCACCTTCATGGCACCAGCAAGGGACACCAAGAGGCCAATATCCAATTTTTGGTTGAGCACCAATATAACGCCCCAATTTAATGCCCTAACCAGACTGTCCGCAGCTATATCATACGAGTTCGGAGGATTTGTTTTGACAGCCAATTTCATTACACAAGCAACGACGCTACATCACCAAAGAATATTGGTCGTATGCAATTGTCCAAGCCGCAGTATTGCATTTTCTCAGCCTCTCGATGTAAATAGAAGGGCTTGTCTTTGGAGGAGAGGGAGGGGGGTTAAATGATGTGCTGCACTCAAAGCTGAAGGGGCCACAGTGTCAGTCAGGAGGAAACAAAGAGGCTTGTCTGCTCTTAAACAGAGCGATGATTGCTATTGTACAATAATATAGCTCTCAAAGGAGAGGCCACTGGCAGGGTCTGACACAGGAAGGCAGTGCTCGGAGCCATGTTTTGACACAGCAGATAGCGGAAGATTAAGTGTTGAAACCAAAGCTGGCAGAAGACGATAAGGAACGGATTTCTTTTTTTCCCCCTCCCGCCTCACAACCTTGTTGTATTTTAAGATATTAAAGTTTCTGTCAACAGCCATTAGGACAAGCGGCCAAACATGAGTTGCTTTTGGTGTAATCCTCGCTATATGATTTAGATCTGAAGCAAAGACAACAAAGTAGCGCTGAAAATAAAAGTGCACGGACCAGCATTGTTGGCTGCCAAATCGATAGCGTGAACACAATTCTCACGTCAGCTGTATATACGCTGTAGATACAGGACAAGTCTCCAGAGTGGAAGGTGAGAGGTCTCACTGTGGAGCCAAGCAGAGGTTACTCAGAAATGTGATAATGACAGAGTGGAATCGTAGAGAGACATTCCAGATTGATGTTCGCGACGCACTGTATGGTAATGCAATCAACGCGGTGCAGATGTGAAGGCTGCTGTTAGAGAGCAACACATAATTGGGATAGAGTCGACGACATTGTGGGTCTCGTGGTGTCATTCAGCAGATGCTAACAAAGACAAGACCCATTATGCCGAGAGCTGAGCAAACCGGGCTTTGACATGCAACGCGTGGATGGAAATAGCCCGTTAATGAATAGACAGCAGAGGAGGGGGGAATGAAGACGGCCGAAGAGATACGCGAAGCGTGCTGTGCGATAAAATATCGCTATTGTCAGGCAGTGCTGAGGGAAAAGTGCTACGATGCAGAAAGAGGGGAAAGTCTTGACAGCTTTCCGGTGGCAGTCTGACGGCTGAGCAGGGAGATTGGAGGGAAAGTGCAGCAGAGGGCTGCTGTCAGGCCACACCAGTGCTCCGTTTAACAAGGTCCAGAGATGAGCTGCACCGGAACATATTGCAGGGGAATGAGAGGAGGGAGAGTGGGGATGGAGGACGGGCTGAGTAAGGCTCATGCATTTTTCCAGACACTCACTGCACCTGTCATGCCCGCGAGTCTGGGATTCCTCACATGTGCATGAGAGCAGAGATTGGAAATCCTCAGTAAGGACAAGAGCTGCAGAGGATTTGGAGATTTGGAGGTGCACCTGCAGTTTTATGCTGATACCAGACATGCCTGTGACACTTGCATCTCTATGTGAAGGAATGAGCCCCAGTAGATCCTCTTCATTCCACTGCACCCACAGCAGTGGAATGTCAGAAGTGATAATTCACATGTAGCAATCCAGCCCATTTCACTTGTGACGTGGTGCAGAAAGCTGATATGAACCACGGGCAGAGGACAGGGAGAAATAATTAATGCGAGCAAATGCGGAATACGCCTTACTTTAAACATGGATGCCTTGAGGGCAAGAATCCTACAAGCCTCGCTCTGAGTGCTACCACACCTCTTGTATATCTCATCTTCATGCTGCACTTAGGAAAAAAAACGCGTCAGTCTTGGCTGAGCAGTGGAAACTCTAGCAGGGGTTCCGTAGCCCTCTTTCCACCCCGGCCCCGGGCATCAATCTCTTAGCCTGGCATGAAAGCTTATCTCCCAGTGCCAGGCTAAATGTCAACCTCAGGAACGCTGAAACACCATTAGTTATGTTCGCCCTATTAGTGCAAGCTAATTCCACATAAAAGCCACCCACACAATTTTAAATGAGTCTGCTTCTACAGGGCTCTCTTTGGCTGTCTGGGACTTCCTGTCAGCAGAGAAAGCAGGGGGAGGAGATACATCCCCAAATCCCCCCCCCCAAAAAACATCTGTTAAAACACATACTGAATCACTGAAGATATTATTTTGTAATGCGCTTAAATTTACACTTGATGTAAGGGAATGTTAGCATATGTGCAGTGTCATTTTGGATAGCTGTACCCACATACTTTATATCAGGCTAACTATTGTGTTTTAACCTATTATTACACGTTTGTGTGTAAAAAGTATTACAATTGTGACTCAGCATTCACCAACTTCTCTTGTTTTCTGTCTCTTCAGGGGGGAGACTACTGTTTCTGGTGATGTGGCTGCACCTTGTGCCTCAAACTGACAGCTGCCCTGCCAAGTGTGTTTGCTACAGTGAGCCCAGGCCCACAGTGGCCTGCCAGCAACAAGGACTGTTTTCCATCCCCACTGAGATCCCCGTGCGGAGCCAGCGGATATTCCTCCAGACCAACAAGCTAACGGTGGTGCGGTCCACCAGCTTCAGCTCTTGCCACAATCTCACTGTCCTCTGGATGTACTCCAACAACATCAGCTACATCGAGGCAGGGGCCTTCTTTGGCCTGGAAAGACTGGAGGAACTGGACATAGGAGACAACAGCAACCTCCGCACCATCAGCCCTACGGCCTTTCGGGGCTTAACTAAGCTGCACACCCTCCACCTGCACAGGTGTGGCCTGTCAGAGCTCCCTATTGGGGTTTTCCGAGGAATGTTCTCCCTACAGTACCTTTACCTGCAGGATAATAACATTCTTACCCTGCATGATGACACTTTTCTGGACCTTGCCAACCTCACTTATCTCTACCTGCACAATAACAAGATCAAG